>CM052363.1:20673182-21273182 GCA_028551485.1 Casuarina cunninghamiana | reverse complement strand
GTCACCAGCGGCGCCGTTCTCCTCTTTCTCTCGCTCTCTCTCATATTGGCATCTCTTCAAAACTCTTCTGCTTAGGGCATCAGGTAGATAAGTGAGAGCATGTTAATGAAACGGTGAGTTTCATTACGAGTATCAGGCTGAAACAGTGAGTTTCACATCAACACCGGCGAGCTAATTTGGACCGGGAGCGAGCCTAACAGCGCAAGCTAATATGGACCAAGAGCAAGCCTGATAACACGAGCTAATATGGACCGAGAGCAAGCTTGATAACACGAGCTAATATGGGCCAAGAGCAAGCCTAATAACATGAGCTAATATGGACCGAGAGTAAGCCTAATGAGCTGATATGGACCAAGAGCTTAAGAGGTCCGAGTACTACAGACCCGAGAACTCAATATCCAGTCCGAGAATATTAATCAGGCTAGGAACACAGTATACAGCCCTAGAACATTGTATTAATTCGAGAATAGTATAATACATGTCCTTGATAGAAAGATTTATTCCAACAGGCAATGCCATATATTTCAACCTTCATCAAAACATAAGCAAGCATCATTTTCTTAATCACAATGTATGTCATATTCAATTTCAATTTAATAAACATTATACTCAAGACATTTCAACTAATGCAACTAAGATAAATACCTTCTCAAATGTCACTATATAGTAACATTATATTAAGAAATGTAGGAACCCGGTTACTTTATAATATCATTAATTGATATTATAATTTGTACACCTTTTACTTCCTATAATTTTCTTTTGCACTTATGGAAAACATATTTTATCAAATATCTTCAAAAATATATTTTGTCACACACAAAACCTTTATTTTCCAACATTTACAAGATCGTCGCTCTGTTCCCAGGCTTCAAAATCAGGATTCACTGTTTCTTGGCCATCAACAGTGAGGACACGAGGAGGTTTGGTAGTTTCACCACTTAAAAAGCCAAAAAGCTTCTGGGTCTTCACGAGGGATTTTATTTGAGTTACCCATGGAAGATAATTTTTTTCAATGAGGCGAATGGTTACGAAGTTCGCAACACTTACAGAGTTGGGAAAAGGATAGGAAGGTTTTTCTACCATGGAGAGGGCGGGAAAAAAAAAGGAGGATTAGGTGGGTCTTGTGAGGAGAGAGAAAGGATAACGGGTGAGGGAAGGTTTTGCAGAGACACGGTCACTCAGGCTCTAGATACCAAAATGAAAGTGAACAAACAAAGAGTATGAGAAGCTAAACCGTGTCTGCTGTATTAAGTGGGAAGTAATACAAGAAAGGTAAGATTACAAGTATGAGTTATCCCGATATTTATACAACTGAGACAAAGGAGATGTAATCATTATGTCTAGGCAGATTTAACAGTTCATGAAAATGTCTTGGTACATAAAATTTGAAGCACTAGCCATTGATGGAGACGCCCATGTTTTATTCTGACTCGAAGTACGGTGAAAAGTGCTGTTTTTGATGACTTCTCCAGCCATATCATCTTCATTTCTATTCCTACCAAGGCTCCTGATGCTTATTCGATACCTAGATCCACCAAAAACCTTAGAAATATGGATCTCTCTAGTTCCAAGCTGCATGGCTGCAGAGTTATCAGCACTACCAATACTCAACCATGAATTGTGATACGGAAGAGAGTCCAATTTTTATCCCATCTGTGTTGGTGCTGCCAGCAGGAGATGGTATTTTGACATTATTGATGTTCATATTCTCACATTCGAAAATCAGATGTAAGATTCTGGCTTAGAAATCTTGCAGAAGCTACAAATGACAAAGAAGATAAAAAGAAAGCAGGTATTTTAGGGAATATTTTCTTGTATTGAATGGAAAATACAAGGTGTATATAACACACAAAAACTCAACTACATACTGAGGTTTTTGCATTTAGATGCTCGTACATTTGTGGGGAAAAAAGAAGAAGAGGCTGTATACCTATACACGTACGAGCATTTCCAACAAAAGTGCACGGGCCATAAAGCTCAAAAGCAATACCTAATTAACTAATAAAGCACTTGGACCTGAATACTTCTCCTTAACCAAGTGGTTTGAATAAGTCAAACACACCTAGCTTGAAAAAATGGCAATGGTACTATATGCTCTTCAAAGTCTTCATAAGAAGGCTTGTTGGGATGCTCTATTGTAGATATGTGTTGTGTTTGAATTGTTCTATCGTGTATCTTCTCTGTAATTAAGTAACAAACTATCTTGATGTGCTTTTTCTTCTTATGAGATGTCGGATTTACAGTTATGTGCTCAATTGCCTTATTATCACATAATAATAAGGTAAGCTATTTAATATGCACAACAAGACCCTTGAATAATCCTAGAAGCCATATTTTAATGCACTTAGTTGATGGCTCGAAACTGAGTTAGCCTTTTAATTGGAATTAAGATGACAAAAGGTTGGTGGAAGAAAAAGTGAGAGTATTTTAGAAAGGATAGGAACAATGGCATAGAGTGTGTAAATAGAATGATCTACAAGGACCCCTTTATATAAATGTTCACACCCGCTAACCTATTGAATAAGGGATTGGTTACATGTTTAGGGTACATCTATAAATGTCTAATTGTTACATGGATTTGTAATGCAATATGTTGAATTGGGACAACTAAATTTCTAAACTAAATATATTCTATTAAAGATGAATATTACAATATAGGATGTAAAATTGTAATAGTAATCTTATGGAATAAGAACATCAATACATTCAAAACCAATTAAGGAAACTAAAAAAGAATTGTAACATTCCCACATTAAATAGGACAATTACATTCATAAATTAAAGCAAACCACAAAAAGAAACAAAAAGGAAAAAACACGGCACCACTTAGAGTGATGACAACAATAGCAGGGAAGCCAAGCAGGCCAAACTCATATTTAAATAACTAGTACATTGGATTGTACTGTTAGTGTAGAACATAAGAGTCTGACTTGCGCTAGAACAACCAATCCTCGGCAGAATACTACCAATGTGAAACATTCTTCCTACCTAATTCAAAAACATCCTCATTGCCTTTAGGTAATGATAGATAAGATCTTTGAACTTCCAAAGATCTTCCTCGAAATCTCATGTTATCTCCCTCTTTAGCAGACCCTTCCACTTAACCAAGAATCATGATCTTAGGGGGAATTCTCTTCTTCTAAACTTGATTCAGGTGCTCTCAAGGCCTAATATTATGAGTTCCCACATTAAAGAGTTGAAAGTCTACACCATGATCTAATGGGTCTAAGAAAGGCAAGGTTAAAAAGCATCTCAAGAATTTTCTAAAAACATATTGGAGTTTCATAATTAATGTTAGGGTTTTCCTAAATAGTCATCAAATCCTTAATTTTCTAGGGTTTTTTTTATTATTCGAGATTATTTCCTTTTGTTTGAAGTTTCCTTACATGTCTAAATCCTTGATTTATTTAAGATTTGATTAATTCTTGGATCCTTGATTTGTTTAGAATTTTCTTAATTTTTAGGATCCCTAATTTATTTGGATCCTTAAGGTCAAGTTTAGTTTCTTATTTAAAGGGAGTATCATTTTAGTTGTAAAGAGAGCTGTTTGTTCACAAAAAATTGAAAACCTTCAGTTGTTTTTTCGACTTTTGTTTCTTTTATCCAATTCTTACCAAAGATTGGTGGTGGAACCCTACCATGACTAGTGGTGCCGCCTTAATGTCTCAGAGCCTATCTTGGTACTAGTTCATTTTCATTTGTTCTTTTCTTCCTACCTAAACGCAACCTTTTCTCATTGAGAAAAAATCACCCCACCTTAACCCTAAACCAAGCTCAATTAAGGTTGTCACCAAATTTGTATTAAGTAGTATCAAAGCCCAAGGTTTGGTGAGTGAGCCATGTTTCAATATAGGGAGTGAACTTTACATTTTTCTTCATGGTTTTTCACCATGTGAGGCAACAAATAAGATGCTTGCAAATGTAGCCAAGATGAAAGAACAAGTCAATGAGGTTCCTTAACTCCTAAGAACCAAAAAAAAACATCAAAGCTAAGATATGCTTCAACCAAAAGGACAATCATGCTTTCATTGATTACAAGCACTACCACAAACACTATTATTGGAATATATTTTAATGATACTAGAATATATTAACATTTTGATAATGAGAAAAAGAGAATTATAATATGAGAATATTATAATTAAAATAATTGTTTGATTATTTAATGGTTTTTTATTATAAGACTGATGCTGGAACAATTTTGTAGGAAAATGAGTAAATAAATCAGAAGCCTGAACTAGTGAAGCCCAACGTGCGCAATTTAGTCCAGAAGTGCAACTTGCGTGCGTGACCTATGAACAACGTGAGCCCATACCCAGTCAGCCCCGTGCCGATTTAGACCCAGTGCATGCACGACCCAAATCCAGGGCATGACTCGTGACCTGCATGCGTGAACTAGATCCAAGGCATGACCCGCGACGTGATTAAGTGACCCATACCTATAACTTGCTTGACCACCAGAAATTGCTCTGTTTAAGCTGAAAAAGGTGTCATTGGAAAGCTAATAGAGATAGGAACATTTTTGTGAAGAAAAATCAAAGACCCATTGCTCATAGACGAATAATTTAAGGAAATTAAGGTGTTCTTCAAGTTCATGACCTAACTGCTTAAAAGAGGAATTGGAAGCAGATTAGAGAGTTTTTGAAGACAAAATCATGGAGCTTTTATAAGAAAGAAGCTGCTCTATCAATTTATGAAGAACCCATGAAGAATTACTTTAAGATTGAAAAGGATTGAGGAAGATTCAAGAGAGACCCAAAAACTCAACCTAGTAACCCCTTTTTTGATCCGTGAAGCTCCGAATTAGTAACTTAAAATTTGGATGAAATGGTGGCATTTTGGAGCATGATTTTGAATGGAATTAAGACAGAATGACCAGCCCTACCTTTTACCTTTCTTAACAACTCAAAATAAAAAGAGAGAAGATGAAAATTAGGGCTCCAATGGGAAGAAGAGGTGACTTGCTTCAAAGGTGTCAAAATGGCTCTTTGAAGTGAAATGTGAGTTGTTTTGAAGCTACTTAAGTGCATCTTACTTACTCTTATTGGTTGGTCCAAAAATTACAAAGAAAGCAAGCTTCTTTTAGAAACTCATACTCTTCACTCAAGCTCATTCAAGCTCACACAATTGATTCTAAATTTCAGTGATTTAACTTTGAGCTTATTAATGCTTTCATACACTTGTTAGGAAATCAAATCGCTATTTGATTTATATCTTATTTGAGCTAATTTCGTACGAGTGAACAGTGCTAGGGTTCATGTAAATTTGGGGCTTTTGTCCATATCATGTTGTATTAAGTCTCTAGCACTTGTTTGAAGCTTTTGAAGTTGAATTCAAAATTTGTACTTAATTATTACTCATTGCTGAACTTGTAATCAATTTGTTAATTCCCTAGCAGGTTGTTGCTAGAGTAGGGTGGAGTAGGTGACAAGGTAGCTTGGGCCGAACCACCTACCAAAAATCTATGTCTTTGTCTTATGTGATTGCTTGTTGCCTTTATTGCTTTACATAGGAAAAACGAAAAAGACAAAAGAATTTTTGATAAACTTAATTCACCCTCCCCCCTCCTCTTAGGTTACTATAGGATCCAATAACTACAAAATGACAAGTGGATAGACAGGTGGCATGAAAGAGAAGCCTTATAGAAGAAAGCCATAAAGGTAACTTAAATGCAAGAAAAAGAGTTGACAAAAAAAAAAATCAAAAGATTTGGATCCACTAAAGCTTAAGGTGTCACTAGAAAAAAGAGGCTAACCTAGAAAGTTTGGATCTTCTAAAGCTTGAGGGACCACAAGACATGCATACATATCTAAAAAGTTTGGACCCTCTAGAGCTTAATGTGACACCAAAAAAGGAAATAGATCCAATAAGTTCAGATATCCTAAAGCTTGAGATGTTATTGAATAAGGTAATAAAACATATTTTGATAGAACAACCACAAAGTTTCATCCAAGTGGTGAAGAATTTCATAGCACTATTCAACATGAGTACTGGTAAGTCATTTGTTGTTCTCAACAACAACAACTTAGATTTTTCAATGGTATAGATGAAGGGGCTGCTATACTTGTTTGGGTTATGTTGTAGTTTAAGTTTCAAACTCCCTTCTAAGCAACATGGTAATTTGTTGTTGATTTATGAACCAACATATTGGGTAGGCGGCTAAAGTTAAGGGTTGATTCATGTGCAAGAACTTGGATTATGGATTCTTGGAGCAAAAAAAGGCCTAGAGCAATAGTCAAGATTTAAGGACAAATCTTCTTCAACAATGGGAGATTAATGTGGGTGCTTTTAAGGCCTAGTATATTAGTTCCCATATCAAAGAGTTAAAATTCCACACTATGAACCAATGGGTCCAGTAAGGGCAATGTTGAAGAGCATCTTAAGAATTCTTTAAAATCTTTAAGATTGTCATCAAGTCTTTAATTTTCTAGGACTTCTTTATTGTTCAAGATTTTCCTTTTGTCTAAAGTTTCCTTGAGTCTCTAGATCCCAAATTTGTCTACAATTTTTTTAAATTGTCGAATCCTTAATTTGTTTAGAATTTCCTTAATTTTATGAATCCTTAATTTGTTTGGATCCTTAGGGTTAGGTTTAGTTTCTTATTTAACGAGAGTATTAGTTTGGTTGTAAGGAGACTTGTTTGTTTGCACATAATAGAAAACCCTTAGTTGTTCTTTCAACTTTTGTTTCTTTTATCCAATTCTCATCAAAGATTGATGGTGGAAAACCTTCTTGATTAGTGGTGCCACCTTTACATCTCAAAGCTTATCTTGGTAATAGTTCATTTTCATTTGTTCTTTTATCCTTACCCAAACACAACTTTTTCTCATTGAAAAAAACTTAGAAACCAAAAAATCAACCACCCCACCTAAACCCTAAACCAAGTTCACTTAAGGCCACCATCCGATTTGCATCAAGACTACTTGCTCAACTAGGATTACCTTTGCCTCTTTCCTAAAAAAGATCATCATTATTAGAGGGGCCTTCAATGACTTGCTCTTGTCAACATTTTCCACATCTTTATGAAACAGTTTCAACATGCTTGCATGGAACATTGAATATATCTTAAGGTTAGGTGGAAGGTCCGATCGATAAGTAACCTTTCCAACCTTCTTAATTACTTCAAATGGTCCTAATCTTTCATATTTGCAGACCAACCCCTTGTGAAGTTGCAAGAGTAGTTTCACCATCATTTATTCCCCAACCTTGAAGGCAATAGGTCTTTTCTTCTTATCAACTCATTTCTTTATTCTTTTTGTGGCCTTATTTAAATACGATTTTGCTATATTTGTATTCTTTTTCTGAGAATTCACTATGTTAAATGTACTAGGACTCCTACTTGTATTTTTGTTGCAAGGACTGAAGGAGTCAGTAGTTGTTACCTTATACCAACTAAAATAGGTTTTGTGTTTGTTAATTCACTTCTTTGAAAGTTGTATGAAAACTAAGCCATGTCCATTAGTTTCACTCAATCCTTTTGATTCACACTTACAAGTACCATAAGTACAATTCCACGAAGCTATTCACCTTTTCCATTTGCCTGCTTATTTGAGGATAAAAGCTTGTGAAAAACCATAACTCAAAACCCTATAACTCAAACAACTCCTTCCATAAACACCTTATGAACTGCAAGTCTAGATCACTTATAATACTATATGACAACCCTTAAAACTTTACTATATACTTGAAGAAAAGCCATGCAATGACTTTTGTTGGACACTCCACAAGCACTAGTATGCATGTTGCATACTTCAACAATCAATCCACAACAATTAAAATGGAGATGTAACCTTCAGACTTTAACAATCCTTTTATAAAGTTCGTGGAGATTCTCTCAGGGATGGCTTGAAATAGGTAATGGCTCCAACAAGCTACTAGGAGGCCTTCACTCTGATTTTTCCTATTAGCACACAAGGTAATTCCTTGCATACAACTCTATTTCATCCCTTATATCGAGCCAAAATTAGGAGGCTTCAAGGAAAGCCCACATTCTCCACTGTCCAAAATGACCAACCCACTTGCTATTATGACAATCCTTAATGAACTTGCATTAAAGGTTCTCCCACTTGGGCACATACGAGTGTCTTCTCTTTATGTATAGTAGTTTGTCTTCCAATGAGAACTGCTTGGTCTTACCATCCTTCAATAGCTACTTCAATTACTTGGCCATAGGATTGTTGGACATCCTTTCTCGCACCAACTACATCATATCTCCCATGGCTAGACTCATGACAACAAGCTTGGCCTTCCTATGGAGAGTGTCAACCATAGCCTTCACCCTCCTAGGTTTGTATTCCATCACATATTCAAACTCAACCAAGAAGTCTTACCACCTTGCTTGCTTTGGCAATAACTTCTTTTGAGTTTGAAATTAGGTTGAGGCCATGTTATCCGTCTAGATCAAGAATTAGGAGCCAAGTAGGTAATGACACCATGTTGTCAGACAATGAATGATGGCTATCATCTCCTTCTCTTATATAGTATACTTGCGCTCCATTTCATTAAGCGTGTAACTCTTAAAAAGCAATAGGATGCTACATTAATAACCCTTAATAGTGAAACCAAAAACATTTGAATGTACCTCAAATAGTTTGGAGTAGTTAAATAGTGCCAACACTAGCTCCTTCATCAGAGGAACCTTCAAGTCATCAAAGGTGCATTGGCATTCTTTTGTCCATTCCCACATCTTTGATTTCTTCAATACCTTGGTTAATGGTGTTGCTCTTGACAACTATTAGGCAATAAAGTGTCTATAATAGTTAATCAAGCCAAGGAAAGATCACAATTTTGTGACCTTTAAAGGGGCTTCCCATCCCAACATTGCCTTCACCTTAGACCCATCAATTTGTAAAGTTCCTTCCTTGATAACATGACTAAGGAAGTAGACCTCTTCTAAGATGAATGAACATTTTTCCTTCTTCAAATAGAACTTGTTCTACTGAAGCACTTTAAATAGCATCTTCAAGTGCTCGACATGTTCCTCCAATGAATTGCTATACACTATGATATTATCTAAGTAAACCATTATAAATTTGTCCAAGTACAAATGGAGGAATTTGTTCGTTAACTTACAAATGTTGCTAGAGCATTAATTAAGTTAAAAGGATGACTAACTATTCAAAAGATTCATACCTCATCACACAAGTTGTCTTAGGCTTGTCCCTAATGGAAATTTGAACTTAATGGTAACCTAATCTCAAGTCCACCTTAATAAAATAGTAGGCATTGCCCAACCTATCAAACAAATTTGCTATCAGAGGAATATGGCACTTATTGTTTGCAATTACCTTGTTGAATGCCTAATAGTCAATGCATAGATGTATTAACCCATCTTTCTTTGCTTGAAAGAGCATTGGAGCTCCATACATGACCTTTGAAACAAATCTACTATCAAAGGAGTATGGCACTTGTTTTTTGTAATTACCTTGTTGAATGTCTAATAATCAATGCATAGATGCATCAACCTATCTTTCTTTGCTTGAAAGAGCATTGGAGCTCTATACGAGGCCTTTGATAAGCATAAATACCTAGGATCTAGCAATGTCAAAGAAAGGACCTTTTGAGCAAGACTCATGGCCTTTATAAGGATCATGCATGACATATCCCCTGCAAAGAGACACAAATAACTATGTGTGGAGAAAAGAAAGGCACATGCTATATTTAAGAAATTTAGCCTGAGGACTAGCTTATAGTCATCCATGGATACCACCGTGAAGCCTACATTTCCCTTTCATCACCTTACATTTAGATCCATGTCATGCATCAATTAAAGCATAGCCCATAGTGCATTGTTTATTGTCTTCAATGTGCCCTCATCCTTTTTCATTGAGAGATCCAATTTCTTAGCTTTCTAAGTGTGATAAAATTGTCTATGGGAGCTAAGTGCACCACGGATTTGATCTCCTTATTGTTAACTATAACTTCCATGTATATAAAAGATTTTTTAGTTAGTAAGGAAGCTTTACCTACCATGTTGTTGAACATTGTAAAGCTACCATGTAGTCATCTTCCATGAGATTCTCCTCCTATACTGATCTTTCTTCATAGCATTCAATGATCCACACTTTGGACAATTTTTCATATAATGTGTTCCCTTACAAATAAAGCAAAAAAGGGTACCTTTCTTCTTATCACCAATATAATCATAATTAAAAAGTTGTTTATTATAGATTATGGTTGAATAGTGGTTAAGTCCCTTCCTTTTTTTCCCCCAATATGCTATTTTAGGGATGTGGCTTGAACAATGACTCACTTAATTGATGTTTTTGAGGTCACTCTCTAAAAGAATAACAAAGGTATCTTTTGGCACATGATAAAGATACATCATTGCATTTGAGAGATCTTGAACGTATGCTTGTAAGGTAGTCATGTGCCTCAAGTCCCACAAAATATCATGGGTTTTGTTAGTCACATTCATAGGAAGGAATTCTTTCTTCAATTTTGTCTTAAATGCTTCAAAAGTTTTTATATTATACTCCCCTTTCTCGCACTCATGATGTTTGCTATGCCATCAATTGTAGTGATATGAATGAGATATAAAGAATTGATGCATACCTTAGCAACTTCATCATTGATTTGGGCTCCTTCAAAGTAGTGCCCCACACACCACAAATGATAACTCTATTTTTATAGAGGTATTTTACCTAATTTAAGTAATAAATTATCTAATGCTTGTGGGAAGTATTTGAATTCTTCTTTATTTACTTAAATTTGTCTTATTTATGTAGCATAAGGAGGCATGAAGAAAAAGGACAAGCATGAGGAACCTTATACTTATTATGTAGCAAAGATGGTCAAAATATCAAGGTCAAGAAAATCAAGATGGGCTTAGGCTTTAGGATGATTGTTATTAGATTTTTATTGTTATTGAGTTTTCTAAATAATTAGAAAACCTAGACATATTAGGATTTCAAAGCCTAATTAATACACAAACAAAAATAATGCGGGAAATTAAACAACACATTTTGTAAATTAAAAACATTAAGTTGTCACCAAAAAATGTCTTCAAATCACAAAAAGACTGCACAAATCTGCACATCAAGGGGATGAGGAAGTTCTATTTGAAAAATGGGGGAAAAACATGTAGCCACGCGCTGTCACGCACCACCATCACACGCTGGTGCCACACACTGCCGTACGCCTCCACGCGCCACCGCCGCTCTTCATAAAAAGGTTAGATTTGAGCCCTAAAATGTAGATCTACCAAAAGATTGAGTAGATCTATTGGAAAATCATCAGAAAAAGATAGTTTCGCCAAAAATCGCCCACTCACGGCGTTCGCCGTTTGTCGTACGGAAACTGTCCTTGCTGAAATCTCCTCAAATCTGGTCGGAAAATGTCCAAAAATTTCTGGAATCAAGTGGGTCATCGGAAAACTGTCTCCTTTACCAGAAAAGAACACAAAAACGGTCAGCTTTCACCCAACCGCTGCACGTTCTCAAAGTCCTGCATTGTCGCGCGTGGGCTCTAATTTCTGGCAAGGGAGAAGCCACACGATGTGTGCTGTTCAGTCCAGTCCTCTCTTTCATTTTTTGGTTTCTCACCCACTTCTCTAATAAAGACCTTCATTCAGCCCTCGTTCTTTTGATAATACGACAATAGCTTTTCTCTTTCTTACTTTTTCTTTGTCTTTTTCTTCTCCTTGCTTTGCATTCTTTTTTCTTCTTTGCTTTCCTCACAAAAGCCCTTGTGCACCTTTGCTTATTTTCTTTCTTTTCTCTCAATCTTTTGCTTCATTTCTCTTATTTTTCACCTATTTTAAGTTTGCTGTATAAAATAACAAAATATGCATAAATATAATTAAATACAAATATAATTAAATAAAAACTATATTAAATATTACTTAAAATAATAATAATAACTCTCTAAAATATAGAGTTATCACACAAATTGAAAATTCAACAAGAAGATAGATAACCTGAATGCTCCAATCATGAGGATTCAAAATAGGGTATGTGATCATTGTGGTGGAGAATGTGCAAGCATAGAATGTCAAGTAGGTAAGACCTTTGCCCAATATAGTGAAAATGCTAATTTTGTTGGAAGTTCAAGTAGGTCATAGAATAATCTATACTCCAACACTTACAATCTGAGATGGCATAACCATCCAAATTTTTCATAGAATAACTCAAATGCAATGAAGCCACCACCAAGATTCAAGCAAATAGAAAAGGTAAAGCCTAATTTAAAGGACATGCTCACCAACCTGACCAACACTACACAAAACTTTATCAAGAGTATGGAAGCAAGATTTCAAAACCAAGAAGTTTCAATTAGAAATTTAAAGGTGCAAATGGGTTAATTGGCCAATATGATCTTAAGAAGACAACAAGGTTCTTTGCCTAGCAACATAGAGAAGAATCCTATAGAAGATGCAAAGGTAATAACCCTGAGAAATGGCAAGCAAGTGAGAAAAGATTATGATGAAAAGGAAAGTTCTAAGGATAAGGATGAGGATGTTAGCACGCAACTTAAGGAGGTAACCAAGAGAACATTATTCCTTGATAATCCCATACCTTATATGCCTTTAGTTCCATTTCCTTAGAGACTCTAACAACACAAGATAGATAAATTGTTTTCTAAATTCCTTGGTGTATTAAAAAAAACTACATATTAACATTCCTTTTATGGAAAGTTTATTTTGTAAAATGGTTGAGCACTCTTTAGTCAACTTCACAGTTACATACTCTTCTAGCTTCCTTAAAATTAAAAGATCGAGGGAGTTTTACAATTCCTTGTACTATTGGAGATTCTTACTTTGATAAGGCATTATGTGATTTAGAGGCCAATATTAATCTAATGTCGTTTCAATTTTTAGGAAATTAGGATTAGATGAAGTGAAGACAACTACAGTGTCCTTACAACTAGCTGATTGATTAATCAAATACCCACAGGACATTGTGAAAAATGTATTAGTGAAAGTTGACAAATTCATCTTTCCTATAGATTTTATAGTACTTGACATGAAAGAAGACTTTGAGGTATCACTTATCTTAAGTCAACCTTTTCTAGCAACAAGAAAAACTTTGATTGATGTACAATAAGGGAAGTTAATTTTAAGAGTTCAAGATGATTCTATCACTTTTAATATATTTACTGCAATGAAACATCCCTTTGATGATAGTTCTTGCTTTAGGGTTGAGATAATTGATAAGTTTGTGAATAAGATCTTTTAGGAAAAGTTCTCAAGGATCCATTTGAAGCATGCTTGGTTCACCCAAAGAATGGGGAAATTTAAAGTGAAGAGATACAAAAGTATGCAAATCTCATGGAGGCAAATCCGCCATATCCATAGTAGAAGGAAACAAAGTTTGAGGAGTTAGGACAACACAAGACAAAGCCTAACCCATCAATTGAAAAGCCTTTAACTCTTGAACTCAAGCCCTCACCTTCTCATTTGTAATATGTTTATTTAGATGCAATTTCTACTTTGCCAATAATTATATCATCTTTTTTGATAAAATTGATGGTAGAGAAACTACATAGGGTGTTGAAAGAGCATAAGGGAGCAATTGGATGGAAAATAGCTAATACCAAGGGAATTAGTCCTTCACTCTACATGCACAAGATTTTGATGGAAGAGCAATACAAAGCCATTGTTCAACCTTAAAGGTGCTTGAACCCAAAGATGCAAGTGGTGAAGGTTAAGGTAATCAAATTGCTTGATGTAGGGATCATTTATCCCATCTCAGACAGTCCCTAGGTAAGTCCTGTGCAAATTATGCTAAAGAAAGGAGGTATGATTGTTTAAAGAAATGATAATAATGAATTGATTCCAACTAGGATAAGTTATTGGATGGCATGTGTGCATAGGTTACATAAAATTGAATGATGCCATGAGAAAAGATCAGTTCCCTTTGCCGTTTATTAATCAAAGTTGGAAAGACTCACAAGATGTAAATTTTATTACTTCCTTGATAGGTATTTAGGGTATAATCAAATTCCCATTGCACCAGACGATCAAGAGAAAACCACTGCACTTGTCCTTATGGTACCTTTTCTTTTAGAAGAATGCCCTTTGGTCTTTGTAATGCACCGCAAATTTTGAAATATGCATCATGACCATTTTTTTAATATGGTAGAAAAATTCATTGAGATTTTCATAAATGATTTTTCTGTATTTGCCTTATCTTTTGAGATTTGTTTAAATAATCTAGTGAAGGTCTCATAAAGGCGTGAGGAGATTAACCTTGTTTTGAATTAGGAAAAGTGTCATTTTATGGTGTAAGAAGGAATAGTGCTCATGCATAAGATATCCAAAAAAAGATTAGAGGTTGATCGAGCTAAAGTGGAGGTCATTACAAAACTACCCCCACCAACATCAATGCAACTTGTTAGAGGATTTTTTGGGCAAGCAGGATATTATAGGTGGTTAATAAAATATTTTTCTAAAAAATTGCTAGACCCCTTTCAAGTTAGTTGGTTAAAGATGTGAAATTTAACTTTTCTAATGAATGCTCAGAAGCCTTTAACATTCTAAAGGAAAAGTTACTATTAGTTACCAATCATGGTAGCACTAGAATAGGACTTACCTTTTAAGTTAATGTGTGATGCAAGTGATTCTACAATAGGGGAAGAATGGCATTTTTTGGACCATTTACTATACTAATTGAACCTTGTTAGGTGCACAATTGAATTATTCAACAAAAAAAAAAAAAAAATTGCCAGTGGTATTTTTTTTTGATAAATTTTCTTCTTATTTGATTGGTTTCAAAGTTATCATTATTCTAACAACTCTGCTCTTAAGCATCTACTTGAAAAGAAAGAATCAAAGCCTAAGTTGATTAGGTAGATTCTATTATTACAAGAGTTTAATATGAAAATCAAGGATAAGAAATGGACTGAAAAATTAGTTGCAAATCATTTGTCCAAAATTTTGAATCTAAAGAAAGAAGATCAACCAATTATGGAAGAGTTCCTTGATGAAAAAAATTTTGTGCTCCAATCCATGAAATTCCCTAGTCTACTAATTTTGCAAATTATTTGGTAAGTGATATTCTTCCTCCTAAAATGTCATATCAACAAACAAAAAAGTTTTTTTTTTTGACATTAAACATTACTTTTAGGAAGAACCTTTCTTGTTTAAAGTATGTATAGATCAAGTTATAAGAAGACATGCTCCAGAGGAAGAGATGGTTAGCATCCTACACCATTGTCATGCTAAAAAGGCAAGTGGTCATTTTGGTGCCATCAAAGCTGCAGCTAAGATTTTACAATTTGGATTTTATTGGGCCACTCATGCTAGATATGCGTATTCACATGTAGTTGCATGTGATCAATGAGATGCCTCTAAACAATGTTGTTGTGTGTGAATTATTTGACATTTAGGGTACTAATTTTATGGGATTGTTTACACCTTCTGATGTAAATATGTATATTTTGGTGGTTGTTGAATATGTGTCTAAGTGGGTAAAAGTGGTAGCATTGCCAACAAATGTGATGTAGAGTCAGGAACGGGCTTGAGCGAGCTCGAGTTAAGGGTGATATATAAAAATATTTTCTTTTTGTTTGTATTTTTGGGTTTTATGTGAGAAAAGTGAGTGTTTAGGTAGGGAGAATGGGAAGGAAAAAAGAAGAAGAAAAAGAGATACATGTTAAGTAACCACTCCAAGATGTAAAGGCACTCCCACTAGTCAAGGAGGTGTTCCACCACCAAATTTTGGCAAAAAATGGATAAAGGAAACCAAAGTTGAAAAAAACTAGGGGATTTCTAATTCTCTATGAAAAACAAAGTTTGCTTACAATAGAAATAATGCTCTTTTTAAATAGGTAGCTAAACCCAACCCTAAAAGGATCTTGGCAAATCAAGAATCCCTAAAATTAAGGAAACTCAAACAAATTAGCATCCTAACAAATTAGGAAATCTCAGACATATCAAGGATCTGACAAGTATGGAAATCCCAAATAAATCAGGAACCCTGATAGTTAAGGAAAACCAAATAAAAGGAAATAATCTCAAACAATAAAGGAATCTTAGGAAATTAAGGACTAACAATTTAAAGAAAACCCTAAAGAAAAATAAATGAAATCCTAAACAAATTAGAATTCCTAAAGAATCTTTAGGATGCCCTTTAGGCCTGGGCTTCTTGGACTATTAGATCATATTGTGAACTCTTAAATCTTTGATGGGAAAACTTATAATATTAGGCCTTGAATGCATCTACATCAATATCCCTTTCTTGAAGAAGATTTGTCCTCAAATCTTGATTGTTGCTCAGGCTTTATTGCTCAATGGATCCATAATCCAAGTTTTTGCACATGAATTAAGCTCTAACTCTGGTGGCTGACCCAAGTGTGTTGGTTCACAAATCAACGGAAAAGTACAATGTTGTTTAGATGGAAGTTTGCAACTTGACCACCATTTGATCTAAACAAGTTATTACTAGTATGAAATGTTTCAGTGGCCCTTTAGTCCATACCATTGGAAAATTTTAGTGGTTGGTGTTGACACATTGTCTTTTCAGGATTTGACAACACAAATGAGCAAATTAAGCCATTGTTCATGTTGAATAGTGCTCTAGAATTCTTCCCCACTAGGTTAAAACCTTATGGTTGTTCTCTTAAAATTTGTTCTACTGCCTTGTTCAGTAACATCTAAAGCTTTGAGAGATTAGAACTTCTTGGATCTATTTTCTTTTCAAGTGGCACATCAAGTTATGGAGGATCCAAGCTTGCTAGATTTGCATTCTTGGTCATTGGTGCCTCAATCTTTAAAGATCCAAACTTTTTAGGTCCACCTCTTTCTTTTCTAACACCACAAGCTTTGGTAGATCCAAATATTTTGGTTCTATTTCTGTTGTCTTTGTTTCTTGTATTTGAACAACCTATATTTCTTTCTTCGGTGAAGCTTCTCTCCCATACCACCTTTTTATCCACATATCATAATATTCCTTGTAGTGATTGTGATTGTTCTTCTACTAGTACTTGAATTTGTTAAAGCACAAACTTCTTTTTGGTTGCATTGTGGGTCTTGACTTTGACATCTGTTTTGGGGTCTGAGAAGTTAAAGAACCTCATTGACTTGATCCTTCATCTTGCACACATTTGCGAGCATCCTATTGACTACCTCACAAGGAGAAAAACATGAAGAAGAATGTAAAGTACGTTCCCTATATTGAAATATTGCTCACTTACCAACCTAGTCTATGGTACTACTTGATGTAGATCTAGTGGTGGGCATGAGTGAGCTTCGCTTAAGGGTGATATGTAATTTTTTTTTTTTTTTTTTTGGTTTTTATGTGAGAAAAGTGAGTGTTTGGGTAGGGAGAATGGGAGAAAAGTATTTAAAAAAAAGAAAGAAAGAAAGAAAGATAAAAAAAAATTTAAAAATGCCAAGTAACCGCTCTAAGATGTAAAGGCAGTGTCACCTATCAAGAAGGTGCTCCACCACCAATTTTTGGCAAAATTTGGATAAAGGAAGCCAAAGTTGAAAAAAACTTGAGGGTTTTCTAATTCTCTTTGAAAAACAAGTCTGCTTACAATTGAAATAATGCTTCTTTTAAATAGGCAGCTAAACTTAACCCTAAAAGGATCCTAGCAAATCAAGAATCTCTAAAATTAAGGAAACCTAAACAAATTAGCATCCTGATAAATAAGAGAATCTTAGACAAATTACGGATTTGACAAGTATGGAAATCTCAAATAAATCAGGAATCTAGAGATAATTAAGGAAAATCAAACAAAAGGAAATAATCTCAGACAATAAAGAAACCTTAGGAAATTAAGGACTAACAATTTAAAGAAAACCCTAAATAATAATAAATGAAATCCTAAACAAACTAGAATTCCTAAAGAATCTTTAGGATGCCCTTTAGGCTTGGGCTTCTAGACTGTTGGATCATACTATGGACTTTTAACTCTTTGATGGGAAAACTTGTAATATTGGGCCTTGAGTGCATCCACATCAAAATGATGCTAAGGTTGTGGTTAAATTCTTAAAGAAAAATATTTTTACCTGATTTGGTACTCTAAGGCAATCATAAGTGATAAAGGGACACATTTCTACAACAAATAATTTGAAGCACTTTTGGGTAAGTATAGGGTTGCCTATAAGATTGCAACCCCTTATCACTCTCAGACTAGTGGTCAAGTTGAGATATCAAATAAGGAAATCAAGAGAATTTTGGAAAAAATTGTGAATGACTCAAGGAAAGATTGGTTAATGAAATTTGATGATGCAATTTTGGCCTATAGAACAACATTCAAAACACCAATTCAATCCTTTTAGGCTAGTGTTTGGGAAGGCTTGTTATCTACTAGTAGAATTAGAGCATACAACATATTGGGCATTAAACTTTTTGAACTTTGAGATGTAGTTTACAAGTGAAACTAGATTGTTGCAGTTGAATGAATTGGAGGAATTATGAAATGAGGCCTATGAAAACGCCAAAATATACAAGGAGTAAACAAAAAGATGGCATGACAAACACATTAAGAAGAGAGTTTGAGGTTGGCCAAAAAGTATTACTTTATAACTCTCGTCTTAAATTGTTTCCAAGTACATTACGATCTTGATGGTTTGGCCTTGTCATAGTCACAAAGATATTCCCATATGGAACAATAAAAGTTGCAAATGACACCCAAGCACATTTAAGGTGAATGGTCAACATCTAAAGTTCTACTTTGAAGGTGTCAACATCTAAAAGACTACCATTGACCTTCATTCTTCTTAAATAGCAACATTGAAGATAGTTTGGCTAACAACTATAAAGCAAGTGCTTCTTGGGAGGCAATCCAATCATTTTTTTTATCTTTTCATTAGTCACCGTATTCTCATCATAACTCTACATGGATATGACCTTTATTTTTGTTTTCTCATTCCTATTTCACCTTTATTTTTGTTTTTTTTTTCTTTTTTCATTGAGGACAATGCTTCATTTAAGTTTGGGGGTTAGGAAAGAAATTTGTGCTAAATTTGATTTTAAAATTTTTCTTACATCATGATTGAATCCTTTGTTATGAAATTCTTGGCAACTCTTAGGGAGGTGTAAATTTTGTCCAAACCTGCCATTGTGGTGTGAGTCAAGTGTAACTCTAATTATGTTAATCCACCTATTGAGCACTAAAGGTCCTTAATTTTTGAAATTATGTGTGTCTTTGGAGAATATTCATGTGAAGTATGTGATTTTCTTATATCTCACTTGGATCTTATTATTTGTTTGATTTTCTCTTGAGATGAAATCCTAGGCTACATCTAACTGAGAAAATGATTTAGGCCATCTTTGGATCAATTGAGCCTTTCAAGCCAACTCTATTTATTTATCACCAGTCACCCTGTTAAGCCTTGATTCTTGTCCAATTTTTTCAATGACACCCACATATATACACCCATGAGCCTTGAATAGATTATCTTATTGTCCCATGCCCATGAACATGTTGACTTTTAGGATACAAGTTTATTTGAGTTGAAGACAAGTTGAGAGGAAGAATGGAGCATGGGAAGAAATTGAAAATAATGATTGTGTAGGGCATAGTATTTCATTTCAATAATGAAAGGAAAAAAATGGCAAAAAAAAAAAAAAAAGAAAGAAAGAAAAAAGTACAACATTTGCCCAAGAATGGAATCCTTTTATCATTCCTTATCTAATTCAAGCTACTCAATATTCTAAAATAGGCCACTAAGCATAGTAATTGGATATCATTGGTAAGACAAGATTGTGGTGGTTACATCTCTAGTACTTTTACTTGCTTTATTGTTGTAAGAATGATTATGGATTTTGCAAGTGTCAAAATCCAAGTGAAATCAAGCATTTTTGGATAGAAAAGAATGAGAGAATTAGTGGCAAAAAGGTATAAAGTGACAAAAACTCAATTACATCCTACAAGGCAATGTGTTCATGGGTGAATTGAGCCTAAATGACTTTTATCTTACCATTAGCCTAGTCTTACATTACAAGCTAATAAAAGTCCTATTGATTCTTGGTTAGATGATTAGCTTACATTAATGGAGAGAGAAATGCAAAGCAACCCTATGAGATTTGGTTAGAGTTTTTGAGAAGTTGTATACCAATGTGGATCTATTTGAAGTGCATATAGTTGAAAAGATGAGAACTCTCTCTCACACACATGGTTAACATAGTTAAAAGTTTATCTTATCTTATGAAACAATTGTGGTGTTTAGATGAAAGTTATGTTTTTCTTTGAATTGTTAAGTTAAGCAATTATGGGAGAATCTCATGGAGGGGCATTTGTCAAAAACATATATTGTTTATTGCCTTTGCTTGAGAACTAGCAAAATGTTAAGTTTGGGAGTTTGATAACTCTATTTTTTGTAGAGTTATTTTGGTTATTTTAAGGAAAAAATAATGCATTTTTGTGAGACAACATTTTAACTTTCTTATATTTATTAAAAATTTATTATTTATGTAGGAAGTCTTAAAAGAGCATGAAAAGAAAAGGAAAAGAAAAAAAGAAAAAAAGAGGTGTGACAGCTTACCTCTACTTTATACAATTTTTTATTTTGGTTTGATTGATAAAAATTTTGTAAAGAATTCTTGAAAAAAAGAAAATATGGTGACAACTTTCTTGTTTTTCATTTAAGATATTTTGTTTAATTTCTACCATTGTTTTGGTTTATTATTTCATTATGTTATAATTTCCTTTTGTTAGAGCGACGATGTAGCCCAATTATGATGATGTAATTTTATAAGTTTCTATGCTTTGTAAGATTTTTAATTTATGTGAGTTGTATATTATTGTGCTTCATTCTTTTAGGTGACTAGCTCTAATTTACATATTTGAGACTAAAAGGATATAATATATAGTTGCTTCTTATAATATATAACCATGAATTAAATATTGATAAACATATACCATGTTGTTTGTATGGCTTTTGATGATAAGATGATTGAAAGATTTATTATAGACTAGGAATGTTCATAGATTCTAATGTACTTTATTTCTTTCATTCACATAGAAATATAGTGAATTAATAAATGGAGTAGGTTTATTATACATACATAGGATAGTAAATAAATTAGGAAGTTCTGCTATCATATAAGTATTGTCATTCTTGCAAGCATAAACTATGGAAATTCATATTTAGTAGTTATAGTGAAATCGGATGCTCTAACATATTTCTCATATCAATATTTCTTATTTAGATTTAATTTCATTTAGTCTTGAAATTTTGTTATGGAAATTTTGAATTTTAATTCATCATCAACTTTTTTTGGATTTGTTAGATAAGTTTTAGGATTAGTTAATTGTTAGTACTTAATTAGGTTAGTAATCATCAATCTCTATGGATGATACTTTTTTTCATCATTATATTGATTGTTTGATATGTTCACTTCCATTTAGGATTTTCACCGAACAAGGAGTGAAAAAGTCAAACCTATGCAAAAGATAAGCCTTTGGTAAAGATATCAATAGGTTGATCAATAGTGGAAATGAACTGTAAATGGAGTTGATGATGAGCAAGACGTTCTTAGAAAAAAATGAAAATTGATATCAAAATGCTTGGTGCAAGCATGGAAAAATGGGTTTGCAATCAAGTAGAAAGTCAACAAGTTATCACATTCGAGTGTTAATGGCTAAGGAGGAAAAGCACATAGATCTTAAAGAAGATACTCAACCCACATGAGTTCAATAGTGATGTCCACTAGAGATTTGTATGTTGCCTTAATGCTAGAGAAAGCAACTTTGTGTTACTTCTAAGAACTCCAAGAGATAAGATTGCGGCCAAGGAAAAAATAAAAGCCACCAACAGATCTATGGTCATCATGATCACTAGCCTAACCTACATCCAAGAAAGCATGGAGAAAGGTGGATGGGGTTCGGGTTAGGTGAAGCCTAAGGCATGTTGTAACAATAAGATAATGAAAAATGCCCTTCACAGCTTGCTAATAAGTAATGGTCAAATGGTGCATAGGCAATGTCCACTAGGGTAAGAGTGAGATACTACATGACACCCACAATGTGGTGATAGAGGGTGGGATCATCCATAGGTTCACCACTCTAAAGAGAAAGGGGTTCATCAGTGATACATGGGTGAATAGCCTTGACATCAGTTATCTTAGCCCAAGTAAGGATGTCCTGGGTAAACTTGGCTTGATACAAGAAAAGCACATATAAGGTAGGTTGAACTTACACCAAGAAAGTAATGAAAAAGACCAAGATCTTTAAGAGTAAACTCTTGTTAGAGCACTTGAAAAAGCCTAGAAAAGGGAGCTTGTGGGGAGCCGGTGAGAATAATATCATCCATATAAACAAGGAAAACAATGCTATACTAAGGGGTGTGGTGGGTGAACAAGGATGTGTTGGTAAGCAAAGATGACAAAGTCAAGGAAGGTGAGAAATGAATTGAGACGTTGATACTAGACACGTTGTGTTCACTTTAAGCCATAGAGGGAATGATACAGATGGCAAACATGAAAGGGCCAAGAAGGATCCACAAAGCCAAACAATTGTTCCATATAGACAACTTTAGTGAGCTGACCATGAAGAAATGTATTAAAAACATCCAATTAACAAGTAGGCCACCCTTAAGAGTAGGAAAGAGAGATAATAGTGCAAATAGTGATGAGCTTGGCAACAGGACTAAAGGTCTCAATGAAGTCAATGCCTTCCTATTGGTGCAAACCTTTCATGATAAGGCCAAACTTTGTAGTGTTCGAATGAGCCATCTACATGTAGTTTGACCTTGTAGACCCATTCACAACCAATGGGATGAGCACAAACAAGGAGGGGGACTAACACTTAAGTGCCATTATAGATTAGAGCGGTGTATTCAATAGCCATAGCTTCTTACTAGTATGGATCACAAATGGCCTGGGTGAAGCAACTAGGGTTAACGTTGGAAGGGGCAGAGGCCAACATGGCAAAGGTGTGGTCATGAGTTAAAGTACAACAGGTGATCATGCCATCTTAGAGACAAGTCACAGGATTTGAGGGGTCAGGGGGTTGGTAAAGGAAGGTTCAAAAGGGATCCAAAGAAAGGGAGGGAGACCTAGGGTGGGGAAGAGAGAGGAGATCCAATGGAAAAGGAAGGGATTGAAGGGGATCAAAGTGGGGAGGTGTAGGAGAGGGAAAGGTAGTGGGGAAAAGCTCTAAGAGAAGGGGAATAATGGGGAGGGTGAAAGGGAGGAGAGGGGTAGGGGTAAGGGCGTCAAGGGAAGGTGAGGGGAAGGTACGAAAGGGAAAGGTCTCTTCGTGGAACATGGCATCAACAATGGTAAAGAGCTTTTGGGTGATTGGACAATATCAAGGATAGCCATAATAGCTAGGTAAGTATCCTAATAGGATATAAGCATAGGAGTACAAAGCAAGCTTATGGGGAGCATAAGGCTTAAGGTGGGGAAAAACAACATAAACAAAAGCTCGAAGATAAGAGACATCTAACGGGTGGTGATGTAGGAGTTGCCAGGGGGAAAGGTTATCAAGCATTACAGTGGGCAATTGGTTGATATAAAAGATAACCGTTCCAAAGGAAAAATCCCAAAAGTGAGTGAGGATAATGGCTTGGGGGAGGACAGCTAGGCCAATTTTGATAATGTGTCGATGTTTGCATTTGTCCTTATTTGGGAATGGGGAGTAAGGGTAAGAGATTTGCTGGTAAATGCCATGCTGTTAAAGAAAGGCATGGAAAGCAGATGAGAGAAATTTCAAGGCCCCATCACACTTGATGGCTTGTAACTTGCACTAAAGCTAAGTTTGGGAAACTTATGAAATATAGTGAAAATATCCAAAAAATGAGAACGAGTATAGAAATGATAAAGCTAAGAAAATTGGGAGAAATCATTAATAAAACAAAAATAATATTTATTGTCATTCAAAGACTCAACAAGAGATAGTCCTTAAACATCAAAGTGGACTAATTGAAATGGAGTGGACAACCTAGACATAGTAGGAGGGTGGTGTTGGTGGTGACTCTTACTAAAAGTACATGCCTTACAAGATAGAAATGACAACAATAAAGCATAATACTAGTAAGGGCATCAAAAGAAGGATGACCTAGTCAATGATGCCAAAGGAGGTGGGGTTGGAAAGGGTAGCTAGAATAACACAAGGTAGTGGTGGTGTGCTAGGAGAGGAAACTTGATAAAGGCTACAATTAAGGCTACCGTAGAGGATGATATGCCTAGTGTGATGTGAGATTACCCAAAAAAAAGTGACCAAAAATAGAAAATAACAATTGTTATCGGAAGAAAATTGAGAAACTAACAATAAATTCTTAGTAATGGAAGGAACAATGAGGACATGATTAAGCTAAAATAAAGAAGTATGTAGAGTACTTGTGTGAGTGATAGGGAGAGAAACACCATCACTCACATAGGGAGAAAAATAATGAGCGAAGCTTTAGGCAGTGTAGGAACAGTGCAAGAAGGACCATGCCACTGTAGAGGTCTTCATGTCAATTAGGATTCACATCAATCAGTTGGGTGACCACATAATTGGTTGACATCGCAATGAGCCAGGAGAGCACCACCTAGTCATGAGTGCACTAGGCAAGGTAATCAAGGTTGGGTTGAATCGTGCCATCAATGGATTGGTGGCTTTGGGTGGGGCTTCTTCCTATCTATCAAGAATTGATAAGAGGTTCTAAGAGTTGAGGAAAGGCATGACGACATAGTTTGATCCATCAAAGCATTCGAACAAGGTTGGTGAAGGAACCATAGAAGAAAAAATGGTAGAAATTGGGAGAGTTGAAATAGAAGAAAGAGGCTTTAATTCATTGGCCATGGGTTTCAATGGAGAGGCATTGGCTAATGGCTCCATTGATACCATGAAAGAAAAGGAAGAAAGGGATGAATTGAGGATTTTCAAAACCCTAAGATCACGAAAAAATCATTGAGAAAGGAAGAAAAAGACAATGGAAAATTTCATTTGATTTTATAGATAAATTCCTTATTCAATTTGTTATGTATAAGAGAATCATCTATATACACAATACAATCAAACAAATGAGGAAAAAGTAAATTAATTACAAAATATCTATGCAAATTAGGCAAAAATTTCTAATTAGTAGTGCTAGGGTTTCACAGGAGAGATGATCGTGAGATTGGGTCACGCCATAGGTTGTTCATGGGCTGTGGATTGCTTCATGGGTCAGTCTTACGTTGCTAAGGTTGATGTTAGAGATGTGTGTGCTACAAGTGCCCCTGGGTGCATGGACTTTGTCTTCTCTAACAATTTGTCCCAATACCTATTTTTGTTTTTGCTTCATTTTGTATCATGGTATCATAGTAGATTACATTAAAAACCAGTGTTTTTTCTTTCTTTTCTTTTTTTTTCTTTTTCCTTAAAAAGAAAAGATAAATAAATGGAGGTTGTTGAGTAGTTCATTACCTATTTATTTTCTTCGGTTTAGAATTTCTTAGCTTTTGGAACATGATTGGGACCTTTGGATTTTCTTTATGGTTTGATTGATGAGCTTATAATTAGCCTTAAAGAAATCAATTTTATTTGAGAATGCAGGCTTATTGGGATAGATCAACATCTTTTAAACTTTTCCTATAGACGACATTCATTTGGTCCTCTAGATTTAATCAAAAGCAATTTCATAATGCTCTCCATGCCATTAACTCCATGCCTCCAAATACTTTCCTAGGTATTTTCTTTATTTTAGCACATTTCATACAACGTTATAGATGGATTATTGATTCTAGGGTGAGTAAGCATATCACACGTGCTTTGCATTGTTTGGCAAAATATTTAGCTTGTGCACATCTTGACTTTTCCATATTTGCCTAACAGTGACCAAGTTCAACCAATACATATAAGAACTCACAACCTATCAAATCCTTTATTTTAATTTAATGTCTTGTTTTTGCCTCATTTCTATTTCAATCTTATATCTATTACAAAGTTAACCATACACAATAACTATGTCGTCCCATTTTTTCCTATCTTTTTCATATTCTAGGATTGTAAGACTAAAGTAGTGATTAGGTTAGGTAAATCTAGATGATGGCTATATTTTCTCCATTGTAATACTGAGGGCATTCCATCAAATTTTTAACGTATTTTATTTCCTATGAAGTATTTTTATGTAATTTGAACTCAAATTTTTTTTTCATGTCATAAGCATCTTGCTCATTCCTCTCAAAGGAAATTTTTTGCCATGGGAAAATCTATTTGTTCTTCTAGTTCTTTTCATTGGCTAGATATACTAAGAGTTCATCCTTTGAATTATTGCATATGAATTTTTAGGGACCACACTACACTTCTAATCATAATGGTTCAAGTTATTTTTTAACTATTATGAATGACTTTTGTTATATCACTTGAGCTTTCTTACTTTGTTTTAAAAGTCATGTATTTATTACTATTCAACTTTTCTTTCATGATCTCCATAAAATTTAATGCTATTGTGAAATGCATTTGTTCAAACAATGGCCTTTTTTATTTTTTTGATTGTGTATCTTTTTTAACTCCTCCTAGCATTCTTCATAAGAGCTTTGTGCATGTACACGCCAAGAAAATAGAGTCATAAAATGTAAACAATGTCATCTCCTTGACATGGCTTAAATTTTCATGTTTTAGGCTCATATCCCATTTCATTTTAAAGGAATGTACTCTCATAGCAATCTATCTTATTAATTGTTGTCTACTTCACCATTTGGACATTGCACTCCTTGTAAGATTTTGTTCAGTTTCTCACCATCACATGATTATTTATATGTCTTTGAGTGTAAATGTTAAGACATTAGATCCTAGGAAAAAACTTTTCTCCCCAATTACTTCTTGTATTTCCATAGGATATATCATTCTTTTTAAAAGGGCTATCATCTCTATGATCCTATCACAAAAAATTATTCTTTTTTTTTAGTCATGATGTCATCTTTTATGAATATGAGTTTTTGTTTGCCTTTAGTTTGCCCTTGGACACAACCATGAATTAGCTCACTCCTTATGCCTCCAATTAATGACACAACACCATCTTTGCCACAATAGATTTTTCCCACTTCTTCAACGATTTTAAAGCCTTCCCTTAAGCCTTTTCTAGAGGAACCCTTGCAACTTATTTTGTCATAGTATCCTAAGACATCA
Source organism: Casuarina cunninghamiana (assembly GCA_028551485.1). Taxonomy (NCBI): domain Eukaryota; kingdom Viridiplantae; phylum Streptophyta; class Magnoliopsida; order Fagales; family Casuarinaceae; genus Casuarina; species Casuarina cunninghamiana. The sequence goes on along the minus strand of CM052363.1, from coordinate 21,246,188 downwards.
TCCCACATTGAGCCAATAAACCTGCGCATGATATGGACCACTAATTACATATGCACCACCTAAGCTTCTTCGTCTACTTGCCATCTCACTTTTCACCAAATATGCATGACTAAACTTGCTTCACATTACTAACATCCATGAGCCAACCAGCTATAGTGAGGCCCTTATGAATCATAATTGGGTCACTATTATATGTGAAGAATTGGAGGCTGTTCAAGCCAATAAGACATGGGACATTGTGGCTTTTCTTTATGGCCACCACCTTATTAGATGTAAATAGGTTTAGAAGATCAAATATCTTGTTGATAATAATATTGAGTGATATAAAGTCTATTTAGTGGCTAAGGAATATAATCAAAGTAAAGATATTGACAACCGAGAGATTTTCTCCCTAGTGGTGAAGATGGTCACGATTTATTCAATTACTCATAATTGGCCCCTTCATCAACTTGATGTTTAAAATGCTTCCTTTCATAATGATTTATTTAAGGAGGTCTATATAGATATTTTGCCCTATCTTCACAATTAAGGGGAGAGTTCAGTACCTCGATTGAGAAAGTTTTGTATGAGATGAAATAGTTGTTGCCTTTATGGTATATGAAGTTTATAGAAGCATTCTTCTCAATTGGCTTTTATTAATCCCATTATGATTATCTGCTCTTCACCAAGAGAAATGATAATATTTTCACTATCTTATTTATGTTGATAACATTCTTATTACAACAAATAGTTATACAAACATCTTTGAGATAAACAAATACTTGGACATAAAAACATTTTGGTTGTCAAAATATTTTCTTAGGATTGAGATTTGGCAGTCTAAAGATGACATTTATCTTAACCAATGTAAGTATGTATTGGAAATCATATCAAAACTAGTTATTAATGTCTAAAGCCTCCATCATTCACATGAGGTAGCACGACAAACTAATTATAGTAGAATATTATGTAGGAGATCTTGATAAGAAACATGATTCCTTGTTTAAGGATCCATCTTTATTTCAACATCTAGTAAGATAATTTAGTGGACTAGCTATAAATTTTGCAATTCAACAATTGAGTTAGTGAACTGATCATGATGCAACCATTAAAGTGATGAGGTATTTTAAGAATTGTCTAGGCTTGGAACTCTTGTTCCCTTCTTCTTCTAGCTTAGATTTATCTACTTTTTGTGACTCAAATTATGATATGTGCCTTATTGCAAGGAGATTGATCACATGGGATTGCATTAGACTTAGAGGTCCTTTGATTTCGTAGGAATCCAAGAAAGAACCTAGTGTTTCTATGTCTCCTATAGAAACAAAATATAGGGCTTTTACTATTTGCAAGGTTATTTGGATTATATAGATTTACTTTGAGATCTTGGCATGATGACTAAATGCATGTATGTTTGCATGGCACTAAAAAAACAACCATACACATTGTAGTCAATCTTATTTTTTATGAGAAGATGAAACATATTGAGGTTGATAGCATTATATGTATAAAAATTATATTGATAGAACAACTACAACTACTTTTCACCACATGTGGACATCACAGCCTACTACTATTTTTACAAATGGCCCTTTGTAGTCAACAACTTCTCCGTAGGTTTTGGTTGTTCTCCTTTCTTAGATTGGGTACTTGCTGCATTCACTAGTCCTAATACTTGTTTATGTTTCTGCTTCATTTCTATCAATTTGAACCCCTTTGTGTAAGGGTCACTATGAAGACTCGATTGTTAAGTGATAGATAGTGGAATTGTATCTAGGTCACTATTACAATCACTCCAAGTTAGTGTTGAATAATGAGAATAAAAACCATGTTAAACTACTTTTGTGTAACATCTGCAGAAGTAGGGCTTGGTTGCTAGTGTTTAACTTGGTTAGTAGGTCCATAACAATTGGTACCCCACTTCCAACACTCCAAAAGCACATTTCTCCTTCACAAATAGTTGGTTAAGTCTGAGTCTCTCAAAAACCAACCTCACATGTTCCCAATGTTCATCCCATGTTTTGCTATACACTAAAATGTCATAAAAAAACACTAGCACAAACCGGCCTAAGTATTCCTTAAACACACTATTCATCAAGCTTTGGAAGGTTGAAGGTGCATTGCATAGCCCAAAGGGCATAACTAGGAACTCATAGTGTCCTTAGGGGGTTTGGAATGTTGTTTTCTCTACATCCTTAGGCCTCATCCTAATTTAATGATATCCAGATCTTAAATCCAGTTTAGTGAATATTTTGGCACCATGAAGTTCATCAATCAACTCATCCACCATGGGTATACGGAACCCATCCTTTATAGTTTCCTTATTCAAAGAACGGTAATCAATACACATCCTCCATGAGCCATCTTTTTTTTTTACTAACAGGACAAGTGAAGAAAAAGGATTAATACTATGCCTTATTACTCCTTCATCCAACAATTCTTGTACCAAACGTTCAATCTCTATTTCTAAAGATATGGATACCGGTAAGGCTTGGTACTGATGACCTTAGACTCATCTTTCAACACAATTTGATGATCATGTGACCTTGGGAGAGGTAGACCATGTGGTTTTTGGAACAACTCTGCATAGGACTCAATTAATTCTTGAAACAAGGTAGGTACGGGTCCCATAATAGCTCCTTTTTTTCTTCCTGAAGGCTTGTAATGTGCAGGAAAACTCCTGTTTTCTGTTTCTCCAGTAACTTCACAATCTTTGTACCATTTACAATCTAATTCTCAGGTAGCTTCTACCATTACAGCTCTACCAAATGGCCATCCAACATAAAGGACATTTGCAGTTTAGAAAATTCCCATTTAATCAATCCCAACTTTTCCAGCCATTGAACACCAAGAATTACCCCCAAGTTAGGGATAGGAAGGATAATAAAATATGCCTTCATACGTGTACCTTGCAGAATCATATCAACATTTAAGCATAGCCCTTTACCAAGAATTTTATCTCCATTAGCGACTTCTACCTTAAACTCCCTGCCATGTTTCGGTTTCAAGTTCATTTTTGCTGCTAACTTGTCATTCACAAAATTGTGAGTGCTACCGGTATCAATCAAGATTGTAACCCTCAACAAATTCCGTCCCATATTCCCCTGCACTCTCATAGTTCTAAGATTACTGATGCCAAACACAGCAGCTACAGAGATGACCCTAAGTTCCCCCTAACTCCTCCTCTGAATTTATTACCTCTGCTTCTAGTTCCTCCCCTACAGCCAAGCCCTCTAACAAAAACAATTTCTGACACCTATGCCCCGAGAGTATTTCTCATCATAATTGAAACAAAGACCTCTTACTCTCCTATCCATAATCTTAGGCTGAGTTAATTTTTTTACCGGTAAATTGTTTCTATTGAATCCGCCTCTAACATCTCCAACACCCTTACCAATCTTATCCTCTCCTTCTAGAGTATTCTGTCTCCGTATAGGAGTAGAGCCAGAACCACTCATAGCCAAATCCTTAGCCTCAAAAAGTCTCGCAAAGCTAATAACAGCTGAAAGTGTGGGTGGATTGTGGGCAATTACATCAAGTTTAATCCTCTCCTTCAAACCACTCACAAAACAACTGATTTGATGCTCAACATCTAAATTTCCAGAACGTAACAACAGTTTACTAAATTGGAATTGATAGTCATGTACTGACCTAGGTCTGCTTGAGTTTGGTGAGCTCACCGAAATGATCCTGGAAAATAGTTGGCCCAAATTGCTTGATTAGCTCCTCAGTAAGAGCATTCCACAAGATTAGCCGGCGTTGATACTCCTTTTCAGCAACTGATACACCATTTGTGCTTCACCATCTAAGTGCCACGACGCAATCCATACTTTTTCTTCCACCGGTGTGTCATGGTAATCAAAGAACTGAAGTGCTCTTTCAATCCACTGTGATGGATCAAGCGCCCCTTCATATTTTGGAAACTGTAGACGAACTGTGCGAGTCTGAATTGATCCAGCAGACTGTCGGCGCTCCCCCGTACTGCGGGAACTTTCACCAACCTCCTTCGTAACCTCCATCCTAGCCGCAATGCCATCGATCTTGGCATTTAGTGCAGAAAAGAGTTGCAGCATAGTCTCTGTAATAGAGTCTAATTTCTGATCGAGCTCCACTTCATGCAGATGGGTAGCGGAAGCCATCAAACCTGGCTCTGATACCACTTTGCAGCGGTCTTGCTCCTCCAATATATGTTTAGCAATTGATCGAGTAACTGGAGGGCGTAGGTCCAAGCTGAAATCAGAACCTAACTGCCTTGAGGATTTCGTTTTCCTACCTATGGTGACTGGAAGGAAAAGAAAAGGAAAGAGAATAGCTCGTTCGAGGGAACTCGTGACCTCCAAATTCTGTTATACAGTTTCAATCATTCAAAAAGTGCTGAACAGAATCAACTTCCTCCCTTTTATACCCGCTACAATTCCCTTCCAGTAATCTGGCAATTAACGAGTCTTAAAACAGTAAAACGCAACACAAGAATGAATAAAACGCAGAACTAATAAAAGATAAGGATGCTGTCAAATTAGTCTTCTGCAGCATCCACGTGTAGCCCCAAGCCTTATTGTTTAGCCACGTTTGCTTGAGCTGGAGGATGCAGTGTCAGCACCAGGGGATCGTTGCAGATAGATAGTGGAATTGTATCTAGGTCACTATTACGATCACTCCAAGTTAGTGTTGAATAATGAGAATAAAAACCGTGTTAAACTACTTTTGTGTAACATCTGCAGAAGTAGGGCTTGGTTGCTAGTGTTTAACCTGGTTAGTAGTTGTTGTTAGCAATAAATAGGAGTTTCCAACATGTTGAATTGTAATAAAGCGTAGGGTGCTTTTGTAGTAACAACTTAGAGTAGTTAAAAAGGGAAAGAAATATCAGTAAAGAGTTGGCAAGAATTTATTGTGAAGTGAGGTTCTCTCTCGAATGAGGCTTAACTCGTTCTGTTGGATCCGATAGACAATTACCCCGTTAATCGACCAGCTACACGATCTCAAACCCGGGACTGTAGTAATCACTCTGTTTTTTTTTTTGTCAAGGCTGAAAAAAGCATAAGTTGGATTGCATTTGAACTCGAACAAAGGGTTTAAATGATCACAATAGTAAAATTTGTATAAGACAAACAAAAAATATAATTGTTTGTCTCCTTTTTTTTCTTTTTTCTTTTTAAGTAATAACTACTATTAGAGCTTTTAGAATATTAATTAAACTATGAAATTTATTCTTCTTTATGAAATCAAGTTTCTGGACAATGAGGAATCTAATATTATATTAAAATATAGGTATTAAGTCTAAGCTTTGACTTTATAATAGATATTTATTATATGTCCCAATATCTTGACCCCTTATTGCAAAGAGTTTAAACATACATGTAAAGAAGAGTATTAAAATCTTAATTAAATAATTAAGTTATCTTTTAAGAGTAGTACAAACTTAATGCCAAACAAGAGCCGTCCTTGTAATTACTTCTATGACAACGACCAAATTTGAATATGATAACCGCAAAGTATTCTCTGTGGTCGAAAACATCTTTATGAGTGGTTTTTTTGACCGTTGCCAAAATCCTTTGTTTATTTATTTTGGTTTTTGACATCCGCAGAGAGAGAGAGAGCCAAAGTCCCTTTAAGAACATACAAAAATCCGTTTCTTTTTCTCTAGATATCTCAGAGCTTCTTCCTCTAGTGTTCTTTGCCTCTACCTCTTCAAAAGCAAGCTAGGTCAAAAGAGGAACCCTCAGACTTTATAAAAGCTTCTTATTTTTCTTTCATTTTACTGATGTGGAGCTACTACTTTTTAACAATCTTCTTTGTCATACATTGGGTCCATACATCAAGCCTTGACCCTTTTTTTGTTAGATTCAACCCAATTTAATCTCTACACACATTTGGGCTCAAATTTTTTTTTAAAAAAAATTTTAATTTTCAACCTATCCAATCTCCCCTGAGCTCCGATTCCAACACTAAATACTAAGCTCAAAGTTAGGACCAGCTCAAGAAGAGTCTCATCCTCACACTTATAAGTTTTCTCATTTTTCTCTCCTTTTATTGACGTGGGACTTCTTGACACTTCCTTTTGCTAGAACTCAAGTTAGCACCAGTTATTTGTGTAAGTAGAAGAAAGAAGGAAAACCGTAAGCAGAATAAGATGGGGTGTTTTGCATGAGATCATCTTTGTAGAAATTCGTATTAAAGGTACAGAGATTAGGTTTTATTAGGCAAGGAATGTCCCCTCCAGGACAGGACAACATACTACCCGTCGTTAAACCCTCCATAACAAATTGGGTGAACCTACCGCCCGCTCCATTTACCATTTGTTTACAGTTAAGCCAAAAACGAACAAACTTACGTGAATGGGGTGTATGCATGAATAAATCCTTTATCTATATTAACATTAATATTAATATTAATATTGTAGTTGTTTTGGTGAAGTCATATTGTAGTCTAACTCGTTCATGAGCTCGACAAAGGCAGCCATATTATGGGCCACCACTACTTTTCTCGGGAAAAATAAAAGGTAGGAGATGCCCACCCGTAATCAGGGAGCGTTAAAAACACCACCCTGTGGGCATTTTATAAGAAAATGTCTCTACCATTATTAGCTTTATTAAATAGAAAGTTTGGATTTTGTTTAAAAGTAAATAATATAAAAACTAAGTCCAGATTTGGATGACAACATTAAATGATTAGAGAAGATTAATGAAGATCATGATTTTGATCGCCGTCCACTGTATCATGTTTTTGGCGTTGCGTAAAATGCTGGCCTATCCAATTCCAGAAATGGGTAAATATGATATAAAAAAGAAAAAAAAGAAAAAAGAAAACGAGAACCGCCCGCAGAAGTCTGCAAATGAGGGGAAGGTAGGCAGCAGACGCGGTCCAGCAGCGCGTGGACAGAGGAAGCGTTGGGCGGTCGACTCCTTCAAAACTTTTCGTTGCCGATGGGAGGATGATTCTTTCCTCGACTACTACTCCATCGTCCGTGCCTTGCTTCCCTTACATCACCACATTTGGAAAAAGTCTCCGTCGGGTACACCGAGCAGACGCCGATGTACAAAGGAACGAACATACAGATTATACATCAAACTAAACGGAGGAATACGACCAGTGAATAACCTCTCTCTCTCTCTCTCTCTCTCTCTCTCTCTCTCTCGCTCTCTCGCTACCTCTCTCTAGATTTTGCCAAACAAGGTCCTGTTCTTCCTGTTCTTTGCATATTTCTAGCGTAGAGAGACTCTCTCACGCTCAGTCTGTTTTCCCAGGTTCGTTTGGCAAATCTCAATTCCTTGCCGTTGCTTATTTGCCACTACCGTTTCTAATTTTCAAAATGAAAGCATCATCTTCCTTATTTAATTGCTTCCTTTCTGTGATTATGTTTCTAGCGATGTTTTCCCCGCACCGAATTGTTGCGGAACGAAGCTTAGAGAGCGTTGTGGTGCCGGAAGCATAGTGAATTGGGCCTAAGACTTTTTAATTAAAATAAATTCGGGAATTAGGGCTTTTTCGAGGTTAGTTTTCTAAGCTCAGTTTCTATGTAATTTTCTATTTCGTGTGTGCACTTCTAATTTTCTTTGTGAAAGAATTCTGTGGCGCGGTGATTTTTTTTTTTTTTTGGCTTAATTTCGTTACTCATGGTTCTGTTTTTCTCATCCTAAGCGACGTTTTTTTAGCAGCTATCTATAGCGAAATGAAAGCTGCAGGACTGAAATAATTGAGAATTCAGAGATTCGGATTATTGATATTGCTGTCTGTGCTTTATTCTAGTATTCGAATTCTCAGTGTTTTTGTTTTTCATTTGTTTCATTCTTCTTGTTAAGTTTCTATTGCCTATGATAATTTTGAGGAAGTGAATTCAGATGGATTCCTTTTTTCTCTGGTTTCCGGTACTAATCAGATTTTTGCGATTGTCTTGTTCGCGGCACCTGTCCCCTGCCTTCAATTCTTCTTTTTTTTCTTTGCTCTTATTTCTGCTTTTGTTACCCATGGCAATGTTTTTTAGTAGAGAATCATAGCCAAGTAAACCTCAATGTGCCATATTCCAAAAAGGATAGGAAGTTGGAGAGCCTTCAATTTGGGATCAAGGTTATTGATGGCTTTATGTGCTATAAAAGCAAACACCCCTTATCTTGTGCTGGATTTTTCAGTTGGACACAAAGAATGTTGTAATTTGAGATTAGGGTTATTGATAGCAAAGTATGAGTTTTACTGAACTACAGAAACAACCGCCTTCTATTTTGTCTGCTGATTCTGTTTATACTTTGGTTCTTTGAATTAAATTTTTAGACTGCAGTCTGCCCATTGTATTTCATGCATCATTTGCTTTATTTGCTGGTTCATTTTGTTTCTTTTTCTTTTCTAACTAAAGTCTTGGGATGAAGTCAAGCTTTATACAGTCTTTTTCTTTCAGAATATCCAGAAACTAGATTGGACGTTATTCCGGTTCGTCTCCATTTTCGTGAAACTATTCCTCAATTTAAAAATAAAAAAAGAAATTATGATTGCTTTCCTAACTGTAGGCAATTTGATCGAAACTTGAACAGATTTATGTTAAAACGTTTGCAGCTTTTATTTTCTGTTTTAACCTTTCTATCAATGTTTCTTGAAACGGATTGAAGCTAGGACTCATTTAGTGCGAAAATTATTGCAAATTGAACCTCAAAGACTTTCTAGTTTAGGAAGTCGTGATCATCCTTGATTTAGAGGTAAACATTACATGTAGTGTTCAGAGAGGAAGCGGGCTTTCCCATGGAGAGTATCTAGCAACTAAGGCTACTCCTAGGGTTGTTTCTCAAAGGGGACCCAAGCTTTGGAAAATAATTCTTACGATGGACAATCTAAGGAAAACAGAATATAGTGCTTGTGTATTGTGTCAGTAGGATTGGGACTATTGATCCCATCTTATGTCATGTTTCAAGGACAGAATGGTGTTCTCAAAGTTTTAAGGATCACCTGAGATTTCTGTTTTGGATTAAGTCAATCTTGTTGTGGTTTCTAGGCCATTGGCTTTGCTAAAACTGATTGTTTAATGTGCACATCTTTGCTATCTTTAAATTTAGAACTTGGGTACCATTTTCTCCCTAGTTTTATGGAATTTCTCACATACACGTCATGTACTAGGGTTGTGTTCCATTTTGCACTCTTCTTAAGGATTGATATTTACTAAAAGGAAAACTGAGGTTATCATTTTGGTGGTATGTGGTATACTCTATCGAGATAGTGTACTAGTGTGACATTTTTTATTTGTTAGTTTCTTCTTTGTTTTACTGTTTGTATTGCTAAATCTTCTTAAAGAATTTAGGTGTTATTGAATTTTTTGCTTCTCATTTTGTCTCTAATATGAAATTTGTGGCTGTACAAAAGCTAGTTTGAAAACAATTTGGAGAAATCTGGAGATTTGATCATTTTCAGTAGTATATTGGAAGTATGTTTCTTTGGATAGTTTATTCAACTTCAGTTTGTTTCTTTTCATATCAAGATGGGTAATAAGCTTGGGAGGAGACGACAAGTAGTAGATGAGAAGTACACCAGACCGCAAGGACTGTACAATCATAAGGATGTTGATCATAAGAAGCTTCGGAAACTAATACTAGAATCTAAGCTTGCTCCCTGCTATCCTGGGGATGAAGAATGCACGTGTGATCATGAAGAGTGTCCAATTTGCTTTTTGGTGAGAAAAGTTTTACTTTGTAATGTCTCTATATGCTCCACTTTTGCATATTGTGTAATTTCTTTTAAGATCACTTTCTGGGGCTTGGGAGACAGAAAAATAAAAATTTCACTACTTTTTTTCTTTGGGTTTGATTTGGATCTATAAATGATCACTTCGAAAACCACTGCTACCAAATCTATTTTTCTGTTTCTGTTCTTTGAGTATTGTTATCTAATGAAGTCCAAAATTTTTCTTTTTCTGATTATCTGTTGCCTTTTTGTATTCCTTGAATAGTATTATCCAAGTCTCAACCGCTCAAGATGTTGCATGAAAAGCATATGCACAGGTGATTATTTTGTAAATTGTCAAAAGTGATAAGTGTTCTTAGTAGAATATGCATTTGATTTGACTTGTTGTCTTTGAACCAGAGTGCTTTCTGCAGATGAAAGTTCCCAATTCAACTCGTCCTACACAGTATCCTTCATAATCAGTAAATGTCTCTTTTTCTTTCAGTTCCTATTCTATTGTTCTACTTAACTGTTGTGAGATGTCCTTTCTGCAAAACTGCAAACTATGCTGTGGAGTATCGAGGTGTGAAAACAAAGGAAGAAAAGGGTTTGGAGCAGATTGTAAGGCTTGATTTGCATCATTTCATTTCATATTGGTTTGGCTCCTCTGATACTTTTGCACATTGGGTCTTGAATGTCACTTCTTTAATTTGAAATTATGCAGGAAGAGCAGCGTGTTATAGAAGCAAAAATTAGGATGCGGCAGAAGGAAGTTCAGGCTGAAGAGGAGAGAATGCTAAAAAGGCAGGAAGTCAGCTATTCAAGTGGAAATATGGCACCTGTGGAGGTCGACTATAGCTCAGTAGCGGGTACCTTTTTGATTCTTTGCTCCGTATGCACCTCACTTTTCAAAATGTTATTATTAGATAATTAATATTTTTTTTCCATTGTTTGCAGTCCCATATTCTAGGTCTCCTGTTGAAAGTGACGAAATTGTTGCTTCTCTGGACTCATCTCCTTCGCCAACAATTAGAGCAGCTGCAACCCCAACGCTGCCCCCTCCTCCTCCTCCTCCTCCTCTTAGGACAAACCGGTATGCTATGTTCTTGGTTGAGACAATGTCACTTTCAATATTGGGAGCTCCTTGTATGCCCAATATATTGTTTCCTAACTGGTAATATAAATGAATACTTCAATGAGAGCATTTGGCATTACTAACTGTTCATGAATGTCTATTATAGTTTTCATCTTTTCCTGGATTTAAAATGGTGAGCTGCTCTTGTTATTGTTGTCCATCAATGTTTCATAGTTTTGGACACTGATGTATCTATTGTTCTTGCTCTGAAAATGTTAAATTTGTGAATAGGATATACTTGTTTCTGGGTACAAATGGAAGATTGTTGTCCCTTGCAGTTATTATTATTTATTTATTTTTAAATCTTTTGGTAGCCAGTGTAACAAGTCTAGACTGCTGAAAGATGAAGGAGAATTGAAGCTTGTTCTAGATATTCATTCTTAAATTTCTATCTCATGCCAAATTATTTGAAATAGTTGGAACATTTAGTATGCTTAATTTGTCGTTCATGTGGGTATTACTTTGTTTAGTCTTTATTTGTCAAATTCATCAGAATAGAAGTCAACCTGGGTTGGTAGAGACATGCTTATAAATTGCAATTGATGTTTGAAAGAGATGGTGTAGGGGCCAGAAAGGTTCCTATTAGTAGAAACAAATGAGGGATGGAAGTTTATAAAACTATGGCAAACAATGTCATCTTTGCTTTCTTAGGAGAAAAATAATTGCAGGTTTGGTCATACACCGGTTCATTCCTTTTTATGGAAAAGCTAAAATGATTATTCCAGAGAGGAATTGTCAATGTCAATACATTTTAGTGTTATTTTCAGCTGGCAGAGAAGGAGAAGCTGGTGTAGAGTCGGCGTGAGTCCATAGGGCTGATCCCTTAGAAATTTCTTCTGATTAAGTAGCCTAACACTTGAGTTTGATTAGAACTTATGTTTAATTGTAAGTTTATTCTCTCTTTTTTTTTTTTTTTTTTTTTTTGCCCGTGTTACATTAGGAAAAATGGAATGCAACCTAATAAGAGGATTTAAGTTTTAGGGCAAAAGGGGGGAATGGCTGTAACATGGCCTTACCTATGTATTCTTAAAAAATGTCCGTTATAGATATGATCTCTTCTTATGTTTCATATTGGGGCATTCATCAAGTCTTTGGGAAACATTTTTCCAACAGAACTGACCTCTAATTAATGAAAATATAAACTGGCTGAGTTGTTACTCTAAATACAAAGCGTTACCCTTGCATATTGTTGATGTGAGAAATGTGCAGAATTATGGATGGCGAGGAAGATTTACTTGAACTAGTAGTTAGGCTTGATACAAATTGTTTGTTGAGCATATTAAGCCACATATGAAGTTAAGTACCTCTAACACAGTAGTTTCCTGGTTCTGTGTTCTGGGGCAAGAAATGCTTACTTCTAGGTAGTCTGTGAGACTGAATTATTTGAGATGTGACGGTGTGAGAACTGGAGTACCCAGTATCCCTTCCCTCGTATGGTTGAACCTTTCTGCTCTGCATATTTTAAGGGCCATGACGCTTGGCTATAAACCTGGTGTTTTCTCTTTGGAGTGCTGGACCAGTTTAATTATTAGAGTGATCTTCATTATAGTTCTTAGAGGAAGGGAAGAGAGGTTGTTGTGGATGTGAGTCTATGAGTTACACTATATTCATGTTATGTTTTTAGTTTTATATCAATAATTGTGGATCTTGTGTCAATAGATGGATCACTGAGCTCATAAGCACTATAAGAGACTAATTTTTCCAACATCTGTACTCTTTTTAATTATCTAAAGAATATTGGTATATGATATGTTCGAATTGGAAATAAAGTTAGTGATGTGGAATTCAAACATGTTGTCTAGAATGGGAGCATTTGCAATTTAGCTGTATTAGTTTTGTCAACCCATAAGCAATTATGCTTGTTGTCCCCAATGCTGGGAATATTCCATTTGGTGACTTTATAAACTCCGTACAAAAGTTGCATTTTACGTACTCTTGACTGGTAGCTGGCACTTGTAGATAACATTTGTGCATGCGTGATGTTTGGTGTGCTTATTGCAATTTTTAGTTTTGCTTGCGGTACAGTTAAGTTAATTCTGGGGCTTAAATTGTTGGTATGCAATATTATGATTTTTTTTTTTTTTTTTTTTTTTTTTTTTTAAGCTTGTCGATTTGGGAATTCCAACTCTGCATTGAGTGGGAGTGGTTTATTTGACATTTTCAATTCTTGTTATTGGATGATCAATTTCATGGCATCTCGTTATTTATATAACAAATAATCGATTTGCAGGGACAATGATTTTGACCTGGATCTTGAGGAAATAATGGTCATTGAAGCAATTTGGCTTTCCATTCAGGTAGCTTAATTAACTCTTGATTTAAATTTCAGAGAATTTTTTTTAATTAGTTTTTCATTAAATTAAGTAAACAATCCGTTAATGTAAAAGGAGACAGAACTGGTGTGCAGTATATAAGCATGAGTTTTTTTAAGGATTGCAATAAAAAAATCAGTGAGAAAAAGTGGAAAATGGATGCTGCCTACAGCAGTCATAGTCATTCTAGAAACTGTTTTAATCTGTTTACCAATATATGGGCCCTTATTCTTTCATATCTGTTAGTATAGAACTGAGTGTGCTCTAAAATTCAAATGTTACTTAGCGTTGTGGTTATTGGACTTGAGTGCTCTTCAAAAGATAATTAGAAAATGAATAATTCCCTTAGGTCCTGGTAACTTTTGCAATTCACAACTAATTCCTTGAAAATGATCTCATTGAGAAGTTCATGTCTCAATACAGAGTTCTGCCCTGTGAGTTTGACCTTTGAGATTTTAATTCCCTTCTGAGGAAGTGTTGCAATTGTACAAGGCTCTTATGTGTTGCATTAAAGAGTTATGGCCTATTAACCTTGTAAAGTGCCCTCTGCAAGGTAGATTTTGCTGAGATCTCTGTGCAGGCTAAATTTACTTTTGAAGTTGTGGATTGAAAATTTGAACTTGTTATATATGCTAGATTCAGTTCTTAAATGATCTCAGCCATCAATTTAACTCCGTTGTTTCAGAGAATTGTGCACACGCATTTGAAGTTCTAAATATTGATTTTTTAAGATGATTTTGCATGGCCTTCTCACGGTGAAAGAAAGTTTGGCAGTCTAGTTGTTGGAATTCTATGATAAGCATTTATTGTTGTAGTTGATTGGTCAATGCCAGGTGATTACCTAGATAGTTGTAAAGTACCCTTGTGCACTCTTTCTGTGTTGAAAGGTGGTTCTTTCAAGTGCAAAAATTATTGCAAATGTTTAACATAAAATGCATATGTAAGCAACTTAGTAGGTCATCAAATTTCGTTTTTTTAAATTATTGTTTTTGTGGAAGAAGATGGCCGTTCATCATGGCCTACCTGTTATATTACCCGTCACTCTACCAGTGTAAAATATGTACACCTTTTAATATGGGTATGGTCTCTTGTCAACCCATCTAATGCTTCAACCAGCATGCCAAACCTCCAACACTAACACCCAACTTCCCTTGCCGACCAAACCCCCAGGCCCCGCTTCCCCCCTTCTTCCTGTCTTTCTAGCCCAAAAATCTCTTTGATGGTTTTGTTTATTGTCTTGGTCTGTACTTGTGACTCTTAATCAAGCAACTTCTAAACTTATTGTAATTATAACATATTTCTGGTAGCCTGAATTTAGGTTCTTGTATTCAGTCAATTATTCAATAGTTGGTTGGTGAATAGATTAAAAATGCTGAATCTTTTCTTCTTTAATTTTACCTTGCCAACATGGGCTTTGACTTTTTTTTTTTCTTGTGAGTCAGAAATGTCCTTTTGCCCCCAAGTTTCTGATAGTGGGACACACATCTGCTTTGTGTGTTTCTACGAGGGATCCTTCTATGCACCAAGTAATTGGCCCCTGTATTCTTCTGTCTTCTCTAATCTGAGTTGATCTTCTTTCGGGATTTTTTTTTTTTTTCTCTTTTTTCATTTATTGGCGAGGGGGGAGGTGTGGAACTTAGGACCAAGAGGTCCCGAGCCTCCTTGGCTTACCACTAAGCCAGGATGTCTTTACACTTTTGAGGAAGTTTGACTGGCATTTCCCTTCACTGAGATGATCATCTCTTTGAAGGCCAGCAATGTAATGATTACTGATTTAATGCTGCATGAGAACTTGGTATCTTATTATGATTGGGGAGACCATTGTAGTCACTTTTGAATTCACGTTTCTCTTAATTTTAAATCAGTCATTTGACCTTTGTAATTTTCCAATAACGAATTTTACAGGAGAGCCACCAACAAAGAAATATGGGTCATGGTGAGATTCTACCCGAGCAATATGCTCTTCATCGCAATGTCTCACCTGCCACGGGCCTTCCAGCTGGATCATCAACTTCCCCATCTGGTGGTCTTGCTTGTGCCATAGCGGCCCTTGCGGAGCGTCAGCAAATAGGTGGAGAATCTTCAGTCAACCCTGACAGAAATATGTCAGCTGCACAAGCTGGCAGGTTTTATAATGGTGGGATGGATGGAGATATAACGAATTACCCGTCTACCGAGAGCACCAGTGAATCGACTGATGGTAGGATGACGTTATCAAAGGATGACAGAGAATGTTATGTGGACCGTGGATCAGAAGTGGCTGAAGCAGGCACCAGCTATGCAAGCTCTGATGGCACAGAAGATGCCTCCACATTGCCACTTCCAGATGAAATTGATGACAGCCTTCAAAATGTGATCGAGCCCATTATTCCAGAGAGCTTTGAGGAACAGATAATGCTGGCCATGGCAGTTTCTTTAGCCGAAGCCAGACCTGTGGGTAGTGGACCTGGCGTTTCCTGGCAGTAGTTTTAGTTGTAGCTACTAGTGGTAGTCTTTCTGTTACACAGCGGTGGCATGGCTTGTTCGTGGTTCCTGGTGGTGATGATTCTCTCCCCCTTCTTTCTATTTGCCAATATGAATAGAAAACAGATTCTTTCAGCGAATGAAAATGTTGGTTTATTGCTGTTATGGTGATTCAGATACTCCTCTCCTTTTTTCTTTTTGGCGCTAATAATTTTCTAGCATTTGGGGGAACACATTGCCTATAACTGTGGATGGGCCATATGTATAATTCCAACTGTGCTATCAAGAAGGAATGGGGGACTCTTCTCCTGTTATCCACATAAAACTACGTTTCAAAGCAGCCGTTAGCACATACTACGAGCCTCATCACATAGGACCGCAGAGTCAGGCGCGAGGACCACAAGCCGGGAGAGAGAACATGAATGTTAGGTGTTCTACTTCTGCGTTAGTCTTGATCGGTCGGAGTGGAAAATTAATTGATTTCCATGTGGGAAGATTCCAAAGAGTAAAAAACGGTAGTGATTTATATTTTTCTTGTATGGGTATATCCTTGAATTTTGTGGACCTATCGAGAATGCTTTACAGCATATCAAATAAAGTTAGTTCTGCGCAAAAAACGTAGTCTTGTGAATATACACAAACATGATGATAAAAGACTGTGTGCATGAGTTTGGTGTGTATGTTTTTCTTGGGACTCTTACATGTGTAGATTTTTGGAGCACTAGCATCACAATGTTATATGTCATGATCTATTTACAGCTAAGATAAGAATTTTAAAAAGAGAGATATAACATAAGAATATTAGAAAGATAAAGATAGAATAAAAATTTTAGAAAAATAAAGATTAGATAAAGATTTTAAAAGGATTGAGATAAGATAAAAATTTTAAAAAATAAAAGAGGAGATGCAAATGTTCTACATGAAAGGGTTGAGATTTAACGTGAAGGAAGACAAAAAAAAAAAAAAGGAGAATGAAAGTGTCCTTTAGTTATTGGGGTGAAGTATCAATCATCCGTTGAAGTACTAGTAGTGGTTTTAAGGGATGCGGTAGTAGTTTTAATATATTAGAATTGCAATATGATTAATTAAGGTTGTTTTATGAATTGGTGAATTTCATGGAGAACAAAATCAATGTCATTGGAAAAAAAAACAAACAAACAAAAGTACATAGGGAAATTTTGGAAAACTGGCAACTAATTATGGTCCACATGGATTTGGGTAAAAGTAAGGAATCTAACCCTCATTGAAAAATGTAGAAGAGATGGAGGAGCCATCCCCAAAAGGGATTGGAACTAGTGCAAATGAGGGGAAGAGGCTACCTCCCATCCATGACCAAACCTAAATCGGGGACCAACTACTGGTGGAGGAGAAGGTAGATACCTTCTTTGAGAACTTAGTTGCTTGCCTTTGGCCAAAAGTTGGATGATGCATTGTGGATCAACACTTTCCACCATAGATGGTGCTGCAAGTTTAGCATATTGGGCTTTTCTTTACTTTGTTTAGTGTGCTTGTTGTTGGTTTGTCTTTAGGCCTTATGTAAATGGCAAAGCCCAGCCTAGGTAATAAGGGTGACCCAACTTGAGCCAGTCTAGAAAGGAGGTTCCCTTGTTCAGATTGTTTTATGGCTCCTATAACAAGGATGCCATTTTTTTCTCTTGTCACCATTCATAACTTTGTTTTTTTAGTTAAGCATTCCTATTTGAGTCCTAACTTCCTTCATGCTTGAGGGTGTTGAAATATCGTTGTTAGGCTTTTGTGTATAAGCCCGACACTATACAGGCCCCTTATTTCATTGTAGCTCCACTTGTAATTTTCACATTCTTGATTCTTTGAAGCTTCTCTTGATGGGTAAACTAGAATGATTTGTATCATTCTCTCAACATCTATACAACAGTTTCAATGTTTCTATTCCAAAGCCATTTCTTATCATGGTATCACAAGCATGCATAGATTCTGTCTTCATCTATGCTTCCACACCTCCTCCTTTTTTTGTTCATGTTTTTCTCTCCTCGTTCATTAGGGCATTTTATCAAACATTAAGTAGGCCAAAACAGTGGGTTGAGTTTTGCACGACCCTTGTTCACACCAACCCATCACACGATTGAAACTCAACAAAGTGGCTGAAATCTAAGCAAGTGACAATCGGATTATGACCTAGGGTGTCTTCATTTCTAGCAACCCCTTGTCCCTTTCTGGCAGCTAATCTTCATTTCCAGATTTGAAAGTTGGCTCGTTAGCCAGCATTTGTTAGGATCTAGCTTGACTTAAGTTAACCCTTGATGACAAGGGTTATTTGATGGAATAAGGATTGTTAGGATTGAGTTTCTAGAAGACCAAAGATAAGATTCTAGAGGACTAAAGATAGGATAAAATATGATAAGATAAGATATAGTTTTATTAGAGTTCTAATTCGAGTTGAAATAGGATTTCTATTATGTCTATATAAGGCATTCTCAGCCTTAGAATAAGCATCCATCATCAATGAAGAGAATTCCTTATTTTATCATTAGTAGTTTCCCTTACTTCTAGCTTTAGATTCTTATTACTTTATTAGGAGTAGTTTATCAGTAGCCTCGTAGTTTCATATTGTTAGTTTCATATTATTATTATTATTGTGTTCTTTATTGGATTGGTATCAATAAACGAGGTATTATTTCAATTGGGGTTTCTTGTGTTCTTAATTGTGGAA
Organism: Casuarina cunninghamiana; assembly: GCA_028551485.1. NCBI lineage: Eukaryota > Viridiplantae > Streptophyta > Magnoliopsida > Fagales > Casuarinaceae > Casuarina > Casuarina cunninghamiana. The sequence continues at coordinate 21,227,974 of CM052363.1, read as the reverse complement.
TCTAGGATTCAAGTCCTAACAGCATCTTTCTAGCACTTTGTCCTCTTTTCGGCAGCCCCTTGTTGTTTTTCGGTGTTCTGCCTTCTGAAACACCTAGCCACCTTCCGGTGTCCTGCCTTCATTTCAGCATAAGGCAATTCCAACCAAACGCAATATTCCATCCGCACCCATCTAAGTAGGCTCTACCCCAGATGAGCGAGTGAAACACATAGTTTGACCCACTTTTTGAATGCGTAATAGCTTTAACTCTGCTCTAGTTCAAGTTTTGTTCTTAGCCTGTCATTTTGCTCTCATCTCTATGGACTCCAACTCCAGTCCCAATCACCACAGAAAAATGCATAAGACCCATCCTCGCTTTCATGAATGCTTTTGTGGACATTCAAGTAATCCACCCAAACCCATAATTGAAGCTCTTGTTGTTACTGGTGGTCACCCCCTGTTATGTGCACAAATATGAGCACGCACAATTGGGGTCAAATGGAAGCCATTTGCATGAGTGTTTGGATTATATGGGTTGGCTTTTGGATATGTTGGAGTCTTGAACTCCATCTCTACCGTTTGAAAGGTGAGGAAAGAGACATTTGAGAGGAACCGGGTTATGTTTCTTGTTTCTTCCTGCTTTTCATTTCAGTTCCTAGCCTTTTAATAGCCATTTTATAGGGGAGAGAGAGAGCTGGAGTGCCTTACTAGACATGTTTAAGCCTACCTAAACTTGACTTGCAACTAGTGTAAGTTAAAAGAAACTTGCATGTAACAAACCACCCCTTTTACAAAAACCTTGTCCTCAAGGTTTAACCCAAAACGACATCTTAATAGAAAACATCCTAATAACTAAGTACTAGGATTAAGTGTGGGGAGAGATTTTTTAACAAAAGCGCCCCATCACATAAAAATAGGGGTTGTCCAAGGTGGGAGAAGAATGCATTGCTGACTACCCCGTTAAACAGATTGGGAGGCTGACTTTTGCAGTGGGTCATGCGTGGTTGATGGAGGGGCTTCCTTTGGTTAACAACCATCCTGCGACGCATCTATCGCTAGTCACCCTGGCATCGTTTTTAACGCCCATGCTTGCTGTCTTTGGCAGAATCTGTTCTAGCACTGCCCTGCCTTTTCTTTGCGAAACGCAAGGTGGTTCAACACCTTCTTCTAGCAAGCCAACATTGCTCGTGTCAGAAAGCGCAAATTGGGCAGAGAGGTTTTTGCCTCTTTGCTGCCTTGGCCAAAATCACATCAAAGTGGTTGTTGACTAGAACGGGAGGGTGCGCCTTCTCTGGTTCTGTTTTTGCCCGTGTGCCCTTTAACTGGACTTTGCCTGATTTAAGTGTACTAGTGGAGGAAAAGGCTAGTAGGTCCTCTCTAAAAGCTTCCAGTAGATTGGTCAACTTCTTCTCTGTTTCTACCAGGTAGCAATGCAAGTTTGCCCAAGCTTCCTCCAACGATCCCACAATTGTAGGAAACCTAGCTCCGATACCATTGTTATGAGAATAAATCTAAGCACACGCAACTAGGGTCAAATGGTAACCATTTGCATAGGTGTTTAGATTATATGGGTTGGCTTTTGGATATGTTGGAGCCTTAAACTCCATCTCTACTATTTGAAAGATGAAGAGAGAGACATTTGAGAGGAACCGGGTTATGTTTCTTGTTTCTTCCTACTTTCCATTTCAATTCCTGGCCTTTTAATAGCCATTTTATAAGGGAGAAAGCTAGCGTGCCTTACCAGACAAGCCTAAGCCTACCTAGGCTTGACTTGCAACTAGTGCAAGTTAAAAGAAACTTGCACGTAACACCCCCCTATATCTCTATCCAAGTGAGTAAACTAGCGTTTTTATTGTCCTCATGAAGCTCCTTGGTGTGCAAAACTACACTTCCTGGAGCTGTGACATGGAAGTGACTATTCTTAGGAAAAATAAGCTTGACATTGTTGACCCTACTATGGAACCCCCTAAACCCAACTCTCCTCTATTTCCATTCTAGAAATTCTATAATGGAGTTGTATTGTCATGGCTTCTCACTACTCTTTCACCAGAGATCTGTAAAGCTTTCACATTTGGTGTTGTAATGATATAATGGAGTTGTATTACACCTCTAATGCTCATGTTATGTGGGTACATCTCCATGCTAAGTTTCAGAAAGTTGACATCACCAAAATATGTGGGGTGAGGTGGGATCTTGGCAAGACTATCCAACAAGGAACCCGTTGATAAGTATGTTTACTACTTGGAAAGCCTTTGGAATCAATATGATTCCTACATCTTTCTTTGCTACTCATAACTCAGCAAAGATATTGATTTTTGAAAGTTCTTGAAATTGGGTAAAGTTGTGGATTTTTTAAATGGGTTAGATGATATTTTTTCCATTACCTTTTCTTAAATCCAGAATACTTGTCCCATGCGCACTCTCTCATAAGTTGTGGGCATGATATGGGATGAAGGAAAAGCCTGTCACTCCACTGTCACTATTGGCCACGTGGATTCTCTTGGTTTTGCAATTGATTCTAGCTTACAGCTTGGTTCAAACTCCCCATTTACTCATAGGAGAGCTCATTCTACTACTTCTACTTTTGTTCATGTTCTAGGAGTTGACGTGCATATTGAACATTCAAACTTAAGCCACATTGAAGCTCACATAAGCTCGGCTGATCAGGCATCTCACTATGATGCTTACACCCACTATGGCAAGCAAGGACACAGTTATAATGACTATCTTATGGTCACAAGATGTGGTCATTGCGGGGTTCTCAATCATACCAAGGCCAAGTGTTATAAGCTCCTTAGCAAGCCTCAACATCCACTACAACAAAAAGGTAAAGAAAAGGTTGGACAATGCAAGGTAGTGCACCATTCTCCTACTAACAATGATTCTAGTGATGAATCAATCCTTCCCAAGGAGGACCAAGAACTAATTATGTCCATCCTCAGCAAAAAAAAGTAACTTTCTATTCATGTGACACGCAACACACATAGCAGTACTCATGTCTTAGGTATTTTCCCTAAACTTTGTAATTACACACATTGGCTTGTAGATTTAAGAGCTATCAACCATATTATGGGTGATTTTAATTGCCTCATATCTCCATGGTCATGCTTATATGAACTTAGGACTATTAGATTACTTAATGACAAATGCATACGATAGCTCACATTGGTTATAGTCTTGCAAAACCGATACTACTTATATGATGTCCTTTATGCACTTGCCTTTATTGCTAATTTGTTGTCAACCACCAAATATACTAGTGATAATGATTATGTCATCACATTGCTCTCCTATTTTTACTACTTTCAAGATTTACAAATTGGTACAATGATGAGGCTTGGTAGAGTGAAGCATGATCTTTATTATCTTACAAGAAATTTTGATGATACATTTTGTTTTACATTACAAAACTCTGTAGTAGATAGTTTCACTTTTATGAAGATGAACAATGTTTGTCACATTGCTCTCCTATTTTTACTACTTTCAAGGTTTATAGGTTGGTACAATGACGAGGCTTGGTAGAGTGAAGCATGGTCTTTATTATCTTACGAGTAATTTTGATGATGCATTTTGTTCTACATTACAAAACTATGTAGTAGATAGTTTCACTTCTGTGAAGATGAAAATGTTTGTAATTTTTCTTCCCATTCTACTACAGGTAATGTCTTGCATCAATGTTTAGGCCACCCATCCTTTAATGCTATGCATTATGTTTTTTATGTTTCATCTTCTTCATTGAATGAAATTAAAGTATGTCCCATTTGTCCACTTACAAAACATGCACATTCTATTTTTCCCACTAGCACCTCTTTATCTATCAACTCATTTGACTTTATACACATAGACATTTAAGGGCCTTGCAAGGCCCCCTCCCATTTCGGTGTTAGATATTGTTTTATTATAGTAGATGACTACACTTGTGCTACTTGGACATTTCTCATGAAACATAAGACTAAAACTCTTGACCATATCCGATCCTACTTTACCATGGTCATGACTTAATTTGAAATCAAAGTTTAGCGTGTTTGCATCGACAATGCATAACACTTTTTTAGTTCCTTATATGTCTCATTCTTTGACTCTCATGGAATCATACATGAGAGTTCTTATCCATACACTTCCCAATAGAACAGGGTAATAAAAAGAAAACATCGACATTTGTTTAATGTTACAAGGACATTGTGTTTTCAATCTCATTACCTTATTCATTTTTTAGAGCGAATGTCTTCTTAAGGTGACTTACTTGAACAATCGTACACCTACTTTTGTCCTTAATGACAAAACACCATTTGAGCAATTATTTGGCAAACCCCTCCACTTGATCATTTATAAGTTTTTGGATATTTATGCTATGCCACAAACTTGACCCTGAAGGACAAGTTTGGGCATCGCTCCATTCCTTCCATTTTAATGGGATATCCTTACGCTTAGAAAGGATACCATTTTCTTAACATCACCATTGGAAAATTCTTTGTGAGTCAAGATGTAATTTTTCATCAATCTATATTCTCTTTTGATTGCACCACTTCCTCCAGGTATAACATTATGCATCCATCATCATCTGATACTAATATGCAGGACTTTGACTTACTTGCCATTGTCCCCTACATTGCCCTGACTTCATAGTATGAAATTCCTCCTCCTTCACCTCCCATTGAAATTTCGTTGCCTCCTCCATGGCACTTAGGTAGAATTCCTAGACCTTCTATTTGAACACAAGATTATATATGTTCTCATATAGGCTTTTCCTATGTCCCTTCTACCTCATCTATTGCATACCCTATTTCCTATGTTCTCTCACATCATCAGCTTTCCACCTAGCATTACCATTTCATATGCTCCATATTAGTGATAACTATATTTTGTATATGGTTATTTTGATTACTTTAGGCATTATATACTATAGTATTTGTTAAATTATATTTGTATTGGTATGTGTTTATACAAGTCTTGTTATTCATGCAACAAACCCAAAATAAAGAAAAAAGAAGGAAAAGAAGCAAGAAATAAAAGAGGTTGGCTATGCATGTTGAACTCATGTGGGGGCAAAATGAATTGTCTAATTGAAAAAAGGAGAAAAACGTGAGGAAGGCAAGTGAATTATCATTGTTGGAAAAAGGTGTATTTTGTTGTGACAAACTATTGGCTACATATAATATTTGTATGAATGTTTTTCATATGATTATGTTCAATATTGAACATCAAGAAAGTAAAAGGTGTGCAAATTATAATATCAATAAATGATATTATAAAGTAGCTGGGTTCCTATATTATTTCACAAATTAACTTCATACAATGCCTTGAGACATATTTTGTATGAAAAAGAGCTAAAAGAATATTTGATTACTTGAAGAAAAATGATACTTGGACTTATGTACTTATAGGTACACGTGAATCAAGAATCATACTATGAAGGCCAAAATCAAAATCATAATACTTGATTTTAGTTAGCTGGTTCAAGCTTAAATAAGGATCCTTATTTAATTGGATCAAGTCCATGGGAAGAAGCCCATAAGCTCAGCCCACTTGATGTCTTAATTCGAAGTTGTGACATTGTTTCACTTAACAATAATTCTTTTAAGCCATCATGAGGAAAAGAGCCCTAACCCTAAGAAACACCGAGCTATTCTCTCGCCTCTCTCTATCACTAATTCTCCAACGAGAAGAAGCCTGAAGTGATGGTGTTGTCAAAATAGCTATGAAGATAATTAATCATCGTTTGTACTGCTTTTTGATGAAGCTTCTATCAAGTCTCAATGAAAAAATTGCAACGGGCATTTTAGGTTTGAACAAAAACCCTAGAAAGCTAGTATGCTTCATATTTTCTATAAAGAGATGTTCTTGATAGTTCTTTGGAGCTTTTTGACAAAATTTAGTTGAAAGATTGAGAAAATATTGAAGCTTGTGAAAGATCATACACTCATGGCATTCTTCATCAATCTGTAAAGGAAGTTTGAATCTTTGGTGATATTCTTACACTTTAATATCCTTATGAATGTTCACTTTTAGATTAAGTTGTTTATGAGCTAATTAAACTCTGATTATTATTTGCACATAAACTCCTTTATAAATTCAAAACCTTAACTTTGTGATAATTGGGGGTTTCGTGATTAGAGCTTGAATTGAGTTTGTATATCTTCAATTAGCTCTTTGATAAGCAATATTCGTCACAAATATTACAAATTTGAGGACTTCCTAATGTACTAAGGTTGATTCAACCTTATCATTGTAACCATAGACCATTTAACTCCTTAAGGAGGAGTTGGAAAGTGTAGGAGAGGTTTTCTCTTAGCTTTGAAGTAAAATGGACTTCAACCGAAAGTAAGTGACAAGGGTTGAACCACCATGTAAACTTGTGTGCATTTCTCTTTGTGTCTATTTACTTGGTTGTTTGATTTTGATATCCTTGAGTGCTTAGCTAAAGTGCATGAAAAGTGATTAAACCTACAAATAGGAAAAGAAACCGAGATAACCAATTCAACCCCCTTTCTTGGTTAGCCATTAAACCTTACAATCATAAAAGTGATCAAGAAGCCAAGGAAAGAAGAGAGATTTAGTGGGTTTTGGTTGAGTAGTAGATAGAGGAGAGGGCTTGTGGCTTCTCCTTCATCAAAAAATTAGAGCCCACCTACAACAGCGCAGGACTCTGAGAACATTCGACGGTTGTGCAAAAGCTAACTATTCTCTCATTCTTTTCTAGCGAAAGAGAATGTTGTTGCCGTCTACTAAGAGTTTCCCATCATCTAAGTGTTTTTCGATGAGATTGGAGTCAATTTCGACAATAAGGAAGCAGATCTACTAGATCTATGTGTTTTCTAACTGCTTCTATGCAGTTTCTGACGGCATGTGGCAATTTTCAGTGGTGAATAGCAAACGTCATTTGAGAGCTCTTTTCTAGTAGATTCGCATGACCTTTCAATAGATTGGTGTCCTAGGCTACTTTTTAGAGATTTTATGTGTAAAATGGTTGCAGCGCGTGGTGGCATACAATGGCAACATGTGGCGTTGTATGGCGGCAGTGTGTGGTGACACATGACAACGACGCGTGGTGGTTCGTGCAGCTTATTTTCCTCCCCTTTTTTGGAATAGCTTCTTCTCTCATCCCTACTGTGTAGATTTGCACAAATTTTCTATGAATTGAAGACATCTTGGTGACAACTATTGTGTTTTTAATTTAAAGAATGCTTGGTTCAAGTTTCTGCATTATTTTTTTTTGTACATGTACTATGTTTTAGTTTAGTTTGTTAGAGCTATGATTTAACTTGATTACAATGGTATAAATGTTATGATTATGATGTTTTGTGAGATATTTTATGTGTGTGACGTTGCATATTATTGTGTTCAATGCATTTAAGTGATTAGCTACCACATAGATGATTTGATTTGCATGTTAAACACCGATAGGAAATGATATGCAGTTGCTTCTTATAATGTGCAACCATAAAGTAATATGGATAGACATATACCATATAATTTGTATGGCTTTAGATATAAACTATACTATTCATAAATCTTAATGCACTTAATTCATTTTATTCACATATAGAGATATAATGAGTTAATAAGCTAAGTAGGTTTGTTATACCTAGACATAGGATAGTGAATAAATTAGGAAATTCCACCATCACATGAGTAAAATCAATCTTGCAAGCATAAATGATCAACATTAGTACCTAGTACTTAGGTGAAATCGGAAGGTCTAACATGTTTTGTTTATCAAGTTCTTTTAAGTTTAGTTATTTAATTTATATTCTATCATTTCGAGTTACTAGATAAATTAGTTGGCTTAGTAATCATCAATCTCTGTGGGATGATATCTTACTTATCATTGTATTACTTGTTTGACATTACACTTACATGTAGGATTTTACTGAACAATCAACCATAGTTGAGCCATCCACTTACTGTAAGGCTATTTTTGATGTGCCACTATACGTAATTGTCACCACATTAGCTATAATTCATCATTAGGACTTACATCAAATGGGTGTTCATAATGCTTTCCTTTAAGGTGGTCTAGATAATGAGATCTGCATGCATCTCCCTGAAGGTCTTTGGTGTAAGGGGGTATCACTAGTTTGTAAACTTAAGAAATCTTTATATGGGCTTAAGCAAGCATCACAACAATGGTATCAAAAATTTATTGATGCCTTTCTTCAAGCTGGCTTCCATCACTTCTAACATGACTATTCCCTCTTCCTCAAGCAAACAACTAAGGGTCTTCTTGTAATTTTTTATCTATGTTAATAATATGATTATTACAAATGGGGATGAGGAAGACATTATTGATTTGAAAAGATATCTTTGTTTCACCTTTCAAATGAAAGATCTTGGACTTGTTAAATACTTCTTAGGGGTTAAGATGACACATTCCCCCATTGGCATTGTGATGAACCAACAAAAATATGCCTTTAAGTTGATCATCAAATATAGACTTTCTAGATACAAGCTTGCAAACACTCCAATGGAATAAAATGTTAAGTATAAAAGTTTGGGATATGATGAGTTTTTGGAGAAGGAGGGAGGCACCATTTTAAAGGATATTAGTAAGTACTAGTGTTTGGTAGGTAGGTTGATCTACCTCACTGTCATCTGACTAGATATCTGCTTTGCTATTCAGTTATTGAGCCAGTTCATGCACACATCCAAGGATTCACATTTAAAAGTTTCTCTTCAAGTCATTAGGTACATTAAAAGGTCACCTAAACAAGGTTTACTCATGAAGTCTCAGAATTGTTTAGAATTACGTGCTTATTGTGATGCCACATATGGATCTTGTCTTATGGGTTAGTGCTCTACTACTAGTTTTTGTATTATGCTTGCAGATTCACTATCTCATAGAAGAGTAAGAAGCAATCACATGTCTCCAAATCCTCTACTAAATCAAAATATCGGGCCATGGCATTAACCACTTGTAAGATCATCTAGCTTCTTGGACTTTTTCAAGATCTACACATACCATTAATTAGACATGTCACCCTTTTATGTGATAATGAATCCACCATGAAAATAGCTCCCAACCCCATCCTTCATGGGAAAACCAAGTATATTGAAATAGATCATCATTTTATCAGAGAAAAGATTGCTTCTCAAGTCATTTGTACTACTCACATATACACAAGAGATCAACCTACGGACCTTTTGTCGGGGGCATTAGGAATACAATCATCATTTTTTACTATGCAAGCTGGGTGTCTATGAACTTTTTCAACCACCAGCTTGAGGGGGAATGTTAAAATATCATTGTTGGGCTCTTGTGTACAAGCCTAACACTGTATAGACCCCTTACTTTACTATAGCTCCACTTGTAATTTTCATGTTCCCGATTCTTTAGAGCTTTCTCTTGAAGCTCATTTGTAAACTAGAATGATTTGTATCATTCTTTCTACATCTATACAATAGTTTCAATGGTTTCTACTCCAAATCCATTTCTAATCAAAGGGGCTTGTTGCTAGGTCCTATGTTGCAATCCTAAGTTGCAATCAAGCTACCAACTCCAACTGGTACCATTTGTATTGGAGTAGAATAGTTCATGGATGGAAGCAAAGTTAACCTAGATGGAAACTAACTCCTCTCAATTGTTAGGGAAAGTGTGAAAAATCAAAGAGATGCTTGCCATGTTAGTGGATAAGCTTGACTTGCTAACAACAATAGTGGGAGGTCTAGTAAAGAAGGTGAATGAAAAAAAAAGGAAGGAGAAAATCCCTTTATTGACTCCACTAATGGGGCTGGCAGTGCTTCCTACAAGGAACCCAATGTAATCTATTCCTCTAGAATGGGTGTTAGGTTATCTAATGGGAGTGGCAACCAGCACTCCCAATTGGGAAACCAAGATGGCAAACATAATGGGATAGGCATGATGATAGTCATTGTGATGGAAATCAGGATGAAGAGTTTAGCAATCATGACTAGCAATTGTAGTAACTTCTCCTTTGGCCACAACAATGGGAATTTAGGACCCATTACTGTTGAAATGTATAGTGTTGTGGGCCATTGTTTGGTTGTAACATCATTATTAAGCTAAAGCCTTTGCATAGGCCCAAGCTAGGTTAGCCTTCATCCTTCCATATATTTAACATGTAGAACATATACCATTCTTTAAGAATTATGAATACACCGCACTTAATGTTTTTCAAAAATAGATTTCACCATTTGTACTATGTCTTCTTATTATTGCCTTCAACAATTTCTTCATGGTATCATGAGCAAGGTTAAGGTGACAAGTTGTGATGTTATATTCTATGAATACAAATTTCCATTTTCTAGTAGTCAATCCTTAAATACCATCAAAGATCAATCCTTGGATTAGTAGATACCCAAGCAGGACATCGCTTAGGTGCATGCTTCATTACTTGTCATAATCAAAACCTTCATTAGGCTCTTTAAAGCCACATCTTAAGACATTTTATCTCCTCAGCTATTTAATCCTCTCATAGACACATTACCAATGGTGTTTTGTGAGGTATTTTGTATATGTGAAGTTGCAGTATTACTGAGTGTAATGTATTTAAGTAATTAACTACCACTTAGATGATTTGATTTACATATTAGAGACCAACAAGAAATGATATGTAGTTGCTTCCTATAATGTGCAACCATAGATTAATATGCATAAATATATACCATATGGTTTGTGTGGCCTTAGGTGTAAATTGGAATATTCATAAATCTTAATGCACTTAGTTCATTTCAATTCACATATGAAGATATAGTGAGTCAATGAGTTAAGTAGGTTTGCTATACCTAGACATAAAATAGTGAATAAATTAGAAAATTCCACCATCACTTGAATAGGATCAATTTTGCAAGTATAAATAATCGACATTAGTACCTAGTAGTTAGGTGAAATCGGATGCTCTAACATGTTTTGTCTATCAAGTTTATATTAAATTTAGTTGTTTAATCCATGTTTTATCATTCTAGGAACGATTCACCATTATTAATTAGTTGGCCTAGTAATCACCAATCATTATAGGATGATATCTTACTCATAATTGTATTACTTGTTTGACATATACATTTGCATGTAGGATCTCATCGAACAATCATCTTCTCTTACTTGCTTGCCACTTCTTGGGTTATTGCCTTTATGGTTTCTCCAATGCTTTTCTCCGTGTTGCTAGGCAAAAACTCTGTTGTCTCTTTGAAACCATATTGGCCAATTGACCTACTTCCTATGGTTATTGCCTTTGTGGTTTCTCCAAGGCTTTTCTCCATGTTGTTAGGCAAAAACTCTATTGTTTCTCTGAAATCATATTGGTCAATTGACTCACTTGCACCTCCAAAATTTGTAGTGAAGCTATTTGGTTCTAAAATCTTACTTCAATAGTATTGATTAAGCTTTGTGTGGTGGGAGCCAACTTGGTGGCTATATCCTTTAAATTAGGCTTTGCCTCTTTTGTTTGCTTGAATGTTGATGGTAGTCTCATTGTATTTGGGTTGCTCCATGAAATATTTGGATGCTTTCATCATCCTAAATTGTACATGTTGGAGTAAATATCATTTTATGACATATTCAAATTCTAAAAAAAATTAGCATTTTCAATAGATTAAGCAAAAAGGTTGCATGTTTGACATTTTGTGCTAGCATGTCCTCCACTACAAAGTTCACATGCTTTGTTTTGAATTCTCATGATTGGAGCACTCAAGTTGTTTATCTTCTTATTAAGCACTTCTAACTATGTGCAAATTGCAATGAGGGCATCCACTTCATGAACTCCACTTGCTTTATGAACTAGTAGTCTTTTAGTAGGTCATTGATAGCCATTGGATTCCATTTCCTCTATAAAGTCATATGCCTCTTCTAGTGTTTTGTTATTCAAGGCTCTTCTTACAATTGCATTAATCATGAAATGGAATTTGTACTAGACCCATTATAGAAAGTTTGTACTTGTGGTTATATAGGCAATTCATGATGTGAATATCTTAAAAGCTCTTAGAATTTTTCCAAGCTTCATACAATGATTCATTGTCCATCTGTATAAAAGTAGAAATGTCGTTACATATTTTGGCAAAGTTTGCAAGATGAAATACCTTACCAAGAAATTTTTGGGTCAAATCATCCTATGTAGTGATTGATCCCACCAAAGAGAAGAACGCCAGCTTTTAGTTTTATCTCTAAGAGAAAATGGAGATAACCTTAACCTAACAACATCATCTGTGACTCCATTATATTTAATCATGCCATAGATTTCAAGGAAAGCCTCAATATGAGCATTCATATCATCACTTGATAGCCCACTAATTGCATTGAGTGTTGGAGCATCTGAATGATTAATGGCTTGATCTTAAAGTTTTGCCTAAATTGTAAGCCTCTTGATGCTTGATGTGACACCTTAAAATGTTGGAGTAGCATAATCTTTCAATCTACGTGGATCATCATTTCCCTCCATCCTTATAGCTTAATCTTGCAACAATAACAAATTAACAAGAAATTTTTTCCTCTACAAGAAAAATAAAAATAAAAATAAAAGTTAGATTAAACTTAGAAGCTATTAGGTATTAATATTAATTATTGGTAAACAACCAATCCCTGACAAAGATGCCAAAAACTTGTTCGTGAAAAACTTACATGCAAGTGAACATGTCGAACATGTAATATAATAAAGAGAAAGTATATCATCCTATAGAGATTGATGAATACTAGGCTAGTTTAAGTATCAATAGTGGGTTAACCCTAAGTTTATCTAGCAAATAAAAATAGTTGAGGATGGATTAAAGTGATATTCTCTAAAGAAGAATTTCACAACTAAAAACAACTAAATTTAAATGAGTAAATTTACCACAAAAAATATGTTAGAGCATCTAATTTCACTATACTTACTAGATATGAATTTTGATAATTTATGCTTGCAAGAGTGATAATTGTTATGACAAAATTTCCTAATTTATCCTATGTCAAACCTACTTAATTTATTAATTTATTGTATTTCTATGTGAATTGAAAAAAACAAAGTACATTAAGATCTATGAACATTTCTAGTTTAAACCAAAAGCCACACAAAGAACATAGTATATGTTTTGGTTATACATTATAAAAAGTAACTGCATATCATCTCCTTTCAATCTCAAATATACAAATTAGATCATTTAACTAATTCACATAAATAAAATATCTTGCAAAACATATCAACCATGAAATACATATCATCATAATCAAGTTACATCGTAGCTCTAACAAAAGTATATAAAACATAATGTAGGAACATAAAAGTAATGTTAAAAATTGAACAAATCATCTTAAATTAAAAACATGAAAGTTGTTACCACATTGTCTTCTTTTCAATAAAGCTTTGCATAACTCCTACACATCACCGGAAAGCCATAAACTATTTGAAAAAGGAAACACGCCACCACATGCTCTCATGTACTACCACCACCACCACTGCATTATGCTCAAAAAGTTTAAATCTTACTATAGAAGAGCCCTAGGATGCCAATCTACCTAGAAATCATGCAAATATGCTGGAAAATCATGCAAATCTACTGGAAACTCTCCAAAAATAAAACCCAAATGGCATTCATTGTGTGTCTTTGCCTGAAAAGATGAATGTTGGGTTGACTTTTACACAACCATGGTGTTCTTTCAAAGTCACGCACTGTCACATGGTCTCCACCAACTTTCTTTGCATTTTGATGCAAAATCTTTGGTGACAACACTGGGTTGACTTTCACACGGCTATAACAACCTCTCTTATCTCTCTCTACTTTTTTTTTTCCTTTTTTTTCTCCCTTCTTCCCCCTCTTCACACAACCATGTCATTTTCCTTTTGTATTTCTTTTCCCTTTTATGCAACTACATTTATTTTTTTCTTTCTTTTTTCTTTTTGTTTTCTTCCTTCACTTGCCACAGTTATCACAAAATTAAGCTAAGACTCCTTTTCTTCTCATAATATTGTCTTTTGCTACATAAACAAGAAAAATATGAGTAAATATAAGGAAATCCAAATATTATCTCACAAACATTGCATTATTTGTTGTCTAAAATAATCAAAATAACTCTATAAATATATAGTTATCAAGAGGATATTAGTAATAATACAAAGGCTAGGATGTGTTAGGAACAATTGAGTAAGGGGGAGCAGTCAAACCTTAGCGGTACAAGGAAGGAGTCATTTTGTTTAAAGGCTACCTATACTTGCTCTTTAGATCTTCCTTGATTCCTTAGATAATTCAAGAAGTCCATAACAATATGCATGAAGGCATGGTGAAAACATTGTAATAGGTTTGGTTAATGTTTTTTTGGAAGAGTATGAAAAGTAGCATAGATCAAGCGGTACAAGAATGTCTCATTTGCCAATAATATAAAAGTGAGCATACTCTACCATAAGGAGAACTACAACCCTTACTTATACCTAAACAAATTTGGGAGGATATAACAATGGATTTTATAAAGGGTATAACTATGTTAGCAAGCAAGTTAGTTGTTTTGGTTATGGTAGATTGTTTGTCAAAGTCTGGACACTTCATTTCACTATTTGATCCCTACATTGCTTAGGTAGCCTAGGCTTTCTCGATAACATTTTTAAGTTGTATAGGTTGCTATGATTAATTGTTTGTGATAGGGATCCATTTTTCACTAGTAAGTTTTGGAAAGAGCTTTTCACTTGTAGAGCACCAACTTCAATTTCACATCATCATACCACCCATATATGGACAAATGGAGGTTCTTAATAGAACTTTAGAGATGTACTTATGCTGCTTTGTGGGAGACAATCTAGTTGGTTGAAATGGTTAACTTGGGCATAATTTTGTTACAATACAAGTTGGCATGGGGCAATAATGCACATTTCTTATGAGGTGGTGTAAGGACATAGTCCTCCTACACTACTATCTTACGTGTAGGGCATGGTGCGAGTAGCTAAGGTTGAACATGTTTTGGTGGAATGTGATTAGACGCTATGCATACTTAAAGTTAACTTATAAGTTGCACAAGAGCATATGAAAAAGGCATATGATAAAAGAGAAAGGAAGTTTAGTTCCAAGAAGGAGATTATGTGTATGTGAAGCTTTCCCCATACCATCAAGTTTCACTTACTAGTTGATGTACTAGTAAACCCATCAATTGCTATTATGGACCTTATCAAGTAATTCAAAAGATTGGAAGGTTGCTTATAGGCTCACACTCCCTCTAGGCCCTAAGGTACATCTTGTTTTCCATGCCTTTAAGTTAAGAAGTGTGTTAGAGTGGTGAAGCAGGATCTAAAAGAATTCCATGATGCTAAGGAAGAACTAGAGGATGAGGTTCCTTAAGCTGTGTTGGATAAGTGCATCTAGGAAGGACAAAAGGAGATCTTGATTCATTGGAAGGGAAAATTACCATTTGAAGCAACTTAGGAGTTTGATTACATTTTTAAGGAGAGATATCTAACTTTTCTATTTAATGCTAGTGGCTTACAACCTTGAGGACAAGGTTACTTTAAAGGGGAAGGTATGTTATGGGTTCAACATTATGGGTTTTTCTTTAATTTGTTTGGTGTGCTTGATGTTTGTTTATGTTCATGCCCTATGTAAATGGGTATAGCCTAACCCAAGTAATAAGGGTGACCCAACCCAACCCAGTCCGAAAAGAAGGTTCCCTCATTCAATCTATTTAGGGTTACTATAGCGAGGATGTTATTTTTCATCTTGTCATTATTTAGAACTTTTTTTTCTGATTAAGGATTCTTGTTTGAGTCCTACCTTCTTTTGTTAAGCTAATCTCTCCACCATTTCTTGTTAAAGACACTTCTATCCAAATCCTTTTAAGGATATTATGCTCGAGGGCCTTGTTACTAGGTCCCGTGCCATAGCCCAAGGTTGCAATCAAGCTATCAACTCCAAGCAGTACCAAATGGGGTCAAATTTTGCACCAAATGAGAAGGCTAGGCAAAGCACAACACCAAAGTTGCACAATGGGTGAAGTGTGACAAGGAGGTCAGAAGGTGGAACATGACAAGAGCGAGTTAAAGGAACTACCACATGTTACTATTCATGGAAGTTAGTCACCCAATTTGTCCAAAACACTAGCAATTAGATAATTTTTTTTTTATTAGGGAAGGCTACCGAAAGTCTTAGCTACCGAAAGTCTTAACAAGTGACTTTTTGAAGAAGCCAAAAATCCTTTATTTGTTTGGACCTCCTTTTGTTGGTCCTTTATTTTTGTATCTAGTAGTAAGAGATATCAAGCCTTGGCATAACAACTTCTCTTTATTATTTTGCTCTCTCACAAAATCTTCTCATCCTCCACACTCTTCTCCTAATCTAAAAGCCTTCTCCCTTAAAACACCCTTCCTCTGCGTACTCCAACCCTATATAATTGAGAAAAAGCTTCTCCCCTGTACACCCAAAATGGTATTAGAGCCAGGTTTGCCTTACTTTAGCTAAGACTAACTTTCAAAATTGGCATCCCACTTTTAAAAAGTACCTTTTGACCACCTAACTTTTACAGGGATGGAATCTCACGCAGAGTGCTTATTGTTACTAGTATAAACACGTGTACATACACCATACACACTATTACTACGAAATTAATAGGGAGAATCTTGTCAATCAGCATTACGTGTCCATCATGTTATCCAAATTATGTTCTTCCACGTTAATAAGAGAATCCCAAAGCCCATGATCAATTTCATATGCCCATATTCCTTCTTGATTTTTTATACAAATCTTTGTTGCTATGATTCTTAGGGTATTTTTTTCTTCAACTTCTTTAGGCTCAAATTCATGTCTTTGGATTAAGAGGATAAGGAAAATTCAAATCTTCGAAACTTTCCATCTAGAAATCTTCTCCAGTGATAAAGTGCAATGCATGTGTCCTTTTGAGGTAGAGACAATAATGTTTAAGAAATAGTAGCTTTGTCTTGTTTGCATGACCGTCTTCATTAAAGTAGAATGGATGGAACAACTATATGGGAACAATGGTTGGATCAACATTGTTGACATGGCACATTGCCTTCCTAATATCCTTCCAAAATGGGTGTCTAAGTCATTCTATGTCAACAAGAGAGCATAATAGGGAGAGGAAAATTGAGGCTTATAATCAACTACAACTCCCTGAATCATTTCCTTGCTAATGACAAGTTCTCGTTACCAAAATGCTCTACACTCTTTGCTTATCTTTCGGAGGCCCAAATATTTTCTAAATTTGATCTTAAGGCAAGTTTTTGGCAACTCAGCATAAGGCCCGAAGACAGGCCTAAGATAACTTTCTGCATCCCAAACTCTCATTTCCAATGGACACTTATGCCTTTTGGATTAAAGGTGGCACCTTCTCTAGTTTAGAGAATGATGATGAAGATCCTCCAGCCTATTCTCTATCATGCCCTAGTCTATATTGATGACATCCTATTGTTCTTTAAAGATAAAGAATCTCACAAATATCTCCTTAAATAGTTCCATCAATTGATGTAGAAAGGAAAATGATAATTGGAGTGCCAAATGTTGATTTTCTTGGGATGAAGATCTCAAAAGAAAGATATGAATTGCAAATGCATGTGGCTTCGAGTTGCTCAAATTTCTAAACGAGAATATGACTACCAAGTAGGTACAACAATTCTTAGGAATCATCAATCATATGGCAGATTTCATCAAAAGAGTAGCCAAGTACACAACACCACTATCTAAACTGTTGAAGAAGAACTCGCCAGCCTAAAATTTAGAACATACTCAATGTGTCAAAATTCTAAAAGAAATGGGCTAGAATTGCCACCATTGCAAATTCCAAATAAAGGAAAATGAGTTCTACAAACTAATGCAAGCAACCTTTATTGGGGAGCTATTTTGTTGGAAGAACTAGATGGCCAACGAAAAATTTGTGGCTATAAGAGTGGTGTCTTTAAAAACTTTAAGCATCATTATCACTCCACTTTCAAAGAAATTTTAGCAGTAAAAAGATGGATTGAAAAGTTTCAATTCCATCTTATCAATTATCAATTCTTGATTGAAATAGATTACTTAGTGTTCCCAAGGATGTTACAATTCAAACAAAAGGTAATCCCAAAACCATAGCTATTACAATGGGTGAACTGGTTCAGCCAATATAAATTCAAGGTGAGGCATATCAAAAGGAAGTATAATGTCCTTAGTGATTTCCTTTCTCATCCTTCCAAGCCTCCCCTCACTCTTTCCATCCACAAATGGCCTCCTCTTCCATAAACTTAGAAGCTGTGGAAACCTAAACTCCGAAAATCCAAAAACAATAATAGCCAAGCTCTTGGACCTATTACCTATTGAGTTAAAAATGAGCATTACTAATAATGCTCTGCTTAGGTTTACTGTCAGTAGGATCCATGTTTACCAGAGGATACTTCTTAAGCAATATGGTGTGGCAAGCTCTCCAGTCTAGTGGATAGACTGGCATCCAACCTATCTTTTCCCCAATGCATTCTATGTTCCTTGTCTACACAACATATCATTCCCTAAAGAAGCCTTTTGTTTGCTATGGTATCTTGCTTGAGTCTATAGAATTGGCATGATCTTTTACAAGCCCTAGTTGGTCCATTTTATGAGGAGAATGCCTAGACGAAACCAAAGTCCATACTCCTGCAAATGGCTTTTCTTATTTTCTACTAAGGCGTATTGGTTGAAAGAACTATGGCACATCACAAACTGTTCTTATATCCTAGTGACATTCCACCTCAAGGATCATCTCTACATGGATGAGGACAAGTCTTGAGCAAACATCTATCCATCCAAGACCTACATAATGATATTTTGTAGTCTTCACCTTTGGGAACAAGGGTTCTATAAGGGGTTGAGATTGTCATGATCCATCTACAAATAAGATAAGAGTTCTAGATAAAGCTTTTACAAGAACTGAGATAAGATAAGAATTCTAGAAAATAAAAAAGGAAGTGCAAAGTCTCTATATAAAGGGACTGGATTGAGGGTAAAGAAGAAAATACAATTATCTTAAGGAGGCATTGATAGTTTCAATAGATTATGAATGCAGTAGAATTAATTAGAGTTGTTTTATGAATTGATGGATGTCTTTAGATTGATCTAAGAACCTATTTCTTAATAGAAAAGATTATGTTGTTTAATTTCCTTTTTAAAATGTATTAAGATTCCAAATCATTTCATGTTCCCACCCTGGAGGTGTGTACCTCCTTCGTCTGCAAAATACTAGTTGGTAAAAAAGCATGTAAGTTTGAATAAAGCTGATAAGACAGCCACTCGTGTATGCAAACAGTGACCTGAAATGCTAAAGACGTGCCCGCGTGAATTTCTTTACAAAATTGATATATTCAAACATTTCTATTTCTCGAAACACGTTTGATTAGAATATTCCAGCGGCGGCAAAATCTTATAGTAGCATACAAAAGCCCATAGATTGAGCACTCAGCATTCCATACTAGTCTAGAAGAATTGTTTTCATGCATTCGCTGCGACATAACTATCGGAACTAATATTAATGTGTTCGGTTTGATCTGCGACAGAGAGGAATTAACGAGGCAGCTGGAGCACTCAATATACAAGCATCAACTGCTGGGGAACAAGATGGAGAAATCAAAACATAAGAAGGGATCATCTGCGGAACGGCAAGCAACCCTTTCGCTCCCTTTAAACACACATACAGCAACCGTAGCCAGTCTCATTTCTGGCCCTTCTTTCTCCACAAGTCTCCGAACTTTCTAATTCCTGAACCCCTCCGCTTTCCACTTCCAAGTCCATCATCCAAATCATCAATCATCCTGGGTGATCCACCAAAACTAGTGTATCCACCAGCTGGTGGCTCAAGCACACCACCAAGCTGCTTATCCATGGAAACACATCTCTCGTAGATCCTTCCATTCATCTCCATATCCCCAGCTACCACTGCTGCTGCTGCATCCGCTGCTTTTCTCCACTGCTCTGTTTGTACTCTCAGCTTCTTCATCTCTGTTTCCAATGCCTCCTTTGCTTCTCCCACAGCTTTCACCTTCCCATTCAGCTGAGTTGCATTTGCTTTACTTGTGTTTAGCTCCTCTTCCAGTTGGCTCAACCTCAAGGTCATTTCTTCTTCTTTAGTTTGAGCAGATGATATTTTTAAAGCTGCCTCATTCATCTTGTTTCTCAGGTTCTCATTTTCTTGAATGGACATCTCTAGTTCCTTTTCCTTTTCTTCTAACTTGGCCTTTAGCATCTGTATCTCGTCATTATTCGGATCCAACTCATGGAAGTATGGTTTCTCTGGGTCTGGTTTTTGCAGTGGTTCAGTTGACACGTCCATGGATTGGGCTTCCTTTTCAACCTGAGTCAGATTGCTGCATTCCTTCCTCGGCCCATCCATCTCCTTTTCTACAGGAACTTCAAAAACCTCAGTTTCCTGCTGTTTGTAATCTGGAGGATTGCTGTCGTTTATATCCGAGTTAAATTCTTGAATCTCCACTGCTTCTGGAAGAACTGGCTTCTTGCTTTTCTTCTCTAGTTCTTCTTGTGCTTCTTTTTTTGCAGCCTCAGCTGAAGCCAGTTGGTCTTTTAGAATCCTTAGTTCTTCCTGTGCTTGCCCAAGTTGACATTCTAAATCTGCAATGCGGGTACCAAGTTTCTTCTGGCTTATTGGATCAGTTTGGGCACCTCTTGGGGACCGGCGATCTGCTAGCTTGGGACTTCGCTCAGTAGTTGATCGATGATGCAGAGGATCAGAATCAGAAGTAGATGTTCTCAGTGGGTGTGGGCCTCGAGGAGACAGCCTTTGAGGCATTTCCGTTCCCCTATGTATCATAAAGATTAAGGAAATAAATAATTCCATAAGAAAAACATTATTACCCAGCCAAAAAGGAGATCTTAGACCTGGATATAAGAAGAAACCATTCACAGGGAAAACCAATAATGGCTTGATGTGGGAGAACACCCTTATTTCACTAAGGTTGTATGCATCTTTAACCTTGGCAACTGCAAACGCCAGTACGCTAACAAAGATAAAGAGAGGAAACCCTAAATCCTGGATAAATAAGAGTAAACTGCCATGCAGCAATTCTTGTAATACCTCGATGTCGGAAGATTATCTTTTAGATTCCGAGTACACCATATAATCTAAATCATTAACCTTTGCAACTGCCATAACAGTGCAAAGGTTATGAGGGAGGTCTTATATCATGTTGGAAATAGCTAGGACCGTAAAGAGGTCTTGGTAATTTATGTTGACTGAAGATTATATAAAAGAGAAGCTTAATTAGGACCTAGTGAAAGCAACATGAATAGCTGTCGCCTCCGAAAATTATTAGGAGAAAAGATGTTTACTTCATTGCAACTGTTGTAGAAAAGAAATCCTATTTGCTACCAAATAAATATACAACCTTGTTTAAGTGGAAATTAGCTTGCAGCTATGGTTCATACATAGAACATTGATGTCAGATATGGAGCCCATTGAAAGACATTAAAAATCTCACCATCAAGACAACAGATTTTGAGGCATAAAACATCAAATACGAAGACATTTTTAAGTTGCGCTTGTTCTCTAACCTTGATCTTGGCATTTGATTTGCTTAAAGATTATTGACGTCAAAAAGAGATCAAAAGGAACTCGAAGCTTGTGACCTGCAGTAAACACGGAGTAAACAAGAGGAATTACAAATGGTGCAACGCAGTAAACACGGCGTGACATAAGAAAATCAGTGAAGCCCTCGAGAATATAACGAAAATCTGACAGAAGGTGAATTTAGTAAAAGTCAGTGTGAGCTCATAAAATGCTTTTACCTGCCATTTACATCCAACATAAGGCAGAAGACTGAACTTACTTCATTAAGTACATGCAAACGATCCCAGAGTAAGACTTCCACCGTTTTACCATCTAAAATCTAAATGGAAAAAATTTATAATGTCTATAGTAATTTCCCTACATCAAGGAGGAAAACAGGAGTAGTTTTTTAATAGAGTGAAAGCATGTGATTGCAAAAGCAGTATCGCGCAAATGATCGCCTAACATTTATGAAACGGAGTTCCGTCTCGGTTGCACCTGTGCTTTCCAGATGGACTCTCTAGACTCACCTCACCATTGCCATTTGTAAACTACATTACTGAGGCACCGTCGTGTAGCGGCTGCAGCACCCAGTTGTTCAAAAGTTGAAGGTAAAACTAGGCATTGATGAGTGCACCTAATCGCCAAGGGATTATCCAAAAAGGTGCGAATATCAAAGACACTGATAGGAATGCTCCCGACAAAAAAAGTTGTCACACGCTCCAAATAGATGCAATAACAAGGTTATAGAACTTGACAAATACTATTCACAGGCCCCACTAGTTTAAATTTCTTCACAACTCCCCTATAGGTGAAACTCGACAATATAAAAGAATCAATACTTAATTCTTGGCTGAGAGGTCAGTCAGAAAAGTAGGACCGGTTGTCAAATGGTAATTTGTTTAAAAATGGAAGAGTTAACAATCCAGAGAACCTAGACTGGTCTTTTTCAGTAGGAAGAAACACAGTCCCCCAGAGAAAAGACAAAGGTTAAAAGTCAGCCTTACCAAGTGGTGGTGGGACTCGTTACTATTATTTAGATATAAAGTCTGATCCGCCTTGTTTTATTCTATCTCTCGATAGAACCATCTCATAGCTGACACTCACTAGTTTTTACCATCCACTGTCGTGGCCCATTCATTCTTTTAACCTTGTGGCTGTATGTTGGCTAGTATATGGATAGCCCCTCAATTTTCAAAAGGTCATGCTGTTCACTGTTATATTTTGGTGGATGGGTGATTACTTGTGTGTTCAACGATGACAGCATCAGACATCAATGATTATAGAGAAATGAAGTTAATATTCGTCATGACTTTCTCTAAATAAACAAAACGGCACAACAAGCAATTCAGTAGATAAAAACTAAATGATACTAAAAAAACCAAGCACATAATAGCTCAATGCTTAAATTTTGAGGCTGGTTTTCACTTTTCTTTTGGCGAAATTCTAGGCCCTCGTCTTTCCCGTTTTCTCTGGTTGTGTGCTCCTGGGACAGTGTAAAAGTATTCTTATTTCCCGTTTTCTCTGGCGGTGTGCTTCTGGGACAATGTGAAAGTCTAAGACTGTTCATGGGGAGTTCAAGATAAGAGAAGGGCAGTTATGTCATTTGGGCATCTTCTATCAGCCTTTCCAGACAAAGATCTTTTCAAGTTGTGAAATAATAATACACGCGGCAAAATCTCATGCATTTGTTTTAGGCACCGGGGCATTCAAAATTTGGATGTCTACGACGTGACACTAAAAGGTAAAATTTAAAGCCTGCGACAGATCAGAAATCTGTCTCCAGTGGCGCTTTCAAGATCTCAAGGATTTCTTCGGTTTTACTTGGGAATTTGACCAAACCAACATCTTCATAATAAATTAAACAAAACACGACAATCAGAGGACAAAGGAAAAGCCACGCAACGACAATCTCAGGCACATCTCTCTTACCGTGTGTGAAGGTCTATGAACAAAGGAAAGCGTAGTCGAGGTGATATGGACTTAATGTCCAGGGATTTAGAAGTTGTTTGTGTTTTGCAAAAACTATGGACCATCATCAACCATTTTTAAAAGTCTAAACAGATCGAGGATGAGCAGAAAGACGATACTGGTAGATAGATTTATTTATTTATATATTTTTCTGGGCGCAAAGAAACTTGATGGAAGAATCAGTTGCGATGAAGAGAGGAAAAGACATGCAACGGATGAATAGAATAAGAAGATCAAAACAATAAAGGACATTCACGTTAATGTACAAGCCGAAGGAAAGTGAATCTCACCTTGATATCTTTACACAAAACAACGATATCAGTTAGCTTGTTCTCTTTTGGGATCTGAGTAGCACTTACAAGAAGTCCCTGAGAAACCCAAATCAGCGACTAAAAAGAGAATGAGAAGCGTGTGAAGTGACAGGAGGGGGTGTGAGTTATAAATTGATAGCGGTTCGGAAGCACATGGACGGAGAAGTGAAGACAGTATCAGCAAAGGCGGACGATAAGGTAGAAAGAAAGTGGGAAAGAAGAAGACGAGTTTGGCGTTTGAATTAAAGCTGCTGAGTGTGCAGTTGAAGTTTAGAGGCAAGAGGAAGTGGACAGAAGAAGGGTAATTTTAAAGAAGTAGTACCAATTGAAATCTTTGGGTATCCACCCTGTCCCTTCCTGTCTCCTATCTTTTGCATATTTGTCCCTTTTCAAAGTTCAAACCTATTTTTCCTAGAGTACTCTATTATTACTTCAGTCTCCTTTTGCGGAGACAACGTGCGCCGCTTCCACATGGATGACATTGTACATGTTGACAAATTTAATGACATTAGTTCACAAAATATGAAGTAAACTGAAAAACTTGTTCCAAAAAATCATAATTTTTTACTAGAAATCACTCAAAATGATAAAACTTACTACTTGCTATGAAATATTTGTGTAAATATTATGTTATCCTTCAAAAAAATAACCCAATAAAAAGCTTACTTTTTAAAATATTAAGAAAAAAAAGAAGACGATTGGCATGCGTGAGGGTGAAGTAACGCAGTGGTGGCTTCAATGTCAATCTTGCAACATCACAAACCTCGCGAGAATCATTAATGGGCACAGGACGTTTCACAGCAATAATAAGGCTTCCAAATCACAAGTACACCGTCAACAACTTGCATGATGCAACAACTTTTTAAAAAAAAAAAAGAAACTCACCTTGTTTTTGAAACTATATTTATCAACAAAAAAAAAAAAAAATCTTTTGGTAATGCTTCTTTGTTAGGGACCTAATTCTCATCATGTTGTTTTGGATGGGTTTTGATCATTTTTATCCCGAATTCTTCTATAGAGGGAAACCGCGCCTCACCGGTTTCTATAGAGAAAAACCGTAAATCACATTCATCTTCTTCATTCAACCATAAAAGCTAAAAATATAGCACCCATTGTCTTTTATAAAAGCCCTAAAATGAATTTGGGAATTTTAATGGGCTGGGCTTAGATATAAAACAAGCCCTTTCATACAAACTACCCATAAACAAGTTACATAATACACTTACCCTGGGCTCGGTCAGATGGGCTTTTTGGAAGCCCATTCTTAAAACTTTGCCAAATGAATCTCTTTTACAAGCCCCGATAAATCAATTCTCAATTTTCACCTTTTCGTGGGCATCTTTGGAGAGCTTGTCAAGGAATTCCAAGCACTTAATCTATTGTATTTGTAGTGCTTAAAGTATTACATAAAGGCATCACGTAAGCATCTAGCATAGACTAACGAAGAGTGCTAAGCTAATAGGGTCTCCAATTGTGAGGTTTGAGGTTCGACACTTCATGTATAGTAATTGAGTGTACTTGTTGTAATATTAAAAAAATAAAAATAAACTAACATGAAGTTGATAGCAATCATAGGGCGAATGTTGTGAGATATGGGGAAAAATCTTTGGTTTGACATGAACACACATAAACCTCATTGAACCATGCTTGTAATCCTGCACACAAATTCATGCTTGTAGCCAGTCAAGAACATTGTTACCATGCAAGTATTCATTGTTTTGCTTAGCATGTAAGGTAGTATAACTGTGTCAATTAGGAAAATAGAGGATATAAAGGGTTAGATAAGAAGTGGTGGAGGGACTTAAAGGATAGGTGTTACATGTGTAAGCTTGGGTTAGAGGTAGTCCTTGTAAAACCAAGGATTGTGGTGGATCTTTTCTCCTATGTGCATTATGAGTATAAGACAAGAGGGACAAATGCTTGTAGAGAAAAGTTATTATCAAGAGAGGGGGGAGATACCCCGAGGAAAAGCACTTTGGTTATAGAAGTCTTAACTTCAGTCTATCCTCCATTCCTTATTTATACTATCCTTTCTAACTACTCAGATAGGGGAATTTAAAGGTAGTTAAACAAAACTCTACACACAGCAAGTATGGGTGACACTACTACCCATATCTACAACCTCAATGCTTAATTACAAACATTGTGCGGCCATATCCACATGTCTCCTTTGTAAGGTATAATGACCAACCAAGAAGAGAGGGGGGTTGAATTGGTTTTCTAAAAGGGTAACACAACAATGACTTATTTTTGACCAAGAATATCAAACCAAACAAGACCGAAATATAAACACACAAGCAAGTGTAAAACAAGTATAGACATCAAGAGAGGACAACAAATTTTCCACAGTGATTCGGCCATTTTCACCTACTTTGACCCTTTTCTTCCTCCAACATAACTAGTTGTATTCTACTTTACTAACAAAGTTGAAGAAAACCCTCTCCACACTTTTCAACTCCTTCACAAGGAGTTACACAAGTCACTGATTACAAAAATAAGGTTGACTCAACCTTAATACAATAGCAATTCCTCAAAGATATATGATTTGTGAGGAATATTGCTTATCAAAGAGCTAATTGAAGATTTATAATGTTAATCCAAGCTCTAATCACAAAACTCCCAAATTTCATCATATTAGGGTTTTGGATTTACAAATTAGTTTATCTACAAATGATAATCAAAGCTTAATTAGAACATAAACAAATATATCCAGCAGTGAATATTCACAAGAATATGAATGTAAAGGAATATCACCGATACTTCTTCACAAAGTAGAAGTGTAAAACTTGAACTTGATATCATAGATCATTATCTCAGTGGACTTTACAAGCTCTTGCTCAAATCATGCAATAAAACTTCTTATTTTCAAGATCGATGACATAATAGAGCTAACTTCAAGCTTTTATAACAATACTCATATAAGAGGCTTCTTTCCGTTGAAAGAGTAGGGCAAGTACCTCGTTTTAGGTTTCAAATCAAACCCATCATCATCACTCAACTGTTTCTTGCACCTTTTCTAACATTTCAATCAACCTATCTATAGATCTTCCTATTGGAGGAGTAGACATGTGACTGCGAAAAGAAAGACAAAGATAGGCGGCGTTGATTTGAAAATGGAAGCTAGGGCTTTTGACTGATTTCAACACTTAAGTGAAACCATGAATTTAACAACATCATTTCATACAACATTTGACCATTTTGAATAATGTAGACTTGGGTCAGATCTAGGTTTAGGCTTCAACGTGGGCCTAAGTATCTTAAGGTAGAACAAGGGTTGGACTCCTTAAAGCAAACTCGAGTTTAACTTCTTGATACACACAACACAAGCTTGAGCATCTTAAGATATACATGAGCTGGGCTTCTTGATAAACACAACACATGCCTGATCATCTTATTATAAACGTGAGTTGAGCTTCTTAATAAGCTTATCAAGTTAATTAAGCCTCCTCAGTACTACCTTCCTTCTAAAGAATAAGCACAAGCATCACATTCTTTTTATGAATACCATGTTATTCCATGCTTAGGAAGAATTCATTCTAGAGTATGATTAATATTACATTGTATTGGAATGTAGGAACCCAGATACTTTACAATATTATTAATTAATATTATAATTTACACACCTTTTACTTCCTTGATGTTCAATATTGCACATAGACATATGAATAAACATATATACATATATTATATGCAACCAAAGTTTGTCACAACAAAACACACCTTTTTTCCAACATCCTCCCCACAAAATCCTTTGCATCGCATCACAATCTCCTGCTTAGTTGTTAGATGAAGGAAGCACATAACAATGCATCCCCCCATAAGTGAGCCTTGTCCTCAAGGCTAAAGTCAAGAAAGTAATGCCTAAGCCTCCTCTCTACCTCCCATGTGGCATCTTTTTTTTCAAAACCACTCCACTTAATTAGCAACTTCTGTTTTCTCTTTCCCACTACTAATTGTAACACTACTTGGGGCTTAGCCAAAAGAATGTCATCTTCCTCAAGCCATAAGGGTAGTTTCGTCTCCACTCTAGCATTGGGATGAATTACCTTTTTGAGATGTGACACATGGAAGACATGATGCGAATTGGACCATGCAGGTAGACGCAACCTATATGCCACTAGTCCCGCCTTCTTAACCATTTCATAAGGATAGTAAAATCTAGGAATGAGCTTCACCTTGCGAGTGTGAGAGAGTGCCGTCTATCAGTAGGGTCTCAGGTGAAGAAAGACTATGTCTCCCTTTTCTATCTTTAACCCGGTACGATAATGATCAACAAAGACTTTTATACGACTCTGGACAATTTGCAACTATTCATAAGCTCCTTAAGGATGACATCACAATTTTTGAGCTATTTTTCCACTACTAGTTCCTTGGCTCTCCTAAGAACATAGCTCAAAAGAGAAGGTAGTAATCTATCAAACACTGCTTCATATGGAGTTTTGAGAGAGGAACTATGTATACATGTGTTATAGTAGTGCTCGAGTTAGGGAACGTACTGAACCCATCCATTGGGTCTCTTTGAGCAAAAGCACCGCATATACATCTCCAATGTGTGGTTTGTGACTTTAGTTTGCTCGTCTATTTAAGCAAAAGACCAAATAATCTAAACACTTGATCATGAAACAATTGAGTCACCATTTCTACTAAGTACGGGTGAGCAATAAGGAGAAATTGAGCAAACTTAGAAAGTCAATCTACCACTACTAGCATAGAAGTTTTTCCCTTGGATTTAGGCAACCTATCAATGAAATCCATCGATATCTCTTCCTAGATAGCTTCTAGGATAGGCAATGGTTCTAGCAAGCCTAAAGGAGACTAATTTTTCTGTTTATGCCTTTGGCAGACCAAGCAACATTTTACCAAGTCTAGCACGTCTTTCCTAAGATATTTCCAATAAAAAACCAACTTGATTCTTGAAAGGTCTTATGAAAACCTTCATGGCAACCTTTATGGAATTCTTGGACTAGCACCAGAATCAACTTAGAGTTCTCCTCTAGGTAGATTTAGCCTTTGAAATACAAGATTCCCTCCTTATAATGCCAAGGCCCAAGTGCTTCTCCCTTTTAAACTAGCATGATCAGCCTTTGTAATGTTGGATTTTCCCAGTTCTCATCCTTGATTAATTCTAGCCATATGGGAACAGGTCGGGTCATAGCCCAAATTTTTGAACTTTCTCCTAAGTCTTCTCTATCTGGCCTTTCCTTATCTACACAAAACTTTATTTCATTTCTTCGTAACAGAGCATCAGCCACCTTACTAACAAAGCCCAACTAGTACTTAATTTTAAAATCACAACCCATCAACTACACCAACCAATGTTGTTGTATAGTAGTAGATAGCTTTTGTCTCCAAAGGTGCCATATGCTTTGTTGATTAGTTTTGACGGCAAACCTCCTCCTTAAGAGATAATGCCTCCATGTTTGCACTGCAAGAACTAAGGCAAATAACTCACGTTCATAAGTAGAGAGGGCCAAGTTTTTACCTTGCAGTGCTCTATTAAAGAAGGCAACCGGCCTCTTGTTTTGGGACAAGACAACTCTAACACCCACCTCTGAAGCATCGCATTCAATAACAAAATCCTGCATAAAATTTGGAGGTGTTAGCACGAGGGCTTCACACAAGGCTCATTTGAGTTGTTGGAATGCTTCTCTCTATTTGAACTTCCCTTTCATAGCAATTCAGTTAGTGATTAAGCTATTCTTTTGAAATTCCTAACAAATTGGTGATAGTATCCTGTTAACCCTAGAAAACCATGTAAAGCCTTCATTGAATTTGGTTGTGGCCACTTCATGATGCTCTACACTTGCTCTCATCCATAGAAATTTTGTCTCCATTGATGATGTGCCCTAAAAATTGAATTTTTGTCTAGCCAAAGAGACACTTCTCCTTTTTTGCAAATAAGGAATGTTGTTACAAGAGTTGTAACATGACTTCCACATGTTTCACATAAGCTAACCACTCTTTACTAAATGTTAGGATATCATCAAAGAAAATTAGGACAAATTAACAAAGATGCTCACTAAAAATGGAGTTCATTACCCCTTGAAAGGTTTATGGAGCATTTGTGAGCCCAAACAGCATCACAAGAAATTCATAATGCCTGTGTGGTGTTTGGGATGCAGTTTTGGCCAAATCTTCATCTCAAACTCGAATTTGATGGTAACTGACCTTTAAGTCAAGCTTTGAAAAAATTTTAGCCTCTTTCAACTTATCCAACAATTCATCAATGGTCAATATAAGGAACTAATCCTTAACTGTGATCTTGTTCAATTCTCTATAATCAACACAAAGGTGCTAGGAGCCATCTAGTTTCTTCACAAGGACCATTGGGGATGCAAAAGGGCTCACATTTGGCTTGATAATGCCATTATTTAAGAACTCTTTGACAATTCATTCAATTTCTATCTTTTGATAAAACGAATACTGGTAACTTTGAGTTGCTACTGCTTGAGCTCTTGGAACTAATGGAATGGCATGATCTTGTGCACAGAGTGGGGTAGACCCTTAGGCTCTGTAAAACCATTAACATATTTTGAAAAGAGGTGAGAGAGAGCTCATTGCAATACCTTGGTAGCTTTTCTTGTAACAAGCATTGGCTCCTTGTTTCTGTATGTGACAACAATCAAGTTAGGTGCCTTGACTCTTGTTGACATTGTGGACTCCTTTAGGCCTTCCATGACTTCTTGGTCCACATGTAGCATCCATAACATGATTGCCTTTTTTTGCCTTTATCAATTCCTTACACATTTTTTGACTACTCAGCAACTTATCTTCTAGTGACCCCATTCTTTTAAGCTCAATTTTTCTCCCACCCATGTGAAAAGACATATAGAACTTGGAAAATTCCAAGAGATGTCATCCAAATTTTGTAGCCATTAAATGCCGAGAACAAGGTCCAAGCCTTGTAACAAAAATAAATAAAACTTAATTTCCATCCTTTCCCCTTATAGGAGCAGCTTAACACTATGACAGTAACCTTCATTCCATATTCTTTCCCTATTCGCCACTTGTACTTCAAACCTTTTGTCTTGATTTGGAACTACACCCATTTGCTTAGCCAATCCTAGTCAAAGGAAGTTCTGTGGGCTTCCTAAATCAATTAGGATACTGACATCATGCTTATAATCTGTCAAATGCCCATTCACTCACATAGTTTGCTATGTCAAGGACCTAGTGATAATGTCAATGGATATTTTAGGAACTTCTTCAGCTCCTTCTAGCATAAGCACTTCCTTCTGTTCATCCTCCCCATCATCCGGCATCTGAAGGAAGAACAAGCCCTTGCATTTATGGCATGGTGTGTAACATTTGTTGTAGTTGAAGCATAAGCCTCACTTGTGGCAATCCATCTGTTCATTAGGTGATAACTTCTTGATTGTGATGGCCTTCTTCTTGCCTATATTTTCTACCTTTTCCCACTTTTTTTGTAGGAGTTCCTACTGTAGACTTGTAAGAGCTTTTGGACTCATAAAATTGAGCCAAGCCTAAGGCATTTAGAAAGGTGACTGGTTGTTTAGCTTGAACTTCTATGTGGATGTATTCCTTTAGGTCACTAATGAACCTTGGAATTTGCTGCCAACGGTGAATGGCCCAAATTTCATCAAGAGCCAAGTATATTAAGAATGATATTGATCCACTGACCTAGTCTAATGCAACTTTGTTAAATCACCATAAAGGTTACAGAACCCAGATGGTCCATATTTGTTGTTAAGTGCCTCCACCGGTTCATCCTATGTAATATCTCTTATAGGGCTCTGCTTCTTTTCCTCCTCTGAGGTGCACTGGCATGCAAAGAATTGAGTCATATGGCTAACCTAGTCATCTAAATCTCCTCCACTAGCAAACCTTTAAAACTCAAACTTTCCCCCTCGATGGCAAGATGGTTGGCTACTAGACCTAGGTGGGTTGTGAACTTCCTTGTCGTTGTTTCCTTTGCCATAGGATGATTCTTGTATTTCTTTTTGGTGGTCGAGGTACTTCCCTTCCACTTGCACCTGAAACTTAGCAAGATGTTCCTTCATTTACAAATGGACATCAGCAAATTGTTGATGCATGACCTCCATAATCTCTAAGAGCCAATTATTAAGTTCCTTTGTGAGGCTACCTTGACTTTGCTTCACCATTGCTAGTGATGGCTTTTATACCTTATTGTTACGTGCATAAGCCTAGGATCTTTTCACTGGTTTGGGTTCAAGGTAGTTGTCATAAAACCAAGGATTGTGGCGAATCTCTTTTCTTATGGTGCGTTATGAGTATAAGACAAAAGGGACAAATGCTTGTAGAGAAAAGTTATTATCAAGAAAGAAGGGAGATACCCTGAGGAAAAGAACTTTGGTTACAAAAGTCTTGCCTCTAGTCTACCCTCCATTCCCTATTATACTGTCCTTTCTAACTACTAAGATAGGGGAATTCAAAGGCAGTTAAAAAAAACTCTACAGACGGCAAGTATGGGTGACACTACTACTTATATCTACAACCTCAACACTTAATTACAAACATAGTGTGGCCATATTCCCATGTCTCCTCCCCACAAAAGCCTCTACATCCCTCACCATCTCCTACTTGGTTGTTAGATGAGGGAAACACATAACAATAGGATTATGTATATGTTGGAAAATAAAGGTTTTGTTGTGACAAAATCTATTGTGGATTATTTATTGAAAAATATTTTTCATATGTGCAAAAGAAAATCATAGGAAGTAAAAGGTGTGCAAATTATAATATCAATTAATGATATTATAAAGTAGTCGGGTTCCTACATTTCTTAACATGATATCATCATATAAGTTCTTTGAAAAATGATTTATTTAAATGACATTAAATATATGTATATAATTTATTATATTTGAGAAATATGATACTTGCTCTTGTTTAGATGAAGGTACTTTATGATGAACTTTAGCTAAGTTACTAAGAGTTTCTTAAAACAAATTAAGGTTCACTTTACTTGTTCATGACTTGCCTGATTCATGGCCATCTTTTAAGATTTCTTGGTGCACTACTGCTCTGCACAAGAGAATTGGCCCGTGTTTTATTTTCATAAGAAAGTTAGCCCGTGTTCTGTTCTTATAAGAGAGTTGGCCCATGTTCTGTTCTCATAAGAGAGTTGGCCCATGTTTTGTTCTTATAAGAGAGTTGGCTCATGTTCTGCTCTTACAAGAGACTTGGCCCATGATATGCTTTTATGGAAGCTTGGCCCGTGTTTTGATATTGTGAAGCCCGATCCAAGATGGTGTTGTTTAGTTCACAAGACACACTTAAGTGTCTCGATCACCTTAAAAGCCCTAGCTTCTATTCGAAACACCGATGCCCCCTTTCTGTCTCTCTCACTACAGTCACATCCCTGCTCCTCTAACAGGAAGATTTGCAGAAGTTTTTAAGTGAATGTCAAAATTTGAAGCTCGGTTTGATGAAGAAGCTAATGTGAACCTAAAAGGTACAAGCTACATTCTCTCAATGGAAAGAAACCTACGAAATGATGGGTATGACAAAAATCATGTCCCGATTCTTTATTTTCATATAATATATAAGAGAAAGCCATTCTATGATTGAAGATGACGATTTTAGGTGAATCTCTTTGAGTTATTATTCAAGAGAAGTCGTTCTTGAGCTTATCCTCTGTTCACTGTGAAAAAGCTTCGATGATATCTTTGATACTTAGCTTAATATCACTTCTGTGTGATTATTCTTTGTGATATATCTTTGTTTATATGCTAATCATACATATATTATCATTTGCGTATAAACTGATTTGTAAATCTAAAACCCTAATATGAAAATATTTGGGGGTTTTGAGATTAGAGCTTATAAATTACATTCAATATCTTGTATAAGCTCTTGTATTAGCATTATCCCTCATTATCTTTACATCTTTAAGGGATTTGCTATTTGAACTAAGGTTAATTAACCTTATATTGTATTTGGACTTAGAAATTCCTTTGAAGAGGAATTAGTTGGATTAGGGAGAATGTTTTCTTCTAATCTAGTTTGAGTAAAGGAGACTTCAATCAATTGGATTGAAGGAGAAGAGGGTAGACATAGGACTCAAGGATTGAGTGCCGAACTACCATGGTAAATCTAGTGTTTCTTCTTTTCCCTCTATTGACTTGAATGTTACTTGCTATTTGTTGCTAATTACTTTATCATTTACTTAATACTAGCCAACTGTTTTATTTGCTAAATAGTTATGAAATATTTGATAATAATTTGTTATCTTATTGTAAATTAACGTCACTTGCTTAGAATTTGCTTGCTTGATGCTTGCTTCATTTGTGCGACTTGTATAAGCACTTAGAATCTTTTTAGACCAGAAAACTTATGATCAAGTCTTGGCTTAAACAATTCAACCCCCTTTCTTGTTAAGTCATAAAACCCAACAGTATAAACTTGTTCTTCCGAGATCTTGTTTCACTCGTTAAGGAAATATTCGTAAAGTTATCCAAGTTATTCATTACCATAGCTATATAGCATAATAAGGCATAAGAAGAATCAAAATACCGTCGCATGGACAATTTCATGTTATCTTGCCCTTTTATGCATTTTGCCACATAAAATCATAACATTCTTCTATTAAAGTCAAATGATCTTGTGATGACTACTACTAAGTTTGAAAGGTTAGAGGGTAAGATGAGTTGCCAAGACACCTAAAAGCATACAAATCAAGACTAGTATTTCAAGGGTAGCAAACCCCTAGTGTCCTCATGTCCATTAGATACGTAAATCCTTTTCACAACTACAAAGTTTGGTTCTTTAGGATTATATTGGAATCTAGCATAAAAACGCAGTTAAACAAGATATTTGGTCTAGTTGTTGTCAAATAACATAGTTTAGGATCAACATTTGTGCTATTCTCTTCACCTATTAAAGAGGTGGTTGTTCCCATAGGGAGTGCTTGTTGGCTTATCACCATCTAAATGATATCTCTTAAGCAATTCCTTGGTATATTTGGTTTGACTTATAAAAATACTCTTGTTGGTTTGATTAATTTGTAAATCCAAGAGGTAAGTTAACTTACCCATCATACTCTTGTCAACCTTTTTTTTGCATAGATTTAGCAAATTCTTTATAAAGAATAGTATTAGTAAATCCAAAAACAATATCATTAACATAAATTTGTTCTATAAAAGTATCTTTTTCTTTGTTTTACAAAGAAGATGGTATCCATGTTCCCCTTAGAGAACCCTTTACTTAACAAAAAACTAGTCAACTTATTATAACAAACCTGTGGGACTTGTTTAAATCCATACAAAGCTTTTGAAAGTTTAAAAACATATTCAAGATGCATTGGATTTTTAATAATAGTTGGTTGTTCAACATAGGTTGCTTTCTTACCAATACCATTCAAAAATGCAATTTTTTCATGCATTTGAAAAGGGGTAACACTTATAAAGCATGCATAAGCAAGCAACATCCTAAATTGGTTCTAATCTAATTTTTGGTGCAAAGATTTCATCATAATTTATCCTTGCCTTGTGGTTATACTCTTGAGCAACTAGTTTAGCCTTATTTCTAGTTATTGTTCCATTTTCATTAAACTTGTTTTTGTATACTCATTTAGATATAATAACTCGATGGTGTTTTGGTCTAGAAATCAAGCTCCAAACTTCACTTTTCTCAAATTGATTTTACTCTTTTTGCATGGCAAAAATCCAGCTTTCATCTTTGAGAGCTTAGTCAACTTTCTTTGGTTCTACTTGAGATAAAAATACTAGTTGTTCACATGTATTTGAAGATGTGTTCTATAGTGCTAATTGTATGTTTTTTTCTCCTTCCTCCCTTAATCCTAGATTCATCTTCTTCTTGTTTTATAGATTTTTCTAGGCTTAGTTGAAGGCTTTTTTTTGGATGAGTATTGTAATCATCTTCAAATGTAACTTGAACGAACTCTTCTATGTCTAAAGTCTTCTTACTAAATACCTTATATTATGTTAGAGTACCTAAGAAAAATTGCTTCATATAGTCTTTGAGCCAAATTTGCCAAGTAATTTTCCATGATTTAAAACAACATGTTTGCTTCCAAACGCATGAAAATATGAAATACTAAGTTTTCTTCCAAAAAATAGCTTATAATATGTCCTTTTCAAGATCAGCCTTATGGAGGCATGGTTTAGATGTAGCAACTTATACTCACATCCTCTCCCATAAACTATTTGGGTTTTGAATTACAATTTGTATATATAGGCACTAAATATGATAAACAAGATTCTTACTTATAAACAATAAACTTGAAGTTTTAACCGATTGGAATGCAATCTTAAAGTTTCTTGAGCTTCATTGAGAGTTTGAATAATTTCATTTCTTCTTTCTTTCATATATCCAATAAGAACAATTTATGGATGTTTAAATAGAGTTTAGTAGACACCTTCTTGTTTAAGAAATAGTTTTTCTTACCTCATACCTTTGTAGCTATAGCATGCCACTAATCACTTTACGACCATCATCTTCCCTCTTTCATGTATTTTTTAAATAGAAAGACTCTCAAGACTCTTACTAGTTTTAATTCTTTTTAAGTGACTTCAAGAAGTGACACGGTTTTAATAAGCAATAGTCACTATGTTGCATGTTTTGAATTGAATTAGGTTAGGTCACACATTTTGGATCATATCTTTAAACTAGTCACTAGGTCGCACGTTTTTTTTCAACTAGGTCACCTTTCTAGACTAGGTTGCATTTTTTCTTCAGCCTCGCCTTTTTAGGTTGCATGATTTCAAACTTGGTCAAGCCTCAGTAGTACTTTATCTCTTGTAATACCCAAGTAATTACCAATTGAGTTAGAAAAAAGTACTAACAACTCAATAATGTTTCTTGGTAATAACTCAGTTGCTGGTTTTAAAAAAAGCAAAGAAATTTTGCTATCTCAACCACTAAGGATTTTGGAATACATAGCAATGAGAAGTTGATATTGTCAAATCTTATGGATAAACCAAAAAGTTGAGTGTTTTGGAATTTTTCAAGCTCTATTTGCATTAAATGGAAGAACACCAATGCCATTAATCAAATCAAAATCCTATTCGACACCCTATGACTAAAAACATTAAAATTAGACATCATTTTGTAAAGGATCATTATTGGATCCTATAACAACCTAAGAGGGGGGGTGAATTAGGGTTTTCAAAAATTATTTTGTCTTTTTCATTTTGTCTATGTGAATCAATTTTATGGAAATAAGTAAATAACTTACACAAAACACAATCACACAAAGACAAGTTGTTTTGGAAGGTGGTGTGGCCTAAGCCACCTCGGCACTTACTCCACCCCACTTTAGCAATAACTTGCTAGAGTCACTCTCCAATCAATTAACCAATTGATTTTAAGGGATATCCAATCCTTTACATGGGAGAACCAATCCCTTAAGCACAGTTACAAGGGAAAACCAATCCTTCAATCCCAATTACAAATTCTCTCCCTAAGAATTTAAATAATAAGTTGTATTAAGTACAAGTTTTGAACTCAGCTTTTGCAAGATATGTAATTTAAGTTCAGGAGCTTCAAACAAATGCTAAGGACTTAATACATAATGATATGGACAAAAGCCCCAAATTCACATGAACTCTAACACTGTTCACTCGTATGAAATTAACTCAATATTAATATGAATTAAAGAGTAATCTGATTTCCTAATAAGTATATCAAAGTAGTAATGAGCTCAAATTAGAATCACCAAATGAAGAATGATCGCTTGAGCTTGATGAGCTTGAGAAGAATGATGATATTCACTTCAAGAATGCTTGCTTTCTTTGATTTTCGTCACCCCTTAAACTAGTAAGCTTTGTGTTCTTAAATAGCATCAAATGGACTAACCTTTCACTTCCAAAGAGACGTTTTGACATCTTTGAGCAAGATCACATCTTCTTCCTGTTGGAGCTCTCTCTTTTCTTTTCTTTGCATGATTTTCAAGCTTATGTGAAAGAAGGGAGATGAGGCTTGCTTTTTGTCTCAATCTCGTTCAAAATCATGACCCAAAACACCACCGCTTTGTCCAGATTTTAAGCTAATAATTTAGACCTTCGCGGAGGCCAAACTAGGTTAACAGGTCGAGTTTCTAGGTTTCACTCAAATCTTCTTCAATTCTCTTCAATCTTGAAGTAGATCTTAGTGGGTACTTCACAAATCAATAGATCACCTTCTTGCTTAACAAGGCCCCATGCTTTTGGCTTCAGAAACACTCAAATCTGCTTCCAATTGCTCTTTCAATCAAATAGGTCATGGGTTATGAAGAACACCTTAATCTCTTCAATTTGATCCTCTCTGAGCAATGGGCCACTAAATTTTCTTCATAGATTTGTTCTAATCTCTTATAGCTTTTGAATGAACCCTTTTTCAACTTCAACAATGCTGTTATCGGCTGCTGATTTAAGCTTTAGGTGGTAGCATCAAACAATGGGTCAAACTACTTTACGGGTCACTTGGTTGAGTGCACACTTATAGGTCGCGTGCTTTTATTGGGTCGTGCATGCAAGCAAACTTCGCAGGTCTTAGACTCGCAAACTGGATCTAGGTCACGAACACAAGTCACAAGCTTGCTTATAGATCGCGTAGGTCTGAATCTAAGTTGAGAAGTGTTAGGCTTCTATGTTGCACATAGTAACTAGCACATGGGCCTGGGCTGCACAATGCTTCCATCTAGGTCGTGTGTTTTGGATTGAATCGTGCAGCTTGTTGGATTGGGCTTTGGTCACATGATTTTTCTTGTACACACACAAAGGTCCAACATCATTTTTCTTATTTAAATCAATAAACAAGCAATGATTTTAATTATAATATTTTTATATTACAATTCTTATTTGTCATTATCAAAATATTAATATATTCCAACAACCATGCTATCAAAGGATATATTCAATTAGAATATGTTCCTACAAAATGTAAGGTTGCTAAAATTTTCACCAAATCACTTCATGATGATTGTTTTGTAACACTTAGGCAAGAACTTGGCATGTGTTGTCTTGACAATTGAAAACCAAATTCCTCAATAAATCAAGGAATTACTCAAGAACAAGAAACCTTAATTTGTGAAAAAAGGAATTCAATTTCAATAAAAACTAGTTACAAAAATGTCTAATTTATAGATAGACTTAATCTATACAAAAAGGAAAATAAAAACCCTAACGTAATTATGATCAATTTACAATTTAAGGAATGATTCATGGATTTGACCTAATTGGAGTGGATTTGGAAAGAGTTGGAAATCTTTCCTAAATTGGTCTTTGATTTGACCTTGGTGTTGAAGATGTTTCCTCCTTGAAATTGTGGTGAAGAATTGTGATGATTTGGATGAGAATGGAAGAATTCTAGCTAGGTTCTTGCAGAGGTGGCCAATGTTTTTGGTGAAGGAGATGGCACTCGAGGCTTGTGACATGAATGGCTGATGTGGCATGAGTTGGCCAGATGTCCTACCACAACATTTAATGATGGTGACATGGTAGTGCTGATGTGGACAATTGACATGGCACTTAATACACCCCCCCCACCCCGAGGGAAGCTAATAGGTTGCACTGAATCATGAGCTTGTTCTGAAGAGTTCTAAAGCGGGACGAAGAGAGTCCCTTGGTGAAGATGTCAACTATCTGATCAACTGAGGAAATGAAATGGATTTGGAGTTGTTGATTCTTGATGCACTTGCGGATGAAGTGAAAATCAATTTCAACATGTTTGGTGTGAGCATGGAAGACTAGATTGGTGGAGAGGTATAGAGTAAATAAATTCAAATAAGTTCAGTAGTAGTATCAACAAGACTTTTAAATTCTACTTCGGTGCTGGAGTGGACAATCTAGATAAGTTCAACAATAGTATCAACAAGACTTTCAAATTCTACTTTGGTGCTAGAGTGGGCAATTGTTTTATGTTTTTTAGAGCACCAAGAAATAATATTTGAACCAAGAAATATGCAAAACCCACTAGTGGACTTTTGACCATCACAATTGTTGGCCCATCTCGCATCAAAATATGCATAGGGTTGAGTGGAAGATGATTTCATGATGTGAAACCTATAATGTACTATATCTATAAGAAATTAAAGAATTCTTTCCATGACATGCCATATTGACGGCATAAGCAATATCAAGCCATGTACGGGTAAGATATTAAAGAGCAGCCACAATGCTACAGTAATGTGTGGGGTCAGGAAGGGGTTCACCATCATGGATAAATGGTGGGTGACCAATGGTACAAGGTGTAAAGACTGCATGAGCAGAATCCATGTGGGCCCAATTAAGGATATCTTGGACAAATTTGGCTTGATACAAGATAAGGCCATTAATGGTGGGAAAAGCTTCAATGCCTAAGAAAAAAAAAAAAGATCATCAAGGTCCTTGATGTCAAATTCTTCTTGTAATTGAGTCAAAATATGAGTAAGTGGGGAATCATTGGTGCCAGTAAAAATAATGTCATCAATGTAGACAAGTAAAAAGGCATTGTATTGCACTATATGAAGTGTGAACAGAAAGTGGTCAACCTTAGAGATAGAGAAGCCAAGTTTGAGTAAAAATTAGGTTAAACGATGATTCCAAGCCCATGGAGATTGTTTTAACCCATATAAGGAACGGTGGAGGCAACAAATAAAGTTGGGGTGGTAGGGATCAAGACCCAGAGGTTGGTGCATAAAGATAGTTTTATCAAGATTATTGTGTAAGAAGGCATTCTTAACATCAAGTTGCCTAATAGTCTAACCTTTTTTAGAGTATGCTAGAGAAAGTAAGGTGTGGATGGTGATGAGTTTGGCCATAGGACTAAAAGTTTCATTATAGTCGATGCCAAGTTGTTGGTGAAAACCTTTGGTAACTAGACGGGCCTTATAGCATTCAAGCGTACCATCAAAATGTAATTTAACTTTGTATGCCCATTTGCTCCTTATAGGTGTGGTATTAAGTAAGGGAGGAACAAGGTCCCATGTCTAATTTTTAATCAGGGCAGTATATTTTTCAACCATGGCTTTGTGCCACGCGGGGGAGGAATTGGCCTTAGTAAAGCAAGAAGATTCCTTATAAGGATGTGCACTAGCCGTTAAGGCTTAGGTATGTTGGCGAGTTAGGGTACAGATAGAAATAGTTTCACCTTTAAGGCATGTGGACATGGGATGACTTGGTGGAAGAGGAAGAGATGGTGGAGGAGGCCTAATAGAAGGAGCATCCTAGGGTGGTGTTGGAGAGGGGGCATAGAAGGACCTATAGAGGTAGGGCCATTAGGCGAAAGCTGGAGAGAGGCATTATTGTGTATAATGAATGGTTGTGATAGAAGAGATAATTGTAATGGGATATAATTATATCCTAATAGAGCAAGTAATGTAGACAAGTTTTGAAAGGGAAATTAAGTCTCATCAAAGATAGCGTCCGCAACAATAAAGAACCTCTTTATATAAGGGCAAAAACAACGATAACCCTAGTATCCTAGTGGATAACCTAAGAAAATACATGGGTGAGAGTAAGGTTCTAGCTTATGTTTGGCATAAGGCTAAAGATAGGGATAAACAAGACATCCAAAGACACAAAGATGGGAGATTGTTGGTGATTGTCCAAAATATAAATCCCATGGTTTTTTGTTATTTAGAACTAGAGTAGACATGTTAATAATGTGGACCACAGTCTCAAAGGCGTAGTCCCAATATTGTAGGGGAAAAAAAGCTTGATTAAATAGGGAAAGCCCAATTTCAACTATATGACGATGTTTAAATTCTACATACCCATTTTGATAGAGAGCATAGTGTAACAAACTTGGAGAAATCCATTCGACACTCAAGTCTCAATAATGAACTAAGTCAGCCTTCTAACCAAGATCATTATTAGAAGAGAGCTTCTGGAGAGCACACAAGGAAAATACAAGGAATGCAAGGAAAGCATAAGTCTTTGAGTGTAGAGAAAAGGACTGGGAGGTTCCCTTTATATAAGAGTTTGCCTTCTTGCAAGAATTAAATAGATTATTGGTTACACATTTAGAGCATTGCAATAAATGTGTAAATGTTATATAAGATTCAAATTAAGTTCATCAAATCAAGACACTTTATGATTCTAAACTATTGAGATACTCATAAAGAGTTAATGTTACAATAATAAATAATGTATTGTAACCATCATCTTATTAAATATCAGAGTCGTTACATTTTTAAATTGATAAGTAACATTTCCCCTATTAAATAGGTCAGTTACATTCTTGTAAATAAAAGTAGCAGAAATACAAAAGGAATTAATACAATGGGGCACCACCTAAGTAAATGACCTAATAACAAGGAAACTAGGCGAGTTGGACTCATACTCACTAACTTAATCCATTGGCCCGTACTGCTAGTCTAGTACACAGAAGTTCGGCTCGTACTCACTTGGCCAACCCATCGGCCCGTACTACTAGTCCAAAACATTCTCCCCCACCTAATTCGGTAATGCCCTCATCACCTCTAAGTAATTGTCAACGAGACCTCTAAACTACTAGAGATCATCCTCAAACTCCCAAGTTGCTTCACTTTTAGGTAGTCCCTTCCATTTAATGAAGAACTATCATTGCAGATGAATTCTCTTCTTTAGGAAAATGAGATCAGCCAAGATTGCCTTTGCATCCTTCTCAAAGGACGTCATCATCGTTGAAGGAGCCCTCTTTGGCTTGCTTCATTCTGCATCTACCTTATCCTCATGGAAAGGGTTCAACATGCTTACTTGGAAAACCATATAGATCTTGAGATGAGATAAGAGATCTAGCCGGTAGGCCACCTTCCCAATCTTCCCCACAATCTCAAATGGTCCCTCATACTTGCAAACCAATCCCTTATAAAAGGGATGATGAGCTAGGGAAGGAACTTCACCAAGACCTAATCCCCAATATTGTAGTTAGCTGGCCTTCTCTTCTTGTTGGCCCACTTCTTCATTTGTTTGATGGCTTTGTTGAAATAAGATTTTGCCACATCTGCATTTTTCTTCCAAGATTTTGCAATCTTATGAGCACTAGGACATTGACTTGATGGTTTGGACTCCAAGGTTGGAGGGGTTAATGGTTGTTACCCTATCACCAACTTGAATGGGCTTTTCTTTGTAGACTCACTCATCTACAAGTTGTAGGAAAATTGGGCTTCATCCATCAACTTCACCCAATCTTTCTAGTTCTCACTCACAAAACACCTTAGGCTCTACAAGGCTATTCACCCTCTTCGTTTGCCCATCTATTTGAGGGTGGAAACTCATAAAGAGCTGTAATTTTAAGCCCAACAATTTGAATAGTTCCCTCCATAGTTGACCCGTGAAGCGTGGATCTCTATCCTTAATAATGCTCCACGGTAGTCCTTAGTACTTCACCAGGTGTTTGAAGAAGAGTTGGGCTGTGACTTCCATTGGACACACCACTAGGGCTGATACAAAGGTAGCATACTTGGAAAACCAATCCACCACTACAAGGATCGATCCACACCAGTCAACCTTTGGTAGTCTAGTGATAAAATCCATGGAGATGCTCTCTCATGGACAACTTGGTATCAGTAGGGGTTCTAGTAATCCCCCAAGAGCTTTCCACTCAAACTTATCATGTTGGCAAACAAGACAAGTTTTAACAAAAAGCTCAATCTCATCATATGTACCAGGCCAGAAATATGAGGGATTGATAAGAGCCCTCGTCCTTTGTTGTCTAGGATGCCTAGCCCATTTGCTATCATGGCATTCCTTAATGAGCTTTTGTCGAAGGTTCTCCCACTTAGGCATGTACAAGCACTTTCCCTTTATGTAGAGCAATCTGTCTTTTATCTAGAATTGCTTTGTCTTGCCCTCTTTCACAAGTTGCTTTAGTTGTTTGACCATAAAA
This sequence comes from Casuarina cunninghamiana, assembly GCA_028551485.1. Lineage (NCBI taxonomy): Eukaryota > Viridiplantae > Streptophyta > Magnoliopsida > Fagales > Casuarinaceae > Casuarina > Casuarina cunninghamiana. Next base: position 21,184,519 of record CM052363.1, on the reverse strand, counting down.
TTGTAGGTCATTCCTTTTCATATAAGCTGTAGTGTGTCTCCCATAGCTACACTCATGGCAGCCAACTTGGCTTTCTAGCTGAAAGCATTAGCAACCATATTGCTTCTCCCTAACTTGCACTCCGTAGTGTAGTCAAACTCAACAAGAAAGTCTTGCCACCTAACTTGCTTTGGAGGCAATTTCTTTTAAGTTTGAAAATAACTCATGGCCATATTATCTGTCTAGATTAAGAACTGCAAGCCAAGTAAGGAGTGACACCACATCCTCAAATAATGAACTATGGCCATCATCTCCTTCTCCTAGACTGTATACTTACACTCTACCTCATTCAACTTCTAACTTTCGAAAGCAACGGGATGCCCCTCCTGCATGAGTACACCTCTAATAGAAAAATTAGAAGCATCTAAATGTACCTCAAATTGTTAGGAGGAATCCAATAATGCCAACACTGGTTCTTTTGTCACAACAACCTTTAAGTCTTCAAAGGCTTTCTGGCATGCTTAAGTCTTGGACTTCTTTAATAACTCTGTTAAAGGTGTGGCTCTTGTCAAGAACCCTACAATAAAGCGTCTATAATAGTTGATTAAACCTAAAAAATATCTCAACTTAGTTACCTTTGAAGGAGCTTCCCACTTTTGGATCACCTTCACTTTAGCCTTATCCATTCTTAAGGTTCTCTGCTTGATCATATGACCAAAGAAGTCCACTTCTTCCTAAGCAAAGGAACATTTCTCCTTGTTCAAGTACAACTTTTTTTCTCATAGCACCTTGAACAATACCTTCAAGTGCTCTACATCCTCCTCCAAGGATTTGCTATACACCATAATGTCATCCAAGTATATGACCATAAACTTGTCCAAATAAGGATAGAGCAAGTTGTTAATCAAAGTGCAGAATGTCGCCAAGGCATTGGTTAAACCAAATGGCATGACCAACCATTCAAAAGAGTTGTACTATGTCACACATGTGGCTTTTGACTCATCTCCAATAGCAATCCGAACTTGGTGATATCCCAACCACATATCCACCTTTGTGAAGTAATGAGCATGACCCAACCTATCGAACAAATCCGTTATTAAAGGAATAGGGTATTTTTTTTTTATATAGTTATCTTGTTTAACACCCAATAATCAATGCATAGGCGCATGGATCCATCTTTCTGGCTTGGAACAACACCAACGCTCCATATGGTGCTTTCAGAGATTGAATATATCTCGCATCAAGCAATGCCTTCAACTATTTCCTGAGTTCCTCTAACTCAAGTAAGGACATTCGATAAAGGGCTTTTACTAAAGGCTTTATCCTCGGCTCCAACTCAATTGCATGATCAACTTCCCTTCTACGGGGTAGTTACTTCGACATATCTAGAGGTCTAACATTCTTATTTTCTTTAAGGAGATCATGAAAAACTTGAGGAAGATTGTCTTCCTTCACAGTCTCCTTCTCCTCCTTCAATATGGCAAGATAATTCTCTTTGCCTTTTTGGATGTCTTTCTTCAATTGCATCACCGAAAGATTCCTTTATGCTAGACCCATTGCTTTAATGGGTACCATACACGACATGTCATTTGTGAAGATACAAAAACAACTATGTGTGGGTAAGGGAAAGCATTAGCTTGTGAAGAAAATCTAACCCGAAGACTAGCTTGTAGTCATCCATAGCCACCATTGTTAGATCCACCTTCCCTCTCCGTTTGCTAACATGCAAGTCCACTTTGTGGGTGATTCCAGCCACTAGCCATGGAGTGTTTTTCATCTTCTTCACTGAATCATTATCCTTCTTCATCGAAAGACTCAACTTCTTGGCTTCTCTATGTATAATGAAGTTATGAGTTGCAGTCGAATCCACCATTGTTTTGGCATTCTTATTGTTGATTGCACACTCCACGTACATTAGAGATCTTGCAGCAAATCTTGGGGCCTTTCCTTCCATCAAATTGAACATCTGAAGGGCCACCATATACCCCTTCTCAGCTAGGGTCTCCTTTGGAATTGCATCTTGCTGTTGGGTATATGGCTATCCAAGAAGGGGGGGTTGAATTGGATATTTTGAAGTTTAATGAATTTTTATTTAATGAATGCAACTAAGCAAATTATCACAATAGTAATGAAATATCTAATAGAAGAATTAAATCAGAGAAATTCACACACAAATATTTCAAGGTGGTTCGGCCCTTTTCACCTACTTCCACCCTCTTCTCCTCCAACTCAAACCAAGTTGAAATCTACTTTACTTCGAGCAAGGAGAGCACCTATCCTTCACCTCACAATTCCTTAGAAGGAGTTATATAGTTCACGGTTACAAGGTTAGGTTTACAAAAACCTTAATACATCAAGCTTACTCCTCAAATATATGATATGAGTGAGGATTCAAGCTTATCAAAGAGCTAGTAGAGTGTATACAAGATCAACTTTAGCTCTAATCTCAAAAACCCCAATTTCACAAATCTAGGGTTTTCGGATTTACAAAAATCTTTATGTGCAAATACTTTTATAATCAATCTAGCATATATAAAGATTAATCTGACAAATGATATTCAAGAAATAACAAGTTTGAAGAATATCACCGAAGATTTTCGTTTCCTTCAAATGATACCGAACACAACTATATGCATAGATCGATGAGGGCTTTTGTTTCTCTTAATCAAATCAGCAAGAATATTTTTCAGCAAGCTCCAATGTTTCATCCGAATCCCTCTTTTATAGCAGATACTTGAACCTTGAGTAGATTAGGGTTTCGGTTCAAACCTTTTTAAAAATCCTTCCGTTGGGATTTGATGGATTCGACGTTGTATTGAAACAGGTGACGATTTTCCAGCGAAATAGCCGTTCTGACATCAGGTCGCCTCACCATTCTTCCCGTTGGAGCTGTCGTCGCAGGAGAGAGAGATCGAGAGGAGAAGAGTAATCAGAGTGCGGCTAGGGCTTCGTCTCTCAGTCATAAGAGCTAATGCTCTTATTTGATTCCATACGCTGCCGTTTAGAATAAGTGGTTTTATTCTCAGGACGCTGCTGTTTCATACTTCATAAACACAGACTGAGGCTTTCATTTACGGGCTGAAGCACTTATTCACGGGCTGAAGCACTTATTCACGGGCTGGATCTTTCATTCACGGGCTGGAGCTTTCATTCACGGGCCGGATCTTTCATTCACGGGCTGGATAAATAAGCTTCATGTGTCCATATGTAAATATATGGTCGGTCCATTACACCTATACATACACCACTTCCAAGCATCAAAATTCCTTTAACATGACCAAGAATGTAGATTAATCTATGGAATAAAATATTCAAAGATTACTCTAACTTAGCTTCATATTTGATGTTGAGTAATAAAATGTAGGAACCCGGTTACTTTATAATATCATTAATTGATATTATAATTTGCACACCTTTTACTTCCTTTGGGTTTTGATATGTGCACACAAGATCTCATATTTTCTAACATATATATATGTTCAGATAAATATAAAATTCTATTTGACATATATTCTCATAAAAATTTTTCTCAATCAAAACATGCAAGCACATGATGTTCAACAATCTCCCCCTTTTTGATGATGACAAAATTTTCATACTTAACTGACTTGCACATGTTATTTTGCTATACCTTGAATACGTAAATGCAGTAAGCATATACCTATAGTAATTTCATGAACACGTGAATGCAGTATGCATAATATGCGTAAACCTATTATTGTTGTCATGAATATATATTCATAGCGGGTATATTTGCATACTCAGTATGATGTAGGAGAGTTTATCCCATGTTCTACACTAAGAGTCAGAGATGGAATATACATGTGCTAGAATGAATGTACTCTCCCCTTTTTTGTTATTAGCAAAAATAGCATAGCAATGGAAGATAATCAGGCAGAGCAAATAGAAATGAAGATAATCCTTAAAAGAATAAGTAAAAAATGAAGAGGATAGCAGCAGAGATCTAACCTGGTGTGGATGTACACATAGGGCTCCCCCTTAGAACAGTATCCGAGAATACAAGATGATAAAGCAGATTGTCCACAGAGTTCAAGCAATGTCATTAAGCAAACACATACCAAGTTCTCTTCGGAGAGTAGAGAACTTATTATGGTCCAATGGTTTTGTGAAAATGTCAGCAAGTTGCTGGTCAGTGTTAACAAACTCAATAGAGATATCTGATTTTTCAACATGGTCACGAATGAAGTGATGTCTTATCTCTATATGTTTGGTTTTAGAGTGTTGTATTGGGTTTTTAGTGAGATTTATGGCACTGGTATTATCACATTTCAATGGAATCTTAGTGAAATGAAGACCGTAGTCCTCTAATTGCTGTTTCATCCACAGAATCTGAGCACAGCAACTAGCCGCAGCTATATATTCTGCCTTAGTGGAAGAAAGAGCAACGCTGTTTTGTTTCTTGGAGTGCCAAGAAACTAGCATATGTCCTAAAAATTGGCAGGTACCACTAGTGATTTTTCTATCAATTTTACACCCAGCATAGTCAGAATCACTAAATGCATGTAGATCAAACATAGTGTCTTTTAAATACCAAATGCCTAATGTGATTGAGTCCTTTAGATACCGAAAAATCCTTTTAACAGCTTTTAAGTGTTACTCCTTGGGATTAGATTGAAATCTTGCACATAAACAAACACTAAACATGATGTCTGGCCGAGAAGCAGTCAAATATAACAGGGAACCAATCATGCCTCGATACATTTTAGAATCAACACAAACTCCAGCATTGTCATTTGATAAAGATGTAGATGTGCTCATGGGAGTATTTATGGGTTTAGAATCATGCATGTTATATTTTTTGAGTAACTCCTTAGTATATTTAGTTTGACTTATGAATATTCCTTTGGGTGTTTGTTTAATTTGAAGTCCAAGAAAGTAATTTAATTCACCCATCATGCTCATCTCAAACTCATGTTTCATATTATCAGCAAATTGTTCACACATATCAGAATTTGTAGAACCGAACACAATATCATCAACATAGATTTGAACAATCAAAATCTCTTTTCCTTGTGTCTTGATAAACAATGTATTATCAGCCTTTCCTTTTCTAAAATTTGCATTTAATAGAAAGTTGCTCAGTTTATCATACCAAGCCCGTGGGGCTTGTTTTAACCCATATAAAGCTTTGGAAAGCTTGAATACATGATCTGGACATATGGGATCTTCAAATCCAGGTGGTTGTTCTACATAAACCTCTTCCTTAACAACACCATTTAAAAAGGCACTTTTCACATCCATTTGAAATAATGTGAAATTCATATAGCAAGCAAAAGCAAGCAACATCCGAATAGCTTCTAACCTAGCTACAGGAGCAAACGTTTCATCATAGTCAATTCCTTCTTCTTGACTATATCCTTGAGCTACCAATCTTGCTTTGTTTCTTGTAATAGTCCCACATTCATCTAACTTATTTTTGAATACCCATTTGGTTCCTATGACTGAATGGTTCTGTGGTCTTGGAACTAAATTCCAGACTTTACTCCTTTCAAACTGATTTAGTTCTTCTTGCATAGCCAGGAACCAGCTCTCATCTTTAAGAGCTTCATCTGTTTTCTTTGGCTCTATTTGAGACAAGAAAGCTTGATGTTCACACGTGTTATGGTATTTGGATCGTATGCTTACTCTATTTGCTGGATTTTCTAGAATGTGTTGTTGATCTACTTCGTTTCTGACTCTCGGGAAAGTAAATTCTCTAGAGTCTAACTCCCCCTCAACGGATGCATATTTATCATTTGCATTTTGTATTGTGGAGCTTAGATCAGAATCATCCTTGAATTTTACATGAATAGATTCTTCAACAACTAGAGTTCTCTTATTGAAAACTCTATATGCTTTGCTGGTCTGAGAATATCCTAGAAAAATGGCCTCATCACTTTTAGAGTCAAATTTTCCAAGCGACTCTTTTCCATGGTTTAGCACAAAGCATTGACTTCCAAACACATGGAAGTAGGATATGTTGGGTTTTCTACCAAACAGTAACTCGAATGGAGTTTTCTTCAAGACCGGTCTTAAATATGCTCTATTTGAAATGTAGCAGGCTGTACTTACCGCTTCTCCCCAAAAGTGTTTAGGAAGATTATATTCACACATCATGGTTCTAGCCATTTCTTGAAGTGTCCTATTCTTTCTTTCTACAACACCATTCTGTTGAGGTGTTCTAGGTGCCGAAAAATTGTGAGATATGCTGTTCTTGGAACAGAATTTCTCAAACATACAGTTTTCAAACTCATCACCATGATCTGTCCGAATCTTAACAATGGTAAGATCCTTTTCATTTTGTAGCATTTTAAAGAAAACAACAAATTTCTCAAATGATTCATCTTTCCTAGCAAGTAGATATACCCAAGTATATCTAGTATAATCATCTACTATGACTAAAGCATAATACTTTCCATTCATAGTGGCTGCCCGTAGAGGACCAAATAAATCCATGTGTATCATTTCTAATGGTCTTGAGGTAGACACTATTAATTTTGGTTTAAAGCTGCTTTGAGTATGTTTCCTTTTCACACATGCATCACATAATTTATCTTTATCAAATGTAAGCTCAGGTAATCCTCTAACTAGACCTTTCTTAGATAACTTCTCCAATAATCCTAGACTAGCATGACCAAGTTTTCTATGCCATAACCATGCATCAACACTTTTGCTAGCAATCAAGCAGGTTTGTTTGTTTGTCAACTCACTAAGATCAAGCACATAAATATTATCTTTCCTTTTTCCAATTATTCTCACATTATTTTCCAGCTTTTCAACAAGACATAGTTCTTTCCCAAATCTGATTTTGAAGTTGTTATCACACAGCTGACTTATACTCAGAAGATTGAATTTTAATTCATCAACATACAGCACATCAGATATAAGAAGGGATTTCGGGTTACCTATGGTGCCTACACCTTTAATCCTTCCTTTGGAGTTATCTCCAAAAGATACTATACCACTGGACTTTAGCTTAAGTGTTGAGAAGAGCTCCATCATCCCAGTCATGTGACGGGAACAGCCGCTGTCCAGAATCCATAGCTCTTTGTGCTTCTTCTTGTCTATGTTCCTGCTCATATCCTGCAGAAACAAAGATTTGTGTTGGAGATTTTGATACCCCTTTTTTTTTTTGGTCCGTGAGTGTTAGTTTCTAAAACATTTGTCATTTTCTTAGGCATCCAAATCTTTTTGATCTTGTATGTTTTTCTAAGCCTAACTGGACATGTATCAAATGAGTGACCAACATATTTACAATAAAAACATTTATGATGCAGCAAGATTCCACACTTCTTATTGTCAACTAGGCTTGTAGGTGTTTTTGTGTTTTCTAAGGAATTGTATCCTATACCGGCTTTGTTGTATACACCTCTTTGTGATTCTAATATGTTATTCAACAGGGTACTACCTTTTGTAAACCTGTGCAATAATATACTAGTTTCATCCAGTTTCATTTGAATTTCAAATTTCTCTTTTTCTAATACCCGAATTCTCGTGTTTAGTTTTTCTACGTCTCGGTCACACACTAACTTGTTTAACTCATCAACATGCTTATTTTCTGAATAGGAACAAATACTAATCGAAGAGCATGTACCAGTTTTAGAAGAGATATTCTCAGATGTGTTTTTATGCATACGAGTCATAGATAATGCCATGGGAGATTTATCCTTTTCAGTTTTAGTTTTTACAGATTTATATTTAGCCTTTATCTTCTTATATTTTTCTTTTATCTTTGTTGCATACTCAACCAGATCAAAAAAGGCAATTTCAATGTCACCATTCAGATTTGTTTCGAATTCAGAATCACTTACCTTGAGTTCTTCTTCTATTTTTGCATTTGCGGTTAGGCAAAGATGAGCTACTTCTTCTTGTTCTTCTTCATCTGATGAGGAGCTCTCATCATCCCACGCAGCGATCATCGCCTTCTTATTTCCTTTACTACTCTTCTTCTTGAGTAAGGGGCAATCGGCTTTGATATGTCCAGGCTTTCTACACTCATAGCATAAGTTATCCCTAGACTCATATGTTTCATTTCTTCTAGGTTGTCCTTTATTTCTTCCTAGACCCTTTTTGAGATATTTCCTAAATCTTCTAGCAATTAAGGCAATCTCATCATTTTCTGACTCAATCTCTTCAGTCTTTTCTATTTCTACTTTTAAAGCAAATGACTTTCTATTTTCTTTTTCCTTAGCTCTCCTAATCAGTTGCATTTCACGAGTCTTTAATGATCCTAGTAAATCATCTAAGGTTAAACTATCTAGATCATGTGCCTCTTCTATAGCCATTTTCTTGGGATCCCAGCTCTCGGGTAGAGACACTAGCATTTTTCTGACCATTTCTTCATTTGTGTAAGTCTTTCCTAGCAACCTAAGTTCAGATATTATTTCTGTAAATCTACCAAACATGTCACTAATAGTTTCAGATTCAAGCATAGTAAACAATTCATAATCATGAGTAAGCATGGTTACCTTGGATGACTTGACTTTCTTTGTACCTTCAAATATGACTTCTAATTTATCCCATATTTCCTTACCCGTGAGACAGGATGATACTTTATTAAATTCATGAGCTTTCAACCCACTATAAATCATGTTCATAGCTTTAGCATTTATTCCCATGATTTTAGCTTCATTTTTACTCCATTCATCAGTTTCGGGTAACGTGGTACCTTTTCTGATTATCTGCCAAGCTTCAGGGTCTTAACCCACAATGAACACTTGCATGAGTTGCTTCCAATGTCTATAATTTATCCCATCAAATAGAGGTGGTTTGTTATATCCCGTAACAGCTACTCCTTTCTCTACAGCCATGTAAGTGGATCTACTCTTAGGATGTTAAGCCTTTAACTCAGAGAACCTGGCTCTGATACCAATTGTTGGGTTTATGGCTATCCAAGAAGGGGGGGTTGAATTGGATATTTTGAAGTTTAATGAATTTTTATTTAATGAATGCAACTAAGCAAATTATCACAATAGTAATGAAATATCTAATAGAAGAATTAAATCAGAGAAATTCACACACAAATATTTCAAGGTGGTTCGGCCCTTTTCACCTACTTCCACCCTCTTCTCCTCCAACTCAAACCGAGTTGAAATCTGCTTTACTTCGAGCAAGGAGAGCACCTCTCCTTCACCTCACAACTCCTCAGAAGGAGTTATATAGTTCACGGTTACAAGGTTAGGTTTACAAAAACCTTAATACATCAAGCTTACTCCTCAAATATATGATATGAGTGAGGATTCAAGCTTATCAAAGAGCTAGTAGAGTGTATACAAGATCAACTTTAGCTCTAATCTCAAAAACCCCAATTTCACAAATCTAGGGTTTTCGGATTTACAAAAATCTTTATGTGCAAATACTTTTATAATCAATCTAGCACATATAAAGATTAATCTGACAAATGATATTCAAGAAATAACAAGTTTGAAGAATATCACCGAAGATTTTCGTTTCCTTCAAATGATACCAAACACAGCTATATGCATAGATCGATGAGGGCTTTTGTTTCTCTTAATCAAATCAGCAAGAATATTTTTCAGCAAGCTCCAATGTTTCATCCGAATCCCTCTTTTATAGCAGATACTTGAACCTTGAGTAGATTAGGGTTTCGGTTCAAACCTTTTTAAAAATCCTTCCGTTGGGATTTGATGGATTCGACGTTGTATTGAAACAGGTGACGATTTTCCAGCGAAATAGCCGTTCTGACATCAGGTCGCCTCACCATTCTTCCCGTTGAAGCCGTCGTCGCAGGAGAGAGAGATCGAGAGGAGAAGAGTAATCAGAGTGCGGCTAGGGCTTCGTCTCTCGGTCATAAGAGCTGATGCTCTTATTTGATTCCATACGCTGCCGTTTAGAATAAGTGGTTTTATTCTCAGGAAGCTGCCGTTTCATGCTTCATAAACACAGACTAAGGCTTTCATTTACGGGCTGAAGCACTTATTCACGAGCTGGATCTTTCATTCACGAGCTGGAGCTTTTATTCACGAGTTTGATCTTTCATTCACGGGCTGGATAAATAAGCTTCATGTGTCCATATGTAAATATATGGTCGGTCCATTACACTTATACATACACCACTTCCAAGCATCAAAATTCCTTTAACATGACCAAGAATGTAGATTAATCTATGGAATAAAATATTCAAAGATTACTCTAACTTAGCTTCATATTTGATGTTGAGTAATAAAATGTAGGAACCTGGTTACTTTATAATATCATTAATTGATATTATAATTTGCACACCTTTTACTTCCTTTGGGTTTTGATATGTGCACACAAGATCTCATATTTTCTAACATATATACATGTTCAGATGAATATAAAATTCTATTTGACATATATTCTCATAAAATTTTTTCTCAATCAAAACATACAAGCACATGATGTTCAACACTTGCTCCATAGCATTCAACAATCCTTTCTTCAAACAATCTCTCATATAATGAGAGCCTTTGCAAATAAAGCAAGAGAAATTACCTTTCTTTTTATCGCCACCATGACTAGAAGATGGCCTATTACCTCCATTCTAGTTGAATGAGGCTCCATTCCAATTGAATAAGGGTCGACTTCCCCCATCTCTTACCAAATTATCACTCCAAGCATGTGGTCTAGACGAAATTTCAACACATCTCCAATCTGGCAAGGATTCCACAATAGAGATAGCTTGATTTAGCTTTCTTATGTCTCGTTTCTCTATCTCATCCTTTGTTGATTTCTGAAGACCACTTCTGAAGAAGAACAAGAGAATCTTTTCCAACACATCCTTGAGGTATAGTGTTACCTCAATAAAAGCTTGCATATACACTCGTAGGGTTGTGGTGTGCCTAAAATCCCGCAATGTTTTATGAGCTCACTGGTCCACATTTTTGGGAAGGAATTGCTTCTTCAATGCCTTCTTAAACACCTTTAGGTGTCAATCGACTCCTCCCCATTTTTTGCTTCTTGGCACTTCCTATGCCACCACACATTAGCACTATGGGTAAGATAATAAGAAGTAGTTTGTACCTTAGGAAAATATAAAGAATGTGAGGAAAGCTTGAGTGTTTGAGTGAGGAAAAAGGAATTGGGAGATTTCCTTTATATAGGAGTTAGCCTTCTTGTAGGAATTAAATGGATTATCAGTTACACATTTAAAGCATCACAATAAATGTGTAAACATTATATATGATTCAAATTAGGTTCATTGAATTGAGACACTTTATGATTCTAAACCGTCGAGATACTTATAAAAAGTTAACATTACAATAATAAATAATGAATTGTAACTATCATCTTATTGAATATCAGAGTCGTTACATATTTAAATTGATAAGTAACATTTCCCCTATTAAAGAGGTCAGTTACATTATTGTAAATAAAAGCAGTGAAAATACAAAAGGAAATAATAAAACAGGGCACCATCTAAGTGGATGACCCAACAACAAGGAAACTAGGTGGGTTGGACTTGTACTCACTAGCTCAATCCATCAGCCTATACTACTAGTCCAATACACCAAAGTTTGGCTCGTACTTGCTTGGCTAGCAAGTCAACCCATACTACCAATTCGAACAATAGGGACTAGAAAGGCGTTGGTAAATGCCTAATTGTGAGAGCTTAGAAGTAAAAGCCATAAAGGTAAACTAAGTAGCACCATCACATTGAATGGATTTGATTTTTGAACCACATTGATTTTCTACAAGAAGGAAAAATTGTTCAAATATGGAGAGAAATTGAGTGCAAGATTGGAAGGAAGAGAAAGAGATTATGAAGGAAGACAATCTTCCTCAGGTTGTTCGTGATCTCCTCAACAAAAACGAGGATATGATGCCTTTGGAAATGCTAAAGCAATTACGTCCTAAGAGGGAAGTTGATCATGTGATCAAGTTAGAGCTCGGGACAAAGCCTCCAGCGAAGGCTCCTTAAAAGATGTCTCCACCTAAATTGAAGGAACTTAAGAAACAATTGAAAACACTCCTTGATGTGGGGTACATTTAGCCTTTGAAAGCTTTATATGGTGCTCCAATGCTTTTCCAAGCAAAGAAGGATGGACTAATGTGGTTGTGCATTGATTACCGAGCATTGTATAAGGTAACCGTTAAGAACAAATATTTTATTACTTTAATAGTAGATTTGTTTGACAGGTTGGATCATGCCCTTTATTTTACAAAGGTGGATCTATGGTTGAGATACCACCAAGTCTGGATTATTACTAGAGATGAGCTAAAAACCACGTGTGACACAGTACAACTCTTTCGAATGGTTGGTTATGCCATTTGGCCTAACCAATGACTCAGTGATGTTCTGCTCTTTGATGAACAACTTGCTTCACCTTATTTGGACAATTTTATGGTTGTATACTTGGACGACATTATGGTGTACAGTAATTCCTTAGAGGAGCATGTAGAGCATTTGAAGGTGTTGTTCAATGTGCTACGAGAAAACAAGTTGTACTTGAAGAAGGGACGTGTTCCTTTGCTTAGGAAGAAGTGGACTTCCTTGGTCATGTGATCAAACAAGAAACCTTAAGAATGGACAAAGCTAAAGTGAAGGCAATCCAAGAGTGGGAAGCTCCTTCAAAGGTAACTAAGTTGAGATCTTTTTTAGGTCTAATTAACAATTACAAATGCTTCATTGTAGGGTTCTCGGCAAGGGCCACACCCTTAACAAAATTGTTGAAGAAGGCCAAGACTTGGAATTGGACAGAGGCATGTCAAAAAGCCTTTGAAGACTTGAAAGCTAATGTGACCAAGGAACCAATGTTGGCATTATTGGATTTCTCTAAATAATTTGAGGTATATTCATATGCTTCCGATTTTGCTATTGGGGGTGTACTCATGTAAGAAAGGCATCTCATTGCTTTTGAAAGTCGGAAGTTGAATGAGGTGGAGCGTAAGTATACGGTCCAAGAAAAAGAGATAACGACTATAGTCCATTGCTTGATAATGTAGCGTCACTATCTAGTTGGCTCAAAATTCTTGATCTAGACATATAATGTGGCCACGAGTTATTTCCAAACTCAGAAAAAGTTGTCCCCGAAGCAAGCTAGGTGGTAGGACTTTCTTGATGAGTTTGATTATATGATAAAGTACAAACGGAGGGAGAAGCAATGTGGTTGTTGGTGCTCTTAGCCAGAAAGCCAAGTTGGTTTCCATAAGTATAGCTGTGGGAGACACACTACAACTCATAAGAGAAGGAATGGCTCATGATTCTATGGCCAAACAGTTGGAACAACTAATGAAAAAGGGCAACATGTAGTTTTGGATGGAAAATAGACTGCTTTATACCAAGAGAAGGTGCTTATATGTGCCTAAGTGGGAGAACCTCCAACGGAGACTCATTAAGGAATGCCATGATAACAAGTGGGCTGGGCATCCTGGACAACAGAGGACGAGGGATCTTATAGAAGCCTCATATTTCTAGCCTAGTATGTGTGATGAGATTGAGCTTTTTGTTAAAACTTGTCTTGTTTGCCAATAGGATAAGCTAGAGCGAAGAGCTCTTAGAGGATTGTTGGAACCTTTACCAATACCAAGCTGGCCATGAGAAAGAATCTCCATGGATTTTATCACTAGACTAACAAAGGTCGATGGTGGTGGACTGATTTTCTAAATATGATACCTTCATACTAGCCCTAGTGGAATGTCCAACAGAAGTTATAGCCCAACTCTTCTTCAAACATATGGTGAAGTATTGGGGACTACCATGGAACATTATTAGTGATAGATATCCATGATTCATAGGCTGACTATGGAGAAAGCTATTCAGTTTACTAGGCTCGGAGTGCGGTTCTCTACAAACTTTCATCCTCAAACAGATAGACAAACGAAGAGGGTGAACAACCTTGTGGAGTTATACCTAAGGCACTTCATGAGTGAGAACTAGAAAGATTGGGTGAAGTTAATGGATGTAGCCTAATTTTCTTACAATTTACAAAAGAGTAAGTCCACAAATAAAAGCCCATTCGAGTTAGTGACAAGGCAACAATTGTTAACCCCTCCAACCTTGGAGTCCAAACCATCAAGTCAATGTCCTGGTGCTCATGAGATGGCTAAATCTTGGAAGAAGAATGCAGATGTGGCAAAATCATATTTGAACAAAGTCGTTAAAAGAATGAAGAAGTGAGTTGACAAGAAGAGAAGGCCAGTTGACTACAACATGGGGGAGTAAGTCTTGGTGAAATTCTTACCCCATCAATACAAGGATTACTATCCCCTTCATAAGGGATTGGTTCACACGTATGAAGGACTATTTGAGATCGTGGAAAATTAGGAAGGTAGCCTACCGGCTAGATCTCCCAGCTAACCTCAAGATCCATTCGGTTTTCCATGTGAGCATGTTAAAGCCTTTCCACAGGGATATGGTGGATGCAAAATGGGGCAAGCCAAAGAAGGCTCCTCTGATGATGATGATGTCCTTTGAGAAGGACGCAGAGGCAATCTTGGCTAATTGCATCTTTTGGAAGAAGATAGTTCATCTGCGGTGATAGTTCTTCATCAAATGGAAGGGATTGCCTGAAAGCAAAGCAAGTGGGAGTTCAAAGATCATCTATGGCAGTTTAGAGGTCTCATCAACAATTATTTGAAGGCTACAAAGGCGTCACTGAATTAAGTGGGGAAGAATGTTTTGAACTGGCAATACAGGCCAATGGGCTAGCCAAACGCGTATGAGCCAAACTTCTATGTATTGGACTGGCAATACTGGCCGATGGACTAAGTTGGTGAGTATGGGTCCAACCCATCTAATTTCCTTATTGTTGGGTCATCCACTTAGGAGGTGCCCCGTTTTATTCCTTTTGTATTTATGCTGCTTTTATTTACGAAAAGATAACTAACCTCTTTAATAGGAGAACGTTACTTATCGATTTGAACATGTAATGACTCTAATATTCGATAAGAAGATGGTTACGATTCATTATTTATTATTGTAATGCTAACTTTTTATGAGTATCTCGACGGTTTAGAATTATAAAGTCTCAATTTGATGAACCCCATTTGAATTTTATGTAACGTTTACACAGTTATCGCAATGCTCTAAATCTGTAACCGATGGTCCATTTAATTCCTACGAAAAGGCTAACTCCTATATAATGGGAACCTCCCGGTCCCTTTCTCTACACTTAAACACTTAAGTTTTCCTCTTGTTCCTTGTCTTTTCCTTATGAGTTCTCCAAAAACTCTCTCATAAGAGTGATCCTGGTTAGAAAGTTGACTCAATTCATCACTGAAACCTGAGTGCCGAACGGATTTCTCCAAGTCCTTTACACTAAGGCCTCTAGGCTCTGGATACCAAATTGAAAACCAAATTCCTCAAGAAATCGAGGAATTGCTCAAGAACAAGAAACCCTAATTTGCAAAAAAAGGAATTCAATTTTGATAAAAACTAGTTACAAAAAATGTCTAATTTATAGACAAAATTAATCTATACAAAAAGGAAAACAAAAGCACTAACCTAATTGTGATCAATTTACAATTTTAGGAAGGATTCGTGGATTCAACATAATTGGAGAGGATTTGGAAAGAGTTGGAAATCTTTCCTAAATCCATCTTCAATTTGACCTTCGGGTTGAAAATGTTTCCTTCTTGAAATCGAGGTGAAGAATTGCGATGATTTGGATAAGAATGGAAGGTTTTCTAATGCTGAATTTCTGGCCAGGTTCTTGCAAAGGCGGTCAATGTTTTTGGTGAGGGAGATGGGGCTAGAGGCTTACAATGTGAAGGGCTGACATGGCATGAGTGAACTGTCCTGCCATGTCATTTAATGATGGTGAAATGGTAATGCTGACTTGGACTATTGACATGGTGCTTAATATTGACAACTTGGAATGATATTTCTTAGTTTTGTTAACATACTAGTGTTTATTTTCTGGTGTTCGTGCTGTTAGGAATATAAGTTATTATTATATTTATTTTGATGACAACAAATAAAGAGGATGATTTCTGAAAAATGCTACTCGACATTACTTCATCCAGAAAACTAAGGATAATTGTTTAAAGACCATAGAGGAGCTAATAACTTCCCTTCAAATTTGTTCCCATAACCTCTAGAAAGCTTAATAGATTGGTCAGGTTTATGTTGAAAAGGTCGGTTTAACTCTCCCTAGGGCCTTTCTTCAACAGGTGTGGCAAATCCCAGAAAATGAGGAATCTTTTGAGAGGCTTCAAATACATTTCGTCCTTTAGACCAAAATGACATCGTGCTTATTTATCCATCCAATCTTATGGGACCCCTTTTTATCCTTGGATATTTTGGTTCAACCATACCCCAAAATAATAGCATTTGGTGAAGTAAGACCCTCATTTTTGTTTTCATTTTTTTCATTTTTTTTTTTTTTGGTATATCATCACAGTAAAGCCGTTCCTCCAAGCAGCGGTTTTTCCCTATGTTGAACTCTTAGATGATGGGCATTTCGAACAGTAAAGAAGTGCTTCAGTTCCTTTCTGATTTTTCATGAATATAAACACTATAATTTTAGTGTTTTTGTATCATTTTTATACACATTTTAAGTGAAATATTTCTTCGTATTTTTTAGCACATATGTGAAACTTTTGGCTTTACATAATAACACAAAGTAAGATATTGTGGACCTTAAGCTCAACATTCTCTTTTCTTTTGGCACACCTTTTTCAAGAAACCAGAATTTTCCTAACACCCTTTTTCACATGTTTTTCAACTTTATCCTTACAATTATCAAAATACCATTGTCATTAGGCAATGGTTGGCTACTGATCACCTAAGACCTACTTCTTGGGTTTGACACCATCTAACTCTAAAACCCCACTTTAGCTAATTTAAAAAAGAAGAAGAAAAAACCATCAAAATATCATTAATCTAATAGTAGTGACATTGTTTGCTCTGAATAAGGCTTTTCGATTTTCTTTTTCTCAAATTTTTAGAATTTTCACATTGACAAAGAGAGATTGTATGTTATCCTTGTCTTCATGTTCGATTTATGATGTGCGTATTGTTTCAGTATTATGTTGAACTTTCCGTTATTAAGTTGATTGATGCTTTAAGAGAGTTTTGATTAAAGCCTATCCATCATCATCCTCTCTCTAAGCCCTACAATCCATCCATAGATAATTAAATGTATCTTCTATTTGCTTGACTAATTATGATCATATCCCAATATTGTTTCTAGTGTGGGTTTTGTTTTAAATACCAGATAATGTTAGATGATTACACAATTGACATTTTTTGATATAAAGGACGGAAGTTATAATATTTTTGAATATTCAAAATATTAACCTAAAGTTTAAATTCAATGTAATTTTAAAAATTTTCTTGTTGTATTTAGATGGACTATCGAATATGCTTTGAATTATTCTTTGAAGTTACAACATACTATTTCTCAACCACAAAATATTATTCATACATACCATCTATTACAATGGGGCCAAGTTGTACATGGTATTCAGGTGAAATAGTATGTAGTTAATCAATAAGGTTTAGGCCTTTTAGCATAATATCTCTAGATCATAATAAATGCTATTCCTCAACCACAAAATATTATTCATATATACCATCTATTACAATGGGGCCAAGTTATACATGATATTCAAGTGAAAATAGTATGTAGTTAATTAATAAGGTTTAGGCCTTTTAGCGTAATATCTCTAGATCATAATAAATGGTATTAGAAACAGAATCGTGTCCTAAGTTTGAACCATAGAATAGGCAACCTGCAAAAAAAGCTACTTGAAATAAATTAGAATGTGAGCCACTTGGAGTGGAGCCACCACGAAATAAGGCATAAGGGTTGTTAGCTGTGGAGTGTTGTGATTTGTTATAGGCTTATGGGAGCTTTTGGCAAGCTTGAACTTATAGGGGTCTTAATTGTAGACAATATTCAAATGAAGTGATCTATAGTTAACCAATATGGCTTAAGCATTTTCACATAATGATTGAAGATTGTAACACCATCATCCTAGGAGAAATAGCAAATAGAGTGCAAAAATGAATAATTTCATTCCAAAACTTAGTAATTGATTACTCATTGCATAAAATTTCAACTCAACTATATTATCTATTTTAGTCATCCCATATAAAACCCTAGGTTTCTAAGTTATTTACCACTATAAATCATTGAAGCCATTCATTGATGATAGTAATGTCTTCATAAACACTCACAATATTAAAATTCGCATATGAGATGGCTCATTTACTCTGGTATTTTAGACCATGCTCAATTGATGGTTTTTGTCAATGAAATATGCCAAAGAATATGGCTACTTTTTATAACCCACTTCAAGACAGATCGATCTTAAGAAGATCATTGCTTACTCCTCAGTATTCCATATGAATCTGGTGACTATTGGTATGTTTAGTCGGGCGGCGGCCGTTAGGTCACCTATTTTGAGTTATGGACACACAAGGCCAAAAGATGTGTGCCGGGCGTGTGACCCATCAACCTACTAGCAATGGGGGCAAACTCATTATACAAACACAATATTACAAGTAAGACAACAAACTGCTAAGAAGAAACTCAAATGCTGTGGTCGAAGGCGTGGATGCAGCTAACGTAAGGAATCCCGCTACATCTTCTTTCGTGGCCTTTACAAATAGTTGTTACTGTTAGGATCAAACAACAGTAGTGCAACACACGTGGAAGGAAATGTGGGCACGTGAGATACACCTGCGACACCTCTAAGGCAAATGAGCGCCGAAGCAAAGATGCGCGTGTACCCAACGTGCGTCGTCTTCAGCCTTGTGCCCACACGTTTTCTTTATCTACACGGTTTTTGAACATTCTAAAAAGTGATTAAAACTGGATTCAACGCCGTTTCAGTTAGAAGAATATAGTTGATCTATTATACAGAAAGATGAAAAGAATCGTCACTTTATTTAATGTATTTTCAATTCAAATGATCAAAAGAGTTTGTATTCTATATATTTACTAATTTCAGGAGATATTCATGGATAAAATTAATTACCATAAATCTCTCTATCTCCTCTTTAGTTTGATTTACAGCTATTATAAAAGGGCTATTTGATTGTATGCTAAAATTATTAAATTCAAAACTTCTCTCTTAAGATTCTCATATTATTCTTCAAGTTTCTTTTTGTACTATTTTTTCTATACAAGATTTTTTTATAATATTTTTGTAGAAATCTTGTTCTGATATATTCTAAATTTTCTTGGGCCTCTCATTTACACATCCTCTTCAACGGTCTGGACAGCAGTTGCTTTTCTTTGGGAGAGTAACACGTGAGCTTTTTCATGGTGTTAAGTCCTTGATTCCTTCAAGCTGGATTACTATGCATTTTCCCTCAGGTTGTCGGGATGTTTTATGTGTGGTTCCCAAGATCTATTTAGATGATTTCAAAGTTGAACTGCTGCTATCTTGTGGGCTTGTTTATAGTCCAAGGACAAAAGGAAGGGACACTTATGGCCCATTAACACTTAAGTTCCAGGGGGAAGGTGTAGCTATCAGATACGGACTTCCAGTTAAATGGCTGTGCGTCTTCCCTTTCTTTTGCCCGCATAACTGACCCTTTAGCATATGATCTACACATTTGATGAGATTAGCAGCAGTATGTGGGGAAGGCATCGGAAGTTGAAGGTCTAGGAGAGTTAGATGTTCCAAAGTGGCAGTACGGGCCGATGGGCTGGCCAAGCAAGTACGAGTCAGACTTCTATGTACTAGACTAATAGTATGGGCCAATGGACTAAGCTGGCAAATTTGAATCCAACTCAACTAGTTTTTCTTGTTGTTAGGTTGTCTTCTTGGGTGGTGCCGATTCTAGTTTCCTTTTTATGTCCCTTTTATTCAAATGTTCTAGATCGTAACAGTTCTCTTTAATGTGGAATATGTTATTGATATTGTAATGACTCTGATATTCAATAAGATTATTGTAATGATTTCATATTTATGATTGTAATGTTAGTCTTATATTATTACCTATGGTTACAAAAAATAAGTGTCCAGATTTGATGAACCTAATTCAAATAAGGGTAATGTTCACACACATTTATGATTCCACCATAAAGGTGTAATCGTTAGAGCATTGAATTCTTAAGGGAAGGTAACACCTATATAAAGGGAGTCTCACATCTCCCTTCTTCACACAATTCACTTGAATTCTACCTACTCTCAATACTCTCATTGTTCCTCAATTCTTTGTACTTTTTCAAAGCTAGTACTCAAGGTGATCATGGTTTGTGGTTGACTCAATTTTGAGCTGAGACTTAAGTGTCGAATAGATTTCTCCAAGTTTGTTACAAGTGGTATTAAAGCCTAATTCTTAAGACATGTTGAGTTTTTGAAATGGCATCTAAATGTGTGGGAGAGTCCTAACACCAACCCCAGGTGAAGAGAAAGATGACATAAGCTAAAACAATGGTGTCCATAGAAGAAAGGCTCAATACTCTGGAAAATTACCAAGCTCACATTGAGAGCAGGTGGTTGAGCTAAAAGGACTTACTGAGCAATTCCAAAAGCAAAAATGAGTCATGGAACAACTCTAAGTGAAGCTTGCTTTTGCTATTGTCCCTCATGGAGATATCTCTAAGCCAATGAGCTATGGTGGGAAATGAGATGCAACAAAAGTAGAAGACTTCTTGTGGCATATGGAGCAATATTTTGAAATGGCTTGCATTACTGATGATTATGCAAAGGTACAAGCTGCCTCCTATTATTTCATTCATAGTGCTAACATGTGATGGTGTAGGAGATGCCAAGAGGCAGAAAATGGGGAGGACATGATCAACACCTATAAGGCATTCAAAAAGGCAGTAAAAAAGTAATTTCTTCCTAAGAATGTGGACTAGAGGGCTCATGAAACATTGAGGGACTTGAGGCACACCATCGTTTTAAGCCTATGTACAAGCTTTCATTAAGGCAACTCTATACCTTAAGGATGTGCTAAAGAAGACTCTCTTGTTGTTTTTCGTGAGTGGCCTTTAAAGTGGGCAAAGGATGAGATTGAAAAGTGAGATGTGACCAAACTGAGTCAAGCTATCTTAATTGTGGAATCCTTGATAGATCGGAGGCAAATAGATGTTTCATCTAGACCACCTACCTAGAGTGACAATTCGGGAAGAGAATGAAGGAGTCAACCCTCATTTAATTGAAATAGAGCCTTGTTCAATCGGAATGGAGGTAGCAAACCACCTTTTAATCGTGATGGTGACAAAAGGAAAGGTAATCTCTCTTGTTTCATTTGTAAATACTCACACTATGTGAAAAACTGTCCAAAAAAAAGGATTGTTGAATGCTATGGAGCAAGATATGGTCCGAGAAGAGACTCCAGCGAAGGATGGTTATTTGGTAGATGTTCAACACAATGGAAGGGAAGGCCCCAAGATCAGCTGCAAAATCTCTCATGTACATGGAGTGTACAGTAAATGACAAGAAAGCCAAAGTCATGGTGGACTCAACTACAACTCACAACTTCATTACACCTGGAGAAGCCAAGAAATTTGATCTCTTGGTGAAGAAAGATATTGGTTAATTGAAGACAGTGAACAACACTCTGTGGCTAGTGGCTAGGATTGCCCAAGAACTTACATGTTAGCAAATAAAGGAGGAAGGTGGATCTCATGGTGGTAGCTATGGACGACTATAAGTTGGTCCTCTGATTAGATTTTTTTCATGAAGCTAATGTTTTCCCTTACCCTACACATAGTTGTTTGTGCATATTTGCAAATGAAATGTCATGCATGGTCCCCACCAAGGCCATGGGTCCACATCAATCTTCCTCAAGTCATTCATGAGCTTCTTAAGGAGAACAAGGATGTCATGCCTCCAAAAATTCCAAAACAACTACCTCCTAGGAGGGAAGTTAATCATGACATCGAGTTGAAACTAGGAACAAAACCTCTAGCAAAGGCTTCTAATAGAATGTCCCCACCAGAATTGGAAGAACTTTAGTTACAGTTGAAGACAATGCTTAATGCGGGGTACATTTAACCTTCGAAGGCCTCATACAGAGCTCCTATGCTTTTCCAAGCAAAGAAGGATGTATTAATGTGGTTGTGCATTCATTACCAAGTGTTGAACAAGGTAACCGTAAAAAAAAAGAAACCCTATTCCTTTAATAGCGGATTTGTTTAACAAGTTAGGCCATGCCCATTACTTTACAAAGGTGGATTTGCAGTCGGGATACCACCAAGTCCGGATTGTTGTTGGAGATGAGCGGAAAACAACTTGTGTGACACAATATGGCTCTTTCAAATGGTTGGTCATGCTATTTGACTTAACCAATGCCCCAACAACATTTTACACTTTGATGAACAACTTGCTCTATCCTTATTTGGACAAGTTTATGGTCATATACTTGGATGACATTGTGGTGTATAGCAACGCATAGGAGCACATAGAGGACTTAAAGGTGTTACTCAAGGTGCTACAAGAAAATAAGTTATACCTAAAAAAGGAGAAGTGTTCCTTTGATTAGGAAGAAGTGGACTTTCTTGGTCATGTGATCAAGCAAGGGACCTTAAGAATGGATAAGGCTAAAGTGAAAGCAATCCAAGAGTGGGAAGCTCTTTCAAAGGTAATTGAACTGAGATCTTTTCTTGATTTTTGAACTATTATAAATGATTCATTGTGGGATATTTGGCAAAGGCCACACCCTTGA
The DNA here is from genome assembly GCA_028551485.1 of Casuarina cunninghamiana. Lineage (NCBI taxonomy): Eukaryota > Viridiplantae > Streptophyta > Magnoliopsida > Fagales > Casuarinaceae > Casuarina > Casuarina cunninghamiana. The sequence continues at coordinate 21,161,982 of CM052363.1, read as the reverse complement.
CCAAGCTACTGAAGAAATCCAAGGCTTGGAAGTGGACCAAGGAATGCCAGAGTGCTTTTGATGATTTGAAAGCCATTATGACAAAGGAATTAGTGTTAGCATTACCTAACTTCACAAAGCAATTTGAGGTACATGCTGATGCCTTTGACTTTCTTATTAGAGGGGTGCAAGGACACCCCATTGTGTTTAAAAGTTAGAAGTTGAATGAGGCAGAGCATAAGTACACAGTACAAAAGAAGGAAATGACAACCATAATTCATTGTTTAAGAACATGACATCACTATTTACTTGGCTCGCGGTTCTTTATCCATACGGATAATATAGTCATAAGCTACTTCTAAACCTAGAAGAAGTTGTCACTGAAGCAAGCTAGGTGGCAAGACTTCCTTACTAAGTTTGATTACAAGATGGAATACAAACCTAGAAGGATAAACATGGTAACCGATGCCCTTAGTAGAAAAGCCGAGTTAGCTGCCATGAGTATAAGGGATACAATGCAGTTAATTCAAGGAATGTGCTATGATTCTATGGCCAAGCAGCTGGAGCAACTCAGAAAAAAGGATAAAACGAAGTAGCTTTGGATGGAAGATGGGTTGTTGTACACCAAGAAAAGGCACTTATATGAACCTAGATGGGAGAGCCTCCACCGCAAGCTTATTAAGGAATGTTATGATAACAAGATCTTGGACAACGAAGGACACGAGCTTTCTTGGAAGTTTCATATTATTAGCCAAGTATGAGAGATAAGATAAAGTTATATGTTAAAACTTGCCTTATATGCCAACAGGATAAGCCAGAACAGAAACCTCCTGGTGGTTTACTAGAACCAATGTCTATCTCAAGCCTTCCATGCGAAAGTATCTCCATGGATTTCATCACTGGATTGCTAAAGGTTAATAGATGTGGATCAATCTTGGTGGTGGTAGATTGCCTCTTGAAGTATGCAACCTTTATATTGACACATGTGGAGTGTCCAATAGAAGTCACAGCACAGTTATTCTTCAAGCATGTGGTGAAGTTCTGGGGATTATCATGAAACATCATCAATGATAGAGTTCTATGGTTCACATGTTGACTATGAAGAAAGCTCTCTGAGTTGTTGGGCTCAAAGCTATGGTTCTTTATGAGCTTTTATCCTTAAACAGATGGTTAGAGGGAGAGGGTGAACAACTTGGTGAAATTATACTTAAGACACTTTATGAGCAAGAACTAGAAGGATTGGGTGAAGTTGATAGATGTAGCCCAATTCTCTTATACTCTCCAAATAAGCGAATCAACAAATAAGAATCCATTTAAGCTGGTGATAGGGCAACAACCATTAACCCCTCCAGCTTTGGAGACCAAGCATTTAGGTTAATGCCTTGGTGCTTATGAAATGGTGAAATCGTGGTAGAAGAATGCAAATGTGGTGAAGTCCTATTTGAACAAAGCCATCAAACGAATGAAGAGGTGGACCAACTATAAGGCTAGCTGACTATAACAAGGGGATTAAGTACTGGTAAAGTTCCTACCTCATTAGTATAAAGCTTACCATCCCCTTCACAAGGGATTGGTTCACAAGTATGAGGGATCGTTTAAGATCATAGGAAAAGTTGGGAAGATGACCTATTGGTTAGATCTTTCACCTAACCTCAAGATCCATTCAGTCTTCCATGTTAGCATGTTGAAGCCCTTCCATAGGAATAAAGTGGATGTAGAACGAAGCAAACCAAAGAGGACTCCTCCAACAATGATGACTTCCTTTGACAAAAAGGCTAGGGCAATCCTAGTTGATTGTATCTTCAAGAAGAAAAGAGTTCATCCGTGGTAACAATTCTTAATAAAGTGGAAAGGTTTGCCTAAGAGTGAAGTAACATGGGAGTTTGAAGATGACCTTTGGCAGTTTAGAGATCTCATTGACCATTACTTTAAGGCAACGAGAGGTATTATCAAATGAGGTAGAGGAGAATGTTTTGGACTTGTAGATGGGCCAACGAGCTGGCCGAGTGAGTATGAGTCGGACTTCTATGTGTTGGACTAGTAGTAGGGCCAATGTACTGAGCTAGCGAGTTCAAGTCCAACCTGCCTAGTTTCTCTTATTGTTGGTGATGCGATTCGTGATGGGTTAAAGAGTGAGCTTAGGATCAAAACAAGGAATAAAAATTCCATGTCTAAAAATAGAGGATTGGAATAACAATGAAAGGAATTCAAGGTTAGGATAAAAGGGATTTTGAGCAAAAACTTGAGAAATAAGAAGAAGGTATGAATAGTAATGAATAGTAACTGTAGTACTGAAAACTTAAAATATAAGAAAAAAATGCAAATGGCAGGAAATGGATAATAGAAAAATGATAGACTGGAATATTAAGATTGGAATGTAAAGGATTCAAAGTGAAAACTCGAAATTAAGAACACGTATGAACAGTGAAATAGTAACTGGGAATAGTAAGGAATATTATGGATTGGAAACTGAAAGGCAGAAACTTAAAGATTGTAATATGAAGAACGGAAATATAAATGGCAAGGAATTTAAAGTGGCATAAGATAAAAGCTGAAAAGGAAAGACAAGGAAATTAAAGTAAGAATGTAAAGGCTGGAATTTAAGAACAAGAATGTAAGAGCTGGGATTTAAGTGCAAGAATATAAAGGCTGGAATTTAAGAACAAGAATGTAAGAGCTGGAATTTAAGTGCAAGAATATAAAGGCTGGAATTTAAGACCAAGAGATTTGAGCTTAAGCTTGTTTGAAGAGAAACCTAAGTGTTTCATCTTTGTTTTCAAATTCCAGTCTTGTTCTTCAATTTCATTCTTCATATTCTTGCACTTAAATTCCAGCTCTTACATTCTTGTTCTTAAATTCCAGCCTTTATATTCTTGCACTTTGTGGTGCCCATTCTAGTTTCCCTTTTGTGTTCTTTTTATTCAAATGTTCTAGATCATAATGGTTCTCTTTAATGTGAAATATGTTATTGATATTATAACAGCTTTGATATTCAATAAGACTACTATTATGATTTCATATTTATGATTATAATGTTAGTCTGAATACTATTACCTAAAAGACAAGTATCCAAATTTGATGAACTTAATTCAAATAAGGGTAATGTTCACACACATTTATGATTCTACTATAAATGTGTAATCGTTAAAGCATTGAATTCTCAAGGGAAGATAATGCCTATATAAAGGGAGTCTCACATCTCCCTTCTTCACAAAATTCACTCGAATTCTTCCTACTCTCAATACTCTCATCATTCTTCAACTCTCTTTACTTTTTTAAAGCTAGTCTTTAGGGTGATCTTGGTTTGTGGCTGACTTAGTTTCGAGCCAAGACCTGAGTTGATTTTCTCCAATTCGGTTACATATAGGTAGAAATTCGGTTACATATAGGTCCCCCATCTTAGAACGTTAAAGGTAAAAGCAAGGGCACTGGAAACAAAAAGGAATCCCGCAGCTGACTCTTGGATTTAAGACACGAAAAACGCAAGACAAATTCTCGCGGACAGGCACATGCCTGATGCGCATCCCATCCTATAAGTCTGCATCCTGTCCCGTCCCGCCCGTAAATAATGACGTTTTGATATTAAAGAAACTCATCGAGTAATACTTTTCGTTGATTTCGAAGTAGAAATGACCCGGATCTATAGTCACCCTTTTTTTTATATTAAAAAGAAGGAAAAGAAAAAGCCAGATGTAAATAGGAAATGGCAGGAAAACACATGGCGGCATAGCCAAGGTCTCCCCCCCCCCCCCCAACACACCAATTCCCAGTACCTCCTCTCACCCATCTAAAAGAGGCTGAGAAAGCAACCGTACGTGAAGTCACCCTGTTTTTCACGCGGTTTTATGCTGGGGCCGGCGCCAGCCCTGGTTTTGTTGCATGCTGTTTCGCTCAAAATCGCTGATCATGGTCCCGAGAAGATCAGCACCACCACGAGAAACGTAAAACGTTCACGGCATCAGATGCCACGTCCTAAAGCATTTAAGAACGTTTCGAGGATTTTAAAATGGTGTTTGGTAGAGGCTGAGAACTAAAAATTTCTCCATTTTGGATGCTCAAATTCATGACTAAATCAAATGGCCCCAGCTGACAAGTTTTTGCCCGTGCATGATGTCAAGGATTGGCAGATGTCTTATCTTTAATATATATATATGACAGCAATTGGTCTCTCTTCATTTCTTTGTTTAAAGTAAAGCATATTTGAAGCAATGGTTAGTTGAACTTCCATTCTCGCAAGAGTAGAAAAAGATAGTAAGTCTGTATTATTATTAACAAAAGGAGTACTTACATGATGCTAGTGGCCGGAATACTAAGAAAGAGAGAACCTTGTAAAGGAAACAGGACACGGAGAAAAGAAAAGAAAACAAAGAAAAGAAAAGAAAAAAGAAAAAAGAAAAAACAACGCAATAAAGAAAACAGAGTATTCCATCTATCCCAAACTCGATTTCCTGCTATGGACCTACTTGGATAATTATAAAACACCAGTTTGCCTAAAAGGTGAGACTTTTGTTCCATCACGAGGCTATAATTCTCTCAAAGTGCTCAAGCCTATTGTCTGCCAGTCTCGAGTTGTAAGCAGATTTTTTATACTCGAACCATGTAAACTCCCTGTACAAGCTTCTTTCTCCTCTCATGAGTGAGGGTAACGGAGCTATTTTCTCACTCAAAGGTGGTCCACCGAAGTATATCATTGAAACTCTAGATTTCAAGCTGTTTGCCAAAACCCTGTGTCTCACGCTCCGGAACCTCCCATTAGTCAAAACCTGCATTCATTCGCAAAGCAGCCAAGAAAACCCATCAACGATGAGAATTCCGAAGCGAAGTTAATCATCCAAGATAAAACATTGGTAATGAAACCGAAAGGTTCCAAGTTTTTTTATGTCTTATTTTGGGGGATTGGGCCAGCTATAAATACTGGAAATATTACTGGTTTTTGAACCATGAACATGTCATGCAATATATTTCTTGAAAGAGAAACCAATTTAAAAAGGTCAGAAGTTTGAGTTTATCCTGAACACGTAGTTGGACTCCTATCTTTTCTGTATCAATACTACAACAGGTGGAATCTTTTTCTCTGTTACAAGAGCAGAAGCTCTACCTGTAAAGAATCACCAACATTGATGAAGAATGAGCTCTGATCAGGTGGGACTGAAATCCAATTGCCATCTGCTAAAGAAATTTGGAGGCCAGACGTGTTGTTGGATCTCAGCACAGAAATGATCTGCGGGTCCGTGTGCTCTCCAAATCCAATCATATTCCTATCTTTCGAAGCCTGAAGTTCAGAGCATGGAGGGTAGTGATTTACCCTGAAAGCAGAGTCACTCTGTTCATCCTTCAAAAGATTACTGAAGACAGTTCTCGCTTGAATCATCAGTCCATCAGCCATTAACTCAAGAATCTCGCAGGCCATCTTCTTCACAGCTGATATGTAGTCATTCAAGGCAGAGCTGAGATAACAAAAAGCAGAGACATGTTATTTTCACTTCTATATAGATACGTATAGAAAACCTGAACTTTTAACTAAGTGAATAGAAAATTAACATCTAGTTGATTCTGTCATAGTTTCATACCGAAATTTCTCCTCGTCCTCCCCAAAAATCGAGCTAAACCTCTGCGAACTTGTATCTGGGCAGGTCGTGAAAAGAAGGTATTCGAGCCAACCAACGTCACCGTTGGGTCCAATTTTCTTGTTACCATATCCAAATGGCGCAGCAGGTCCTGCCTTTTCTTTCTCCGAGAGCGGTAAGGAGAAGAATTTGACAGCTTGAGCTTCTAAGGAAGTGATGTACTCGACTGGCACCCCATGATTGATGACCTTGAAGAATCCAAACTCTTCGCAGGCTTTCACTATGAGGTGCTTGGCGTCGGGCTTTAATAGGTCTATTATAGGAATTCCCGAATGTAATGTAGAGGGTTTGCAGTTTCTGATATAAGGGTATTGTTCAACTGCAGGAATGGACAGGAGTACCATTGATTCTCGTTATCGCTACGTGTTGAAGAGAGGTTTGGATGGAAAGCTAGAACAGAAGAGAAGAATTTGGGTCGGCAGGACAAAGTATGATTCTGGATTTTAGGCACTTGAACCACATGGTCTGGGTTTCTTGGCTATTTATAGGACGGGATAGGGTTGGGTTTACCAATATTCAAATAGTTTTAGAGAGAGAGAGAGCGAGAGAGGTGTTCATTTTCAATTTTTAAATAAATAAACAGTTTGCAGTAAAGCTACTTATGGTTCTACTGTTCTTTTGCTGTATTCGTTGTACCACCCTTCCCATTTTACTTTTAAATGGTATGAACATCACAATTCCGCTCAAAAAGCAGTCCACCACCAACTTTGATTTTCCTTCCTCCAAAATGGACGTGACAAGTTTATAGCAAAAAAGGAAATGGTCACATCAATCAGATTCCTTCTTGTTTTCTTGGTAAACGAATTTAATTCTGAGCTTAAATTTCAGTTGAGCCTCAAAACCAATCAATTCTGAGTCTGTTTCAAGCATCTGAGCTCTTTCAATCAATTCTTAGCTCCTTCAAGCATCCGCTTCTCGTTCTTGGAAGAACCCTTATTTGTCATATAATTTTCTGTTAAAGCCAGCATTAGGATGAGTTTCAAGTAAGTTATAGATAGCTTGACAAAAAATGAAAAGTCAACGTATTATATCATACTAAAATGTTCAGGAGATTACTCACTCTAACATCGGGCCCTATCTCTCCAAGTTTGATAATATTGGAGTTACCACTCTATCAAGCCACTCCCCAATAAAAAGAGTTTTTTTTTTTTTTTTTAACAGAAAGATTACTTGAAGTTTCTTCATGACCATCTTTCTCCTCTCTTCCCTTTAGTTAGTCAAAAAAGAGATTCCGAAACAATGTCAATAAAGTTTAGACAGGGTCAAGGGTGAACATCAACGTCCACATTCACATTCGCATTCACACATACGACGGGAAATAAAAAAGCATTTACGAATGGAAAACACGAGGGAAAAGACCCCTGGTATCAAAAAAAGAGGTTATAAAAAGAAAGAGAGGTTTGACTACGATTCCTGAGATACCTAACTTTTACACATTCGCAAAGACATTAACTGTGGAAAAGGATAGGCACGACCATCAGTATGCAAGTCCCTGATCAGAGAGGATTGTTTCCCTCACCTTCCACCCGGCTTCTGGGGGACCATTTTTTCTCAAGTCTGCAGTTCCCATGCAGGGAAGTTCCCGTGGTTGCTGTTTATGGGGTTTAGTGCATTAAATAACGTGTTCGCACCAGCTGTAATGCTACTGATAACAACTTCTCCAGAAGGTAAAGCTAAATCATTTTATTGACAGGATAACAAGCAAGTACCTGAGATGAGATGGAAAGAGCAACACGCTTCTAGTTTTTGCTTTCTCGGACCTTCAAAAGTATATTAAAGTGGGAACTGCTTTATTCTTTCTAAATCACACAAGTTTAATTTTTATTTTTTTATTTTAAAAAAAATCTTTTTATCTGTTAACTTCACCAAAATGTGGTCACCGCTGACCACCGAGTCAGCAGAGTTTCGGGAGTTCCAATTACTGTCGGGAAGCCCACCTAGTGAAATACCAGAGTACATCGCGTGCAGGGATTGTCAGGAGGGAAGACCCGGTCGTTGTTCCAATGACGTGCCCATTTATCATTCGCTGCTCTGGTGTCGGTCATGTATAATATTATTCTATGGCTGCTGCTAATTTAATGTTGTTGGAGGGAGCGGCAGGATACGTCAGTGCCAGGTTGGCCAACAGCATCCGCAGTTTGATTTCTATTCCCTCTTGTCTCTCCCATCGGTATCCGGCCTCTGCATTTGTTCTATTTTATTCTCACCGCTCTATCATTGATGGCATAGGCCACTTCTGCTTAAACTACCACCCCTTCACCACGGCTCCTCTACAATACAATACGGAAAAGGGAAAGAAACAATAAATAAAAAGGGAATCCCATTTTTGTATATGTCACAACACTTGTGTGGTATCTTTGATACATGCATGGAATCTATAAAACGTTAAGCTTTTTATTATTCCTTCTTATCAACTAACATATCAAATGAAAGAAGTTCCGTCACCAACAGAATATTTTTTTTAATGTCTTGTTCCAAAAGCATATGGAACATAAATAGAGAGGTCCCGCTTAGATGACAATAGATTTTCCTATTCTTTGACCCAGGTGTTGTCAAGAAAATAAGCAAAACAGTTGAAGACCATAATATCAAACTTCCCGTATAGCTACGAATGCATTTCATCTACTTAGATTAGAGCGTTAGTTATTAACTAAAACCTGACAAGTCATTAGAAGATACATATTTTATTGTGGAGTTGAGGATCGTATGTATCGGTTCTGAAACTTATTTCAATCTATGACTTCAATACATTTGTTTCTTAAAATAAAGTCCACCAACTTTGAACAATTATATGGGAGAATTGTTGACTTAGTTATTTAGAAATTGGGGGAGCATTTCGGACTGCAGATGTGCATGAACCTGACCACGCGACATTCGGTGTCTCCATTTTAAAAGTATTACATTGCAGGCCTCCGGTATGAATCAATAGCATCACAATGTTTCGTTACGCTGTTTGCTTCCATTATTTGCAGTCTTTTGCCTATCGGGACGTAGTCAATTAATGAATTAGGTAGAGAAAGGTGATAGAATAAGTAATGCGGAAAAAGAAATAGTTGCATATAATGTTGTCTTTCTTGTTTGTTTGATGTGCAAGGAACGACATCCTTCATTGCTGGTTCTGTGCACAATTTTTCAGGTCCCCTCATAAAATGATTTTGTGATAAAAAAACATTCAGTAGTCCGGTATTTAGTCGTATTCTGACCAGCTCTATATTAACATTTGAGTCAAATCTCTAATATGCCTTATAAAATAATGTGCTTGAGACGTTGAAATGCTAAGTACTTCTTCACCTCCTGCATGAGCAAGGATTGGCCTCGTTCATATGTAAGACACTAACTGAATGACATGATCAACTTCAAATACCAAAGTAATGAACATGACATGTTATCAAGGAAGTAGACATAAGAACAAAAGAAATTAAACCAAGACTTGAGTGGATTAGTTCAATCAATGTTAGAACCTACATCCACTCTCTCCTGTCTCAAACAAGTTAGCGATGTTCTTCACTAATCAAGATTACACAAAATCTCTTACAACAAACCACAATTTCTCACATCCAAGAAATCAACATACGTCCTTCCTCATACAAGAGAAACTACACCAGAGAGTGCACCATGCCCTCAATCAATAACATACTGTGGCTTAGTATCAACAATCTAGGCAAAGAACCATAGGATTTCTACACAACTGAAACCCTAGGAATTCCGCTTTTGTGATGAACGATTCTTGCTTTAAGTTACTCATAAATGATAAATATTTAGCTCAAGAGTAAGTATATCTCAAGAATATATCGATTATAGGAAGATTGCAACAAGAATCCCAAATCCTGGTTTTTCTCAAGAAAACAAAATCTCTTTTGACCAGGACCACAGCATCTCTTTTCAGACCGTATCAAGTAGTAAGAATCATCTATAACCTTGCCTGAATTTTAGATTTGTAGGTGAAGATCGGTGGTCAAGGTGAAAAGAGAATCAGTGGCATGTAGGTTTGGATTGTAATAAAATGCATACATAAATATCTTAAGGATTGTATTGAAATGCACCTTAAGTCTCCCTTGTCCTCGTCAAAATTACTTACACGTTCTAACAGCATTGACCTTTCCTTATTCGAGTCACTATCAAAAGTTATTTACACAATATTAAGTCTTCTTTAACATTACTCCTAATATTCACCTAATAATTATTTTTATTATTAAACTCCACCTAAAATAAGCGGTTGAACGAAGCCCTAGTTCTTAACTTACTTTCAAAAGATAAATTTTTTACTCAAATCAAACGTCTATGTAATGATTCCCATAGAAAATCGAAAGTAATGGAAGTAAAAAATGATTTTCTATCCAAAACAAAGGACAATGAGACCCGACAAGACCTTACATTCTCTTTTGTAGGAAAAAAAATGTGAAGAGTAATTGATTCAAATATAGAAAAAGTTATTTTTGAGAAGTTCATTAGTAGATTTAGAATCATTCTCCAAACCTCAAATGGGTATGATAAAAATAATTGTAAGCATGACGTTTCTGAGTATTTTTACACAAAACAATTATAATATACCAAGAGCAACAAGTAATGACAATATTGAGTACCATGTGATACGTTCTCTAAACAAATTTGATACTTAGAAAGTGATTGTACTTAATGAAACCAACTCAAATGTATGAATGTCGATATTATGGGAATCAGATTCCACAAAGCAACTAAAGTCCAATTCTAGACATCTAACATCAAATAAAAAACACCAAAAATATTACTAAAATTAACCAAGTCTAAAGGTCAGCATAACTTAAATTATAAGTGATCAAAGATGAAAACATATGTTAGTAAGACCAATTGAACTTGAGCCTTATGATTGTCAGTCTTCAAATTCTTATAACTACCAAAGATCGCCCCTCATTATACTATTTTCAAAATTTTAACAAAACTTAATAAGTCACCTTAATAAAATTTTAGTGTTTCTTGCTGTGAGATTGAGCAAATTTTGAAGTTGGCCATTTTATTTAAATCTGGCCAGATAATATCATTTCGAGTAAACTGTCTGTCAATATTTTGGAAAACTCTCTCATGGATAAAACCTACTTATCCTGACAACATGCATCAAGCTCCAATTCGTAGTCAACTAAATTACCTTGATCCTATCAAAAAATGCAGTCAAAATTCAATATATAAGATTATATTGAAAATGCCTAATTTTCCTAAATTGGCTGTCTTATAAACATCCATCTTACTTATTTAGAAACAGGGTAATTTTCTTTATAGTAGCTTTCTTTCAAAACCCTATATTTTTATCTATATAAATTTTGTTCATACCCAAGTTGATTATTTCCAACAAGACCGAAATCCTAATTTCTATTTTAGAAGGATCTCCTTATGAATCCTAAATTGATCCTATTTCTTGAGATTCACAAAAAATTCAAGAAAAGATTTCCTTCACGGCCTTGGTAGGTACAACGTTTTCACAAAACAAATCATAAAACTATGTCGTAAGAATCTTTAAAATATTTTACGATTCTTTTCAATGTTTCAAAACCCTAATTTTAGTGTATTGATGCTATGAGCAAGACTACTATGATTTATTTATTTATTTTAAAGAAATCTTGTCATCATTGTTATTGATATCACAAGTTAACTAAATCATCATATTTGTTCAAAAGATACATGGACAAGACATTGAACCTGGCCCGTTAAGACATAACCCTAATTAGTAGGTGTAAAATAAACAATTACAAAATGAAAAATTACTATGACATAAGTCACTAAAAGGAAACAATACAACTAAAAAAAATAGAAATTAGAGAAAATCATATTTTCAAGGGGGACTTGTAGTGGTCAAGGCCTAATTGATCTTCCCATGCTATTTCCTATAGTTGCCTGGTAAAATGAGCCTAATGTTGTTAGAACTTGTAGCCCTATAATTGAGTGACTAAAATTTTCTAGTCCATTTGCATCACAAAACATATGAGAAATCTTGACATTAGAAGGTAGAAAACTTGAGCATTGTTAAAGCTCATATTCTAAACTCTAGGGAGCCAAAAAAATCTCTTTAGTACATTAAACCATAAAGTGAAAGTCATCTTCAATCTCTAATACAATCATTGCTTTTTCATAACATTGTTTAAGACTATCTAGTAAGGCTAGAACTTTTATCCCACATTATTACCTTGTCCCAGATTGATAGCATAAGCCATCATAACACTTCCTCTCCAATCATGCACCACCCTTACTCCTACACATGCTCCACCAATACGTGATCCATTTGTATTCAACTTTAGAACCTAGAGAAGGACACAATTAGTGTACCATGCAACCTCTGTGAAGAGGTAGAATTACAATAGGAATATTCATAGCTTGAAGCCTTATATATACTTTCATAGAAGGGAGAAAAAAAAACTACCTAAAAATGAAGCCACTAAAGGGTGAACTTCTACTAAAATTCCCTCGATCAACATAGGTAAGAAATAGCCTTTGTTCAAGTATACTGCATTGCTCATGGTCAACCAGATATGTCACAAAATTATGTAATTAAAGAAGGCCATCAATATTCCTCCTTATGTTGAAATATGTGCTTCTCGAAACCAATCCTTTACAAGATTCGAGATCATATCTCTTCTAACCAAAACTTGCATAAGATGAGAAAAATTACTCCACATACTAGTGGCCAACTTCCTTTGATAGAAAAGGTGATTGATAGTCTCATAATTCAGAAAAGAACAATAAGAACATCTAGAAGCAAGTGAGAAGTTATGCTTTTGAACTCTATTGTCCATAGGAAATCCATTATACATCACCTTCCACATAAAGAAATCAATCTTGTGTGGTAAATACTTGTTCCATAGATAGTTACTCCAACTCTTCTTCTCGCCATGTAGTCTTTGTTGTTTATATACTACTGCCGTTGGAGTTAATTCAAATGCTAACCAATTAGGATCATTGGTGAGATTAATTCTACATGCTTGTGTTGAAGATTCGAAAGGTGTTAATCACACCTACCACGTTACCATATTGGTTAACCTACCATGTTACCATGTTGAGTCCTAAAATAAGGCTTAATATATTGCAGTTATTATGTATATGTTATTTTCCTTAAATAAATTAGGTCTTACATTCTATAAATGTAAGGTTTTGAACCTTATAATGTAAGAAGCTTTCTCTTTGTATGTGTTTGTTCAAACTTTTATCCCATTAATGAAAATAATAGAATATTTTCATAGCTTCTTGCATTAGTTTCATAAGTTTTTTCATGGTATCACAACCAATGATTTTGTTAGGTTCTCCTGAGTCACATATAACCTATAGTGCTCTCAGTTTTCATCTAATCTTGGTCGTGTTTTTGGTTCGAGTGAAACCATGGCGCCTTTCAAATTACTTTGATTTGTGTGCTTGTGAAAGATTCAACATTTTGATGGAAAGACCGGTGGTGTGGTACTACGTGGATTTTCTCTCTTCCAAACAGAAAGTGTTGCACTCACGAAAAGGTGATTATTTTCTCTTTCCTCCAAATGAAAAATGCAAGGAGTGATTATTTTCTCTCTCTTCCAAACGGAAAGTGGCCCACTCACAAAGGAGTGATTATTTTTGTGGGTTTCTTTCTCTTTGACATTGCACCAGATTAGATGGTTTTTTCACTTTTGACCAAAGAATTTTGTTTTGTTTCTTAGTTTTGACTCTACTATCCATAGCAAGTAGCCATAAGAACCTTGGTATTTCCTCGTTTCCTTCTCACTTCCGTGCTTTGTAGTTAATCTTTTGGATTGTTGTTATGGTTCAAATACTCTGTCAAACAATTATTTGTCTTGGATACATCCTGGTATAAGTAGCTTGGAGAATTTTCTAGCTTTCTACTTCTCATAGTTCTTTCATTGAATATCTAATGTGCACAATCGTTGCTCCTCTTGTTTCTATTCTTTCGGTCTTCACAGGCATTTCATCGAACACTTGATGTGATTGATTTTGTTCATCGTATTCTCCATTGCAAACGGCATCACCACCTCATGGCTACCATATCATCTAGGGTTTTTGACAAGCCCAAATGTAGGGATTGTGGATGCAAGGGGCACTATAAGAAAAATTGTTATCGTCTTAAAGGGCGTTAATGTGAGCATTGTCAACTTTTTGGACATAAGAAGGAAGCTTATTATAAGCTTAATGGCTATCTTTTGGGTCACAAGAATTTTGCCGGTAATTTACTATCAACCTAGCCATTGCTAAGCCTAGTCATTGCACTCAGTATGACCACATTATCCATCTGATCAAGGAATGGTAAGACCTCTCATGCTAATGAAGCAGGTATTCTAGAATCTTTTCCTTACATTTGGATTATAGATAATATGTCGAGTGATCATATTACTATTGATTTTAATTATTTAGACTTTCCTATTAAATGTATGTCTAAGTCTAAATCTATTAAACTGACAAATGGGGAACTAACCCAGGTCACCACACTGGTTCCATAACCCTAGTCGACAGTTTGAAATTACACACTGTACTTTACTCTTATGATTTCAAATATAATTTACCACTCGTAACTAAATTCACTATTGACAATAATTGTTTAGTGGTTTTCTATGTTAATTTGTGTCTATTTCAAGACCTCTCAACAGTTGACATCAAAGGGATTGGTAGAATGCCACACAGACTTTTTTTTTTTTTTTTTTTTTGCACCTTAGGAATAACCATGTTAGCAAATCTTCTAGTATTGCACCAGCCGTTTCAATTACTTTAGCACGTACTTTAGTTTTCATCTATGACATTTGAGACTTGGTCACATCTCTTTATCTAAATTTAAATTTTTGAATGATTTCAAAGATTTTCCATCTTCTAATTTTCATTGCTCAATTTGCCCTCTTGCTAAGTAAACATGTGATTCATTCATTGTTCACATTAAGAATGTTAAAAATCTTTTTGATTTAATCCATGTGGATATTTGGGGATCTTATAATGCCCTAAATCATGATGGTTTGAAATATTTTCTAACCATCATTGATGATTTTTCACAAGGGACCTAGACTTTTCTCATGAAACATAAGACTGAAAAATATCATATTTGTAACATTTCTTTAACACAATTAAAAATAATTTTAGGATTGAAATCAAATGCATTCGTTTTGATAATGCAACTAATTTCTTTAATTCATCATGTGACAAGTTGTTTTCATCATGGGTATAATGTGTGAAAGCTTATGTATATATACCCCGCAATAAAATGGTGTGATAAAACATAACCATCATCACTTATTGGATGTGGCATGGGATTAAAATTTCAAAGTTACATGCTCACATGTTTTTAGGGTGAATGTATACTCACTGCCACACACATTATCAATTGCATTCCTTCTTCAGTCTTACATAGAAAATCTCCTTATGAAGTGATTCATGGGAAGGCCCCTAACCTCTCCAGACTTCGAGTCTTTGCTTGTCTTTGCTATGCTTTAGTGGTGGGACACAAAGACAAATTTGCCCCTTGAGCTATTCCCAGTATTTTCATGGGATACCATTTTGGGCAAAAAGGGTATAAACTTTATGACATTGAAAGAAAGAAATTTTTTGTGAGTTGTAATGTTCACTTTTATGAAAATGTTTTTCCTTTTACAAATATAGAGATTGGGTCCCATGCTTTGGAATTCCCTATGATGTCATCTCGAGATGAGGAGCCTACACAACAAGTTATCAAAGTTAACCCTAATTCAAATGCTCAAGTAATCCCTCATATACAATCAAATCTCATTCCTAATACTACCACTCATACTACACCAGATATTACCACTTCCAATACATTAGGCAACCAACCCAATGATTCTACCTTAGAGATTCCAGATCCTCCTTCTGCATCACCTCCTATTTTCACTTATGTTAAAACAGAGGATGATCAGTCCTTACCAACCATGCTTGATTCCATAGTCCCTCCATCCCTTTCTAAACAATCTACTAGAATGTCCAAACCACCCATATGGACTCAAGATTATGTTTGCAACAACGTTGTCAATCCATCCATACAATACCCCATATCTAATTATGTATCTTATACACATTTACCCATTCCACATCAACACTTCATAGCATGAAGTGCTATGAGACAAAACACTTCATAGCATGTATCTTATACACCTTAGATAGAACCCTTGTTCTACCATGAGGCAATTAAGGATTCTAGATGGCGAGATGCCATGGATCAGAAAATGAAAGCATTCGAATCGAATGAAACATAGGAACTGGTAGACCTACCACCATAGAGAAAACCTGTAGGATGTAAAATGGTATACAAGATTAAGTATCATGTTAATGGGAGTATTGAGTGCTTTAAGGCTTATCTAGTAGCCAAAGTTTATAGTCAAACAAAAAGAATAGATTATCATGAGACTTTCTTTCCTGCAGTAAAATTTGTGAAAATCAAAAGTGCATTATCTATTGCTTCACAATGTAAATGGACTATTTGACAAATGGATGTCCGTAATGCGTTTCTACAGGGAGACTTAGATAAGGAAGTATATATAAAACCACTACTTAGGAGTCCTTTTGAAGGGGCCTCCAAAGTATGTCAATTAAGTAACTTTTTGTATGGCTTAAAGCAAGCCTTATGAAAATGGAATGAGGAGTTTATAAAAGCTCTAGTGTCTGTTGGTTATCGATAGTCACCGCATGACCATTCTCTTTTCACTAAAGGACAAGATGGTAATATTGTTTTAGTGCTCATATATGTAGATAACATCTTAATCACTGGTGATAACACACAAGAAATTGAGGCTTTGTAAGCCTATCTTCATTCTACATTTCAAATCAAGGATTTAGGAAAACTCAAGTATTTTCTTGGGATTAAGATCCTTCGAGATTCAAATGACATGCATCTTAGTCAACATAAGTATATCTTAGAATTGATTTCTAGATTGAGACTGTCAGTTGTAAAGCCTATTGGAAATCCCGTGGAGACAAATATTTTATTCACTAGCTTGAAATATGAGGAGTGAGTTCGTCCATAAATAAATGATCCACCATTTGAGAACATCTTGACTTATTAATAAATGATTGGTAAGCTGAATTATCTTGATATAACATGCCTTGACATAGCTTTTCCAATACATCTTTTAAGTTAGTTCGTGCATAATCTAAAGTGATCTCACTAGGAGTCAACTCTCCTCATTGTAAAGCCCTAGTAACCCTGCTAAATGGTGATTCAACATAGATTCTACATCTTGGAACCAAGCCAATTTTGGAGCAGCTTTGTGGTAATGGAACCAACCAGCAAAAAGCATTAAAGCTGCAAAAACCAATGCACCAATTGCGGTACAATAAAGTTGTAATTCATTAGTTATTCCAGATGCTCGCCAAATCTGAAAAAAACCAGAGGTTATTTGTATTCCTCGGAAACTTCCGCCTACATCACCATTCAATAAGAATGATGATTCTCTTTTGCAAGCTTTCTATGATGCTACCTATGCAAAATGCCCTATGACATGCTAATCCACTACTGGTTTCTATCTTACATTTGGACATTCAGTAATTTCTTGGAGAAGTAAAAAGCAACCAGTTATGACTCTTTCTTCAACAACGGTTGAATATAAGGCCATGGTAACCATTACTTGTGAGATCGTTTAGGGGGTTTGTCTATTAAAAGATATGAGAATTAATGTTTCATAGCCACTGTTGTTATATTGTGATAATAAGGTAGCACAAAAATTGACAAAAAACCCAGTCTTTCATTAGAATACCAAGCACATAGATGTTTCTTGTCATTTTATTCGAGAAAAAATATGTCATGGCTTAATTAGCACAACACATGTTGGGAGTGGTGACCAACCTGCAGATATTCTGACCAAGCCTTTAAGGACAAATCAACGCTATCATCTCCATAGCAAGCTTGGGTCTTGGACTTCTTTTGATCTTTAGCTTGAAATGGGATGTTGAACATTGGAAAGGTGTTAATCACACCTACCACGTTACCATATTGGGTGACCTACCATATTACCATGTTGGGTCCTAGAATAAGGCTCAATATATTGCAATTATTGTGTATATGTTATTTTCCTTAAATAGTTTAGGTCTTACATTCTATAAATATAGGGTTTTGATCCTTGTAATGTAAGAAGCTATTTTCTCTTTGTATGGGTTTGTTCAAACTTTTATCCCATTAATGAAAATAGTAGAATATTTTCACAACTTCTTGCATTAATTTCATAAGTTTCTTAAGCTTGCACCCACTATGTTGTAGACAAATTGGACTCTAGAAACTCTAGATCTTCCATAGCATTGTGAATACTCTTTTGGCTGTATTTACAAGATGAATGCCATAAAATATTTTCTAGGCACTTGTCTTTCTAGAAAGATCATGCTCCATTATGCACCACCCACTTGCTATGCTACAAAAAAAAAAAAAAAAAGGAATGTGAGTACTAATAATGCCCCAATAGTGTAAGGCTAGTATATTTCTTGGTCGATGGCAAACTTTCACTGAATTGCCATACTTTCTCCTCATGAATTGCGGCTACAAAAATTTTTCTTTCACAAAATTCTAACCCATCTTCACCTATAGGCTCTCCATAACTATGACTATATCTCTTACTTCAAGTTCACTTTAGCACAATTGCACCCTATTGCGTCAAAGGGAGTTGTCCCCACTGTGGGGGCATCCCCTAGTCACATTGTAGGGGCATTGTTGAAGAATTCTACCTAGTTTATCCTAAAGTAGTCATATGCTTGTTTCAAAGATTAAGTCATGCATGTGTAAGTATAAACTAATTCAGATTGTGAAACTACAAATGGCTCATTAAATCAGTTATAATTTGTTTGATGGTATCTATTACTTGTATAATTGTAGTAATTCTAAAGCTAATACATGCAACAAATCCCAAATTTTGGAAGGGATGCATTTACTAGATAAAAGGTTGACATGGGCTCATTCATAAGGCTGCATGCTTTATTCCATCCTACCCAGTGTGCTTTGTATTACTCCATAAGAATTTAATGAGGTTCTTATTGATTTTGTGTAACACTAACTTTAGAGCTTTTGCATTGACAACCAATGTATAGGGATTGAAGACAAAAAAACTCTTCATAAGGATGATCTTCCTTCCATGAGAAAGGAATTGGCTTTTCCAATTAGAGATGTGTCTCGTGGTTTTAACCATGATTTCATCAAAGTAGCTCTATTGTGCTCTTCCCTTGAAAAATAGAACCTCGGGATATTTCATTGGTAACTCTGGAGAAAATCTTGTTCATTTCTTAATGTGGTGTTTTCTCTATGGTTAAGCCATCTTGGTCAATAAAAAATTACATTTAATCACATTTACCTCTTATCCACTATGACATTCATATTCCCTTAGTAAATCCATGAAATTCAAAATTGACCTTATGCCCATTCAAGAAAACTATCATATCATCCGTATATGACAAGTGAGAAACAAATCCAAAATCATTTGTACCTTTATAACTCCTTATCTTCCCAAACTTGCATGAGATACTTCAGCTTGCAAGAGAAAGCCTCCTAAGCATGGATGAACAAACTTGGTGATAAATGTTGGATGTATTTTGATGTTGACAAATATCTAAAGAAAAAATATTAAGTTATTTTTTACTTATTCTTGTTCCAATAAAAATTGTGGAACATATGTAAGGCAAATAACCAAATTAAGGGTTATTTTTTAATTTACATAGTTCCTACATACCAAAATGATTTTTAAGAAAATCTTGTGACAAAATTTGGATTTGTGCAAAGTGATATTTGATTACTACTTTATATATAGGTGTGCATCATGTGTAATCTTGGTACTGAATTTATATAATAGTAGCTCATATAAAAAGGAACATGTGAGAGATAAATGAGACCAAGTGAAAACATGTCGTTTTGATCCTAATGTAAATCGCATTATTTTGAGCTCATAAGGCAATGGAGTTATTAATACGATTGAAGAAGACAGAGAACATGGTTCTTTCTTCTCTATCACCCAAGAAGGAAAGAATGAAGAACCCTTCTCTGCATGCTCTCGGTGAGAATAGATTTATGTGAAAAAAGGTATAGCCTTTTAATGTGATTTCAACTTGATTTGGTAAGATGCTTCATATTCCTCCTTTGAATGAAATTTTTGTTCCAAATATGAAAGAATCTAGATACCCGAATGTGATTGTATGTGATTGTTCAAAAATGGTGCTATTTATGTTGATTCTAGACAATTAAGGCATCATGCATTGCATAAATGGAAACTCTAATATGTCTATTTGAAAGTTTTAATTTAGCAAATAAATTCTCTTTTGAATGAAATCACGGCTACTATTATATAAGGAATATTTCATAAAGCTGAAAAGCAAACCAAAAATAAAAAATAAAAAACCTAATGGCTATTCTTGTTCTTATATATATAAGTAAATACGCTAGGGTTTTCTGTGTATGAGATATCACTCATGAGAAAGTTCATCTTGTGTGCTAAACTTGTCTTGAAAGCAAGAAAAGCTTCCTAATTTCTGTGCACTTCAATTCTTCGGTGACTCTATTCTGATTTAAATTGTTTTTTAGCTCAAGCTTTTGGTAACATTTTGTTAAAAAAATCTATCATTGTTGCCTTTAGCTATATGTTATCGAGTATACAAGAGTGATTGATAAACTGCTGAATCTCATACTAAAGTCTATGCTTATTTGAATGTCATATATGTCCTTGATCACATTATATGATTGATTCTCAAGAAATACTCATAGTTCAAGAAATTGATAGTTTCATTTTAATTGTGATAGTGTGCTGATTGTTTCAAGTTGTTGCATCTTCTTTACTTCTCTTCAAGTGGTGGACATTGATTAGTGTTTTAGAGAAGTAAACTTGAATATTTGTTATTCATTCATAGAGCATGTGAGGTCTAGTGTGAATGAAGGTTAAGTTGTGACGTTCTTGTATTGGTTAGATTGTGAATTATGTTAAGCTATGCTAGGCTAATTGTATTATGAAGTGAACTGTTTTAATCCTTGTGTTCTATGAACAAAGGATTTGGGTGTACTAAAATTAAGATAAGAGTCATATATTTTAGTAAGGTAGGCTTGAGTATTTGGCCAAACCACCTTAACAATTTCTTGTGTTCTTTTTCTCTTGCATTTCTTTTTAACTCACAATATTTAAAAAGGAAATAACTAAACCCAATCCAATGCCCCCCCCCCCCCCCCCCCCCTTATTGGGTTAATCCATATCCAACAATAAAGAATCCTTTTGATGCAATCTTTCTATTGATTTGAAGAAAACAAACATCTTACCTTACATCTAATAGAGAACTAGTTGTTCAAAATACAATAATACATCAAACTAATACATGTTTCTAAGAACCGAAATCTCTACCTTATCTTTAATAAGAAAGGCCATTCCAACCTATCATAAGCTTTTCACACATCCATTTTGATTATCACATTGCCCCTAAGCACCATTCTATTAATCTTATGCACCATTACTAAGTCAAAGCAATTTTCTCCTGAATAGATTTGTCTTTACAAAACCAAACTATTTCAACAATATTACTTGGGGAAGTATCTTGGCTAGCCTATTATCAAGAAGCTTTGGCAAAATTTTTTATTTATAAGTACACAAACTAATCAACTAAGGTTTAAAAAACTATTTGGTTAAGCCACTTTAGGAATTAGTGCCAATACTGTCACTGTCAAACTTTTTAGGATATGACTACCTTTAAAAAAAAATCCTTAATCGCATCATATAAATTTCCTCTAACCCCCTCTTGCACCACTTTAAAAAAATTCCCTATGAAGCCATCTAGGCTTGGAGCACTATCTGGATCAAGATTCTTTATTGCTTCTTGCACTTCTTCTCAATTTGGAACTTTGGAAATTGTATTGTGAATCTAGCATTGTTCCTTATGCATGCATGAAAATAAATAGAGTTCCTACCCCCTTCTGAAAGCAACCTAACCCTGAGCTTTACCCTAAAAATGCATTTTTTTACTCCCTAACATTTTGAATTAGTTGTTCCTACACTTCATGAATATCACTAAAAACTATTTCTAACCATTTTTCCTATAGTTGACTCTCCATGTCTTTGTACCTACTCAGTGAGTTATGTTATCCTCTATTCCCGATTGCTTCTATTTTTCTTAACTCACTCTAGCAAGGCTTTCTTTACTTGTGCGCACCTCATGTGTAGGTGAACCCATGGTGGAGTTGATGAGACACTTGCCTACTACCTAGCAATTAACTTTCTGGTAAATGAAGCATCAAGCCATGGTCTCTAAAAATGAAATCATCTTGCACCCTCCAAAACTCACCATAGTTTTACCAATGGAGGATTATGATCTGATCCCACTTTTGTTAAATGTTGCACCTTTAGAGTCAAGAAAGCTATGGATGCCTCCAAGTTACAAAAGACTCTGTCCAATCTTGCCTATATTCTTCATGAACCATGAATATTATTGCACCAAGTAAATGAAGAACCTAGAAAACCACAATCTTGCAACCCTTGATTACAAATAAAGTTCCTAAATTTTGTACTTGTAACCTTGAAATATTGTCTACCCACTTAGTCGAACACTTCAACAAGCCATCCAAAAATTGAGTTTGTGATACATGATGAAGATCATGCACACCTACTCTGACTAGAGGCTCCAATTCAACTTACTAACAAGCTTTTATGGGATAGTACTCCTAATCTACAAGTAAGTGGCCAAGAGGTTGAGGGGATTGTGTGTGGTAGGCATGACAAAGATGAGTGGTTCCTCATGCGAAGGGGTGGTAGTGGCACCAAAGCTATGATGGTGGAGTCAAACATGGTGCTAGATAGTGGCTAAGGTTTGGAAGGTAATTTAGTAATTTTACGTGGTGAATCTGGGGTAGGGCTTTAGTGGCAATTTGGGAATTTTCACTAAAATTAGGGGTAAAGAGGTAATTTTAAAACAAAAAAAAAGAAAGGAAAAATTGATAAATTTATTCTCACTTCAAACTCGTTTATAATGGCCAAAAAGAGGGGGGGAAATACATAAGTGATTAGCTCAGAGAACAGAACTTGCTCTCAATACCATATCACAAAACATAAACATAAAGAGAAAGAAGGAAAACATAAAGCTAATGAGTTGGAGAATTCAATTGTATTGAATATGCAATGCCTTGAACCTTACACCATTATGTCTATACATGTAAGTTTAGACTTAGCTTTACATGGTAAATTACTATGCTATACAAGGAAAATACTAAACCTAACGTAATTGCAAAAACCCAATACAATTAGGGAAACTAATAAGGCAATGCACATAAGTTATATTCTTACCAATGATACAATAGTCACGCAATAAATTCTATTAGAGATATGAATAATTAAGGTATTTAGGAAACATTCTCATTATTCTCATTCACAAAGATTATTAAACAATAGAAAATGGCATTGCAGTATTCTCTAATTGATTTGATGTTCTTCTTCTACTTGTATATAGAGGGGACATATGCTTATTATAAACCTAACCAATAAATACAAATATTTTTTGCCTTAACTTTGGTCTTCTTCTACTAGTATAAGTATCAATAATTTGGTAATATGATATCAAAGCTTTATGGTTCTTTTTGAGCTTGTAAATTTGATCATCCACACTTTCACTGCCTTTATTTGTACCAAAATCTAAACCTACATAAAAAGTTTAGAACTCAAGCAAGATTAATCAATAATCATGACTACCAAAAAACAAAACCCACACAAATACCTTCCATTTTTTTTCCGGTTATACGTAATTGGAGTAATGGGATTCAAATAGGGTGACCTTGAGTTAAAAGATCAAGACTTTACCACTCAATTATTGGTTCATGTTCACAAACTTACCTTCACCAATTATTGATAAGAAAGCCATGCCAAAAACTACTAAAGTTAAGTCCTCCATGTCATGGGATAAGGAGATTCTGAATATGTGGATGCAATTGAGGAGTTAAACTCATACTTGAAATCTAACTTGGATCCAAAATTGAACCAATACTTATTTTGGTTTGGATTAGGTCATGGGCAAGATTCGAGTCATCTAAGTTTCTTGGATCCATTGATTCAACGGGTCTAGGATCAAATCCCTCCCTTTTTTAAACCCTTTCTAGTTTCTTTTCATTCCTAAGGTTGCTTGTTGGCCAAAGCCTCAATATATTACAGGCTTATAGGGGTCCATAATGGGCTTTAGCTTATGAGGGCCCAAGTTGGTAATGATGTTCATGTGTATGCAATGTGTTGAGAATAGCCTTTAGGCCTACATCTTTTGGCTTAATGTTTGAAGTGTATAACAAATGGTATCCAAGTAAAACCTATATCTTGAGTTTAAGCCATGGAGGGGTTGACTTGGGACATAAATGCCACAATAGGGCCAAATGAGCACCTAAATGCTAGATTAGGGCCAAATTAGGCCACCAAGGCATTAGCTACAAAGTGTGGTGGGTTGGTATTGGCTTATATAATGAGCTTAGTGGGACCTAAATGCCATAGTGGGGCATGTAGTAGACTTGGGCTTGTGTAATGTGTTAAGACTAGTCTTACGTTTTCCTTTGCATTTTCCTACTAGCAGTTACCTCTTTTCCAACTTCACATGGCCAATGGCTTGAACCTAACACTTCCTTCCTACAACCAAAAGGTTACGTGGAGTGAGAATCCTTATGGCCATTTTCTAATGCTTTTACATTGAAGCTTGTGTGCTTTCAATAAGCTCTACGACATATATAAACTTGTTGAAATCTCCTATGTCTTCTATCCATTGGCTTATCACATTAGCAAAAGGGTTAGATTTCTCACAACATTAAAGTCCCCTATAATAAACCATGTGTTATCCATATCAAAGTAGTTATAGCATTGTGCTAAGTTTCCTGATAGGTTCTTCCCTTCATTAACTACATTTGTTGCATAGATTGCAAATATATACCATGTTTTATGATGTTTCTCATATTTATATTCACTAATTGTTCGAAGCTTCTCATCACTATCATATTAAGTTGTTGCTTCTTCCATATCACCCAAATCCTTCCATTCTCATTTTCTTTATAACTATGAATAAATCCTAAGTGAGAGAAAATAGATTGTGCCATTCATTATGCTCTATCTTCTTTTATTTTGTACTCTATTATGATAACAATATCAATTGCTAAAGATTTGATAACATTTCCAATCTTCATTTTGTTTAAGGCTTTTATTCATGACACTTACACTCTAGGTGAAGATGATCATGTATTTGGAGGTATGATTCTTCCTACTCCAATCTTTACATTGTCACTACAACATTTTGTGCTTATCTATCAAGGTGCAAATCTATTTCTAGTGTTTTGCATCCTTAGCTATATCACTTTTAAGGCTCCTTTTACTTCCCTTACTACCTATTCGGTATGTATGCTTGCACTTAAACTCTATGGTCCTATACTTTCTACGTAGTTTCTACACCATGCTTGGGAACTATTCTCAATTTTTGCAATTTTTAGATACTGATATTTGTTTCAATGTTCTCTTGTTAACTCGTTATGATTGTTTTCTTTTATAGTAGAACTAGTGTCACTAGAATCCACACTTATTTCCTTTTAGCATTATAGTCCTTATGACCAAAATATTTACACTTATTACATAAATCATGCAACCAACAATAATCTACTTCTACTTCAAAGACGTTATCATGTCCCATGTTAATTTCAAAGGAAGTTGGGAATGAACAATTTGCCTTTATCTCAACATATACTTTAACATATGATATCCTTTGTTCAAGCTTGGTGGCGTTGTTCATGTACAATGGCTTACCAGTAACATTGGCTAGTAGCTCATACCATTATCTTCCCATAAAGCATGTGGAACATTGAACAATCTCATCCATATTGGAATGCAAGTGATTTTCTCTTGTTGGAATTGAATAGTCTTATGATGCCATTTTAGGAGAAACATTAGTTTTCCTTCCACATCACACACTCCAACTTCCAACATTTTCTCCATGTTTTGTTTTTTCACCAATCGAAAAAAGAAGAATCTATTATTTGTTGCTAAAAAATTCAATAAGTTTTGCTTTCCCCATTATTTTTCCACAATTCCTATCATTAGTGAGAATGGTCTTTTTTAGCCCAAAAAGAATCTTACAATATAATTTTCGTAGTATTTACTACCTTTATCACTTGCTTCATTTTTTTTTCTTTTTCTTGGGTGGGAGGGGGGGGGGGGGGGGGGGAGGTGGCGCAGGGTTTGTTTAGGAGGCTGTTAAAGGACCCAGATTTTCCTTTCATTTATATTCAAAGGTTGGTATGTAATTTAAGCATTATGTACTATCCACCTACTACTATACTACTATAGGAATTTTGTTTCTTTTCATGATCAATTTTCTATTCAAGAATTACTTTGCTAACTTCAACTATACGTTGCAGTTCTTCTCATTTATTGTAGGCATTGTGAATAGATTGTCTTGAATTTCTTTCTCCATCTGCACATTGCGCTCCCAAGATCCAACTTTCTCCACTATGTCTCCAGTAACTAGGGCTAGCCTTCCAAATTTTGTATTTCTTACTAGTTCAACATTGCTATCTCCTATTGATTTCATATTGTCTCCACTATGTCTCTAGTAACTAGGGCTAGCCTTCCAAATTTTGTATTTCTTACTAGTTCAACATTGCTATCTCCTGTTGATTTCATATTGTCTTCACTAGTTTTGATTCTACTTTTTTCTCTAATCTTTGGTTCTTCACTTATAAGATTTATTCATTGGTGTAATGAAACCATTAGTAGGATAACTAAGTAGTAGCCAACTAATTAAGAAAGGCAATGAGACTAGAGAAGTATTCTTTACCAAAATCCCAAATTCGTCTCCTCGGTATTAGAATTCTAGAAGACATTGCCATTTTCCACCGAAGGTCAAGTAGCTCCTCAGCAACCTCTAAATTCACATAGTGATCCAGGTGAGATTGGGTTTCATGTAAACTTTCTTCATTTTTTATTTTTGCCTATTTTGGGAAGGGAAAGGATTGGCTAGGTTTAGGATTTTCTTCTAGTTGGGGTTTGGGGGTGGTAGCTGAGGGGCTTGGTGGATTTGTAGAAGATTGAGGGAGAGAGGAATTTTATGGTCATGACCTATTTCTTCCTTCCTTCTCAATATCTTTGGTACCTCCACCTGTTCCTTTCATCCACCCTTATTTTTTCTTGCCATTTCTCTCCTCTCTTAGCTTTCCTTTTTCTCTCTTTTAGCTCACTCAATTTTCCCTCAACCCACATGTGTGAGCATGAGAGAGCTTCTTCACCTTGGGGGTATGGCTCAATTTGGGCTTTGATGATTCACACATTTTACAGGCCAAACAATTTCAATCAAGTAAGCTATGGAGGGGTTCTTGAGGCTGCTTTTGCTTGCAAAGGTGTCATAGCTGGATATGACTCAAGCATGACATAGTATGGTGGAGCAACGTAATTAAATTTGGGGTACGTATTTTTTGGATAAGTTTATCATTCCAAAAACATTATATTTCTTTCTAACATTTATGCTACTTTCTTATACTACGGTTGACTTTCTAATGGCGACTGGTTCATCTAACCATCATGGTTGTTTGCTGCTCTCGTGCCAATTGTATTTTTCAACCAACAAGATGTCAAAGTATAATAGATGTATGTTTTGATTGCGTTGTTGTCGATATCTGCGTGGTTGAATCACGTAACTATTGCAATTGTCTTGTGTATGGGCCTAATCACCAAGATCAGGTGGATGCTTTATTTTTTCCAAAATATTTCTATATATGTATGAAAAATATAACTTTGTTTTATCTTTTCATTTTTAGGTACAGACAAAAAGTAAGCAATTCTAACTGATTATAAACTTGGATCTTAAATTTGTAAAAATAAGATTGTAACCTAAAAAACTGAACATTAGATGTTAAATATTGTAATTATATTCTGTTATTTGGGCTCGGCCTATTAGATGCCAAGCTCGTAGGTTAGGAATGTCAACACTATATATGCCGTTCGTCAGCATTCCTCCAATTCTTAAGCAAGTGTTTATACAAAGTTCGTGTCTGCCAAATTGTGTAGCGATTCCAAATTTCAACTTTGATTCATTTTATTTGATGGTACCTAAGGTAGGTTATGTTCTTCTACACCCATTGTTTTTCTGTCCTCTTTTTGTTTTTAGATTGATCAAGCCAAAATGACGTTATTCTACCTGTTTCATATGGTTTTGATTTAAAAGAAAGTTCTGTTTTGGGTCCTTTTCTTTTGGTTTCTTGTTCTTCCCAATTTTAGATTCTTTTAGGTTGTTCTTCTTGTTCTTGGTTTGCTTCTACTATTAGATCCATTTGAGAAGTGTTTTTTTTTTTTTTGGTTGCCCAAATCGTGTTTAAAATGGTGCATTTTGGTTAATAGCTTAAGATATTTTTAGGTTTTGAATTACCTTTTAGCCCTTCATTTTGCTTTAGCCTATACACATTGTTTTTCTTATTTGTTGAGGTTAAATTACTATTTTGCCCTTAAACAATGCATTTTTAGTTCCCCACACACACCATTTCACTTAAGTCTCTGTCAAATTACTATTTTGCCCTTCAAACAATGAGTTTAATCACCTACATGCATTGATCACTTAAGTCTACAAAAAATTACCTTTTTGCCCTTTAGATGGTGCATTTTGAATCTCCTCTTACATGTACCGTTTCACTTAAATAAGGGTCAAAATTACAATTTTGCCCTCATTTAACCCAAACCAGTTAAGTCGAATCCTGCATCGAGTTCAAGTCTCGTTGATAACTCTATTTTTATAGAGTTATTTTACCTATTTTAGGCAATAAATAACTTTAATAATTGTGAGAAAACATTTGAACTCCTCTTTATTTACCTAAATTTGTCTTGTTTATCATAAGGAGGCATGGAGAAAAAGGATGAACAAAGAGAACATGATGCTTATTATATGGCAAAATCATAATATCAAGATTAAGAGAGTCAAGATGGGCTTGGACTTTGGATGATTATTATTAGATTTTCTATTGTTGTTGGGTTTTCTAAATAAATAGAAAACCGAGTCATGTTAGGAATTCAAATCCTAATTAATTTAGGAGTTCAAAACCAAATTATTTTAGGTATCTAAAACCGACTTCTACTGAGATAAGGTCTAAACCCAAAACTTTATTTAAGAAAAGAGAATAAGCAAAAGAGGATAGGAAGAAATTGAGCACAATTCAAGGTTTTCTTGAAGAGAAGATAAAAAGGGTGACAGACTTCTTGTTCTTGGATTCAAGATGCCTTCTTTAATTCCTATTATTGTTCTTCCTTATTATTTCTTTATGTTTTAGTTTACTTTTGTTAGAGGTACGATGTAACCTAATTATGATAGTATGAATCTTATGATTGTTACGTTTTGCAAGATATTTTATTTATGTGAAGTTACATGTTAATGTGTTTAATACTTTTAAGTGATGAGCTACCACTTAAATGATATGATTTGCATGTTTGAGACCGATAAGAGATGATATACAATTGTTTTTTGTAATGTGTAACCATAAATTAAATATAGATAGACATATACCATATTGTTTGTGTGGCTTTCAGTGTAAATTGGGAATGTTCATAGATCCTAATGCATTTAGTTTGTTTCAATTCACATATAAAGATATAGTGAATAAATGAACTAAGTAGGTTTATTATACCTAGACAGAGGATAGCAAATAAATTAGGAAGTTCCGCTATCACATAGATATTATCCCTCTTGCAAGCATAAATAATCAATATTAATACCTAGTAGTTATGGTGAAATTATATACTCTAACATATTTTGTATATTTAGTTTTCTTAGATTTAGTTAGTTAATCTATCATCTATCATTTGAATTTGTTAAATAAATTCTAGGAGTTGTTCACCATTAGTAATTAGTTGGCTTAGTAATCATCAATCTCTGTGGGACAATATCTTTCTTATCATTATATTACTTGTTCGACATGTTCACTTGCATATAAAATTCACCAAACACTCGCATCGAGTTTAGATCCTAGGTTTGGTCCTTATCAAAGCTCTGAATCAGGTTGCCCAGTGCTGGCAAAGACCTGGTTCCCTTTTTCATCATTGTTATTGCCAATTTCACCATTTGGCGCCTCTGTCACCATGGATGGAGAATCTAACTCTTCTAAAGTTTCTAGTCTCTTAGAAGCCATATATTCACTTTTGTTAGGTCTCATGGATGTTTCTACTACCATTTTGGTTCCCTAATTACTCTCTAGCTCTATTGATTACCCACCATGGAGGAGGAAAATGATGATAGCTTTGGGTTCTAGAGATAAGCTTGATTTGGTAAATGGAAAACTTCCAAGGCCAACTAATAATGATGTGAGGGGAAGTCATTAGGATAAATGTAATCTAATAGTCCTATCTTGATTGATGAACTCAGTTTCTCATGAAATCTGCAATGCCATTTCTCTTTGCACAATTGCTTCGATGTCTTGGAAAATATTGGAGACTAGATATTCCAAGGTTACTGGAACATGTCAATATGATTTGGAACAGCAAATTGATTCATTAAGTAGCAGCCAAATGAATCAATGGCCAAGTACTTCTCTCGCTTTTATGCTTTATAGGCAAAACTTGACAAGTGTCTACCCACTATTAAGTGTAAATGTGCCAATTACTCATGTGATTTTCCAACTCAGTTAGTGGTTGAATGTGAATCTAGTCAAGTTTAAAGGTTTCTACTTGGTCTTCAACTAACATATGCCACCATGAGAAGCAATGTTACTTCTCACAACCCTATTCCTTTTCTTGATGAGGTCTTTTTATTGGCAATTAATGAGGAACATCAGCAAAGTTTGCAAGTTGATAATGGGGACAAAATGGAGTTGAATGCCTTCTCTATGCAATTTCCCATGTCAGATGGAGGGGGTTTGGAAATGCTCGTCGGGATAACTTCTCTTCTCCTACGAGAAATCCCAAACCTCCACCTCGTGTTGGACCTAGTTCAGAAGGGTCACGACTATATTGTGGGCATTGTCATTGCATAAGACATACTAAAGAGAGATGTTTCCAACCGATTGGGAAAGGAAGAATGGTGGTAGTAGTTCAGCACATGCAGTCATTTCTGGTTTTTTTTTTTAGACTCACACACCTGGGGAGGGGGACGGGGGATTTGAACCCGTGACCGGTGGGACTATCAGTCAAGGTTTGGCTCAGAGAACACCACTGAGCCAGGGCCCTTACCCCTCACTAAGCCAGGGCCCCCGCCCCTCACTAAGCTAGGGCCCCCGCCCCTTAGTCACTTATGGTTCTATGGATCATAATCCTACTCTTGTGAGTAGTGTAGTAGAAATGCAGACAATTTGTCCTCCTAGTCCTGCGCTCACACCTGAGCAGTACCAGCAAGTTGTTCAGCTTCTTGGCCATTTTGGTCTAGCAGAGCCGATGGGGGCTTATGTAGGTACTATTCCGACTTTGGGTAATACACCTTTATCTTATTGGCTTATTGATTCAAGAGCTGGTAATCATATTACGTGTGATCTCATATGCATGGAGAACATAAGATCATATGCATTAGAACCTATCTCAGTCAAACTACCTAACAATAACACCATAGTTGTCACATATATTGGGACTATTCGCATCTCACCCTCTATCATACTTTATGATATCCTTTATGTGCCTTCTTTCAAATGCAAACTTTTGTTAGTTGCCAAATTTGCTTTTGATAGTTCTTGTATGGTCCTTTTTTACCCATATTTTTATGTTTTTCAAGACCTTCTGACCTAGATGGTTCTAGGGTTGGGCAAGGTTGAGCATTGCCTTTATCACTTAGTGTCTCCAACAAAAGCCACAATAGATGTTTATTCTAGTTTGTTGAATTTTTTTTAAGTGTAATGCTCCTAAGAGAGCAAATGTTTGTAAGACCACTATGTTTAAGACTAATGTTTTGAATAATGAACAAACGCTTTGGCATTATCGTTTTGGTCATTCCTCTTGTTACATGTTTTTTGATGTTTTTTGTCCAATTTGTCTTCTTGCAAAGCAAACTCATCTCCTTTTCTCATCTCGCACATCTCATACTAATTCTATATTTGAATTAGTTCATGTTGATATATAGGGTCCTCATCAGAACCCAAATCATGATGTGTCTAGATATTTCTTGACCTTCATTGATGATTTTTCACGAGAAACTTGGATGTATCTCATGAGATATAAGAGTCAAGTGTTTCATTTTCCGTGTTCCTTTTTTTTTATGATAGAAACCTAGTTTAACTCTCATATATGTCAAATACATTCTAATAATAGATCCGAGTTCTTTAGTCATGAATGCACATCATTCCTTCAGCTCCATGGAGTTCATACGTTTATACACCACAACAAAATGGTGTTGTTGAGCATAAACATTAACATATTCTTGATGTAGTGTGAGCTCTACGCTTTCAAGCTAACATCCTTGATCGTTACTAGGAAAAGTGTATTCTTACTGCCACTCACATCATAAATTGCCTCCCCACACCTGTTTTAAAGGGTAAGACTCTTTTTGAACTTCTATTTGGTAAACCACCTTTTGCATCACATCTTAGGGTTTTTGGATATTTATGCTACATTATCGTAGTTCCTTGTGGCAACAAGTTTGCACCATGTGATGTTCCTTGTGTATTCAAGGGATACCCTTCGTCACAAAAAGGTTATCATGTCTTAGATCTTTCTACCCACACTTTCTCTATTGCCCAGATGTTGTCTTTCATGAGTCAATTTTTCTCTTTGCTTAGCTTTAGTCATCATCCTCAATTCCTTCCTTTAGAGTAGACCAATCATTTATTCCTTTATATCCAAATTCATACTTGGTCTCATCATCATATGATTCTAGTGCTTCATCCATTCCTTTGCCAGTGTTTGAGCCTGTTGTTTCCAACATGCCTCTCACATCAGATATCCCTGTTGAAGTATCACCCCTTATCGATACTTCTGGTCCTCCTCCACCTGACATTGGAACCTTAGTTCAATCTTCTAAGAATGCCCTTTTCTTGCCTTCACTAGCCATAGAGGTCTTGCTTGTTGATTCACTCACTATGAATCTATCTTCAGATGTTTTACCTATTACACCTCCACCTCCTATCAAACATTTGACACGAGTTTCTAAACTACCCATTTGGACTCAAGATTATTACTACAACCATGTTCCTTCCCACTCTAGTGTAAACCATTCCATTGGACCACAAGACATTCCTTATTCTATTTCACATTATGTATCCCTTGATCGTTTGTCACCTTCACATCGTGCATTTATTGCCTCTATTTCCTCAATTAGAGAACCATAATACTATCTTGAGGGAGTCTAGATTCGAGATGGATAGATGCTATGGCTAGTGAACTTCATGCATTAGAAGTTAGTCAAATGTGGATGTTAGTTGATTTGCCTTCAAATTGTAAGCTAATTGGTTATAGGTGGGGTCTATAAAGTAAAGTATCATATTGATGGACCTATTGAGAGATATGAAGCTAGACTTGTGGCAAAGGATTCACTCAGCATTATGGGATTGATTATGAAAAGACCTTTTCACCAGTGGCAAAGATGGTAATTGTTCGTTGTATTATGGCTCTAACTTCCATGTTTCATTGGCCTCTTCATCAGATAGATGTCCATAATGCATTTCTTCATAGTGACATATATGAGAAGTGTACATCTCTACCTTCGGGAATTCAGACTTCTACATCTGGTCCTCCCAAGGTTTGTTGGTTACTTAAGTCCATATATGAACTCAAGCAAGCCTCATAGCAATGGTATGTCAAATTTACTACTGCTCTTCTTGAGGTTGGCTTTTGCCAATCATGGCATGATTATGCCTTATTTACACTTCGATGTGAATCTACTATTATAGTCTTTCTACTTTACATGGATGACATGCTCATTATTAGGAATAATGAGGAGGGTATAGCACAAGTAAAGTTTCATCTTTGCTTTAAATTTCATATGAAAGATTTAGGACAAGCTAAATACTGTCTTGGAATCAAGATTGCTCAAACAAAGAGTGGGATTTATCTTAGTAAACGCAAGTACGCGTTATAGTTGATATCAAAATTTGGACTTTTTAGAGCTAGGCCTTGCAAGATTCCCATGGATCAAATTCTAAAAATCACTTCATTAAAGTATGATGCCAATGCACTTGTGCCAGTTAATGATCCTCCATTGATTGACATGATACCATATCAACGTCTTCTTGAACACCTCAACTACCTCATTCATACTTGACCAGACATCAACTATCCGGTTCAAGTGCTCAGCCAGTTTATGCATACTCTGAAATCTTCACATATAGATATGGCTCTCAAAATTGTCAAGTACTTGAAGGGCATGCCTAGTTTAGGTATTTTTATGCCCTATGACAAGGATTTTCAAATGAATTGTTTTTGTAATTCTGATTTCGTAGTATGCCCTATGACGCGGTGCTTTCTCACTGAATTTCATATCAAGTTAGGAGGTTCTTTGGTTTCTTGGAAGACCAAGAAACAAGACGTTGTCTCTCGATCATCCTTTGAAGTCGAGTATAGGGCTATGGCTACAGCCATTTGTGAAATTGTCTAGTTACATGGTCTACTCAGAGATTTGTGGGTCATTGTTCCTCGTCCTATTTCATTGTTTTGTGACAATGATGTAGCCATTCATATCGCAAGCAAACCTATTTTTTATGAACACACTAAACACATAGAAATTGATTGTTACTTCATTCGCGAGAAGCAACAATGCGGCTTGATTCAGACCCACCATATACGGACTCATAAGCAACCAACAGATATCTTGACTAAGGCTTTGTGTAATAGACAACATAATTACCTTCTTTACAAGTTAGGTGTTTTTGATGTATATAAATCACCAGTTTAAGGGAGTTGTTAAATATTACAATTATTTTCTGTTATCTGGGCTTGGCCTGTTAGACGCCAAGCCCGTAGGTTAGGAACGGCAATATTGTATTTGCTATTTGTCGGCATTCCTCAAAGTTTGTGTTTATCAAATCGTGTAGAATTCCATATTTCAATTTTGATTCGTTTTCTTATATTAGAGGCCTTCTACCGAGAAAATGAAGTAATTGCGGTTTGTAAGTACTGGCAATGATTTCCTTTTGATTTTCCTCTCAACCTAGTGTATGTTTTCTAGATATTAGCAGCCTTTCCGGATCCGCATGGAGCAGTGGAAATAAGAGATATGGAGCGTCCCCACAAATAAAGATGAAGTGAAGAGCCTCTTGCTTCACGACAAAAAAAAAGATTTGACGCGTGATTCACCTGTGCAATAATTTGGGCACGTAACTGCTCGCCACCGGATCGTTTAACAGATTTGATTGGCTATAATTTTGATGTGACGCAAGTTTTGGGAATTTTATTTTTTCCTTTGACCCGTGCTCTGGATAACCCGTCCCAGACTTAATTTCTATTTTGACCCTCTAAACCACTAAATCAAAAGCTGACGTCCTCTGCATAACATCACATCTCTGCCCACCATTCGCTGACATCCGCCCTCTGCCATCGGTTACAACTCGCACTGCGATTCTGCCCGGATGACGCCGCCGCTGTGGGTTGCAGCTTCACGACGACACCTGCTTAGGGAAATGTTTCAATTTATCCATGTTCGTTGGAGGAACAGTGTATAGACTATTACGTACCATCCCCCAAATTCTAAACCACAAACAATCTCATCGCCACTCGAGTACTGTCTGGTTCAATATCAGAGGTTTTTAAGACTTGGAAATTAAGTTTGCGGACAGACTTTCGTGGGGCACACGTCTGATAAGAAAGATCCTGCCCAACTTCTGGATGGAAAGAGATTCTTTGACTAAGTGATCGAAGCCGACTCGGAGAGCATTTATTTAGTTATCGTTAACTTCCGTGGAAGGTTTGGTCAGTAAAAGACCCGCACTATGTGAGTCGTTCTCGGGCACGTTGTTTATTTGGCAGGAAATGCGGTCGACAAGGAAATAGATTGAGATGAAGAATGCAGTAAAACTTTCAGGGTATTTCATCATGCATGATCAGAAAGGTATTATTTGCCCCAGTGGAAGTAATTAGGTTACTCAAAAGTACAAAACACCGATGAGTGTAAAAATGGGTACTCAGATGAGGTAAATCCATAAGAATATAGTTGGACTAAGCAACAGCACTTGTTCTAAGCAAAACACTTTAATTTATTAGTAGATAATGCTTCTAAAACACGAAATTCTCTAACATATCTTATTATGAAATAGAGTGTAAGCTTTAATTCCTACAAATATTAAACAAAGCATCCTTCTATTGTGTACTCGGAGACATTGGAACCTATCGATAAAGAAGTGATTTAAAAAATTTAAGGAACGGAAGACATCTTTCCTGTTGCTTGGAAAAACTCACGTATCTACAAGATTGTCAATTCCTAGGATTCCCCTAAGAAATACGCGTCGAAGCAAAAATTTCATTGCCGTGATCCATTGGCAAACCTGATAAAAGTTTCAAAGATTTTGTGGAATGCCGAAATTGCCACATATCCGGGCCGACCTAGCCATCATTGCAAATCTCAAATAAATCACATTGACACACTAAAGCACGGTCAATTATTACTTCGGCAGCTTACACAGAAAGGTGAGCGCATGCTTCTATCCGAGTACCGTTGGAAAGGAAATATCCTTGAAGTGACAAGGAAGCGCACGTAGTCAACAAGAAGGTTGATGGCCGCGTGAGCCGACATCTACAAGTCAGCCTCTAGGTGAAGCCCTACCAGTGTCGTCTCTATCGTCTTGGGATAAACGCCGCTCAGTCTTATCCAAAACATTTAGGATGACTTCCCGGGTGGTTAAGTTTCTACGGCTGCAAAGAATCTTCATGTCCCAGGTAAACCACCGGCAAAAGCGAGTAATTATATACTTTATGGCAATCAATGTACTTTTGGAATTAATATTGTTTTTGAAGTTCAATCAATCTATGTTTGAAATATCGTTCCCATACTGTAGCCTTTACCAACCTCCTCTCCTCTCTCATGCACACGTGAGGGTCAACACTAATACAAGAAGCCCAAAGGAGAAAGGCCCCAAAACATAGAGTAAAATGATGCCGAACGACAAGGCCTAAAGGCAAATACCATGAAAAACCTAACCAAAACGTCAAATTAGAACTGTGGCCGGAGATTGACCTTGTGAACAAGGATCAATAATGCATCGTAGGTAGAAGTCTCGGGCTTATAAGAATGCTGATCGCAGGAAGGAATAAAGGGTAAACAACGTGGATGCATGAAATGGAGGATTAAGGATCACAAAAATGCTTGGGTGCTATGGATTTTTCTGGATGGACCACTTCAATTAAGAATGCCCTCTAAGAAGGCTTTAGCTGCAGAGCACAGGGACCAGAGGATGGGCTTAGACATTTAGGGCCCAGGCCTGGGAAGAGCCTTGAGATACCAGACACAGGGTTTTCATGATGCTGAAAAACATTTACAAGGCCTTCTTCTTGGCCGCAGCGACCACATCCAAGGTGGACCTCATAAGAGAAGGGCTTTCCCGGTGGGGAAGGGCCAACGAGGTCTTCCCAAGGGGCCCGGGACGAAGGGAGTTACGTCACACATACAGTGACAAGGAAGCTCATCCAGGTGCATCTTCCACGTGTCTTTTGCTATTTTTAGTGTTTGTATGAATTAATAAATGTATCCTAAGGGGAAGGAAGATGTAGGGGTAATCATAAAGTGTGTAAAAATGAAGTTTAAGAACAATAGTAGTAATGGTAGACACGAAACAGGGACCCAAAACGATGGAGCAATCTACCGAGATTTCACAAAGCACAAAAGCTTGCGTCCATAGTTTAGTACACACATATTTAAAGAGTTCTATATATAAGATATTTAATACGTTCACACCTTAAATATCATTGTGAACGTCATGCAGGCTAATGGAATTTCCTTGATAGTTGGCGTGTCGGCAGCTCCACAATGTTGCTTGCTTGCACTTTCAGCTTCTTCTTCACATTGTGTGGTTTGTCATTCATGGAATCTATTTGAATTGATGCAATAATTAAGCTAGAGGGTATGAGTGTAATAGCTTGTCACAATTAGGGGTTCCTATGTAATTGTATAGTTAAGGGTTATCTTCTTATTATAGTTGACAAGAAAATCTATGAGACATGTTTAATGAAAGAGAAAGTATAAAAAAAATATAGAAGGAATAGATAATAGGAGATATAGGATATTATATTAGTTCTAACCTCTTAAATCTATTTCATTTGGGTATTATATTGGTTCCTATGGTTGTGTGTTCAATCCATATATAAGTGATGCAATCTTATTGAATTTCCAAACAAGTGGCATCAGAGCTACTTGAATCCTCAACAACATCTGCAAGGTTAATGATAGCTCTTTTATTGCACTAGCTTGGGACATGATTACTTATAGTAGGAGAGATCTTGTTGGCCTTATTAAAATCAACTCTTGACATAAGAGCAACAACATTAACCCAACCTATTGGCCCAGCCCAAATGTTGAGCATGTCAGCAAATGCAAGTTTAGGCCCAGCCCAAATCTAGTGGGTCGAAAAAGAGTACGGGTTGAAGAACATCTTAAGAATTCTCTAAAATCTCTAATTTGATTTAGATCTTCATGCTTTTAAACCACCCAGGAATTGCATAATTTGATGCTAGGAAGCTCTTTGTCTATGCAATAGTGCCAAAGACTAGTCATGATATAGTATGCTTTTTTAAATCTTGTTCACTAAATTCAATTTGTAACTTCTGGTTTTCTAGCTAATAATTGCAAGTCCTCGTGGGCTTTATCTGATTTGCACTCATTTATAGTCTGCTAAATTCCAAAACGGATAGCATTTAGTCTATGTGGGCAGTTAATTTGTCAAAATGCTTTCTATGTTTTTGTTTTTTAATATTCTTGATATCACGGGAAAGTCTATCATCAATGAAAATCATTACTTAGAAAAGTAAATTTTTCTATGCTTGAATTGTTGCTGTCTTTCTTTCTTTTTCTATTTTTTTTTTCCTTCACCACTCCTTTATAGCTTTGGCCTGTTTTGGTGTTAATTTCTTTCTAAGGTATTCTTTTGGATAGCAAGATAATGACAATGGTGACTTATACGGAGCATGTTATGATTTTTCCCCCCTCAATATATCCAACTATTACTTTTACTGAAGATCTAATCTTCTGTTATTTTCTGTTTGTTAGAGTTATCTGCACAGGTCAGAGAAGAGACTCTTGATATCACTGACAAGTCTAAGGTGAAAGGGAACCATTTTATTCCCGGAGCCAAGGCCAGTGCTTCTAGGACGAATAAGCTGGACAAACATTTTGCTAACGAAATGGATGCTATTCCTGAAACAAATGAGGAAACTTGCCAATCTAATACTGGAATGCGAAAAAGAAAACATAAGATTCTCCGTTTAAAGTAAGAAGAGATGAAACTTCAATTCCTATCAATTTTCTTGTTTTTCTCTGTAATGGTCAATAATCTATTATCTTATGCATGAATTTATGATCTATGCAAATCTTCTGTTAGTTGAAGAGTGTTGAAAACGAAGCTCATTCTGATTCTTATCTGGGTGAATCTAAAAAGATTGAGGTGTGTGAAAATTTGCAACCTGTAAGTTTATAAGGTGCTGAAAATATTTTATAAGGTTCATGTAGTCAATGATTTTTTTTTTTCCCCTGTACAAATCCTATTTCCAAACAAATTTCTTATAGCATGTTCTGCAGCCTGGTGCACATTGTAAATATTAGGTGTATATGGTGTCTAGGATTGAGTGACACCAAAGTTCGAGTTTTGTCAAATATTTAACTCAGGAGCTTTTTATTGGTGTATTTCGACAAACCCACAGTTACGCTACATGATCCCACTTGTAGTTCCTATGCTCAAAAATATCGCAATGATAAATTCGTATTATCTCCTCTTCATTGTAAAGTTTTAAAGGTTCACAAAATAAATGAGCCTTTGCATTTGATCATATCTGATTGCCATGACATTTGCTGGTGACTGTAGCCTGAAGAGAACATGTCATCTAGTGGTTGGGTTTGTCAAAGTGTTAATTTGACTAAAAGTAGTCGCGTAGTGCGAGACTCACGCAAAGTCCTACTATATGACTTTTGGTTTTCAACTATACATACTGTTCACGTCTCTATTTCTGAAGTTCTATTGTGATGAAAACTAGAGGTTGATCTGTTTCAGAATATATATTTCTTTTCAAGGTTGGATTGTACCTGAGTTATTCTATAGAAGTAGTATTACAATTATTTTCGTAAGGCCCATACTTATTGCAGGCCAAAGTAGATATCCTTTCTTCCGAGTCTTTTCATAATGAAATTTTATCTGGTTATGTTATAGAAATTCATGATTTTCTTCTATTTGTAGCCCCTATGGTGAATCATCAATCCTAATATCTTAAACTGATCAGCATTTATTCCAAGCAGAGCATTAGTGACCCCCCTCCTTCCCAGCCTACGCTTGTTAGTACACCAAATCAACTACAGGCCTTGTACACGCATGTAAAATAGGGGAAATTGCTTGAGTATCAAGACTTGAACCGAATACCTCGTATGCAATGAGGTTTTGATGCCATGTTGGTGAACCATAAGTTCAAACATCTTAAGCTATTAGGAAGTTGCACTATTTATGTTAGGCAAACCAGTGATGTATGTGTGTGTGCATCCTTTTTCTTTAATTCTTTTGAAGCTTGTTATAGAGTACAGCCCTTCAGTTGCAATTGGTTATTCTGTCTCACTTGATCATTATTGGTTGTTAGTTATAGTATTTAGTTGTTATTTGCCCCTTGTGGATATTCTTACTAGTGTGAACATTTTGTGTCTGTGTACTGCACTTGGTTGTAGGCTAGTCCTGAAGCGAAGGTGTCCTTGACTAAAAGTAAACGCCCTTCTCATAGTGCCATGCAATCAAAGTCAGGAAAGATGGTGAAATCGACAGAACTTACATCTTCAAGCACTGATCTTGAAAGGGAAGGGAACGAATCAGCTCTCTCCGCTTTACAGGTTTAATCAGCGGACCAGGTCAAACTACCAACTAAAGTTAGAAGTAGACGGAAGATGGATTTACAGAAACCACTAACACAGAATATTTCTAAGACATCGGAAGGTGTATTAAATGAACATCCCAGTATCCCCGTTCCTTCACCCAGTGATGGAGCACTTAGTCCTAAGGTTGGAATACTTATCATTGAATACTTTGAAAAGTGAATTATCTTTATTAATATGTTTCAATTTACTACAGGAAAAGCTTTCTAATTGTCTATCTTGTTATCAAGCTCGAAGATGGTGCACTTTTGAGTGGTTCTATAGTGCAATCGATTATCCATGAT
The DNA here is from genome assembly GCA_028551485.1 of Casuarina cunninghamiana. Lineage (NCBI taxonomy): Eukaryota > Viridiplantae > Streptophyta > Magnoliopsida > Fagales > Casuarinaceae > Casuarina > Casuarina cunninghamiana. Next base: position 21,121,193 of record CM052363.1, on the reverse strand, counting down.
TTGCCAAGAGGGAGTTCATGGAGTACTTGGATTATGTTGGGTTGGGTCATGTCCCAAGATTAACCCGCGTTGAATGGGGTGTCATAAGGAGGTCTTTGACTTTTAACCAGTTCTTTCATTTGATGTTTATATCATTATCTCTCTTACATTCATGATGAATTCTTTGATTCTAAATACTTCACTTGTGATTTCTTCTTGTGACAGTTCACTCGGAAGACCTCGGAGATTTTCTGAGCAATTTCTGAAGGAAGAGAGAGAGAAGCTAAATCGATACCGAGAGTCTGTCAGAAGACACTGCTGAACTTCGAGCTGGTACCAGGGAAGGCCTTCCGACTGATTTAGCTCGTCCTTTATCAGTTGGACAACGTGCTATTGCTCTTCATCCAAGGACTAGAGAAATTCATGATGGATATGTGTTAGCGGTTGACCATAGTAGGTGTCGAATTCAGTTTGACCAGCCTGAACTAGGGGTTGAATTTGTCATGGTACTTTTTCCTTCCTCTTTTTTCTGGGTTTCTGAAAAATTGTTATCTACCATTTCCAATAAAGCTTTACAATGGTTGCACAGTTAAGTAATTTTTAGTTTTCTTGGTTTTTAAGCAAAGTGGGAAGATAATGAACTAGCACTTTGAATTTGCAGTTGTTTGATTTAGTTATTTGATTACTTTCCCTCTGATTTAGTAGTATAAGATGGGGTTGAACACATATATTGCTACCTCAAGTTACCTCCCATGCCCCCGGTTGTGTCCTTGTGTTGATGCATGGCAGTAATTTGAGAAGCGCATGGGTAGTGGTTCAACAAGGGAAAGTGGTTGCTAGCTTTTTGTCTTTTGAGTTTGTTGAATGGAGTATTCATGTCATGAGATGACATGTGGGAATTTGTAGTTGTAGCTACTTGTTATGCTACTTGCAGAAAACCGATTGGGCAGATGATAGTTAGCTCTTTCGTGCTTGTAAGATTTCTTACATTATGCCTGTGAACTCGAAGCTTGCTTTTGCCAGATTTTCCCCTGGGCTTGTAATTTGATGGTACTACTATCACCAATGCTAGTGACTCGATCATGAGTTACGAATCCTGACTACCTAGAATGACTAAAGTAGGATCAAATGGCTCTTGGCCTTTTATTGAACACTTGCTTTGACACCATCATTAGCCAACTGACGAAACAAGAGACATATGCTGATGTCTGGCATGCTCTTGCTGCTGAGTTTGCTGCACAAAGTTTAGCCCATGCATCAAGCCTTCATCTCCGGCTTCAAGCATTCACCAAAGGACACCGCTCGATTTCTAAGTTCCCAAGAAATCAATGCTCTAGTCGACAAACTTAGCGGTGTTAGTGAAGTGATTTTTGACAATGAATATCTCACGCACTTTTTTCTAGGACTCAGTTCGCCCTATGCTCCACTGGTGATAGCGATTTCCATCCACACCCGCACCATCAAACTCGGTCATGGAGACCTACAAGGCCTTCTCAACTGGGAGGCTCAACTGCAGCTGTCAGAGCAATCCCATGCTCTGCCGTTCATGCTTTTGACAGCATAAAACCCACCCTAGCATCCACAAGTTGTGGCTCAAACTGACACCTGAACCTAGATCCAACGGCGAACCTCCCTTGCTGCCAACAACTCTTTTTTGCCTCTGGCAGGTGGCAAATTCACCAAGATGGCAGCAATCACCGTGGTGCTCCAGTCTACCAGATCTTTTAGCACATAGGACACTAGGCTTCCAACTGTCAAGCCCGACACAACCAACTCAACCCACCTCTAGACCAAGCCCACGAGGCACTCCACTTGGCCCAATTTGCAACTCCAAGCATCTACCCAACAATGCCTCCTTCAACCTAAACTAATGCAGATTGGCTCCCAAACTCAAGGGCCAACAATAATTGTGCTTTCATTTTTTACACTAACTTTTGTTTTATGCAACATCTTTCTATGGGTCAAACTTTGCTTCATTTTTTGCCTTGATTGGTTCATAAGATGACTAAACTTAATACTTCATTAAATATGCTAAAAAGATGGTAATGTTGTTTAGGGCATGCATTTTACCCTACTATATTAAAAGTACTCCAAACCAATAAAATTTCTATTGAAGGCAATATTTCCAAAATTTGTAATGCTTATGAAATTAGTAAAAGTGCAAGACAAGCCCATACCCTAACCAATAATAAATCACAAGCCCCACTAGAACTTATACACTTTGATATATAGGAACCTATCCCTTTATTATCTCATTCAAGCAATTGATATTGCCTCACATGCTTTTACTAATTTGTTATCCAAATTGGGCTTTCATCAACACATATCTAACCCATACATTTCTTTTCAAAATGGCTTTGCAAAGCAAAGACACTATCACATAGTTGAAACTAGGCTCTTCCTTCTCAATCATGCCTATGTCCCACTTTGCTACTAGGACTATGCATTTGAAACTACAATCCACATTATTAACATATTAACTAGCCTAGTGATTGATAACAAATCCCTATGGGACTTATTTTTTCTTAGAGTGCTTAGGTGTTTTGTGTATCCCTACCTTCAATCATATACTAAACACAAATTAAAACCTCACTCAAGCCTATGTATTTTTTTAAGATATCCCTAGGTTACAAAGGCTATCATTGTTTTTGTCCCAAAACTAATTTATTCTTCATTATTGCAAATGTCATCTTTATGAGACATAATTTTCATTTCATAATTCTACAAAAACACCTATAACTAACTCCATAGCCTCATCTTCATCTCGGTCCTCTAATCAATATTCCCCTACATCATCATCTAATGATACTTCTTTAGGGCCTATCCCTCCCCCTTTTCACTTAATCTCTAGTCATCACAATGACCACACATCTTAAAGGTGGCATAATCTCTAGGTAGACCTTAACACATCAACACACATATGCATTGACTACCTCATCTCATCCACATAAGGAACCATCATGTTTTACTAAGGCATCCTCCTCTCAAGAATGGCACAAAGTTGTGGTAGATGAATACACTACTTTAATTAAAATCAAACTTGGGAGCTTGTTCCTCCTCCATTTAATGTTACTCTCATCACCTGCAAGTGGGTCTACAAAATTAAACTCTATTCTAAGATGGTACTCTTAAGCATCATAAATCTCACATAGTTACAAAAGGATATCACCAATGTCCTACAATTTACTATACTGAAACATTCAATCCTATGGACAAACTTGTCACCATTTGGATCTTACTTTCACTTGCATACTCTAAGATTGGACTATTAGGCAATTTAATGTCAAGAATGCCTTCTTATATGGTCACTTTGATGAAGAAATTTTTATTCAGCAACCCCAAGGATTCATTGATCCCCAAAAATCTCATTATGTTTGTCACATATGATGTTCTCTTTATGAGTTAAAACAAACTCCATAAGTCTAGAATCACAAATTAAGTTAATTTCTACAACACATTGGATTCACCATCCTTATGGTCAACTCTTCCTTTTTCTTTCTTCACTTAGCTACTTATAGCATTTTCATTTTAGTTTACATGGATGATATTATTTTCACAAGCAATCTAGATGTGCCACTCAATCATATCTTAAATCAATTACAAGAAGAATTTGACATCAAGGGTCTTGGTGATCTTCACTATTCTCTTAGAATTGAGGTTTTACCTACTCCAAATGGCCTTTTACTTTCTCATGCCAAATTTTCTCATGATATCCTTCAATGTGCAAATATGAGTAGTGCTTGTAAGGTTTCCACTCCTTGTGCCACAAGTCATTCCCTTTTTATCCCTAATGGTGAGCACTTCTCAAATACTACTCATTTTCGAAGTATCATTGGCACACTACAAATATTACCCCTACATAGCTAGATCTTGCCTATGCCATCAACACTACCTATCAATACATGCATTGCCCCTACCATACTTACTAGACTTTTGTCAAATGAATTTTAAGGTTTCTTGTAGATATTCCTTACCATGGTATCCACATCACCAAATCTTCCTCTTCATAACTTCATGCATATTTGGATGTGGGCTAGGCAAGCGGTTGTGATGATAGACACTCCATTAGTGCCTTTTACATTTTCTTGGTTCCAGTCTCCTTTCCTAGTGTTCCCTGAAACAAAAAACAATTGTCCATTCTAGCACCAAAGCAAAATTTCAGAACCTTCCTAATATTGCCACAGAGCTCATATGGATTGAAGCTCTACTTCATAACCTTCATCAACCATTAGCTACACCTCCGACTTTATGGTGTAACAATCTCTATGCTTTCTATCTCTTAATGAATCTAGTCTTTCATGCTTGCATCATATGTGTTGAGATTAATTTTCACTTTATTCATGAACACATTAAGAATTGAAAACTTCACATTCACTTCATTTCATCGGTGGATCAAATTGCAGATATCTTCACCAAAGACTATCCTTTTCTTGCTTCTTAGCTCTTCAGAACAAGCTAACAATTCATTGTAACCCATCATCTTGTGGGGGGTATTAAAATCAAAAGACTTGTATGATGTCAACCTTGTCATGTTAGCATAATGGCGACAAATTAGATTCATTAAAGGATGTGGCATGAAACATGGTGAACCCTAGCCACATCAACCTCACACATCATGTCAATGGCACACCATTCTTCTCCCCCAAAATTCCAATTGCCTTTGCACAAACCTGGCCAAAAGGCTAGCATAAAACATCTTTCAATACGAGCAAAGATTCACGCATCTCTTCCACACAATCCAATTGTGTTAAGGATTCAAAGCCACCAACCAAAACATCAAAGGATTTGGTGAAGATTTTGAATTCCTTCCATGTTTTATCAAATTCGAAATCTTCCTTTGTCAATTTGTAATTATAGTCTATTGTGTTAAGATTTTGCTTCTATTCTTGTATAGATTGACATCACCTATAAATTAGGTTTCCATTGCATAGAATTGATATCAAATTCAAAACTATTCACCATAGTTTTTGTTTTGGGTTAGGGTTTCCCATTCTATGATTTCTCTGAGAAATTCAACAATTTCTCAACAATCGTTGTTTCAATCGAAGGGAAGGATTTGTGATGGGTGAGCTGGTCAAGTAAGGAATGGCATAAATCTATTGGTTGGCGAGAATTAATTGACATGGGTTCTTTCCTTGTGGGGCTGGCAAGCAATCGGCACTAGGAAACACATTCGTACACAAAGTGGAGGTTAATTCTACATGTTTGGCACAGGTACAAAAAACTATGTTAGAAATATTATCAAACCAAACAATGGGTGGATAAGAGTAAGCAACTTAGAAATCTTGTAGAAAAGTTTAAGTTAAGCATGATGAGAGAGCTTACCTATTTTCATGGACTTTGTGTAAACCAAACAACACGAGATTTTTATATTTTAAAGCAATTGTTTTTTAGAGCTATTCAAGAAATTTCATTTTGACACTAGTAAGGATATTTCTACACTAGTGGGTATTATGTGTTTGAACATGAGTCTATGTGGCTGCCACGTTGGAGTCTCCTTCTCTCCTTTATTGTGCACACTGTTGTAGTCAAAGGAAAGATGTGCGGCACATCCCTATGCTCTCGAGCTTCTCCTTTCTTTGTGATACATAGCAACACATCTATAGATATGTATCTCTTATCATGGGATCGATGTCTCCCATAAGTTCTTGTATAGATTTCTTCTTATCAATAAAGCATGTTTTTCCCAATGTTAGTTGTTTTATCTCTAATATTTTGACATGGTATCAACGAGTCAAGCTTTTTCCTTGGTTTTTCGATCAAAACCAATAAGCTTGTTTATCTTCCCTTGTTTTCTTAGTTTTCTGATTGAAATAGATAGACATGTTTATTTTTCCTTCCTTCCAATCCAAACTCGCTTCCACTCACAACCCAAAGACCATAGTGCCTTTCTCTTATTTTTTCCACCACAGTAGTTAGTGTAAGGTATAATGACTAACCAAGAGGGGGGGTTGAATTGGTTTTCTAAGCACCAATGTAATAATGTCCTAATTTTATTCCAACAATTATAAATCAATGATAACCATAGAATTGTAAAGCAAGTATAGACAACAAGAAGGACACACATTTTCCATGGTGGTTTGGCCCTTTTCACCTACTTCCACCCTCTTCTTCCTTTAAATCAACCAGCTAGATTCCTCTTTACTAACAAAGGTGAAGAAAATCCTCTTCACATTTTTAACTCCTCTTCAAGGAGTTACACAAGTTACCAATTACAAAGATAAGGTTGACTTAACCTTATTACAATTGCATTTCCTCAAAGGTATATGATTTTAGAGGAATAATGCTTATCAAAGAGCTAATCAAAGATATACAATGTCAATCCAAGCTCTAATCACGAAACCCCCAAATATTGTCAAATTAGGGTTTCGAATTTTCAACTCTATTTATGTGCATATAATATGTATAGATCAATTAGCACATAAATGAGCAAATACAAGTATAATATTTCACAATAGTAAGATCTTCAATAAATACCAACAAACGTTACCCTAGATTGGGCAATAATACCAAATCGGATCAAGACGGTAGCAAGTGAGTAACTTTTCAAAGCTTTTTTTGATTTTTCAGATATATGATCATCAACACACTTCTTAAGACCATCAAAACACTCTTTTATATGAGAATCGAATACTCATAGCCATTTAGGGTTTGCTGTCAAACCTAACATACCCGTAAGGATCTTCCCATTAGAGAGTGAGAGAATTTCCATCAATCAACAGTGTCGGCTTCAAACTTTGCTCTAAATTGACTATTCTGACAATCAGTCTATTCCAAAATCTTCTTGTTGGAGAGTCGGTAGCCTCAAATGGAGAGACACAGAGTCAAGCAGAGCTTTTCAAGTGTTTGAGAATTAGGGCTTCGTTCTGAATTGTCACTACCCAATATCAGTGCACTTAAAATGACACCATTTTCTTTTAGACCATCTCAGATCAGTGCCTTGTCAAACCTCGTGGGTTGGGCCTTCAAATGCTTTACAGGTTGAGCTCTCAAGTGACTTGCAGATTGAGCTCTTAAGTGTTGCAGGCTAAGCTCTTAAGTGGCTTGCACCTTGAATAAATCCAGCATCATTTTCTCATAAAAAGTATTTCCATTAAATAATAATCTTAAGCATATATAAGTTATTTCATAAGAAAATGTAAAAACCCGATTACTTTATAGTATCATTTATTAACATTATAATTTTCATACCTTTTACTTCCTTGATGTTCATTATTGCACATGAATATATGAAAAAAAAACATTTATACAGATATTATATGCAAGCAAGAGTTTGGCACAACAAAACATATCTTTTTCCAACAGTTAGACAACATGCTAGCAAAAGCAAATAACTAGCTCTATATTTTTTCCAATCTTCCTTGAAGAAATGACGTCATCTTGCCTTCTACTCCCTTCTCTTGGACAAATCAAGATGACATCATTTAAGAGAAGCCTCTTCTCACCCTAAGCATAATGACATCATTCAAGTTCTAGCACTACTAGCTACCAAAATGACGTTGTGTGCCTATCCCAGTTAAATTACATTGTTTGCTATCCAACACAGTGACACCATCTTGCAACCTTGCAATGACATTGTTTCTCTACTCTACCCTCCAATGACACAAATTCTAGCCTTTTTCATTGCAAGCACTACTATGGTAGATTCTAGCGAAATTCCCTTCTATGTATCATAGCACTATAGCATAAGTATAAGGGTTCACATGCCTCATCAAACTCCTCCTCGCACTCTGCCATCACACCAAATGGTGCCAAAACCTAAAAACTAGGTCCACATTCTAGATTACACTAATCCCTTGTATTTGCCTATCATAAACACAAATTTGATGGCATTGGTAGGGATCAAGCTAATGGGAACTTCTAATTACATTGTCTAATGTGAAACAATGAAGATTGCCCTTTTAATCAAGAACAAGTTTGTGTTCATTGAAACCTTTAGGAATGCTACAACTTGGTCTGCCATGGGTGGATTCTTAATTTCTTCTCTAACCACCTCCATTACAACCTAATTTACACTTATGATCTGGCTAAAATGTGGGCCAAGCATCATGCCTAGTATCACTAGTCGACTCGTCAAGGGTTTGTGACTTAAGCAATGATCTATGTCTAATTTGCCAAGGGGGAGAGTCAATTTCAGCTTCTTTCATCCAATTAAAGCAACTTTGAAATGAATTTGATTCTCTAATGGAGCTCACATCACCAGAAGTAATGACATTTTAGCCATGGAAGAACCATTAGGAGATGATGAAGTTCTATCAACTACTATAAGGCTTTGATGACTATTACTCAATCTTAAGGGAACATGAAGACATATTCCCTTAAGGTGGAATACTACTAGATTGTGGCAGGAAAGACAACTAGTGAAATGGTTTGTATCATGGCAAAAATGGGGTATGACGTAACAAGTATCGAGATAGGATCCATATGCGTTATAGCAAGCACACCTCCAACGATGACATTAGGCATTGGCCATCCTTTAGTAAACAACCTATCATTTACGCTAAAGGCAGTGCAAAACATTTGATCATTTAGGCCAAGCCAAATTGACAAATGTAACCTTTGTGGGAAAAAAGACCATAAAAACAAACATGCTGCCATTTAATGGGACTACAGTGTAAGTATTGTAAGGGATATGGACATGAACACAAAAATGCTACAAATTGAATGGTTATCCACCAATACACAAAAACTACAAGGAAGAGGCAAAGGCCAATTTGGTGATAAAAGACCCTAATCATGTTTTCATCATTAAGATGGATTATTAGCAATTCATGCAATTTCTAAATGACAATCAAGACTACTAGGCCTACTTGACACTTACATTCAACTTTCTTAAAAAAGAACAAATCCTTGTGATGAATTTGTAAGGTTTTATGGCTAACCAAAAGGGGGGGCAGGGGGTTGAATTGGTTATCATGATTTTACCTATATTTTTCAACACTTCTAAGTTTCATGTAAGTATAGCATTCAAGATAGGTATATTAAAGCATATAAACAAAGAAATAAACCAAGATAGGAAGACACAAAGATTTATACGGTGGTTCAGCCCTTTTCACCTACTTCTACCCTCTTCTCCTTCAACTTAACAAGTTAAAGTCTACTTTACTTTAAGTTAGGAGAAATCCTTTCCTGCACTTTAGAACTCCTCAACAAGGAGTCAATTCTTCACGGTTACAAAGTTTACGTTGAACCAACCTTAATACATCAAGCAAATCCTCAAATGTGTAATGAGTGAGGAATAATGCTTCTCAAAGAGCTAATTGAAGATATACAAACTCAATTCAAGCTCTAATCATGAAACCCCCAATTTTCACAAAGTTAGGTTTTTAGATTTACAATGATTTTTATGTGCAAATAATATTTTGAGTTAATCTAGCATATAAAAAAAATCAATCTATGATGCGAATCGTGATGGGTCAAAGAGTGAGCTTAGGATTGAAAACAAGAATATGAAGGAATATTGAAAAGTAGAGAATTGGAATAATAAAGAAAAAGACTTAAAGGCTAGAATAAGAGGATTTAAGAGCAAAAACTGAAAATTGAGAAGAAGGTATGAATAGTAATGAATAGTAACTACAATAGCAAGAACTTAAAATGGAAGGAAAGAAATATAAATTCCAGGAAATGAAGAATAGAAAAATTATAGACTGAAATATAAAGACTAGAACATAAAGGAATTAGAGTGAAAACTCAAATTTAAGAACACGTAATGAACAGTGAAATAGTATCTACAGCTGATACAAAGAAGATAAGAGTTGTATTGAAAGGAATTATAAGAAGATCGTTTTTTGTGTGTTTTATGGTATTTTCTGTGAAGATGGATGAAGGCTTGGATAAGGAGAATGGAACAAAACGAAAGATGGGAAAATCAAAGGATAGATGCCAAGTAACCCTCCAAGACGTAAAGGTCGAACCACCAGTCAGGGAGTTGCCCCACCACCAATCTTTGGCAAGAATTGGCTAAAGGAAGCACAAGAAGAAACACTTAGTTTCTCTTACAAACAAGCTTAATTCTCAAATCTCTTGGTGTCTTACAAATGCACTCTTGCCCTCTATTTATAAGGAGGGCTAGGGAACACAAAAGAAGAAAGGAATAAAAACACCATAAGTTGGTTGGTCCATCCTTTGCCAAAGTAGCATCCAATGTTGGTCAAAGTAATGAATTTGTTTGGAATCCAATACTAGCCAATGTTGAATGGGCTTGTTGGGCCTTGGTTAAGCAGATTGGATCCAATGGATGACATGGTGGCCCAAGTCCTTTGAAGAAGGAAATAACAAGGCTTGAAGCTTTTCCTTGTTATGGGCCTCGGCATGAATAGTGCTTGGGTGAACAGTAGACGTGGATGCTTCCGCATCATTCTCCCCGGGTTGATTAGGATTTGCCCTCAAATCCTCAAGTTCAGCATCTTCAAGAAATGGGGATAAATCTCCGACATTGAATGTAGCTGAAACTCCTCCGTAGTCGCTAGGCAAATCAATCTTGTAGGCATTATCTCCTACTCTGGAAATAACCTCAAAAGGACCGTCAGCTCTAGGGGCTATCTTGCTCTTTCTCTTAGATGGAAATCGCTCCTTCCTCAAATGTACCCAAACTAAGTCCCCTGGATTAAATTGAGAAGGCTTTCGATGCTTATTGGCCTTCTTCTTGTATGTTTCATTAGCCCTTTCAATTTGAGAACGAATGTTCTCATGAAACTTCCTCATGGTTCTGGCCTTTTCATTTGCATCTAAGCTCACTTGAGAATCTAGAGGCAAAGAGGTTAGTTCAATAGGAGTGATGGGATTGATACCATAAACTACCTCGAAGGGTGAATGCCCAGTAGTATAACTTGGAGCTCGGTTGTATGCAAACTCAGCATGGGCAAGCTTCACGTCCCAATCTTTCAAATTTCGGTTTATCATGGTGCGCAAGAGCGTTCCCAATGTGCGATTGGTCACCTCACTCTGGCCATCTGTTTGGGGATGATGAGAAGTGCTGAATAGGAGTTTAGTACCAAGTTTAGCCCATAGAGTTCTCCAAAAATGACTTAAGAACTTGGTATCCCGATCAGACACAATAGTTCTTGGGACTCCATGCAATCTTACTATTTCCTTGAAGAACAAGTCAGCAACTTTGGAGGCATCTTCAGTTTTATGGCACGGAATGAAGTGTGCCATTTTTGAAAATCGATCCACCACTACCAAGATGGAATCCTTCCCTCGTTGAGTTCTTGGGAGTGCCATAATGAAATCCATGCTTAAATCTTCCCAAGGTTGGTCTGGGACAGGTAAGGGAATGTAAGGTCCAGGCTTGAAATGACTTTTGGCTCTCTGACATGTGCCACACCTTGAAATGATAGCTTGGACATCTCCGAGCATCTTTGGCCAATAGAAGTGCTCCTTCAAGATTTCCAAAGTCTTCTGTATTCCAAAGTGACCAGCTAGTCCTCCAGCATGTATCTCCCGGACAAGCAATTCTCTATAGGACCCTTTTGGAATGCACAATTGGTTCCCTTTGAAAAGGAAACCTTCTTGAATCACATAATCCTTATGATTGCCCTGTGCACATTCTGCCATGATTACAGACATATCGGCATCCTCAAGATAATGCTCCTTGATAAACTGAAAGCCAAGTACTCTAGCATCCAGAGTAACAAGTAAAGAATGTCTCCTAGATAATGCATCTGCAACAACATTAGTTTCACCTGGTTTGTAACGTGAAACAAATGAAAAGGATTGGAGAAATTCTACCCATTTGGCATGTCTCTGATTGAGTTTATGTTGGCTATTCAAAAATTTTAAAGCCTGATGATCTGAATGAAGAACAAATTGTTTAGGCCTTAAGTAATGACTCCAATTACTCAAAGCCCTCACTATTGCATAAAACTCCTTATCATAGGTAGAGTAATTCCTTTTGCAGTCGTTGAGTTTCTCACTAAAGTAGGCTAAAGGCCTTTTGTCTTGAATAAGGACAGCACCAATGCCAATGCCACTAGCATCACATTCTACCTCAAAGACCTTATCAAAGTCTGGTAAGGCAAGAATAGGGGCTTCACAAAGTTTCTGCTTGATTATTTCAAAAGCCCTGTTTGCTGATTCATCCCATTCAAAATGTCCCCTTTTCACACAATCAGTAATAGGAACCATGATAGTACTAAAGTTAGGGACAAACCGGCGATAGAATGAAGCCAGGCCATGAAAACTCCTTACTTCAGTAACGGAGTTAGGTTGAGGCCAAGATTTAATTGCCTCTATCTTGGACTGATCAACCATAATACCATCTTTAGAAACCACATATCCGAGGAATACAATGCTTGATGAAAAGAATTCACACTTTTGTAATTTCGCATAAAGCTTTTGTCTCCTCAATGCACCAAATACTTGACCCAAATGATCTAAATGGTCCTTCTCACAGCTGCTATAAATGAGGATGTCATCAAAATAAACCACAACAAACTTTCCAAGAAAGGGGCGAAGTACCTCATTCATCAAACGCATAAAGGTACTTGGGGCATTAGAAAGACCAAATGGCATCACCATCCATTCGTATAAGCCCCCTTTGGTTTTGAAAGCAGTCTTCCATTCATCCCCTTCTCTCATCCGTATTTGATGGTAGCCACTCCTCAAGTCTACCTTTGAAAAGATGGTAGCTCCATGTAGCTCGTCTAACATGTCATCAAGTCTTGGGATGGGATACCTGTATCTGATGGTGATGTTGTTGATGGCTCTGCTGTCAATACACATTCGAAATGAACCGTCTTTCTTTGGCACCAATAGGGCAGGAACCGAACATGGACTCATACTTTCTCTTATGAACCCTTGGGCCATCAATTCATCAACTTGCCTCTGTAGCTCTTTAGCATCTTCAGGATTACATCTATAGGCTGCTTTATTGGGTAAGGATGCCCCTGGAAGTAGGTCTATATGATGCTCTATCCCTCTAATTGGGGGTAAACCAGGTGGAAGGTCATTAGGAAATACATCAGCAAATTCAGATAGAAGTGGTTGAATAAGCGGATGTGGTTCACTCACCTCTTTACTCTTCTTTTCCCCAATTATAATTAAGGCAAAGATGGGTTCATGCTTCTGGATGACTTCCCTCACTTGGTTTTCTGTTATGAATAGGGTTTTCTTCTTACCCTCTACCCCAGGTGTTTGGTGTATTTGGGAGGGACTAAGTGGAGCTAGGGTTATAAGTTTCTTACCCATTTTGAAAGAATAGGTATTCTTCCTACCATCATGTGTAGCACCCCTATCATATTGCCATGGTCTCCCTAGCAACAGGTGGCAAGCATCCATAGGTATGACATCACAATTAACCTGATCTACATAGTTTTTCCCAACAGAAAAATTAATCAGGACTTGTTTTGATACCTGAAGTTGACTCCCTTGGTTTAGCCATTGCAATTTGTATGGATGAGGATGATCTGTTGTAGATAGATTTAGCTTTTCTACAAGAGTTGTAGAAGCTACGTTGGCACAACTCCCACTATCAACAATAACAGAGCACACCCTTCCACTGATTGTGCAACGAGTTTGGAAGATGTTCTCCCTTTGCTCGTCTGGTGGATTATGATGGGCATGCAAGGCTTTGCGAAGGATAAGCATATTCCCAACATCAGCTTGCTCAATGACCGCTTCCTCCTCTAATTCTTCTTCGGGCTCGTCATCATCCTCCAAGCAGGCCTCATCGATCTCTTCAATCTCCCTCACAGTCATTACCCTTCTGTTTGGGCAATTAGATTGTATGTGTCCATACCCTTGACACTTGAAGCACTTAAGCCCCCTAGGATCCTGCTTAAAATTGGGTTTTTCTTTAGAAACTTCACCTATCTTTTCTTTACCTTTATCCTTGCTGGTTTCAGGCTTGCCATAGGATGAAGGACCTTTGAAAAATGTGTTTTCCCTGAAGTAAGATCTTGAGCCTTCTTTGTTGAAAGGCTTAGTCACAGTGCTCTTCGGGGTCTTCTTTTGCCTCTCCACTTTGATAGCTAATTTGAAGATATCACTCAAAGAGCAATATGACTGCAATTCAACAGTATTAGCTATCTCAGGTTTTAAGCCCTTAAGAAACCGTGCAATAGTGGTCTCCTTGGGTTCTGGTACCTCGCACCGCATCATGAGTGTCTCGAATTCTCGAATGTACTCCTCCACACTCTTTCCATCTTGCTTGAGAGCATGTATTTTAAAATAAAGATCTTGCTTGTAATCATTGGGCAAGAATCTTTTTTTCAGCAATTTCTTCAGTTTTTCCCACGAACGGACTTTTTCTTTTCCTTCATGGTCTCTTTGCTTCTTGACATTCTCCCACCACAAAGAAGCATATTCTTTGAGATGAAGAATTGCAACCTTATACTTTTTTTCATCATCATACTCTCTGAACTCAAACACCCCTTCAATATTGCATAACCAATCCACAAAATCATTCGGGTCAAGAGTACCCTTAAATTTTGGGATTTCTACTCGAAGGTCACGATCATCATCTGATCTCCTTCCTTCAATGTCTGGTCTCCTTCTTTCACCATCTGGTCTCCACCTATCACCATCAACAGAATCTGTGTGATCTTCATTATGGTTGCTTCGGCCGTCTTGACGGAGATCTTGTAAGATCTGGACAACATCAGTTAGTTGTCCTCTTAGGTCCGCTACTTCTTGTGACAACATCCTGTTTGCAAGTTCCCATTGTGGAGGTGGTGTTTTCTTTGGAGAAGAACTGTCACTATGATTGGCCATTTTAAGGAAAGCTCACTAAAGAAACCTAGGCTCTTGATACCACTTGATGCGAATCGTGATGGGTCAAAGAGTGAGCTTAGGATTGAAAACAAGAATATGAAGGAATATTGAAAAGTAGAGAATTGGAATAATAAAGAAAAAGACTTAAAGGCTAGAATAAGAGGATTTAAGAGCAAAAACTGAAAATTGAGAAGAAGGTATGAATAGTAATGAATAGTAACTACAATAGCAAGAACTTAAAATGGAAGGAAAGAAATATAAATTCCAGGAAATGAAGAATAGAAAAATTATAGACTGAAATATAAAGACTAGAACATAAAGGAATTAGAGTGAAAACTCAAATTTAAGAACACGTAATGAACAGTGAAATAGTATCTACAGCTGATACAAAGAAGATAAGAGTTGTATTGAAAGGAATTATAAGAAGATCGTTTTTTGTGTGTTTTATGGTATTTTCTGTGAAGATGGATGAAGGCTTGGATAAGGAGAATGGAACAAAACGAAAGATGGGAAAATCAAAGGATAGATGCCAAGTAACCCTCCAAGACGTAAAGGTCGAACCACCAGTCAGGGAGTTGCCCCACCACCAATCTTTGGCAAGAATTGGCTAAAGGAAGCACAAGAAGAAACACTTAGTTTCTCTTACAAACAAGCTTAATTCTCAAATCTCTTGGTGTCTTACAAATGCACTCTTGCCCTCTATTTATAAGGAGGGCTAGGGAACACAAAAGAAGAAAGGAATAAAAACACCATAAGTTGGTTGGTCCATCCTTTGCCAAAGTAGCATCCAATGTTGGTCAAAGTAATGAATTTGTTTGGAATCCAATACTAGCCAATGTTGAATGGGCTTGTTGGGCCTTGGTTAAGCAGATTGGATCCAATGGATGACATGGTGGCCCAAGTCCTTTGAAGAAGGAAATAACAAGGCTTGAAGCTTTTCCTTGTTATGGGCCTCGGCATGAATAGTGCTTGGGTGAACAGTAGACGTGGATGCTTCCGCATCAATCTAGCAATAGATATTCACAAGAATATAGATGTGAAGGAATATCGCCAAATATTTTTACTTTCACCAAGGATTGAAGAGCATGGTAGTATAAGTACAAATCTTTCACAAAGCTTCAATCTCTTTCAAAGAACTTGATACTATTTCATGCAAAAGCTCTCAAACATCCACCAGAACCTCTTTTTTTTATAGCAAATTTAAGAACCTTGAACATTTTAAGTTTCGGTTCAAACTTGTTCTTCTTGTTGAAAGTTTCCCATTGAGATTTGATGGAGGCAACATCATACAACTATAAAAGCAATCATTAATGCAGCAAACAACCATTTTGACACTTATATCACCTCATAAATCTTCCCGTTGGAGAATTGGCAATCGAGAGAAAGAGGAGAAACAACTTCATGCAATTTTGGGGCTTAAGGCTTTTCTAATTTTGACTTAAGAATCTGTCTCTTAACATGTTGGTGAAACGACGGTGTTTCACTTACTTAAGTGAAACACATTACTTTGGTTTAGCTCGGGTTTAGCTCGGGCTTAAATCAAGCAGCTTCTTTGCAGGCTAAATGCGGGCCTAGCTTGTGGGTTGAGCTTGGTCTTGGCCTACTTCACAACTTGATCCAATAGTTTCACCACTTGATCCAACAAATAGTTACTTAGGCTTGGACCAGTTAGTGAATGGCTTTGCTCGAGTTTGGACCAGCTAATGAGTGGCTTCACTTAGATTTGCATCAAGCTTGTAAAATCAAGTAATATGATTTTAGCCTTCACAATATGATTTTTGGTTCATGGATACCTACAAGCACACAATCACCAAGTATCATTTTTCTTCAATATAAGCAAATATATTTTAGCTCAATAATTCACATAAAAATAGTTGTCTAAGCCTTATATGTGATGTTCAATAATGGAATGTAGGAAACCGGTTACTTTATAATATCATTAATTGATATTATAATTTGCACACCTTTTACTTCCTTTGGTATTAAATGTATGCATATAAAGATGTTACTATCATACACAAATAAAATTTTTCTCAACAAAACACATCAACATAATTTTCAACAGCATCATTTTCCAAATCTCATGAGGATATATTCCATGCTTTACAAGGTGAAATACTACTAGAGCGCAACAAGAAAGACGACTAGTGAAATGGTTTTTGTTGTGGCAAAAATAGGGTCTGACACAACAAGTGTTAGGATAGGATCCAACTTTGTTATAATAGGCACACCTTTAGGGATGACATCAGGTGCTAGCCACCCTTTAGTAAACAACCTATCATTTACGCTAAATGTAGCACAAAACAACTAATCATTTAGGCAAAACCAAAATAACAAATGTAACCTTTGTGGGGAACAAGAAAAGCCTTTAAAAAGAGAAATGCTACCATTTAATAAGCATGTAGTGCAAGTATTGCAAAGGATATGGACACAAATGCAAAAATACTACAAATTGCATGGCTATCCACTAATGCATAGGAAACAATAAGGAAGAGACAGAGGGAAATTTAGTGATAGAAAACTTTGATCATGTTTTCATCGCCAAGACAAATTATTAGCATTTCATGCAATTCCTAAATGGTAATCAAGACTCCTATGTTCCGGACTGGCAATACAAGCCGATGGACTAAGCTATGCAAGTACGAGTCCAACCTTCCTATTCTCCTTTTTGTTGGGTTATCCACTTGGGTGGTGCCCATTGTTCTTTCCTTTTATGTTCCTTGTATTTGAATTTTGTAGAAAGTAACTAACCTCTTTAATAAAGGAGACGTTTCTCTTCTACACCTAAGTGTAACGATTATGATATTGAATAAAGGCTATTGTTATGATTCCATACTTATGATTGTAACGTTAGTCTTAATGAGAATATCTACGGTTTAGAAAGACAAGTATCCTAATTTGATGAACCTCATTCAGAATTCTAAGTAACGTTTACACATTTATGACTAACACCTATATAAAAGGAACCTCCCAATCCCTTTCTACTCACTCAAACACTCAAGCTCTTCCATCATAGTTCATAATTTTCTTTGTGTTCTCTCCAAAAGTTCTCTTGTGAGAGTGATCTTGGTTAGAAGGCTAACTCAGTTCATCGCTGAGACCTAAATGTCATACAAATTTCTCCAAGTCCATTACAAATGGTATTAGAGCCTGACTCTTTGGGGACATGCTAAGATTGTGATGGCTAGTACTTCTCGAGATTCTGGTAATGCTGCTAGTGATGTTTCACCAATGCAAACGAGAGGACAAGCTAGGAGATGGAGGGTTGAAGTTAATGCTGAGATAATGGAGGAAAGAGTCCTACTTTTGGAGGATTTCTCCATGATTACTAAGGAATGAGTGACTCACTTGGAGCAAGATCTGAAAGACCAGACAGCTATGAGTGACTCAATTGAAGCAAGATTTGAAAGACCAGACGGCTATCATTGCTTAGCTCCAAGAGCAAATTGATTCATTGAGGGGAGCAAGACTTAGGATTGCTACACTTGTGGAGAATCTCCCTAAACCCTGGACCTACAATGGGAAGTGAGATGCTATGGAAATGGAGAACTTCTTATGGCATATGGATCGCTATATCAAAGGGATGAAAATTTGCAATGAACTCGTGAAGGTACGTACAACCTCATATTATCTTACTCACAATGCCTTAGTGCGGTGGCGTAGGTGCCAATATGATGAAGAAATAGGAGACAATGATGTATCAAATTATGAAGAGTTCAAGGCAGAGCTGAAGAAATAGTTCCTCCTTATGAACGTGAATAAGAGGGCCTATGAGATGCTAAGGGATTTGAGGCATATGAAGACCTTACAAGGTTATGTGCAAGCTTTCATAGATGCTAGATTGTATCTTGAGAAGGTCCTAAAAGAAACCTTGCTTTTCTTCTTTGAGAGTGGTCTTCAAGCTTGGGCACAATAGGCGTTGGAGAAGCATAACGTGTCCAAGCTAAGTCAAGCAATCTCAGTTGTGAGTCCTTGATAGATCGTAGGCAGAATGAATCGTCATCTAGACCATCATCTCAATTTGGTCCAATTGGGAAACAAGGAGGAAGTCGCCTAAATTTCAACCATAATGAAGGTAATCGACCACCCTTTAATTGCAATGGCAATAAGAGGAAGACCTCTCTCTCTTGTTTCCTTTTCAAAGGTCTACATTTTATAAAAGACTGTCTAAGAGGTGGATCCCTTAAAGCCATGGAGCAAGAGACGACACAAGAAGAGACTTCAATAAAGCTAATGGAGGATGGATACATGGTAGCTCTTCATATGTATAATTCAATGGAAGGTAAAGCTCCTAGACCCACTGCGAGATCTTTAATGTATGTGGAGTGTGCAGTTAACAACAAAAACACCATAGTCATTATGGACTCAAGTTGCTACTCACAACTTCATCACACCTAGAGAAGCCAAGAGATTAAGTCTCTCTATCAAAAAGGATGTTGGGTCCTTGAAAGCAGTAAACAACACTCCCTGGCCAGTGTCAAGGGGTTGCAAAAGGAATGGAGTCGCTTGTGGGCAAATCGAAAGGGGTAGTAGATTTGACAGTAGTGGCTATAGACGACTACAAGCTAGTTCTTGGGTTAGATTTCTTGCATGAAGCTAATGCTTTCCTTATCCTACCCATTGTTATATATGCATATTCACGGGTGACATGTCATGTATGGTCCCTACTAAAGTAATGGGTCCAACACAAAGGAGTCTTTCTACAATGCAATTGAAGAAAGGCATCCAAAGAGGCAAGGAGACTTATCTTGTCAAGTTAAAGGAAGAAAAAGAGAATGTGAAGGAAGACGATCTTCCTCAAGTCATTCATGATCTCCTTGAGGAGAATGAAGATGTAATGCCTCCTGAGATGCTGAAACAACTACCTCTTAGGAGGAAAGTTAACCATGCTATCAAGTTAGAGCCAGGGATGAAGCCTCCAATGAAGGCCCCATATAGAATGTCCCAACATTCGACCTTCAAAGGAACCTTATAAAGCTCCGGTGTTATTTTAGGCCAAGAAGGATGGATCAATGTGGTTGTGCATTGATTATCAAGTGCTAAACAAGGTAACTGTAAAAAACAAATACTCTATTTCATTAATAGTGGATTTGTTTGATAGGTTGGGCAATGCCTATTATTTTACTAAGATGGATTTGAGATCAAGATATCACCAAATTCAAATAGTCGTTAGTGACAAGCTGAAGACAACAAGTGTGACGAGATACGACTCCTTTGAATGGTTAGTTGTGCCTTTTGGCTTAACTAATGCCTTAGAAACTTTTTGTACTTTGAGGAACAACTTGCTCCTTCCCTACTTAGACAAGTTCATGGTGGTGTACCTGGACAATATAGTAGTGTACAACAACTCTTTGGAAAAGCATGTTGAGCACTTAAAGGTACTATTCAAGGTGCTGTGGGAAAACAAGCTATACCTGAAGAAAGAAAAATGTTCCTTTGCATGAGAAGAGGTGGAGTTTCTTAGGCATGTCATCACTAAAGGAACTCTGTGGATGGACAAGGCTAAAATGAAGGCAATTTAGGGATGGGAAGCTCCCTCGAAGGTAACAAAATTGAGATCCTTCCTTGGCCTAGTCAACTACTATAGATGCTTTATTGTAGGGTTCTCGGCAAGAGCCACACCCTTGATGGAGTTGTTAAAAAGGTCCAAGACTTTGGATTGGATGGAGGCATGCCATAAAGCCTTTAAAGACTTGAAGGCTGTTGTGATAAAGGAACTAATGTTGACGTTACCAGATTTCTCCAGAACATTCAAGGTACGTTCGAATCCTTCTAACTTTGCTACTGAGGGTGTACTCATGTAGGATGGGCATCCCATTGCCTTTGGAAGTTGAAAGTTAAATGAAATGGAGCACAAGTAAATGGTCCAAGAGAAGGAAATGACGACCGTAGTTCATTGCTTAAGGACTTGGTGTCACTACTTACTTGGCTGGCGGTTCTTGATCCAGACAGGTAATGTAGCCACAAGTTACTTTCAAAATCAGAAGAACTTGTCCCGAAGCAAGCTAGGTGGCAAGAATTTCTTGCTAAGTTCGATTACTCAATGGAGTACAAGCAAGGGAAAGTAAATGTGGTTACTGATGCCCTTAGTCACAAGGCAAAGTTGGCCACTTTGAGTGTAGTTGTGGGAGACACACTACAACTCATATGAGAAGGGATGTCTTATGATTCTGTGGCCAGACAGTTGGAGCAACTAGTAAAAGAAGGCAAGTTTTTGGATGGAAGACAAACTACTCTACATGAAGAAAAGATGTATATATGTGCCCAAGTGGGAGAACCTCCAATGCAAGCTTATCAAGGAATGCCATGATAGCAAGTGGGCAGGGCACCTTGGACAATGGAGGATGAGAGCTCTTGTGGAAGCCTTGTATTTTTGGTTTGGTATGCAAGATGAAATAGAATTATTTGTGAAAACATGTCATGTATTCCAACAGGATAAACCAAAAAGGAGAGCTCCTAGTAGACTATTGGAACCCTTACTAATTCCAGGTCGTCCATGGGAGAGTGTCTCCATGGACTTCATCAGTGGGTTGCCAAAGGTCGATGGTTGTGGATCAATTTTGGTGGTGGTTGACCGACTGTCAAAATATGCAACCTTCGTACTAGCCACTATGGAGTGCCCTAGGGAAGCCATGACATGATTATTCTTCAAACACATGTTGAAGTTTTGAGGGTTAACTCGAACATCATCAGTGATAAGGATCCATGGTTCATAAGCCAATTATGGAGGGAGCTATTCGAATTGCTAGATTCAAAGTTACGATTCTCCACAAGCTTTCACCCTCAAAGAGACAGGCAAATAGAAAAGGTGAATAGCTTGGTGGAGTTGCATTTGAGACACTTTGTGAGTGAGAATCAAAAGGACTAGGTGAAACTAATGAATATAGCGTAGTTCTCTTACAACCTCCAAAGAAGTAAGTCAACAAATAAGAGCTTGTTTGAACTAGTGATAGGGCAACAACTGTTGACCCCTCCAGCTCCAAAAGTGAAGTACTCAGGACAATGCCCTAGTGCCTATGATATGGTGAAGTCTTGGCGAAAGAACGCAGATGTAGTTAAATTGTACTTGAATAAAGCTATAAAGAGGATGAAGAAGTAGGTTGATTGGACGAGAAGGCCAGCTAAGTATAATATTGAGGATCAAGTAATGGTGAATTTCCTTCCTCATCAATATAAAGCTCACCATCCCCTTCATAAGGGATTGGTTCACAAATATGTCAGTCTTTTTGAAATAGTAGGGAAAGTTAGAAAGGTGGCCTATTGGCTAGACCTACCAACCAACCTTAAGATTCATCATGTGTTCCGTGTGAGTATGATGAAGCCTTTCCATAAGGATGTGGAAGATAATGAACGGAGTAGGTCATTGAAGGCCCCTCCAACAATGATGACCTCCTTCGAGAAGGAGGCAAAGGCAATCCTGGCTGATCACATATTTCAGAAAAAGAGAGTTCATTCGCAGCAACAATTCCTAATTAGGTGGAAAGGATTGCCAGTTAGTGAAGTAACATAGGAGTTCGAGGCTGATCTCTGGCAATTCAGAGGTCTCATCAACCATTACTTGGAGACGACAAGGGTACCGAATTAGGTAGGGGAGAATGTCCCAAACTGGTAATATGGGCCGATGGATTGAGCTATGCAATACAAGTCGAACCTCCATGTTCTGGACTAGTAGTACAGGCCGATGGACTGAGCTATGCGAGTACGAGTCCAGCCCACTTAGTTTCCTTGTTGTTGGGTCATCCACTCGGGTGATGCCCATTGTTCTTTCCTTTTATGTTCCTTGTATTTGAATTTTGTAGAAAGTAACTAACTTTTTTAATATAAGAGACGTTTCTCTTCTACACCTAAGTGTAACGATTATGATATTGAATAAAGGCCACTATTATGATTCCATACTTATGATTGTAACATTAGTTTACAATTTAGAAAGACAAGTGTCCTGATTCGATGAACCTCATTCAAAATTCTAAGTAACGTTCACACATTTATGAATCCATCATAAATGTGTAACCGTTACTACACTTAAACACTCAAGCTCTCCCATCATACTTCATAATTTTCCTTGTGTTCTCTCCATAAGTTCTCCTATGAAAGTGATCCTAATTAGAAGGCTAACTCAGTTCATTGCTAAGACTTGAGTGTCGAACGGGTTTCTCCAAGTCTGTTACACCTAAGCCTACTTGACACATACATTCAACTTTCTTAATACATGTTGAATAATTAATTCTAGTACTACTAACCATATTATTGTAAAGCTTTTATGGTTGAAGTTAATTGTTTCATGTGCTTCTAGATCCAGAAAAATTAAATTTCCTAATGGTGATGGTGCTTTGATTATCCACATTGGTAACACCTACATATCCCAACACCTTAAACTCAACATAGTTCTATATTCACTAGATTTCAAATTTAATATGATATTAACTTCAAAGTTTTCCTAAGAAAATATATGCAACATCATAATTTATGCTCAATTTTATGTATTTTAGGACCTTTAGATGAGTGAAGTCAAAGGGCTTGATAGAGTAAAAATAGGCTTTACTATTTTGTTGCATGTCCTAATAGTAAAGATGTCACACAAATTTCAAAACATGACCCACGTTTTGTGAACACATTGTCAATATGTCATGTTTCTAATTCTAAACTTTAGCATTGTAGACTCAAACATATGTCTAATGCAAAATTTAAGTTTATTAATAAATTTAAGTTTGCAAAATTCACTAAGCATGAGCCACATGTTTACCCATTTGTGAAACAAACTCACAACCCTTTTCATATGTGTGATGATACAATGCAATGGATTTTTGACTTAATTCAACTTGATGTTTGGAAGCCATATTGAATTCTTAAAGATGATAGATCACATTATTTTCTCAATCTAGTAGATGATTTTTCATGATGAACATGGACATTCTCAATGAAGGTCAAGCTTGATTAGAAGAATTTCTTAACCTAGTGAGAAAGTAATTCAAATGGCAACACATGGCATAAACGACTTGGACATTCAAATTTACATATTATAAGAGAACTACATAAACAAAAACTTATTGATTTGATAGGTGAAATACCTGAAATTTGTACTATTTGTCTAGAAACAAAGAGTCATTGTTTGCCTTTTAAATCCTCAACAAAGAAATCATAGATACCTTTTAAACGTATTCATGGTGATTTATGGGGACTATCTGCAGAAAGATCATGCTAGAACTTTATATTTTATGCAATATTTGTTGATGAATGTAAAGGTATACTTGGCTTTACCCCTTGAAAAGGAAATCCAGCTTTTATCATACTTTTGTTGAATTTGAATCCATGATAGAACAACAGTCTGATGGAAGAATCAAGATTTTACACTCAAATAATGGTGGTGAATATACCAGCAAAGAGTTGGAGGAAGAATTGCACTATCATGGAATCTTACATCAAATGCCATGTCCCTACATGCTAAAACAAACTGGAATTGCAAAATGGAAGTACAACCACATTGTAGAACTCAGAAGATCATTATTAAAGCAAGCTTTAGTCCCACATAAGTATTGAGTGGAAGCCTTCTCAACTACAGTATATTTGATAAATAGATTGCCATCACAGGTATTGCATAATAGATCCCCTTTTGAAGTATTATATAATCAAATTCTTGAGTATGGCATGTTCAAAGTCTTTGGTTCACAATGTTTTCCATGCTTAAGATTAACAATGACTAACAAATTAGTCTCTAAGTCAACCTCATGTGTCTTCTTAGGATATAGTACTCAGCATAAAGGATATCGATGCTTGCATCTAAAGACAGGTAAAATGTTTATTTCCAGACATATGATATTTAATGAGCAAATGTATCCCTTTGAAGAAAAGAGTACGAAACATCATGAAGGAAGGAATGAATCTTAACCCTCTGATGATGCTATTCTTAGAGATCTAAGGACACTTCAAGAAGAAAACCTAAGAAGTAACACTCAAGCACCCCAAGAGGACATGACACACAATTATGATATCCACCTAGTACATCCACACCATCACCTTATGGCAAATCAAACTAAAGATATGGTTATACCTAGCAAGCAATACAACAAGGGAGTTGATATTTCTATTTCACCGTACAGCAAGAGAGCACAAAATCTGGTTGGCTTTCATGAGGAAAACTCAGGAAGTGAAGAAAATTCTATGTTCACATTTAATGAAGAAGTACAAGACACTATTTTAAATACCCTACCAGATCAAGAAAGATCTCACAAGTTGCCTTATAATCATCAAGTCTCTTCTTCTTTGGAAAACTCCTCATCCTCTTTCCATTCTGAGCCTAACAAGGACCCTTGTCTCTTTAAGCAAAACATAACCTCCATTCAAAAACCTACTGAACAAACACCAACTGAGTCATCTTCTAGAAGCCATCCAATGACAACAAGAAGTCAAGTTGGAATCAGTCGTCCTAATACCCGTTATGCATTACATGCAACCTCCAATATTCCAGCAACACCCACTAACTTAACAAATGCTCTCTCACATGCCGGTTGGAGGTCAGCCATGCTAAATGAGATGAGGGCATTGCAAAAGGTTGGAACTTGGTCTCTTGTTCCTCGATTACCCTCCATGAACGTTGTAGGAAACAAATGGGTCTTTAAGACCAAGCTCACACTAAAAGGTACCCTTGACCATTTGAAGGCACATTTGGTAGCGAAGGGCTTTCATCAAGAGGCTAGAATCGATTATCTCAAGACATATAGCCCTGTGGTGCATCCTATAACAATTAGGTTAGTTGTTTCCCTAGCTGGTATCCATGGTTAGGATATCAAACAGCTTGATATAGAAAATGCTTTCTTGCATGGCTACTTATCAAAATTAGTTTTTATGCTCCAACCAGAAGGGTTTATTGACCCAAGATTTCCTTGTCACATTTGCCAACTCCATAGATCACTATATGGGTTAAAGTAGTCTCCTAGAGCTTGGTTTGAAAGGTTTTATGATTTCTTACTAGAATGTTGCTTCACTTGCTTTGTGTTTGATCCCTCTCTTTTCTTGTATCAAAAAGACATGAATGAATTGTGGGTCTTACTATATGTTAATGACATCATTGTTACAGGAAATTCCACAAAGCTAATTAATGATTTTGTTGATGAACTTGGTTGTGGTTTTCCTGTTAAGGATCTAGGTAGACTACACTATATTCTTAGTCTACAAGTCACTTATAATGAAGCCAGCCTATTCATATCTCAACACCAATATGCACTTAATGTCCTTCAAAGAATAGAATATATGATATATAGCAAGCCAATTTCAACACCCATGGTAGTAAAGGATGAAATGGTTGCTAACGGTGAAAGTTTTCTGCCACAGCCGACTATTTTTCGTAGTATGCTTGGCTTACTCCATTACTTGTCTTAAACATGACCAAATATTAGCCAAGCAATCCATCACTTATGCCAGCAAATGAGTGCTCCACGCATTAAAGATTTCTTCAAACTTAAATGAATTCTAAGATATTTGCAAGGAACAACAAATTATGGGTTACAGTTTCATTGTCAAAGCCCCACTACCTTTGGATTCACCGATGCTAATTATGGAGGTTGCCATCAATCTAGAAAATCAACCACTGAATTCTTTATGCTCATGGGAGCTAATCTTATTTCATGGTTTTCTTGTAAGTAGGATTTTGTTTCACGTTCATCTACAGAAGTAGAATACAAGGCAATGGCAGAAGGCACAACTGAAGCCGTGTGGCTGATGAACTTGATGAAGGCTCTCAAGGTAAGCCAATATCACCCCATTCACATCTTTTGTGACAACCATTATGGTTTACATATATATGTTAACCTAGTTTAGCATAACAAAACAAAGCATATAGAAATTGATATTCATTTTGTTAAAGAAAAGGTTGCACAAGGTACCATTGTTACAACTTATGTGCCATCTAGTGAACAACTAGCTGACATATTAACCAAGCCACTACCAAGGGACCAATTTGGGGAACTAAGGAACAAGATTGGTGTAATCCCATCAATCTTGCAGGGGAGTGTTGGTGTTATTGGTTCTATGCTTGAGGAAGTTGAAAGAAGTAATAAAGAGCTAGAAGATAAAGGCAAACAAGCACTCACAACACTCCTAAACTCACTGCCTACACTAGTGTCGTCCATGCAGGACAACTACCCAAAGCTTATGTTGAATGCAACAAGTGAACGATCTCAGACTCTACATGCACCACGAGCACTTTATAGACAGTTGTACCAACCAAAGTTCACTAGACAACATGGACTCCAGCTGAGCAACAACTTAACCTTCAAAGATTACCATCTTGGAGAGACTTCTAGAGATCTTATCTGAAGGATTAATGCTCCCCCACCCACTCATCCAAGAAACAAGTTTAGGGAAGAAGACACCGACTTTGAAAAGATAATCCTGAGAAAGTCTATGCTAGTTGGTAATGATATGGATGAAGATAATGGAATTGACTAAACCAATATTGACTTTATGTAATAAGAAATAATATTTTTATGTAAGGCTGATGACTATATAAGTCGTGTGCTAACTTAGAAACTATGTGGTTGTTTTAGAGCTATTATTTTGATATTAATAATATTTTAGCCTTTCATTTTTACTCTTGTTACCAAAATTCAAGTAAGCTTCTCCAATGCAAGATCCAATAATGATGAATAAGCACAAAAAGAACTTAACTGTATTTGGTGTTACACCTCTATCATAATATCGCCTAATGAGCAATGCAACAACAATAAGCATAAAAATGAAGAGCGTACTAAAGGAGAAAACACTCGACAACACATCAAGACTAGAAAAGATGCTACAACTTCACTAGTTATTGTGACCAATAGAGTGGCATTGATGGGGGGTTCCAGTCTTTAAGTGCACTAGTGCGAATAAAGGCAGAATCATGTGCGACCTCACAATTTAAGTCGTGTATCGAGCTTGCCCGAGGGACCCAACCAACAAGCTAGAAGTCATCCCCCTTCAATGCACATATACTCACCAAGTACTTGGCCTAGTTCATGCCAATTTGACCATGCACAGCTGAAAATGTTGTGTCCTTATCAATCTCGGTGTATTTCTACATCATGGTCAAAGCCAAAGCCATCAAGTAATAAATCACAGTGATCAGAGCCATGGAACCAATCAAGGCCACCAGAATATCCCTAGAGGGGCTGCTTAGTCTCCTCCGCCATAATTGCCACCATATTGAACCTGTGTAAGACTAGTACATAATTGTAGCTGCCTGAAAAATAACTTTTGCTCCCATATGGAAAAAAGGGACCAAATTTAAGCTCTTTGTTAGCTCATTTTATGAGTCCATGTAATGTGGGCTTATATCAATGAGCATAAGCTAATATTTCCTATCATGGCTAGTTATTGCTGGTCCATTATGGTTGTACACATTTGTATTGCCCTTGTTGCCTATTTGTTATTATTTGGTATGAACCTTTTTGTTCATCTTATAGTTTGTGATGAGTCCATCTATTTGTATGGACACATTCAATTATTGGCTAAGCCCCCTTTCTAGCTCTCCTCATATATATTGTAGCATGTTGTAGGGAGAAAATTAGTAAAAATGGTTATGAATTTATATACTGCATTTAATAGTGGGAAAATGCCCCACAAGGCATTTTTACCATGTCATTGCTCTCTACATGCTTAAAGGAAAAAGGCACACATTCACCAGAAGACACACGACACTCCATTTTCACACATGTGAGAGAGCTTCTCTTGTAGTCCATGGTTTGGTCTCCCATCTGTAGCAGCTTTGGCTACCTCATCGAGCTAGGAAGATAATAAAAGGAAGGCTAGGGCCTACTTACAATTGAAGAGATGGAGAAGTGTGGTACGTCCTCTAACTACATCATGTATTATTTCTTGAAACCCACTGATTTTCTTCATGGTTGGTGCTTTGATCCTATAAAACAGCCTCAATTGAGGCTATATTTTCTAACACTTTTCGCATGGACAAACCAAACCGCTATGAAAAACACAATAATAGAGGCACTAAATATGGAATTAACCAAATTCAGGATAGATGTACCCTTTGTCCCACTCATTGCTATAGTATTGGTGATCAAAAGCACCCTAATAGCGATCGGGTCTAGAAGATCAAAACCTTTAGCTAAGGGACAAACTTTAATGTGAAAGAAATTAGGATCATTCTTGATCATACTAGCAAAATAGGAAAACCAAGATCTACCAAGCTTGGCCATGCCGACAACGGCCTCTAGGAGAATATTCCCGCCAGTAATAAAGGCAATGAAGTCACCCAACTCCACGCACAAGTAGGAGAAGGAGCCCCTAGCGACAGGGATTTCGATGGCAAACTCGATGTAGTAGAAGGAAGAGAGAAGAGTGGAGGGGTTGGAGGTAGCGAAGGAGAGGACGATGGAGGGGTTGGCATGGTCATGGGCTTCAAGGCCGATGATGGTGAAGATGTTGGAACCAATGATAGAGCCAAAACTAAGCCAGACTAGATCCCACCAAGAAAGACACTTGTGCATTTGGTGCTCACTGGCCTTGCGATCTCCACTAGCTCAAAGGCATTGGAGAAGCAATGAAAGAGGCGGTCCCAGAGGTGGAAGCATATGTGGGAGAGAGCTACCTTTTAGGATGTGAGGCTCTCGAAGGAGGCTTCTAGGAAAAAGTCTTGCTTGCTCCACCACCAGTAGCTTTTACTTGGAGGCTTTGGATCTTATTGCTTGGGTTGCACAGCCATGCAAAGATTTTGAAAGAGAGGGCTGTTGGTTGGAGAGTTAAGATTGGCAAGGATTCAAATAGCAAAAAATGGTTGAAGACGTTGTTGTATTGAGGGCTTGTTTTGGGCAACATGCATTTGGTCGAGTGGAATATAAATATTTATATACAACCTAGGATTCCTCCAGTAAGCTACTTTCCTGAATGGTCAACTCAAATTAGTGAGCGGTTTTTGCTTTCTAAGAAACTTGACGATAACTGAATATTTTTATTAATAACAATAAATTTAGGTGTTATATCATATTGCCCAAACTAGTTTGAGGGAGAAATTGCATTATCTATATTGCCTAAACTAACGTGTACATTTCTAATCAAAGTCAAGCTCTTGAGGATCAATTTATGTTCCATAATGCAGATCAAAGTATATTATTTGACACAAATCTATTAAAGGAAATGGCAACACAACAATCCAAGAAGAGGGGTTGAATTGGATTTTCAAAAATGAAAATTTTTTCCCTTTTGTTTCTTTGCTTTGGTGATAAATTTTGTACGTAGGATTTGATTATGAAAAGCAAATGATTAAATGTAACAAAAAGGTGTAATTTTAACACTAGGTGTATTATTATTTTTTTCTGAAAGAAACAAGGGTGATAACACATCTTCTTAATCATAGTAAAATTGGATGTAATAACTATACCATATAGAAGTACAAAAGTTAGGGCATAAACCTAACCTTTTCAAAATAGACTCACCATAGCAAGAAAAACAATTACAACAATTAACATTACTAGAAAAAACATTCAAAACAAGTAAGAAAATTACAAAGGGTAATGTGTGGTCTTAACCCCATGGAGGCTTATAATTACCTAAACCCAACTTATCCTTTCAGAAAGCATTCCAACTTGATCATGATACAGAGCCTAGACAATCCACAATATCTTTGGTTGTTTGTTTGTTTCAATTGCAATTCCAAGCACGTAATTAGGTAATAACCCTAGCCTTTCGTAAGGTTGAGATGTTGTTGCTACCACCGCAAGGTCTCTGAAGCTACTGCCATCCACAAACGCTACTACCATTCCAAAATGCTACCAATTCTGGCTTCTTTGACCCTTTCCCAAACCCCCGGCCCCGTTGTCTAAATCCTAGTCCATGTAATGCCACTGCTGCCACCATACATAGACATAGTCCAATCTATACCAATTTTACCAAAATCTAGAAAACCCATAACCATAA
Organism: Casuarina cunninghamiana; assembly: GCA_028551485.1. Taxonomy (NCBI): domain Eukaryota; kingdom Viridiplantae; phylum Streptophyta; class Magnoliopsida; order Fagales; family Casuarinaceae; genus Casuarina; species Casuarina cunninghamiana. The sequence goes on along the minus strand of CM052363.1, from coordinate 21,090,596 downwards.
CAACCAAAACAAGCTTTTATGTTCACCACCCTCCTCTGCCTCACCAAACATAATATTGTCTCATCCATTAACACATTAACAGAAAAACACTGGTTCGAATCTCTTTCTTTCTTTTATTCTTCTTGTGATTTTTCTATGTAATTGGTGGGTAAGCTGGGGAATTGAATCAGTTATTAGATAATTAGATTTGGTTGTTGTGTTGTTCAAAATGGTGGATTGTTGGATTTAGTTGTTGTATTGTTCAAAACAGTGGATTGTTGGAAGATTTTGTGTGAAGGAGTAAATTGATTAGGTGTTTTGTTCCACTACTTGGATTATTATTTTACCATGCATTTCTGGTTGAAATTACTTGAGACGTGGTGGTTATATAGGTTATTGGGATTGTTCTGTGAATTGCATTACACATTGTGTAATGGGTAATCATGGTGCAAGGTAGGTGTTCGACTTGAAACTTAAGAAGGAAGAATTCTTTTGTTTAAAGTAGTTGTGTTATCACGAAAGGAAACCTACATTTCAATCACCCTATGGTGGCCGGATCTATGAACCTAAGTGCATTAAGGCTTTGCTCATGGCAATTGGAACAAAACCAACAAAGGGCTCACCGATACTCTTGGAAACCCATAGCAAGACTAAGATGGAAGACAAATCTATGCATCCAATTAAGTGATTCCTTAGCTACCATGATGGAAGATTTGAAAGATAAAAGCCTTTACCCATTAAAGAATCTTAAGTGTGAATCCAGTTTCAACAGTCAACATGGACCTTCGATAGCACCATTGTCCAGGGTAGGATGGGACAATGAATGGCAAAGACATGCCCTTAAGCAAGTGCAATATGATAACAAAGTTCTAGTGATAGCTTTGCAGTGCAATCAAGCTTTATACAATTCATGTGACACGAGGGATGACACACATAAAAGCTTCTCACAACAAATCAGAAGATTAGGAGGCCTTTAAAATTAGGGATGCAAATGAAAAAGCCAAATCCTACCATTTTCACTTGGACATATTCCCCAACTAAGTGTGGTCTAACAGTCATGAGCCCTTTCAAGAGTGTTAAACCTAAAAAACCAACTACAAGTTGTTAGGTTTTATGGCTTAACAAGAAGGGGGGTTGAATTGTTAATCTAACAATAATATACTTTTGTTTGCAGTAAAACATTCAATCAGATTAATTTAGCAATTGATAGATTAATAAGTAGTAAACATTCAAAGTTATTCAAATCAATAAAAAGCAAAAGAACAAAGACCCAATTTACCACGGTGGTTCGGCACTCAATCCTTGAGTCCTACGTCCACCCTCTTCTCCTCAAATCCAACCGATTGAAGTTTCCTTTACTCAACCAGATTAGGAGAACACTTTCTCCCTAATCCAAATAATTCCTTCTCAAAGGAATTCTCAGGTTCCAATACAAGTTATGATCAAAAGATCATGTACAATAGCAAATCCCCAAATAATATGATAATTTGAGGGATATTTCTAATTAGAGGAGCTATTCAAGTATAGATAACAAGGTGCAAAGCTCCTATCACGAAATCCCCAATTTGAGTAAATTAGGGTTTCGGATTTTCCTCAATATTTATGTGCAACGAATATTTTTAAGTGTAATCAGCACATAAATAATGTTATACAAGTTATAATCAATTAGATAATCAAAGAATAAGCCGAATAATCAAATATCACCGAACCCTTGTGAGTCACCGAGAGATGAGCAAACTTGAATCAAGTAATAAGTGAGCTCAAGAGATTTTCTTCGCAAAGAGAACACTTCAAATAGATGTAGATCATCAATCAATCCCTTCACGCATACATCCCCTTTAAATAGAGAACATATCTAGGGATTTTTTAGATCAAACCTGAACCATAGCCTTCTTCCCGTTAGGAACAGTGACCTATCTATCAAATTGACCTCATTTCACTTCTCAGAGCTTCAATCCAACCGTTCTGACATCCAGTCTCCTCCAAAATCCTCTCGTTGAGGATTTGGCACTCGAGAGAACAGAGGCGACATCGGAGACGTGTTTTTCATCGAAGGACAGTGGCTAGGGCAAAATGATCGAGAACCCCCTTTTGTGCATCTCTCTGATAAGTGAGACGACGTCATAGCAAGCATACCTCTAGTAAGTGAGACGACACAGTAGCAAGCGCGGGTAGGCCTCTTCAGCAGGGTCGGGCTGTAGCGAACTTGGGCCGTGTCACCGAACAGTGGTCCAGTAGCAAAAGGTCCAACAGATAATTATGGTCTAATATCAACAGGGTCCAACAATCAGAACATAGGCCAATAATATGAGCTTTTATAAAGTTCACATTTTGGTGTAATATATATCTTAGCTTTGAACTAATAGAAAGCTAGAATCAAGGCTCCTCATGTTCCTACTGTTGAAAATCATATGCTTGTATGTTTTGATTAAGAAAAATTTTATTTGAATATATGTTAAATAGAATATGATATTTTGCATATATAATAGAATATATGAAATTGTGAGTGCACATATTAAAACTCAAAGGAAGTAAAAGGTGTGCAAATTATAATATCAATTAATGATATTATAAAGTAGCCGGGTTCCTACATTTTATTATCAAACATCAAATATGAAGCCAATTTGATTTACTCTATGAATATTTTAATTAATAGATTAATTTATATTCTTCGTTATGTTAAAAGGAATTTTGATACTTGGAACTGGTATACTTATAGGTGTATTTGAAGAGCAAAAAAACCTATGATAGTGGAGTATACATATTCATTGGACCGACCATATGTATATGGGTACATGAAGCTTATTTATATGCACAACCCGTGAAAGAGGTTCAGCCCGTGAAAAAGGTTCAACCTGTGAAAGAGGTTCAGCCCGTGAAGAGAGGTGCAGCCCGTGAAGAGAGGTCAGCCCGCGAAGCTTGAAACGGCAACGTTCTGAGCAAGTCACTTATCCAAAACGGCAATGTCCGGAGCAAATAAGAGCGTTAGCTCTTATGATTGAACGCCTGAAGCCCTAGCCGCATATCTCGACCTAGAGCCATCCTCCTCCTCTCGGTCTCTCTCCTGCGACGCCGGCTCCAACGGGAAGATTGGTGAGGCCACTAAGTGTCAGAACGGTCATCTTGCTGGAAAATCTACATATGCTTCAGTACAACGTCGTATCCATCAAATCTCAACGGAACGATTTCAAAAAAGGTTTGAACCGAAACCCTAATATGTTCAACATTTGAGTACCTACTATAAAAGGGAGCTTCGGATGAACTATTTGTACTTGCTGAGACATATTCTTGCTGATTTGATCAAAAGAGATAAAAGCCCTCATCGATTTGCTCTTATTGCCGTGTTCGGCAATGTTTGAAGGAAAAGGAAATCTTCGGTGATATTCTCTAAACTTGTTATCTTGTGAATATCATTTGAAAGATTGATCTTTGTATGTGCTAGATTACTTATAACATTATTTGCACATAAAGATTATTGTAAATCCGAAACCCTAGATTTGTGAAATTGGGGCTTTCGAGATTAGAGCTTGAATTGACTCTATATACATTCAATTAGCTGTCTGATAAGCTTAAATCCTCACTCATATCATATATTTTAGGAATGAGCTTGATGTATTAAGGTTTTTGTAAACCTAACCTTGTAACCGTGAGCTATATAACTCCTTTTGAGGAGTTGTAAGGTGAAGGAGAGGTGCTCTCCTTGTTTGAAGTAAAGTAGATTTCAACTCGGTTTGAGTTGAAGGAGAAGAGGGTGGAAGTAGGTGAAAAGTGCCGAACCACCGTGAAATTCTTGGTTGTGAATTTTCTGATCTGATTCTTTTCTTTTATACTCTATTACTATTGTGATATCTTATCTAGTTGTGATTGCTATAAAGAAACAAAAATTTAGGAAGATATTTAAATTAGCTAAACTTCTAAATATCTAATTCAACCCCCCCCCCCCCTTCTTGGATAGCCATAATCCCTACACTTACAAGTGCATAAAGCCAAGTATCATATTCCTTAATAAAATGTTCAAATATATTTTTTGGCATCATACACAAATACACTTCTAAAAAAAAAAACTTTAAAAATATGTTTTATGAAAGAATGTAGGAACTCGGTTACTTTATAATATCATTAATTGATATTATAATTTGTACACCTTTTACTTCCTATAATTTTCTTTTGCATATATGAAAAACATATTTCAAGAATTATATTTAGCAAAATATTTTTAGTCACAACAAAACCCTATTTTCCAACAATCTCCCCCTTTTTGATGATGACAAAATACTTAAATAGTATGGCACATGTCACCAAATATTAATCATGTTTTTCATGAGAACATAATTGGGCATTGCAACATTTGATCATTACACAATTAAATTCACGATATTTACTGCTCATATGATCAGAATCAGAAAGCAAGTCCTATGCATGTATCTAATAGATTTCGAACATCATAAAACATGTGAGTTTCCAAGCAGGGGTGTTAGAGAGATATCCCACATTCTACACTTATACAGTCAGAAATGAGACTTCACATGTGCACTATTCTCTCCCCTTTTTTGTCATAAGCAAAAAGATGGGCATGCAAGTAATCAGGACAGACTGTAAAAATGAGCAGCAAGTAAACCGGCAAGGATAAGATTTGGGTACTAACCGGATGCTGTTGGAGTGGAATTAGAACCGCTCCCCCTCAAACTGAGCAGTTTGTGTAACAATAAAAGAACAGAGAAATAGTAGTAATAGAGAGTTCAAATGTGTTCAGGGACTATCATTCCAAGTTCTCTTCTAAGAGCATAAAACATTTCCTTCAATAAAGGTTTGGTTAAGATATCAACAATCTACCAATCAGTACTCACAAATTCAAGTACAACATCTCCTTTTTGAACATGATCCTGAATGAAATGATGTCTAATTTCTATGTGTTTAGTTTTAGAGTGCTGGATAGGATACTTAGTAAGATTAATTGCATTGGTGTTGTCACATTTTAATGGAACTTTATGTGATAATATGCCATAATCCTCTAATTGTTGTTTCATCCATAATATTTGAGCACAACTACTGGCAACAGCTATATATTCGGCTTCAGTAGAAAAAAGAAGTACACAGTTTTGTTTCTTGGAGTGCCAAGCAATAAGCATGTTTCCGAGATAGTGACATCCATCACTCGTACTCTTCCTATCTAATTTGCAGCTAACATAATCAGAATCACTAAAGGCATACAAATTTAGAGTTGTATCTCTAAGACACCAGATTCCTAAGGAAACCGTGTCTCTAAGGTATCTAAAGATTCTTTTGACAGTGACTAGGTGCTGTTCTTTAGGATTGGATTGATACCTAGCACACAAACACACACTGAACATGATATCCAGTCTAGACGCAGTCAACTATAGCAAAGAACCAATCATTCCACGATATGATTTAATGTCTGCACTAATTCCATTTTCATCATTGGATAATGACAAAGAGGTGCTCATTGGTGTGTTCATTGGTTTAGAGTCATGCATCTTGTATTTCTTGAGCAATTCATTTGTGTATTTTGTTTGACTTATAAGAGTTCCTTTATTTGTTTGTTTGATTTGCAATCCAAGAAAGTATGTTAACTCACCCATCATGCTCATTTCAAATTCACTTTGCATGCATGCAGTAAATTCTTCACATAGTATAGAATTTGTAGAACCAAACACAATGTCATCAAAATATATTTGAACAATCAAAATCTCTTTTTCTTTGTTCTTTATAAATAAAGTGTTGTCCACTTTTCCTTTTCTAAAACCATGATTAATCAAGAAAGAACTTAGTTTATCATACCATGCCTATGGAGCTTGTTTCAAACCATATAAAGCTTTTGACAGTTTAAAGACATGATTTGAATAAATCGGATCTTCAAATCCAAGTGGTTGTTCAACATATTTCTCTTCCTTTATAATACCATTCAAAAATGCACTCTTGACTTCCATTTGAAATAAGGTAAAGTTCATACAGCAAGCAAAGGCAAGTAAGATTCTAATTGCTTCTAGCCTAGCTACTGATACAAATGTTTCATCATAGTCAATTCCTTCTTCTTGACTATATCCTTGTGCTACTAATCTAGCCTTATTTCTAGTAATAGTACCATTTTCATCTAGTTTATTTTTGAATACCCATTTTGTGCCTATAACTGGATGATCCTTTGGTCTAGGAACTAGATTCCAAACCTTGTTTCTTTCAAACCGGTTTAATTCTTCTTGCATAACAAGGAACCAATTTTCATCTTCAAGAGCCTCATCTACTTTCTTTAGCTCTACTTAAGATAGAAAGGCTTGATGTTCACATGTGTTATGAACCCAAGACCTTGTGCTTACTCTAACATTGGGATTTCTTATGATGTGATCTTAATCTACTTCATTTCTTACTCTAGGAAAGGAAGGTTTCCTAGTTTCATACTCCCCCTTAACTTCAGCCCTATTTGGAACACTCTTAGTTCCACTATTCTCTTCGGTTTCTAGAATACCGTGATAGTCATCCTCAAACTTAACATGGATTAACTCTTCTACAACTAAAGTTCATTTATTGAATACTCTATATGCCTTACTTGTATGAGAATATCCAAGAAATATTGCTTCATCACTTTTGGAATCAAATTTCCCAAGTGATTCTCTTCCATGATTTAAAACAAAACATTTGCTGCCAAAAACATGAAAGTATGAAATGTTTGGTTTTCTTTCAAAGAATAATTCAAAAGGTGTCTTTTTCAAAATTGGTCTTATTAGAGCATGATTTGAAATATAACAAGCTGTGTTTACAGCTTCTCCCCAGAAATGTTTAGGAAGATTATATTCACACATCATGGTCCTAGCCATTTCTTGAAGAGTCCTATTTTTCCTTTCAACAATACCATTTTGTTGTGGTGTTCTAGGAGCTGAAAAGTTGTGTGAAATACCATTTTCTAAACAGAATTTTTCAAAAAGTTGGTTTTCAAATTCACCATTGTGATCAATTCTTATTTTATGATAGAAAGACCTTTTTCATCTTGAATCATTTTACAAAATTCAGCAAACTTCTGAAATGCCCCATCTTTTGTAGCAAACATGTATGTCCATGTGAATCTAGAATAATCATCTATAATAACTAAGACATAATATTTACCATTTAGTGTTGCTATTCTCATAGGACTGAAAAGGTCCATGTGTAGTATCTTAAATGGTCTAGATGTACTCACCACAAGCTTCGATTTGAAGCTACTTTGTGTATGTTTACCCTTAATGCACACTTCACATATTCTATCATTGTTAAATTCTAAAGATGGAAGACCTTTTACTAAATTATACTTACACAATTTTTCTATCAACCCTAGACCCGCATGTCCTAGCCTTCTATGCCATAACCAAGCATCAACATTTTTATTCACAACCAAGCATGTTTGTTCAACATTCAATTTACTTAAATCAAGCACATAGATGTTGTCTTTTCTATTTCCAACAATCTTCATTTTATGTTTAGCATTCTCAACAAGACAATTTTCTTTTCCAAATTTTATTTTGAATCCTTTATCACATAGCTGACTTATGCTAAGTAGATTAAATTTTAGTTCATCTACAAGTAGAACTTCAAATATAAGTAGGGTATTAGGATTACCTATTGTTCCCATTCCATTTATTCTTCCTTTGGAGTTATCTCCAAAAGACACCATACCTCCATTTCTCAATTCAAGTGTTGAGAAGAGCTCCTTCATCCCAGTCATATGTCGAGAGCATCCATTGTCCAGAATCCACATGTTTTTGAGCTTTTTGTTTCTCATTTGTGCACTCATAACCTGCAGAAACAAATTTGATCGTTGAAGTGCTTGGTACCCTTTTTATTTTGGGTCCATGAATGTTAGTTTGAATTAGAATTCTGTCATTCTTAGCCAGCCAAAGTTTCTTTACTTTGTAAGCCTTTCTAAGTCTTATGGGACATTTATCAAAACTATGACCAATATAGTTGCAAAAAGAACATTTATCATTATGCAGCAGAATTGAACATTCTTTTTCTTTAAAAAAATAAGTAAATGATTTTGATTTGTCATTCAATTTATATCCTAGTCCCGCTTTATCATATATACCTCTTTAAGAGTTTAAAATCCTATCTAATATGCCACTACCCTTCATAAATTTCTTTAACAGCAGATTAGTTGCATCAAGTTTTGATTTCAAGTCACCATTTTCTTTTTCTAGCTTAAGGACTCTATTCTTAAGATTTTCAACACACACATGTGAGTTGTTTTCAACATGTATTTCAACATCAAAACATGCATTGATATCACAGAAATTTTCTGTTTCTATTGTCATGTTTTCATATTTATCTTGTTTCTCATACATATCATTCATGCGAGTATCATATTTCATATATGCATTAGCAGAAATACTAATGTTATCATTCACAAAAATTGAAGCATCTTCCTGTTCAGTTTCATCTCTACATGTAGCAGTTGCTATACTTTGTTTATTATGTACATCAGTTAAAACAGTTTTATTAGCATGTACAGAAGTCAACATTTTCTGTTTTTCAGATTTATTTTTTGCTTTAACTTTTTGTATTTATCTTTTAATTTTTTTGCATACTCAACTAAATCAGAAAATGCAGTTCCTAACCTAGTGTTTATTTGAAGAAATAGTTCAGAATAATTTACCTCACTATTATCTTCCTCGAGAGTTGCTGTTGCAGTTAGGCATAGATGTGCAACTTTTTCTTGAGTTTCTTCATTAGATGAGGAGTTCTCATCATCCCAGGCAGCAATCATAACTTTCTTTTTGTTCTTGCTATTTTTCTTCTTGATCATCAAACAATCAATCTTAATGTATCTTGGTTTTCTGCATTCATAACACACATTCTCCCTAGGTTCATTTGATTATTTTCTCCTAGTTTGCCCTATGTTTTTACTTAATCCTCTTCTTAGAAATTTTCTAAATCTCCTAGCTATAAGAGCTACTTCATCATTTTTTGACTCTTCCTCTTCAACCTTTTCAACTTCTACTTTAAGTGCAAGTGATCTTCTGTTTTCCTTCTTTTTTCTCTTCTCATAAGTTGCATTTCATGACTTTTAAGAGAACCTAGCAAGTCATCTAAGGTCAGCACATCTAGGTCATGAGCTTCTTCTATGGCCATCTTCTTAGGATCCCCACTTTCGTGTAGGGATACTAACATCTTTCTTACCATTTCCTCATTTGTATAGGTTTTTCCTAACAATTTAAGCTCAGAAATAATTTCAATAAATCTACCAAACATGTCACTAATAGTTTTAGAATCTTTCATAACAAATAATTCATAGTCATGTGCAAGCATAGTGACTTTAGAAGACTTTACCTTTTTAGTTCCTTCATAGATGACTTCTAATTTATCCCAAATCTCTTTACCGGTGAGGCAAAAGGATACTTTGTTAAACTCATGTGCTCTAAGACCACTATAAATCATATTCATGGACTTAGCATTTAACCCCATTAGTTTAGCTTCATTTTTTATCCACTCATCAGTTACGGGGAATGTAATACCCTTCCTTATTACTTGCCAAGCTTCTGGATCTTGGCCTATTACAAAGACTTGCATTAATTGTTTCCAATGCCTAAAATTAATGCCATCAAACAAGGGAGGTTTATTAAACCCCGTAACAGCTAAACCTTTGTTAGAAGCCATAGTATGGATCTACTCTAAAATGTTAATCCTTTTAATCAGAGAACCTAGCTCTGATACCAATTGTTGGGTTTTATGGCTTAACAAGAAGGGGGGTTGAATTGTTAATCTAACAATAATATACTTTTGTTTGCAGTAAAAAATTCAATTAGATTAATTTAGCAATTGATAGATTAATAAGTAGTAAACATTCAAAGTTATTCAAATCAATAAAGAGCAAGAGAAAAAAGACCCAATTTACCACGGTGGTTCGGCACTCAATCCTTAAGTCCAACGTCCACCCTATTCTCCTTCAATCCAACCAATTAAAGTCTCCTTTACTCAACCATATTGGGAGAACACGTTCTCCCTAATCCAAATAATTCCTTCTCAAAGGAATTCTCAAGTCCGAATACAAGTTATGATCAAAAGATTATGTACAATAGCAAATCCCCAAATAATATGATAGTTTGAGGGTTATTACTAATCAGAAGAGCTATTCAAGTATAGATAACAAGGTGCAAAGCTCCTATCACAAAATCCCCAATTTGAGTAAATTAAGGTTTCGGATTTTCCTCAATATTTATGTGCAATGAATATTTTCAAGTGTAATCAGCACGTAAATAATGTTATACAAGCTATAATCAATTAGATAATCGAAGAATAAGCCGAATAATCAAATATCACCGAACCCTTGTGAGTCACCAAGAGATGAGCGAACTTGAATCAAGTAATAAGTGAGCTCAAGAGATTTTCTTTGCAAAAAGAACACTTCAAATAGATGTAGATCATCAATCAATCCCTTCACGCATACATTCCCTTTAAATAGAGAATAGATCTAGGGCTTTTTTAGATCAAACCTGAACCATAGCCTTTTTCCCGTTAGGAACAATGACCCTCTATCAAATCGACCTCATTTCACTTCTCAGAGCTTCAATCCGACCGTTCTGACATTCAGTCTCCTCCAAAATCCTCCCGTTGAGGATTCGGTGCTCGAGAGAACAGAGGTGACACCAAAGACGTGTTTTTCATCGAAGGACAGCAACTAGGGCAAAATGATCGAGAACCCTCTTTTATGCGTCTCTCTGATAAGTGAGATGACGTCGTAGCAAGCGCACCTCTGGTAAGTGAGACGTCACCATAGCGAGCGCACCTCTGGTAAGTGAGATGACACCGTAACGAGCCCGAGTAGGCCTCCTTCAGCAAGGTCAGGCTGTAGCGAACTCAGGCCGTGTCACAAAACAGTGGTCCAGTAGCAAAAGGTCCAACAGAAAATTATGGTCCAATATCAACAAGGTCCAACAATCAGAACATAGTCCAATAATGTAAACACGGTCTAATAATATGAGCTTTTATAAAGTTCACATTTTGGTGTAATATATATCTTAGCTTTGAACTAATATCAAGCGAGAATCAAAGCTCCTCATGTTCCTATAAGTGCATAAAGCCAAGTATCATATTCCTTAATAAAATGTTCAAATATATTTTTTGGCATCATACACAAATATACTTCTAAAAAAAAAAACTTTAAGAATATGTTTTATGAAGGAATGTAGGAACTCGGTTACTTTATAATATCATTAATTAATATTATAATTTGTACACTTTTTACTTCCTATAATTTTCTTTTGCACATATGAAAAACATATTTCAAGAATTATATTTACCAAAATATTTTTAGTCACAACAAAACCCTATTTTCCAACACAAGTTCCTTTGACCATTCCACAATGACGAAGCAACCAATTATGGAAAAGGGGACTTTGGGTTCCAAACCTACTCTGATCTTTGATCATGATGGACAGGAGATTCAACAAAATTCTATAGGCTCAAATTCAAAGAAGTCCCACTTTTCCAATAGGTGGGATCTTAGACAAAACACTCGGAGGAAATTCTTATCACCTTGTATTCCAATGGCTAATTTACTAGACATTTTGCCTACTCTTTATGGACCCAAAATGCCTTCAATGAGTGGAAATTTTCCTCGTGTGGCTATAACAATCACTTTTGGCGGTGATTGAGAATACCCTAGGGAGATTTTTACATTTAGATCTATGAACTAAGAAGCTCAAGCACCCCATTGCCCCAAGAATATGCATGGAGATGGATATTCATGTGATACTGCTAGAAAAATTCTTGATAGAGATAAAGAATATGGAACAATTGGAGGAGAGTTTCTAGCAAAAAGTAATTTATGAATTGAGAATGGGGCATTGTACATATTGTAATTTGAAAGGTCATGGATTAAATAGTTGTCAAAAAAGAGCTATAGCACGAAGGAAGTTAAACAAAGACAACATTATAGAAACAAAAGGGACAAATTCTAGGTTCATTGTTAAGAAAATCAGCTAAGGAAAAAACAAAAAGGGCAATAATGGAAAAGAGGTTGCTTTTGAAGAACTGGTGCAAGAAGTTACTAAAATCAACATTAACCCCCAAATGGAAAAGGTCAACAAACTTCTAGTAATGGGATGAAAAAGAATGAGGTTGTGACACCACAAAAGGAAATGGGTAGATAGAAGAGTACTATGAAGTATGTGAAGAAAACTCTTACTACCACAAGTGACAATACCCAATCCATCAAGAAAGGAAAGGAAGCAACCAAAATAGTTGACAACACTATAACATCCATTGGGAAGATCCATGGCATGATAGTTCCATATGAGCCTATTAAAGTTTTCAACTCATTTGCCATGTTGGAGAATTTGGAAAATGATACTAATAACCTAGGTGTAAGGGACGAAATGGAATATCAAAGAGATAAAGTTATGATAATTGCTGAAGGACAAAGGAAGAAAGCCAATACTCAAAAGTGGGAGGTGTCAAAGGGAAGTTATCATGATTTGTTGGGTACACCTGAAAGATTGGAGGGGGAAACAAAATAGGTGAACTGTAATACCTTGGGGTTGGTAGAGATTTATAATAGGATGCAAGATTTAGTTTACAAGCTACAAGAATCTCAAGAATATATAATTGAAATTCCAAAGGAGAATGACAATTATAACAATAATGTGTAGAAGTTAGATACAGACATGGAAACACCATATTGTACTTCCCAAGAAATGAATCTAGTGGAGCAACAAACTACTACTTTATCCACGGAAAATGTTATGGCTATTATACATGCCGAGATGACATTTACTCCTAAAGGGCAAGACCAATTTCAAGAAATTTTGAATATAAATGACACAACAGCTCAAGAAGCTTTCATTAGATCCATTTTTAGGACCCCCTCACCAAAAGGTCCACCATGTAAAATGGTGTAACTAGAAAAGGTAAATGGAAGTCCAAAGGCTTTGCAAATTCAATTTAGCACTGGATTGGTAACAAATATGGAAGTAGTGGGATATATGCAAGTTTCCCCCAAATATGTCCCTCTTCATCCAATTCTTGATGAAAACACTAATATGGAACATTAGAGGGATTGGGTCCCTTCAAAAAATAGACTACCTAAAAATGGTAGTTAAAAAGCATATGATACAATTTTTAGCTTTATTGGAACCAAAAAAGAAATGTAGTCACTTGTGAAAAGTGGCCAAGCAACTTCAATTCCCTAATTTCAAATAGTTTGCTTTGGAGAATAAGCACATCTAGGTATTTTGAAAGGGTTATATTACAGTGGAAATTCTTGTCATGCATGCCCAACATATAACTTTAGCCTTGCAAACCCAAGAACAATCATTTATGTTAACCATTATTTATGCTAGCTATTACTATAATGCACAAATGACATTGTGGAACTCATTAGTGGAGTTTGACATTGGAGACAAACTGTGGATAGTAGGAGGAGACTTTAATACAATCTTGGATCAATCAGAAAAAAAAAAAAAAAAAAGGTCGATCTTACTTAAGAAAGGCAATTGAGGACTTTTAGGATTTCATTTCTAAAGCTGGCTTAACGAATGCAGGCTATGAGGGGGATATCCTTTTACATGGTGCAGCAATAAGATAAACCAAAGAAGAACATGGATACAGTTCGATAAGTTGCTTAATAACTTGGAGGCTTTAGCTTATTTTCCATAAATTCGTGTTATTCACCTCCCAAGAAATCAATCAGACCATAGTCCATTACTATTAACATTATGTGAGGACAAAAGATTTTATGGTAGCTTTAAATTTCAAAGACAATGGATTCAAGACCAATTTTTACAAAGACTATGGAAACAAAATGAAGTACTTTTTAGTAAAACTATCCATGGCATAGGCTATATGGCTGCCTAAAACATGTGAGGAGAAGATTCATTGCATGGAGTAGAGGAACACGACAGCAACGAAAGCAACAAATATGTGAGTTGGAAGATAAGATGTGTAGACTTGACAAAGAAATACAGTTAAGATGGGCAAAGGATAAACATATAGAATATAAAAAGGCTTAAGAACAACTAAATGAACTAATAACACATCAGGAAGGTATCTTAAGGGATAAGGCAAGAGTCAAATGGCTGAAAGAAAGAGACCGTAACACAACATATTTTCATCTTGCATTAAAGAAAGAAACTCCCAGGCTAAGTGGAATTTCAAATTAGCATATGACACCCTTCACATCATACCTAAACACCTTAGGCCCTCTTGTAGTAAATTATTACTCAAAAGTTCTTACTGAAGACAATAACACATCTCTAATACATCATTTAAGGTTCCCTCTAGAGGAAAGAATACAAAGTGATCTACTAAGTTACATACCTCAACTAATAATAAGATAGCAAAATGATGGGTTATGCAAGGAACCACAATGGGAGGAGATTCTAATGGCCATTAAAGGGTTAGATCCAAATAATGATCCCAAACTAGATGGATTCAATGGAAATTTTTATCAAGCAAGTGCAGAAGTCATAAAGGAGGACATTATGACAATGGTGTAGGATTTCTCAATACCAAAATGTATAACATCCACAACAATTGTCTTGATTCCTAAAAAGAAAAACCCTCAAAGTTTTAAGGAGTTATGGCTAATTAGTCTTTGTAACTTCACATACAAGATTATTGCCAAGATTTTAAATGATAAACTTGTCCAAATTTTTCCCCTAGTGATATCAAAAGAATAATCTGGATTTGTAAAATAACGAGATATACATGAGAATGTAGCAATAGCACAGGATATGGTTAATGAACTAGACTGTAAGGAAATGGCCAATATCATGATCAAAGTAGACATGGAAAAGGCATATGATCGCATGGAGTAGGGTTTTGCACTAAAAGTAATGGAGTGATTTGGCTTTTCTTGCAATTGGTGTGACATGATATTCAGGTGTATGTCTAATAACTGGTTCTTAATTTTGGTGCAAGGAGAAAAACATGGTTTCTTCAAGTCAAAGCAAGGTCTTAGACAAGGGATCCTTTGTCTCCAAGCATTTTTATATTAGCCTAGGATGCATCTAGTCGAAAGCTCAATTATCTTGTAAATATGACAACAAGCATTGACAAATTCAAAGGAGATAATCATTTTGGAGGTGTATCACATTTACTCTATGCTGATGACATGCATCTCTTTATGGAAGGGAATCAACCGTCATTTGAGGTTATAATAACCCTTATAAAGGAATATGAAGCATATAATGGACAAAAAGTTAATGTGAAAAAGACAAGAGTAATAGGATCAAAGAAGTTGGATTCAACTAGGAAAGATCTCATCAAATAGATAACAAGCTTTTCTCTGGTGGAATTGCCAATTAAGTATTTGGGTATTTCGTGATTCAGAGGTAAAAGTCAAATCCATTATTTTGATGAGATGGTGGAGGCAATAGCTAATAGAGTATAGAATTGGAAAGGTATATTCTTATCTTAAGGGGGCAAGCTAACATTAATAAAAAAGTGTTCTTTCTTCTATACCAATTCATAATCTTTCTATTACCAAAGTACCAAAAATAGTCATACAAAAGATTAATAGGATATTAAGGCGGCAATTGGAAAACTCTTATGGTCTCTTGTGCACCCCAATTTAAACTCTTTATGGGTTAAATGGATGATAACAGAAAATTTGAAGGAAATGAATGTATTAGAAGTTGAGATGAAAGGATCACTAGCTTGGAGTTTTAGGAATATTTTACAAGTAAGAAGTGAACTCACACAACTAGTGACTGACTCAGAATACAATATTGCCAAAAGTTATGTAGCATTAAGATAGAACAGAGAAGATGCCAAATGGGCAACACTTGTGTGGAAAGAAGGAGTACCAAAGCATAATTTTATCTGTTGGATTACTTTAAGAGACAAACTATCCACAGCAAATCGGGTGGCTAAATGGAACAGTTCAGTGGATCTACAATGCAACCTCTGCCAACAAGAAGAAGAATCACAGGAACATTTGTTTTTTAAGTGCAGGTTCACAAACTACATTTGGAAGGTTTTGTTAGGTATGAATGGATTAACTCGAAGAATTGAACACTGGAGAGCTGAAATATGTTGGATGATCAAGACTGTTAAGAGGAAGAGCTTCGCAGCAACTTTACTTAGTATGTCTTTCAAGGCCGTATTGTATCACATTTGGAGCGAAAGGAATAGAAGAAGATTCAGCAATACAAGTCTAGAAAACTCAACCATTATTGCTAAAATCAAGAAGGATGTGAGAGGGAAGATTTCATCTACCAGAGGAGTCAAGCTTACAAATTGTAATAAATTTTTACAAGAGCTTTGGAATTTGCCAAGTGCAATATTTGAGCTTAGATGATGATATCTTGTAATCGAACAATCTTGTAAATTTTTTTTACGGGTGATATATAATTTGACCTTTCACCAAAAAAAAAAAAAAAAAAAAGATTAATAGGATAATGACCAATTTTATGTGGAGCAATGAAGATGGTAATGGTAGTCATTAGGTTAAATGGTAAAGTAATGTACACCTTTAGAGGAAGGAGGATTCAGAGTTCGTAATTTAGAACAAACCATGCAAGCCCTTCAAATAAAGTTTGCATGGTGATACATACAAGGGCACTCATTGTAGGCTTCTATTATGAGATCAAAATATGGGCATCCCATGGAAGCAATAAGAAAGGCAAGAAGAATACACATTCACATATATGGAAAATGCTTCTACCTTGGGTGGATTATGCTATCAAACATAGTAGATGGATCATTGGGGAGGGCAAATGTTTATTTTGGAAGGATAATTGGCTTGGACAACCTCTTTGGTATCCCCAATGCCCACATCAAGATATAGTTGTTTAAGAAGTTCTCTAAAACCGAAACTTTGTAAAGGAAGATTTATCTAGTGAGCAACAACATCAGGCAAAAAAGATTATATGGAATCAAGATCCAGATCGACTTGTCCATGATTTAAGTGCCTCGGGGGAATTTTCAACATCCTTGGTATATCACAATCAGAGAATGAAGAAAGAAAGAGTAGTTTAGGCAAAAATTTTGTAGAAAAAGGTAATACCCCCCAACATAGGATTGTTCATACGGAAGCTTATTCATTATGGAATCCCAGTGGAATGCAACATGCAAAAAAAGGAATACATATGACCTCTAAGTGTTATTGCTGTGAGAGGGCCCAACGGGAAACTGTGGGTCATCTATTCATGCATAGTGCACTAGCACAACAAATTTGGAGGACATTTGGAGACACACTTCAGGTACCAATTAGATTTAACTCTATTTTTTATCTTGTATTTTCATGGTAATCAAAGACGAGCTATTATTGCCATCTTGGGAGGTGTTATTGCGAGGGAAATTTGGTTGGCTAGAAATGCAGCCAAGCATGATGGAGAAGGTATGTCATTATACAAAATTAACAAAAATGTCACACATTGGATGCTCCAGCTATTTACCCTCATACAAGTCAAGGTTCATGTAAGTTTTCTTGATCCAATCTCATTATGTGTGTTAAAAATTCATGTTGTTTCTAACCTATTATGAAGAGGAGACTGGGTCAAGTGGCAAGTCGTACCAACAAGACAATACAAATTGAATACGGATGGTTCAAGCATTATGGGAAATAACATTGGAGGCGGAGTACTTAGAAATCATGATGGGAGCATCATTATGGCTTTTTCACTTAAGTTGGCACCAGGTAGTAGTGTGGATGCTGAAGCTTACACCTTACTAGAAGGCCTCTAGATATGTCATGAACATAATCAAATGCCTCATATAATTGAATCAAACTCCTATTTAGTTCAATGTCTGCTTAAAAAATGGAAAACTCCATGATACTAGCATATGCAACGGTCCAACATGTGTATTGCAAAGGAAATGTAGTTACAGTTCGTCTTGCTAATTACAGGCATACAATCCAAAATGTGGAATTGTTTGATCATTCTAGATCATTGCCACGTCCATGTTTAGTAGTTTTCAGGCAAGATTAGTTAGGCTTAGGTAACTATAGACCACCATAGGGTTAAGCGAATGTGCTACCAAATATAGCACAAGAAGTGTTGGAAAATAAGGGTTTTGTTGTAAAGAATCTGAGCGTCATTATCACTCCACTTTCAAAGACATTTTGGTGGTAAAAAGAGATATTGAAAAGTTTCAATTACATCTTATCGATTATCAGTTCTTGATTGAAATGGACTATTCAACATTCCCAAAGATGTTACAGTTCAAGCAAAAGGTAATCCCTCATCCACAACTGTTACGTTGGGCCAACTGGTTCAGCCAATATAAATTTGAGGTGAGGCATATCGAAGGAAAGCACAATGTCCTGAGTGATTTCCTTTCTCTACCTTCCAAACCTCTGCTCACCCTTTCCATCCACAAATGTCCTCATCTTCCTTCAAGATTAAACCACCATAGCTATAGGCATCCATGGAATTTTGCAATTACTCTATCCACTGCTTGAGCAAAAGTAGTACCTTCCTTTCTTAGCTCAATACCCATGTAAGAGTAAATTTGTAGCAATTTACCCTTCCATTGGTGGGGAGGAATATCATATAAGGAAATAAGTGGAATATCTCGAGCATATGTTTCTGAGTGATTAGAAGCTATAGGCACTGCTGTGGGCTCTGGCCTCTTTGTACTTGTGATAACTCTATTTTATATAGAGTTATTTTGATTATTTTAGGTAAGGTTTATTATAGTTTTTATTAAATTATATTTGTATTTTATTATATTTATGTATATTTTGTTATTTTATGCAGCAAACTCAAAATAGAAGAAAAAGAAGAAAAAGAAGCAATAAATCATGCATGTTTACCATTTATTTATGAAGCACGTGAGAAGCAAGTAGAGAGACCCACATGAAGAAAGAAGGAAAAGATAAGGAAACACGTGGGACCGTGAAAAGAAAAAAAAAAGAATTATCAAAAGAGAACATAGGGGAAACGAACAAAAGAGGAGAGAACGAAGGCCGAATAGAAACGGACCGGCCGGAAAGAGAGAGAAACAGAGGAGAGCGGTGACCGGTGCGGGAACTCGCCCGGACTTGGCCGCACGCGACAGCGCGGGTCCAGCAGAGATCGCGGCGGTTGTGCGACAGCCGACCGCCGTTGTCTTTTCCGGCGAGAACCCATCACCGGCGTTTGAAGTTAGTTTTCGGTCGTTTTAGAGCGATTTTTGGCGATTTGAAAGTAGATCTGGGCTCCTAGAGTAATTTCTGACAGTTCTGTGGCAGTTTCGTGTGATTTCGTGGTGGTTTCAGGCGAAGAACGACGAATGCCGTCCGAACCTTTTCCGTCAGATCTACACGTTTCTAGAGCGGATTTGAAGGATTTCTCGGCAAATCGGCACTCCAGATGCCCTGATCTACCTTTCTGGACGTTTCTGTGAAGAACGGTGGTGGACGGCGGCGGCTCGTGGCGGCGGACAGCGGCGCGTGTCACCGGCGCATGACGGCACGTGCGGAAGCGCGTGACGGCGTGTGGAAGCTCCTTTTCACCCCCTTTTTCTGACAGAACCTCTTCGACCCCCCTGATGTGCAGATTTGTGCAATCCTTTTGTGATTTGAAGACATTTTTGGTGACAGCTTAATGTTTTTAATTTACAGAATGTTTTGTTCACGTTTTTGCACTAATTTGGTTTATGTAAATATGTTGTTTTAATTTAGTTTGTTAGAGCTACGATGGAACTTAATTATAACGTATGAATGTGATTATTTAGGTTTTGTGAGATATTTTATGAATGTGAAGTTGCATGTTACTGATCTTAATGCTTTTAGGTGATTAGCTACCACTTAGATGACTTGATTTGCATGTTTGATACCGACAGGAGATGACATGCAGTTACTTCATGTAATATGCAACCATAGATTAATATGGATAGACATATACCATATGATTTGTGTGGCTTTAGGTGCAAACTGGAATATTCACATATCTTAATGCACTTAGTTTGTTTAATTCATATGCAGACTCACAATGAATTAATGAGCTAAGTAGGTTCGCTATACCTAGACATAGGATAGTGAATAAGTTAGGAAATTCTGCCATCACATGAGTAGAATTAATCTTGCAAGCATGGATGATCAACATTTATACTTAGTAATTAGGTGAAATCGGACACTCTAGCATTATCATTAATCAAGTTTAGGTTAAATTTAGTTCTTTAGTCCATGTCCCACCATTTCAGTTGGCTAGATAAACTTTAGGAATTATTCACCGTTAGTAATTAGTTAGCTTAGTAAACACCAATCTTCATGGGACGATACTCATACTCATCATTATATTACTTGTTCGACATGTACACTTGCATGTAGAATTTCACTGAACAACAATTTACCCTTCCATTGGTGGGGAGGAATATCATCTAAGGAAATAAGTGGAATATCTCGAGCATATGTTTCTGAGTGATTAGAAGCTATAGGCACTGTTGTGGGCTCTGGCCTCTTTGTACTTATTTCTCCTTGAGATTCTGCTTGAGTAACTGTTGGTTCTTCAATGTTCATCAGCAAGTCACCAATCCAAGAGTCATCGTCATCAGAGACATCGTCTAAGATACTGAGGACTTTAGGTTCTTTTGTTGGGATAGGTGTTTCTGATTCTGCTAGTTCTTCTAGAAGGGCATAAATGGGATTTTGGCAAGTCAGCACTTTGTCATCTTTGATACAAAGTCCTTTTTGCTTTCAATCATGGGGGGGTGGAGTTGGAGATCTTTGTCATTCAAAACAGGTATCATGGCCAACATTATGGGTGTAGCTGCTAGGAAATCCGAAAGACGGAAAACTAGGCTCATAAGGTAAGGTAGTGGGTAAGGGTTGATATACTTTTGATGGTTGTATGGAATGGAATGAGGGAGAAAAGGGGTCTATCTGGGGTTTTTCTCTTCTCATGGTTTCTAATTGGTATTTTAGGTGGTTGAGTTCATCTTCTTTTTGACGAAAAGCTGGAGAAAAAGCATTGATTCACTTGGCTAGGTTGGATAACTCGGCATTCACCCAGTCAATGTCCGCTTGGCACCTTACAATGACATCATGAGAGGTCTGGAAGCCTCGATCCAGTTGTTCAGAAATCTGGACTTGTCCCCGTGCTATCTGTTTTAACATCTTGTTTTGTGCAAAAGCATTCTCAAACTGCCAGTTCAAAGTTGCTTCTGCTGCGGTAATTAGCTTCCTAGTACCATCAGACTGAATGGTAGTTGCTGGGATCTTCCAAACATGTCTTGTCTTTTGTTGCTCATCTGAGTATTCAAGTGGAGGAAACTCAGCTTCATAGGTGGCAGAGTTAGCATCCATCCCGTCTGGAGTTCTGATCATATATACTTTTGGAACCTTGTTATAATGCTTTTTGGCTGCTTGTTTATTGGCTTTGTAATCAAGCCATGCTTTAGGTGGTCTTTTTGGATCACCATAACGCACATAAAACTTAAACTTTTTGCATGTTGGTTCTCCCAAAGTGTCCACTACTGGGTCACCTTCTTTATATAACTCCTTGAGTTCTCGTTGAGTATAGCCAAAATTACTGGAATCCAGTTCATCTTTTTCTTCTGGGTCATACTCAAGACATGTTTGGCAGCTAAATTCTTCAAAGTACTTATGGCCATCTTCATCTTGACCAGCATAGACAGCTCTCCCATCTCTGTTGAAGTAGAGGATAGGTGGGTCTGCATTCGAGACTGAGTAAGCAGTAGAAAATGGTGTGGATGAAGAGGATGGCTTTTCTAACAACTCTTTAGCTTTTGGAAAGTAATAGAAACTTCTCCATTTGGTAGTGTTTTGAAAGATGGATCTTGACTTGCAACTAGTTGTGTGGACTGAACTTTTCTTTTATAAGTAGTGATCCAGGATTCTAGCAATAACTTCACTAGCTCATCATATGGAATTTGCCTTAGGACGTACACATGATTAGGAACATAGGCAGAGTCATACTTGACCAAGAGGGTCTCACCATTTGCATTATGAGGAGTGGCGACATCAAAAGAATGGTTCTAAAGACGATACGCCATCTGGTATTGTAACGTTGCTTTGGTAGCATTAGTAACCTGGGGTGCTCCAGGGATCTGGACTTGGACAATAAGACAGCGGCACAGATGTGGATCTTACAAAGGAACACAGTAGTTTAGATAGATTGTGAAAGTGATTGTCCCCTAATTCAGGGTAGTCTCCAAAGTTGCTATGCAAGCATCACTATAACATAAAAATCTAGAGTCAAGTAAAGCAATTCTTACTGCTAGAGGCATTCCATTTCTACCATTAAGGGAAAGGTAAAGTTTGACAGCTCCAAAATGAAGGTGAGTATAACCTTCAGCAGAGTAAATCTAAGGAATTTCTAGAGGGATTTCAAAGATAACTTGTTGCTCTACATCTGTGGCTGCAAGAGTGACAAAATCTATTTATGAATTATTTCTTGAAAATGTTTGAATCTTTATAGAGTATTTTTGCAATATTTATGTTCTTTTATTGTTCAAACCACTTGCTCGATTTGAGGGGGAGCTGCTTTGCTTACAATCCAACCACATCTGGTTAGTTTTCTATCTTTACCCTACTGTTGGTTCATTTTTTTCTCTCTACACCTGATTACTTGCCTATCTCTGTTTGTCTTTTTGCTTATGACAAAAAAAGGGAGAGAACAGTGTGCACATGTACACCCATTTCTGACTCTGAAGTGCAGAATGTGGGATATTTCTCTAACACCCTACTTTTTCAATCTCTTCATAAAAGTTTTTCTATCTCTTTATAAAAAAGGACATCATAAGAATCTACTGAGGGTGGTAGAGGCATCGTGTTCAGTGAGGCTCTAGTGGAATGGTTGGGTTAATAGTAGCAGCTGGTGGTGTGTTAACTAATTTGTCAATGGTCTGTTGATGATTCTTAGTGATGAAGACCATCTCAACAAGTTCAGTCAAACGAGCCTGGTAAAACATGTGATTTGAGCTTTGTGTGTGAGAAAGGAAATGTGTCCTCATAGAAGTGTACATCCCGACTAACAAAACATTGACGAGTCTCAAAATCATAAAGCCTATATCCTTTTTGCCCTTGAGCATATTCCATGAGTATGTTAGGAATAACTCGTGCAGCAAAGTTGTCTTTGTGTTCTATCTTAGTGGCATAGCAAAGAAAACCAAAAACTTTTGAGGTGAGAAATCTTTGGTGGTTTGCCAAAGAGTTTCTCAAATGGTGTATTTCCATGTAGCCCAAAGGAGGAAATTCTATTTATAAGATAGGTTGATGCAAGTATGCATTCCCCTCAAAACCCAATGGACATGTCTCTTTGAAATTTTAGTGTTTGTACACCATCTAAAATGTGACGGTGTTTGCGTTCCATAATACTATTCTATTGAGGGGTGTGTATACATAAACTTTCATTTGTAAGAGGGTGATGAAAATAGATTCTTCACATGGTGATTAAAGAAGTCTAATGCATTATTAGTTCTTACTCATTTGACTGTAATGTCAAACGAATTTCTTACTAAGTTGAGAAATTCTTTAAGTAATGAAAAGGTTTCACTCTTGACTTGAAGTCTATGTTCCTCTTGAGAAGTCATCTAAAATTATGAGAAAATATCTTGACCCATCATGATTGGGTGTCGTATATGGTCTCCAAACATTAACATGGATTAGGTTAAAAAGTTGTTGCACTGTATTGTCTCGTAAATTGAAAAAATTGCAAGTTTATTTCGTAAATGGACAAATTGAACAATACTCATCATGAGAAATATTTTTGAAATTCAAATCATTGATAAATTTAAACTTGGGATCAAACAAATGTTTAAGCCTATAATGCTAAAGTTTGGAATTTGAATGGGCACAACTTGATAAAGCATTAACATAACATGTGTCATAACTAGAAGGGCTTTTTTCTATTAAGGCATATGACAAATGATAGAGCCCATTTCTCATCCTACCTAGTCCCTTGACTTCACTTATCAAATGGTCTTGAAATACATAGAAATTGACATATAATATGGTGCGATAATTACTTTCATGGCAAAATTTGGATACATATATGAGATTGAACTTGAAATCTTATGAGTATAAGACTATGTAATTTTAGATATTTGGATATGTAGATGTTTCTAGTATTTGTAACCATAGATAGCATTATGTAGATGTTTCTAGTATTTGAAAATTTGACTTCCTAGACATAGATGCATATGACATAACAAATTTTAGGTAGTTGAAATTTGCAATAATATGATTACTAGCACCATTATCAATAATCCAACATTGATCAATAAATTCAAAGGTACATACCATATATGCATGACTTTGCTAGTCATGCTCCTCATCCATGAGTGCTAAGAAGCATTAATAGTCAGTCTTGGTGATGAAAACATGATCATAATTGTCTATCACAAAATTGACCTTTGCTTCTTCCTTGTAATTTTTGTGTTTGAATGGAAAACCTTGCAATTTGTAGCATTCTTTGTGTTCATGCCCATATCATTTGCAATATTCACATTGCGGGCCCATCACCTGATAACATTTCTCCTTTTTTACGCCCCTTCTTCCCATAAAGGTCACATTTGTCATTTTGCCCCAACCTAAACAACCTGTCATTTTGCACTACTTTAAATGTAAACAAGTCATTTTCAGTAACAAAGCTAGCACCTAATTTCATCCCCAAAAGTGTGTTGGCCACAATAGCGCCTCTACGCACATCTAGACTTGTCACATCGAATCTACTTTTCATTGTAACAAAGGCGTGTTCTTTGACCATCTTCCTCAACATGCTCCAGCAGTATTCTGCATTGCAAATGATCAAGTAGGTCTTCATGAGGTCTGAAAGAGGTTGCATTACAAGAATTTGCTCCCTTAATGGCAAATAGTAGTCGTCAAGGCCTCAAAGTAGATGATAAAACTTCATATCATCTTCGTGGAGCTTCCATGGCTGAAAGTGGCAATCTCTAGTGATTTTGACTTAATTAGGGTATAAAATTTGTTCCAAAGCTACTTCAATCATCTAAAATATGCAAACATTAGCTCTCCCCCTTGACGAATTAAGCACAATTCGTTCACAAGATCAAAAACCCTAGACAGGTCGACCTGTTAGTATTGGGCTCGAAGTTTTGCCCACATTTCGATGGTAGTTTAGGTATAGATCAAGCCTTTGTGGAGGTGGTTGGAGATGGAGTTCAAAATCTAGCCATGACACACCAAATTGTAGTGTTACCAAAGAATTTGGGTCGGCGAGTTAGGTTCGAGTCAATTGTAGGACATGTCAACAAAAACTAATTTGTTCTTGATTGAAAGGGCAATTATCATCATTTCTCACTTAACTGCGTAATTAGCAGTGTTGGTGAGATTTACCCTAACTAATGTGGCTGAATTGGTGTCTTTGATTGGCAAATAGAGTATATTAGTGTAATCTAGGGTTTGTGCCCTAGCTTTAATTTGGGGATCTGGCTGATGCAGTGGCGAAGTGGTAGGAGGGGTTCGTAGAGGTGTAGACCTTTTCCATTGCTTTGGAATGGCAGAACATATAGGGGTACATCACTAGATTGGCTACCAGATTTTGCCATTTGGGAGGTTGTAGTGGTGGAGTCTAAAATGCTTTTGTTTAGATTGTAAACAATGAAAATGACATTGTTATTGGATCAACGATGTCACTATCATTTAAGTGATACTATGTCATTTGGCTAAGATGCAAATGGCATCGTTTTGAACACCTTTTCATGGCATCGTTCATGTTAAAAGGCAAAACATCGTACTTCAATAAAGGAATGTCATTTTGTTGTAAGAAAATGTAATGTTGTGGATCAATAAGGTCAAGGTAAGCGACAGGAACTGGATAGCTTTAAGATCCATTGGTGTTGAACTTCACTAATCAAGATGGCATCGTTCGCATTTAAGGAGCAGAACAACATTGTATTAGCAAGGTATCATTGCGCTATAAGGCAATATGGCATCGTTGGACTAAGAGAGAATGAGAACAATGTCATCTGAGATCGTCGTCTTCGCAGAGTCATTGGAAAACTCATAGAAACCCTAGGTTCACCAACGTTGCATGAATAGTTTAGGAAAAGCTCTCGAAACATGGAGAAAAGGCTGGAAAAGAAAGCAGTACAATCTAAGTAGAAGCATCTCTTTATAATCAAAATTAAAACCAAGAAAAAAAAAAGGTTTTTAAACCTAAGCTCTCGATGCCATGTCAAAATACTTGCATACGCATGATAAATGAAATAGAAATTGGAAAAAGCTCTCATTTATTGATGAACAAGAGGAAAACCAACATTACAAGTGGGAGAAATTGATCCCAAGACAAGTATCTTGTATACAATGGAGCCTTATTTATAAACAAGGAAAAGATGCTCTCGGTGGTGCTTAGTGGTTGTGTGGAGGAGTTGTCATTTGTAGTGTGTGCAGAGACAACTCAGAGGGAACGCCTATGGTGCTGCTATTGGCACTGTGTAAGGCATGCAGGGCATGTTGCATGCTTGGTTCTGATGTTGTAGCCACGTGGATGTGGCTACCACCTTAGCTCCACATCTCCGAACATCATATATATAATGTGGGGGCAGAGAAATAATGACTACAATATACAAGCTATTAGAGTAAAAATAAAATAAAATGAATTACTTAAAAGAGAAAAAGGAATTGACTTTATCATTTCTAAAAAAAAAAAAAAGACAAAACTATTTTTTCCTAGTTAAGGAAAACATTTATATTCTAGGAAGTTTCAACTTAATTTCATTTAAATAACATATTCAAAGTGTACCAATTGATATCAAAGCTCCAACTAATGATTTTAGATTTTTCATTGTAATATATTGATAGAAAACAAAAATCAAAAGGCAAAAGTTATTTGTCATTTAGATTCAGAACCAATTTATAAGTATAAAACACTTTGTTCAACAATGTTAGGTATAATGGCTAACCAAGAAGGGAGGGGGGGTTGAATTGGTTATCTCAAGTTATGTTTATCAATTGGTCTTTAACCACTTATAATATAAGCAAATAGAACAAAACATATGAATATAAGCAGCAAGATAAAGCACACACAAGCAACAAAGATAGACACAAATTTTCCACAGTAGTTTGACCCTTTTCACCTACTTCCACCATTTTCTTCCTCCAACTCAACTAGTTGAAGTCCTCTTTACTTATTAAGTAAGAGAAAATATTCTTTTAAACTTTCCAACTCTTCCTCAAGGAGTTACACCAATCACCATTTACAATAGAAGGTTGACTTAATCTTATTACAACAGTAAATCCCCAAATAGTGTGAAGTTTATAAGGGATATTGCTAATCAAATAGCTTATTCAAGATATTGAATGAGTATCTAAGATCTAATCATGAAACCTCCAAATATCATCAAATTAGGGTTTTGGATTTACAACAAAATTTATGTGCATATAATGATTAGAGTTTAATTAGCACATAAACAAGTATATACAAATATGTATGATCACAAAGAAATGATCTTGAAAGAGTATCACCGAATATCACCAAAGATCAAAGAGTATCATGGAAGCTTATAGAGATAGCAATGTTTGAGCAACTTCAAATCCTTCTCACAATTTTTCACAAATATCTCATCAAAAGCCTCTAGTTAATCATCAAGAAGAGCTTTTTATATTAGATTCAAATTACAAGACCTCATTAGGGTTTCTTGTTAAACCTGACACATCTGTAGCTTTCTTCCCGTTAGAAGATAAAGAGATTTCCATCAATCTATGCTTAAAGCTTCGATTAATGCTCACAAACAACCATTTTGACATTCAATCCCTTCTCAAACCTTCCCGTTGGAGAATCGGCTGCTCAGAGAGAAAGAGAGATAGAAGCCATGTGAGAATGCTTCAAATGGGGGACAAGGCTTCTCGGTCAAGAGCTTAATTAAATAGGTGCTTCAGTCTCTTAACTTAAATGGTGTTGTTTCTCAATTAGTGGATTGTTGGGCTTGGATTGGCTTTTAAGTAAGCTTCAATCGGCCTACTTCAAGTAGGCTTGGATCAGTCCTTAAGTGGAATCCGAGTGGTCTGCTTCATGCAGGCTTGGATTAGTCCTTAAGTGGACTTCGAATGGTCTGCTTCATGCGAGCTTGAATCATTCCTTAAGTGATCTTCAAGTGGCCTATAAAAATATAAAATCCAGCATCACTTTTTCTCTAAAAGAAATTGTTATACAACTAATGTTTCTCCAATTTTTATTGCATAAAAATATTTTTTTTAAGCCTATATGAGGTTGCATTATATAGGAATATAGGAACTTGGCTATTTTATATTTTCATTAATTAATGTTATAATTTGCACACCTTTTACTTTCTTGTTGTTCAATTTTGCACATCAACATATGAAAAACATTAATATATTATATGCAACCAAAATTTATCACAACAAAACATATCTTTTTCCAACAAACAATGCAAACATAAATTTTATTGAGAGAATAACTTCTCTAATAATTATCTATTCGTCTTGTAAATTATAAATCTAATACATTAACACCTAGGAAGTAGCTTGTTCAAGTAGAATATGAGTGACTTTGACACTAAAATCAAGAATTGTCTTCTTTTTGCGAAAATGTAAGTGTAAGGGGGATTAAATGTAATTTATGATCTATTGTAAAAAAAAAATCTTTTATTTATATTTATATTTATATTTATACACACGCCTGATTTCGAACCTGAACCTCTAAGTCCCAAATCCTATTATCTTACAAAATTAACGTGTGGTCGACTTTTGTAGAAAAAATTTCTGGTGTAAATTATCACCTCAATAAAAAGAAGCGTATTAATGTGACGTAAGCTATTTACGTAGGACACCTTAGTTCTTGGAAACCATTAATAATGGGGTCCCGGACCCCGGCCGGCCCGTGATGCGGTATTTTATTTTTCAAGAGAATAAAGTTAAAAGTTTGATCCTTCAAGAGGCTGCGTTTATACGAACGATTTGACGGGTCAAGGAGATGCGGTCTCTTAAATATCGTTTGGAAGGAACGATTCAGTGAACGGAACTGACTTCAGCCCAAAGATTCAACTCCTCCATATACACATTCTGAGCAGCCGGACGCCTCATTCGCCGATGCCGTCTTCTTGCTGCTAGCTTTTTGGAATCAGGTTCGCTGGCATTTTGGTCTTCCAGAGTTTGCTTTCGCTACATGTGGCATAAAGGTGAGCAGACCAAGCTGATTTGAGTACAGTGGCTTCTGAAATCCTTGAGAAAACCTCTTGCTAAAAGAAACGTTCTTTGTTTTCCACCACGCTTCTCCACTGTCCCCTCCTGTAATGTACCGTCTTCTGTCTGTGAATGTTTAATCAAGGTGCGAAACCGAGCTGTGAGGACTTCTGATGGCATTTCACATCTTAATGGTAAAGAACAAGAGGCTAGTTTCCTTCAAGTACATTGCTTGCCCCCAGCTTTACTTGATCCTCTTGCTGAGAGAAATTTTAGGAACCTTACTTTTTTGAAACTGGACCAAGTACTCGTGAGCCTGTGTGCCTATTCCAAGCTTCTTGTAAACATTCTTGGGACTCTACCTTTCTAGATGCTAAAAGCATGTTCAAAACCTAAATCTCCGCAGTGTATTTGGTCAAAGCAGCACTAGTCCAGGAATGAGCTTGAAAATGCCATACTTCTGTATGTTGAACAGAAAGCAAAGTTGGGCTTAGGTCTGGTGCCCCTCTAGCTTCTTTGGATCAGTAGTGACAATAGGTTTGGAGGAAACATGTTTACCAGATTTTCTTCTTCGACCTTAATGTTACAGTGCCAGCATTTTTTCTTGTTATGTTCGGATCTTTCATTGATAAACTGACATACTCTGCAATTTTGCATGTGTTATTTATTTTAATTTTTCTGTCATTACATTTCAAGTCTGGAAAGCGATCAAGAGAACAGCTTGTCCTTGTTTAAGGGAAGTTACTGGTTGAACAGGTTACAGACTAAGAATTTGATATAGTTTGTTTCATTCTAAGGTATTGATAATTATTCTGTATACTAAAATAAGAACTATGCAATTATATTTTCTGATCTTGGTTAATTTTGTAAATTTGGTTTTGAACTTGTTAGGCTTGGATGCTGGACCATGAGATGTCTCGCAATTCATATTGCTGACACCTGATGTTATACTTAGACTTGTGTAGCTTTCCAAGAGTATCTCCTAAATACTAATTTTGAGAGGCTTTTGGACATGAGTATGCTGGTGGGGACATGCTTGAGCCAAGGCAAGCTGATATACCATCATGGTTCCTTGTCTTGCTTGTGCTCCCTTGTGTTGCGTACATCTTACTCGGAAAATGGAGTGAGGCCACAAAGAAGAGAGAGAGGATAAGTTTGCTTGCTCAAGTGGCTGCGGAAGAAGCTTTTAAAGCAGAAACGATGGCCACTGCTGATACTATTTCTCTTATGGCTTTTTCAAAGAATGGACTTCAGGCATGTGCAAGATGCTTTGCTCCATCTACAACCCGGTGCTCCAAATGCAAATCTGTTCGATATTGGTATGTTTCATTTAGTTACTTTTTTCTCTGTTAGCATATTCATAACTTTAGGAATCTGAGCACTGTACAAAGTAGGAACTGCATTGTCAATAAGAATAGTTCTTAAACAACTTTCTATACTAAAACTTGATTGGTACAGAATTCACTTTCACTTAAGAAAGAAATAAGAAATTCTCTCTGATCTTGGATGTTAATGATTGCCAGCTCCTAATGAACCGGGCCTTCCAACTGACCTTGTTATTATGTAGGCTAATCCCGCAACTCTGGCCCAAGGTTTTTTCTTTGGTCAGTGGATAGAAGCATTTTCTCTGTCTTGCTTGAGCATGCTCTCTTCATGCTCTAATACATTCCATATATACCTCTGCATAGGGATATTGGAGAACATCAACTTGACAGTCACCTAAAGAATGAAAAATAAGTACTTAGGGCCTTCTGCAATTGAGATCTAGATAAGAATCTTATATTATCAGAATGGTTGCTTCTTCTAGTCATTTTGGATCTACTTTAAAGCCTTAGCCCTTTCTTGTGAGTTCTTGAGATTATTTTCATTAAGAGTTGATCATACCACTTTCTTGTCTTTTTTCCACTTTCCACTTTCCACTTTCCAACTGTTGCTATATGGGAACCTTCAATGATTGAGTTGATCAGTACATATGTTTGATATGGCATTGGTTGGGCTTTGAATGAAAAATCATGGCTTGAAAAATCCATGTGTTTACTTTTTTGTTGATCCCTATGTGTCAAATGATGCGAATGAGCCAATGAGCTAGATAACAGTGTGTTTGAGCTTGTGATTTCTCATGCTCGAGTGAGGTTCTTTATCAGCCTTTTCTTGTCTTTGTACACGTTTCTCTGGGCTAGCTACCAAAGCCCAGTCAAGACAAATAAAGTAATATCAGAAGGACAACGAAATAGAAGTCTATAAATATCAGTAATGGTAGCTCCATTACAGGCAGCTGTTCACTGCTGCTCTAGGAATGGGTAGTTTTACTGATTGCAGAGGGCCAAGTTCCAACTCAAGTTTTTGCCTATGATGTTCTTGCAAGATCATACTGTCTAAAGGCTAAAACAGGAAATATTCTTTGATGCGGAGGTAGGATTTTATTTGTAAAAATAAATAACACCTAGAAAATAACAGCTTCTAGGTGTATATTAACTGAAGGTGCTCTAGAGTACTGTAACTTTTAAAAGTTATAGAAAAGATTAAAAGTTCTGATACTCAATTTTCTCGTGAATTTTTCCTTTTCTTGTCTAATCTAACTTGATATTATTGTTGTCATATTTAGTAGAAGTTACTATTCTTTTGAATGATTTTTCCCCATGATGGCATCATTGTTTTTCTTTATTGAGTCCATGATTGAATGCTGACTTTGTGCAATTGTTTTTATATGATTCAAAGAGTGCTTTGGTTTCTGAAATATTGTTTTATTCTTAGTCAGCATGATTAATTTGGAACATGACTTGTATTTTTGTAGCCATGTTACTTCTGTTGAAAAGCATGTTTGCTGAAAGTCTCTTCTCAAGCATTTTTTTTTTCTTCTCATCCCTATTTGTTCTCACAAGTCAATATTTATGTTTCTGTTCATCACAATCGATATTTGGGAATTTAATTGGTATCTCATTGACCTTTATCAATGTTGTTTGGCTTGCTTAAGAAAAGGAAAGGAGAAAAAAAAGTTTACTGTTAGCTCCTTACCCTCAATTTTTTGTAGGTTGGTTCATTATTATGCTTTAACAGTTTGCATATTCAGGAATGTTTGTGAGCACAGAGAGTTGAATTCTACTGATGTCTACAACTTAATATGGCTATTGTCCTAAGCCTTTTGTGGAATTAACTTAATTATTTCCAATACGATCAGTTTGATAGGAAGTATAAATTGGTTGTTGGTTTCGGAAAAGTAAAATATCATGGTTTTCCCATGGGGTAAATCCCCAGATGGTAGCCGCACTTGAGAGCATTGTTTTTCTTATATATATTTGAGTGGTTGTGCGTGCATGTGTCCGTGTGTGTGTGTGTGTGTGTGTGTGTGTGTGTTATGTTTCAAACCGTGTTGAGGTCAAAGTTATTTATAGTATTCAGTCGTGCTTTGCTTAATGCCTATTGGATGAATAAGTTTACTTGAAAGTTCCATAAAGGGCTTTGCTGGGTTGTGTAGAACCTAAGCAAATAGGTCAACGCATAAAATTCTTAGAAACAATCTAATCTGGACTTCATCCTTTGTCGTCACTGAATTCCATTACCTGGAAAATTAAAAAAAGAAAATGCTTTTAATTGCTGCCAGACTTCACAAATTTAATTCCATTTCTCTTGTACGTTGACCATTTAGTCTTTCAAGTGAATGCTCGACTATCATGGGCAGGGTTATTAAGACCCATCTTGGGTGGTCCACAGGTCAATAATTGGAATTTAAAACCCCAAAATGTCACCAATCAAAATCCATACCAAAACTTCCAATTGCTTCATATATGCTCTAGCACAACTCCTATGTATCAGGTGCAGAATTAATATCACTTGTTTCTGTGTGACCGGGAGACTTGCTAGCCATATCTGATTTGTACTGTAAAGTAGTAGAATATGGCCAATGTGGGACTCAACACAGTTGCCCTAACCCCCTCACATTATTTAAGGTATTGAAGTCTTTGTCAGCTGACACTCCTATAATCTTTCTAAGGAACTTAGGTGGCATTGAAATCATTTTAAGTTACACGGTGATATAGGATGATTTTGATATTGTTTTTCATAACCCTGGAATCCTCATTAGTCATATTTAGTGATATCTGAAAAGGATAAAGTTTCTGTAATTGCTTCTACAACCCAGGTCAATTTTATTACATCCAATGTAGGACGCAAGACACCTGCATGACACCCACATATCCAATCTATATTCAGTATGAGATATGCTAGTCTCTTATTGAAACTAGTACTTTATTTTTGGCTAGTGCTAGCCTATCTGAAAAATTCTCTCTGCTTTCCTTTCCTTTTCTTTTCTTTCTTTGTTACTATTCTGTGGAAGTAATAAAAAAGTCCCCTTTTCTGGGAAGCAGTTGTGTTCTTGACATGATTAGTTTATGTCCTCGTCAAGTTTCCATCATCAAGCGTTCACTTATACGTTGAGGGTTTTGGAGTTCAAGGTCTTACTTGTCATGATTTTACTTGAGAGACTAATTTGAAACTTTGTGAGGATTAATTGATTGTCATTTTTTTTAAGCCTTACAATCCTAAGGTAACCCACACACACACACAAAAAAAAAAAAAAGGGAGGGAGAAACAGGACTGCTTGTGGGATATCTTTCTCATCTTCTCCAATATACCATTGACTTTGGACTAAAATATTTTCTGTAATTTTGAACTGGACTTTGAAGTTCTGGAAAGTGTCAAATTATACACTGGAGGAAAATTCACAAGCAAGAGTGCCTGCAATTGGAAAATACCTGCTCAAGCTCTTCCCCTAAGACTCTGTTAGTTGAAAAATCCATTTCTGAGGGGACTTTACTTAAGGAGGGAACGAAGACTCAGTTTCTTGGTTACAACATTAACAAGGGGGATAGAGCTCCCAAATATGAGACAGCTAGTTCTTCAATCAACATTGGTGATTCTGTTGCTGGTAATTATCCTGCAGTAGGTACCTCTCAAATCCCTATTCTGGAGAGAAGAAATATGGACAAACAGGTCTCTCGTAAATCCCACAGCAAATTGTTGAGAAGAGAGGATAAAGATGTAATGGACTCTCATGAAGAAGCATCCGGAAGTAATACTACCCCTTCAAATTCTAGCTTTATCTTGTCAAAGGAGGCCTTGACAAGGCATAAGGTCAGTACCTTTCACATTTGTCAGTTTACTTCTAGCACTGGTTTTTCTCTGAGTGTGAAATAATTTTCTATTCTATGGCAGTCAAGGAACGGTGATTATGCTGTCTCAGAAGTAGAAACTCCAAGAAACCATAATGTCTCTTGCTCTACTGGGAATATTCTTGGGCAAGCTGTTTCAAGTACAACACGTGGGAGCAATAAGTATACGAGCCAAAATTGGGCTGTAGTTGAGCCAAGAAACAGTTGTAGACCATCAAGGTCATCGTATGAAATCGAGATGGAATCTTATCAGTTTGGTGGAGACTTACATAAATGGAAAAATACTACTAATGTGAACACAGTACACAACTGCTCTTCTGAGATTACTGCAAACAGTGGAAGCATGAAAGCTAGAAGGGGGTCACATTCTCCCCAGCAAAAAATTCCTAAATTGCCAAAATCAGCAATACAAGTTTCAGGGGAGCAGTTTCCCTCATGGATAGAAAGGAGAAAACAGATTTCCAATGAATCCTGTCAGAGAGGTGATTCACTTTTTACTCTTTATTTCTCATCTAACTTGTACTTTATTGTGTCTCTAATTATGAGTTCACGTTGCAGAGGTCACTAGAATAAGTGATGTTGTTGCATCACAGGAAGGTAATGGAGTTTCAAAGGTGGGAATCATGAAGATCGTGGGTCTGAGAAAGTCCATAAAACTGACCAAAGAAGATGCCCCAGTAATTCATGCCAAAAGGAACAAAAAATCAAAGGTTAATTTCCAGTTAATTATAGCCTGCATGATTTGATTATGATGCTTCCTCTGCCCTTATTTGTAAGTAGAAGCTCTGACTTATGATATACTATTTTGCTGAATCAGATGCTGTTTCCTTATGACGAATTTGTTGAGGTCTTTCAGGGTGAAATCTTTGACTTTTCACCCAGGGGCCTTTTAAATTGCGGTAACAGGTATTACTACTGCAGTCAATGTCTAAAGGAAGTGAAGATTACTTGATTGGCATATGTAGTTCAAAAGTAAAATTGATAGAGACGCAAAAGATAAGGAATGGAGACTTGTCTTATTGTTTGCTTTCATCAGTAAGTTAAGTAACAACAGAATTTACTGTACAGCCAGTTGACTTATATCACTGATAGTGATTTCCTGCTTTTGTTTTCTTTTTGGCCGGAACTGTAGGATTTATTGCATAATCAAAAAATATATATGGGAGATGAAATACATAAAAAGAAGCCGGTTATGTGTTTTGCTGATCCACAGCCTCTTCATCCGTTTAGTGGCTCTTCCCCTCCCCCTCCTCCCTCAAAATTCTGTTGTCATTGTTATTAATATCATAGGTTGATTAAATCATCAGAGCTGCTTAGAAGATACATGGGCAGGGCATTGAACCTAACCCCTTAAGACATGTCCTTGATTAGTGGGTGTAAAAAGAACAATTTCAAAGTGAGAAATTACTGTGACATGAGTCACTAAAGAAAAAACAATGCAAATAAAAACAAATAGAAATAAAATAAAAAATCATAGCTTCAAGGAGGCTTGTAGTGGCCAAGGCCTAATTGATCTTTCCAAGCTATTTTCTTACAATTGCTTGGTAGTGAGCCCAATGTTGTCATAACTTTTAGCCCTGTCACTAAGTGACCAAAATTTGCTATTCCATCTTCATGAAACACATGAAAGTTCTTGACATTAGAAGATAGAAAACCCAAGCACTGTCAAAGCTCATATTCTAAATTCTAGGGAGCCGAAAAAATCCCTTTAATGCATTGAACCATAAAGTGAGAGTCAACTTCAATCTCTAATACAATTATTCCTTTTTGATGACATATTTTGAGACCATTCAATAAGGCCAAAACCTTTGCTCTTGCATTGTTTCCTTGTCCCAGATTGACAGCATCAATTTAGCGGTTCCACTGATAGAGGTTAACGTTTGGAGCATTTTTGCTGGAAATAAGTTTGACAAATTACGACATAAAAGAATTTATGGAATTTGTGCTTCTTCTTCTTCTTTTTTTTTTTCCTTTTTTTGTTTAAGATTTCTAATGCTATTCTTATCCATATTGGTTTTTGGCTGCAGTTGCTATGCTAATGCTGTCTTACAGTGTTTAACCTGCACAAAGCCTCTGATCATCTATTTGCTTCGGGGTTCACACTCAAGAGCATGTACTTTTAAGTCTTCTCATCTCCTTTCATTATTTGATTGTTAATTGTTTGAACTTTTTCTATTGTAATATGATTTTTTTTTATTTTGATTAGTATACACATTTAGGTTGCAGGAGAGGTTGGTGTCTCATGTGTGAACTAGAACAACATGTCATGATGCTAACAGAAAGTGGAGGCCCTCTGTCTCCAAGCAGAATCCTTTTGCATATACGAAGTATCAATTGCCAAATCGGTGATGGAAGTCAGGAAGATGCACATGAATTTTTAAGGTCTGACGAGATTCATAATACTTTCCTTACTTTAATTATTGGGACACTAGTTTTACATCTACTTGTATCGATTTCCTTACATATATGAAGCTGAAAATAACTCAGAAAATCCAAATTAACTTGGATTACAGAATGACACAGTTATGTCGAATTGTAGCATCTAATTATGCGTTTTGTCTAGGCTTCTTATTGCATCAATGCAATCTATATGCTTGGAGGGACTAGGTGGTGAGAACAAGGTTGATCCCATATTGCAAGAAACAACTTTCATACAACATGTTTTTGGGGGACGTCTAAAATCAAAGGTGTTTATCACTCATTCTTATTTTAACTTGTCTTTATCTTGGTTGTGAACCTTCTTTTATCTAATTACTTCCTTATGGATTTCTTTTCACCCTCAATGATCATGATTAAGTTAATATAAATGTCTCCAGGTCAAGTGTATGATATGTCATCATGAGTCAGAACGGTTTGAGAACATTATGGATCTCACATTAGAGATATTTGGTTGGGTTGAGTCATTGGAAGATGCATTGACTCAATTTACAACTGCAGAAGATTTGGATGGAGAGAACATGTACAGATGTGCGAGGTTTGATTATCTTAGTTTATTAACTTCTAGTATGACCCAGGTGTTATAGAAGTTTAAGATTTGTAGTTTAACCAATGTTGCTGACCGTCAATTTATTTATTTTGGATATATAGGTGTGTCACATATGTTCGAGCCAAGAAACAGCTGAGCATACATGAAGCTCCAAACATCCTGACAATTGTCTTGAAGAGGTTTCAGGTACCACTATGCATCTGAGCTGGGAATGGAGGTCTCCTATATATTTCTATGAGTCTTTTATTTTCCCTTACACCATTTATACATTAAACATTGGTGAAAGGGATAAAATTCCTGATTTAATTGTCTGCAAGGAGTTTACAAATTCCTTTATAATGACATTAAGCTGCTAAATTTATACCATACATAATCAATAACTTGGCTGAAGCCAAATACTAAAACTGGATTTAATACGTAGAAGATATATCTCTTTTGCTTAGTAGAACCTATCGTGAATTGATATCCAAATTTCCACATAGGACACCTTAATGTTTTTATAACACAATGGTTTCTCAGTTTGTCACATTTTTAGACAGATATCTATATGCTTTTACCTGCCAAACTTGTTATGAAACTCATTCCAAACTTTGGTTTTGCTTCATCAGGAGGGAAGATATGGGAAAATAAATAAATGGATAACTTTTCCTGACATGTTGGATATGATTCCATTTATGACTGGGACCGGGGACATTCCACCGCTTTACATGCTTTATGCTGTTGTGGTGCATATGGACTCACTGAATGCGTCTTTCTCTGGTCATTATGTATCATATGTGAAAGATGTGAATGGAAATTGGTTCAAAATAGATGACACTGAGGTAAACTTTTTCCTTGAAAATTCGTGCATATTTGATGTATCTTTATTTTTAATTCTATTATTTTGATCATTCTTTTGTGGAGGATATCTGGCTACTTGAAAAATGTTTTCTGATGGTACATTTGGGCAATGTTGCTAAAGGCGTGTGTTTTTGTATGTTGTTTTTCCTATCCTTTTCACTTCAAAATAGAAAGATCAATGGATCATTGCTTCATATAGATCATTTGACTGCTATTAATACCCTTTTTTTCCTCCTAGATGAAGCTAAAAACGTAGTACAATCTGGTCTGGTTATCTGGATTTTTTTTTCTTTATTTAGATGAAGGTGAGGAGAAAGATGAGTTACTAGGAGCATTTAGTTTGAATACATTCCCACCACTTCGTTGAATCATGGGGACTTACCACAAGATTAAGTAGTCAACGTTACTATTCAAAATCCTGCAGTTCTGGTCCTGTTCATGGGTTCAGTAGTGAGTTGTCCATGGTGGTGTGGCTGTTTAGGAATATCATTTGCTTTAGTATAGCTAGAGTTCTTGTGGATGTTTTTTGTCATTTCATATATCGTTGTTAAGCTGACAGTTATTGTTGGGATTTGATTTAATAATGGCTTTGACGGGATTACGATGGATCAATAAGACATATTCACATATTCTCTATGCTGTTTTGGATTCTAGATTTTTGTAACACACTTAGGGTTTTGCTTGAGTAAGTACCTTAAAAAGTAGGCTTTGATTGAAATTCAATAAACCTAAATCTGATCGTGCTTCAAACTCCATCATGTTAAGATTGATTTTATCAGAGATACCTGTTCACGCAAACATTGTGTAAGAACGTGAAAATATTGTTGGTTGATTTCGTTGAATGTATCTCCTAGTCTATCATAAGCAAGTTGATGAACTATTAATCAAAAAGCTTAAGCTATTTTTAAAAAGAATCGTGTACTGTTAATCATTCTTAATACTTACTAATGTTTGCACCATTTTGCCCAAACATGTGCTGAAACTGAAACTGAAAGTAAAAATAAACATAAAAGCTGCAAGCCCCACACTTTTATCACAGACAAGTTTTAGGTCATGAAGATCTTCATGGTGATAACATCTTAAGGTGCTCAAAACGAAAGCATGGGAGAAGAGAAGCATCAAATAACCTGGATTTTGAAGATTCTGAGTTGCCATTCTGAGTACTTCTGATACCCACTTGAGCAACTTAACCCCGTACAGAAATTTATGATTCCTTCACTGCAGTTACAATTCTTAGAGGCAAAAGCAAGTCTGCAATTTTTAGTCTGATGATGCATAGTTGTCTGTATCTACTGATACTAAAAGTACTTATTCATAAGACCCATTTTTCATGTTATGGAATTTCTAGTGAATCCAAAGTGTTGCTTCATTAAACTAAACTTTGAGCTCTATGTCTATTCTATGTGTTTTTTGATTATTACTACAGAATCTATCTAGTTAATGTTTTCAATACAGTAGAAAACGTGTCTTGGTTCAGTTAATGGTTATGTGATGCCAAGCTACTGCATGAGAGCCTAGTTGAGATGGCTAAAAACTTTTATTGTTATGAATGTTACATCTCTGTATTATTAGCGTTTGTGCCATCTTAATTGTTAAACTGACATACATATTTTATACATCGCTTTGCTTATTCATGTGTTTATAAATGTAAATTACATGATTCACTTGAAGCTGTTGCTGCACTTATTCCGCTTAGTGCACTTGTCATGATCAATGTTACCCTTTATGCTTTACATAATTCCCCTTACTACGGTTATCACTCGTTATTTCTTGTTGTTTTCTTAATTTTCTGTACTGATGGATTGGCATCATGCTTCCTCAACAGGTTCAACCAGTGCCACTGAGCCAGGTGATGTCTGAAGGAGCATATATCTTATTTTACACGAGGTAGGCATATTAGTTGG
This sequence comes from Casuarina cunninghamiana, assembly GCA_028551485.1. Lineage (NCBI taxonomy): Eukaryota > Viridiplantae > Streptophyta > Magnoliopsida > Fagales > Casuarinaceae > Casuarina > Casuarina cunninghamiana. The sequence goes on along the minus strand of CM052363.1, from coordinate 21,050,684 downwards.
GCTATGATTTAGATGCTTTGTTTGGGCATTGCCGGAGACAGTATGATTAGATCAATCATTTTATTATTTTGTTACAACATATAGACAGATTAATTGGACCTGATTTTTGCCAATCATGCAAGTGGTTTCTTTCCTTGATATCAAAGGGTCTGTATGCTGTTTTCTGTGTCATGTGTGTATATATAGATAGATAGATAGATATTATTTCCTGTATGATTTTGGAAGTGCTATGATATATATTTTAGGTCTTGGCCTCGCCCTCAAGGATCATACCCCGACAAAGCCTTCCAGCAGCTGATTCCAGAGTCTACAAGGACCTTCATTTCAAAAGGTGAGAACCTGTCAAGTTCTACACAGAGTACACCTAGCAGCCAATTTGCTGGTTTGGAGCCTTCAGCAGATCCGATACCATATCATGCTTCAAGTTCTGCCAACGGTACTCCTAATGTCATAGTCAGGAGTGCTAGCAGAAATGTCCTGCCAACTATGGAAGCATACGCCAGACCAATCCCTGTGGACTTCTCTGATGCTACATCAAGTGATTGGTCCCTTTTCACAAGTTCAGATGAGGCTTCCTTCACAACTGAGAGTACTAGCGACTCTTTCAGTGCGGTAGACACTGCTGATGCATGCAATATCGATACAGTCTCATCAATCTTCAACACCTTATGTGCTCCAGAGCACTCCAGATATTCTACCTCTTGTAGAAAATTCTCTACTATTAGGCCACACGCTAGGTTTCTTTCAGGGCAAGAGGATCATAGTCTGGCTTCAGGCGTGCCAAGCCAACTTCTTGACAAATTACAGGTGAAAGAGCTCAGCGAATTCTCTGCAGACAGTAAGTGCAGCACGATTGCAAAATATGCTAGTAGCTCAATACATGGTCTTGATCGAACTTCTGTTCATTATAAACTCTAGTTGGTGGGGATTAGCACTTCTTCAGGTGTAAGTTAGCTAGGAAGACATGGTGCCTCGAAGTGTAAGTGCTTGACTGGGGCATGTGATTATATCTAAATAACAATAGAACATTCTTCCACCGTTGATATTGATGTTTAATGCATTTAAGTGCTAGCAGTTCGCCAATCACTCATCTATTTTGTGTTAGCTTTTGACGGCCAGAGACAGCAAACTTCACTGGTGCTTGAACTTCGTTTGCAAGGTATGCCTCTGCTTCTGTCATAAGCAACGCAGAGTACAAGCTAAAGAATTGTAATTAAACTAAAGATCTTCGTCAAATTTGAATTCTTGCAATTCCAAGATGGGGTCAGAGTTTTTACATGTTGCGAAAAGAACTTCACGAATTCTCCATCAAGTCATTATCTTGGTAGGTTTCTAAATTTCAGTGATCATCTCTCCCTCTTTCTACCACGAGTGTTGCCGAAACTTTTCAGAAGATAATGAGATGAAGCAAATAGTAATGATCATAGGCTTGAAACTTAGATTGTAGTGGGCTTAGGCTTAAATTCCAGCATTGGGGATCCAAGTTAGTAATGATATTTAAATGAATTGATTCTTGGTTAGTCATTAATTTTAAGATTTTTTGACATAATTGTTGAAGATCATAACAAATGATATTGGAGGTTAAACGCAACAATGATTCCCATAAGACAACGGAAAAATGATTTGTGCATCGCCAAGTTCGATCATATAGTTGAGGCTCCGACAATTCTAAGACGTTGATGATTAGTCCTCCTTCGACTGATCCCCAGAAACGGTAAACATGACGAGGGGTTGGTTTCATGAATTAAAACCACCCAACTGCAGTGCAGAAGACAACTTTTGTTTGCATTTCTTTGCATAAAAGGTACGACCAACATCGTAAAAGAAAGTCGCTAAATTTATTCAATATAGCTGGAAAAACTTGGAGGCGATTTTAGAGTTACAGACAGAGAGGTTCTGGTATTAAAAGCTTTTTGGCGATCTTACATAAGACTACCAAACCAAGCCTTTGAACTGTTTTTATGGGCAGCATAGTCAGTCTCATTCATGGTCTCGCATATGAAACAACATCCAGATTTCATTCACTCGACTACCAAATTCAAATGGGGAATTGTACTGTGCGACGATGTAGTTTGTTGTGTTCTCAGCTGCATGGCTTCTCTCAATGGCAGCAGACCAAACAGTACCGGCAAGGCTTGCTTGTAAGGCGGCAGCTTCTTCTCCAACATCGGAGTCTGCCACAAATCCACCGAATTGTCTCACTGCTGCATATATCGATTTCCATCTTTGCACATGAAGTCCTCTTGCTGGAGGTGGGTTGTCTTGGTTAACTTTAGGGACGTAAAAGCTAACAACAAACGAGGATTCACATATAGGACCGTCACTTGGTGAGACTTGAGTAATCACCGGGGCCGTCATCTCTATTTCTTCTTCATAATCGTTCTTTCCTTGGATATAGTCAAATAACCTTACAGAAGAGAAGCAACATACAAGAATGCAGCAGCAAGTGGTAGAAAGTTACAAGTAGAAGTAGAAGGAGGAAAGTATGTTACCTCAAGAAGCCAGTTCTGGTAGCTTCAACCAGAGAAATATCCTGAATGGGAGAGGTTGACATCCACACCGTTGAATTGTAACGACGGATTTCATAGCCGTTGCCGACGTGAATCACGTCATGGCTGGGGCACTCGATGCGGCTACATGTGGGTGGAGATATCCTGGAGCTTTGGCTTGTTTCTGACCACTGACCGAACTGTGAATTTGAGAGCAGGCTCAGCAGGATCGAAAGCTTGAACATGTTGAGAGCAGCCATGGAGAAGCGACCTCCGATGGATCAGAAGAAAGGAATGGACGGTTTATAGATGGGGGAATACGATGGTTTCAGAGCCACTTGTTAGAAGAAGCTCACAAATACTGTACAAGACTAGGAATTGACAACACCGATTGCTTACTAGAGGTTCCAACGAGGACACGTGGTGCAAACACCATCTCAATTCCAAAAAAAAAAAAAAAAAAAATCCACGAAAAATGGATATTCTCATGTATCACCACATATTTACGACAAAACCCACTTCTTTTCGTGCATTGAATTTCTCATCCCTTTTTTGTTTTTGTGCAAATTAATATGCTTTTTCCTCTCTTAATTTCACTATTCTTTTTTACCATAAAAAGTTAAACTAGAATGAATGACTGCTTGTATCTTTTATTAACTTTTTTTTTATCCAATAATTACTTAATTTAAACATCATATTTATCTATATCGTATTTTGTATAGATAACTGATTTTACTATAAATTAGGCTTCTAACAAAAACCATTAAGAGCAAGTTTAAAGTTTTAATAACTTTCAATACTTCAAGAGAACATTATGATTGAAACATAATAACATTTGAACTTAATATAACTCCTTAATATTCATTTGGCATGAATTCAAGCATAATGGTTTTTTAAGAAATTAGATTAAAAAAATTCCATTCCTAAAAATTTTAAAAAGAAGAATTAATTTGCATATATAATTTTGGAAAGTTCAAACCAAATTAATAGAATTATATAATTTTTAGAAAAAAAAAATAGCAATCAAATTAGCAATAAAAGGTTTTCATATTTATGTTGCACCTAAAGACTTTATTGTCAAAACTAATAATAAAACTGTTAAGGTTTTTAACCTAATAAAATAAATATTATTGAAGGCATAAAATTGAAATGGTAATTTGTTTTTTTAACAAATTGAACTCAGACTAGAGGTGAGTTAACAACGATAATAAAGTATCAATTTTGGAAGTCCATTTTCTCTGTTCCTTTTGTAAATACAATACGAAGTGCTACTGTTTACCCAAATTTCTGAAAGGCGCTGAGATGGGGAACGAGAGCTATAAAATCATCAATATGGAACATGGGAAGGTCCCCTTCTCTCCTCCTTTTTCACTCTGTACTTCACCTTTCGAGGAAATTTAAGGCAATTTCTCTCTGGCGTTTCTTGATGTTTTCTCTACTAACCGGTGCTCGCCGGAGATTTCTGGATATCGTATGATTGCTTGCGACTTTCCTCTTCATTTTTCAGGTACGAGAATGGGTATGAGAGAAAAAATTTCGGGTATTTGTTTCTGGTTTCTAATACCTTGGTTTCATATCTAATATCCTGTAAGATAATCTTTCAGACCCCGGCATACCCTCCATAGAATGGGGAATTGATTATATTTCCTGATACGAGGATTATGAATACTGTTGACACCTGCATGAAGTTGGGATAGCATGAGAAAATTTTTGTTTCTGATTTATGATTTATGAGCCTGATAATCACTTGAAGAAGACTTTGAGATTTGGGGTTCTGGAAGATTTTCTGTAGAGTTGTTACTGATCGATGCATTATAGTCTAGGTTCTTAAAGATACCGTAATTGGTCAATGTGTCGTTCATTCTCGAGACTTTAGGCCGAATTAAAGATTTAGCCCCTTTTACTTGGTTACTTGATGCAGCAACACTCTTGACTGATGCATTTCATATTTTATCGTGTGCTGTAGTTGCCTCTTGTCTTGACTTTCTCTCCTTCCAGATGGATTGGCCCACGAATGAATCAGATGTCACTTATTGCATGAATTTACGATGGACTAAAGGATCTCATTATTGATTTTACTCCCCATTACAATTTGTGAACTCAAGTTAAAGCGCCGGTTAGGTGGCCATTCTCCACAGGTTTCCGTGACATTCCTGTAGGATCCGTTCCCAATTTACATAGCAGTACATTCCTGATCCAAATGTCTTTGAACTAGAGCAACTCTTTCGTACTGTGAATATTTTGTTCTCTTGAAAATTCAATGTCACAATTCAAATTACCTGCTTGTAAATGTGAAGCATAAATCAACTCTTATGTTTCATACCTTATTACTGCTGTTTGTACCCGAATTTTCACCTTCATCAAGAGCCCTAGTTTCCAGAAGGAGAACTGATGCGTTGGATGTTTGCTCCTATGGGACCTAGAGTGGAGCTTTGGTCTTAGTGTTTAATGTACATTGTTGGAATCATATGTTCCTTTGTCTAGGACTTAAACTTGTGTCTAAAAGGAAAAGAAATGGGAAAATAAAACGCAATCTCAATGTCATACTGGGCGCTGCTTTCCCTTTAGCCTTACTTTCACGTCATTCTGTGAATGGCAGACAATGAAGAAACTAAGTGGCAGATCCTGGTCTAATAACTGCCCAGATACTACTGCAGGTGGTTATGTGGCTGGATATGATGTTTGCCTTACTCATCTGAGTGTCTTCCTTGCCAGATCCTATCCATTTGAGTAATTGTTGTAAAATTAGATAAAATTGTCTAAATTTGTCTGACTTTTAACTTGACCATGAAAATGCTTTGATACAGTGTGGTTTAGATTTGTATGAAAAAGAGAGGATTATGTTAATGTCATCATAATATGCTGTTGGACCTTCATTACTGAGTCTTGTTGGATTCTCTATTTTTATTTTTTATTTTCTATTTATGTGTATTGACTGATATCTAATAAGAAGTATTAGCTAGACCGCGCTGAGTAGAAGGCGACGTCTTATGTAAAAGCAGAGAGTTATGATGTTTTGACATTTCTTCTAAGGGTCCTCCTGGTGCTGCAAGCTGTAGCCGTGCTAAGCTTCCAGGATGGATGCGTCTGCATCATCATTCAAATCATCTGCTAACTGATTCCTTCTATGTTGATGGTGTTGCTGGTTTGAATGTCTTGATTAAGAAAACCATATTTTTTAACATCCTAAAGTTCTCAAATTATTATGTCCTCTTGGTTTTGTAGTTTGGTAGTAGCTCAGATGTATATCGATTCTTGACACTTGCTAGTGGGTTGACCAAGGCGGCGGTTTTTTTACATTTTCCCTTTATATTGGGATGACTCAAAGGCCCCAGGGGGGCTGATGGCATATTACAATCGGCATCCACAAGGAGGGAGATCCTTCTGGTGTTGCATGTCATATTATTCAGCTGCAGATCTGCTTCTGAGCATACTCCCAATTTTGCTTAACAATTTGGTTTGTCAGCTGATATAGTTGGTTTTCAATTGGCGGGGAGAAATTTCTTGGCAGAACGCAGGCCTTTGTCTTAGATGTGTATATATATGTGTTTATGAGTGGCTTTACCACTACATGGTGTGTGAAACTTGGGAGCTACGTGAGTGCAAGATATGATCAAATGCGGTCATACATGTTTTTGTTTTAACTTGGATATTCTCGCCACCTATATGCTTGGACCTATAGTTGTAATCAAGTCTTGTTTGATGCGATCATAGATTGGAAGGAACTTCTCACTAATGTCTTGGTTACTAATTGGAAGACTATTGCATAAGGTGCTCAAGGTGCTCCGGGTGCTCAGCACTGAAATATTACATAGGAAGCATTACCTGTCATGTAATCTAGTTCCTTGACCATTTTGCTAGATTTTTGGTACTAATTGCTTTTCGTATCACATCATTGCTTCTGTAAACAAGGTTTCTGCTAAAAGGTTGAGATTAAACAGTGACATTAGGGGCAACAGAAGGTTTAATTTGTCCATGGCTGGAGCATGCCAGTTCGGCTTCCATGGCAGGCGTTAAAATGTTTGACCGTCGAGTCAACTCCATTTGACGCAATCGAAGCAAAGTCAAACTCACGCAAACAACTCCAATTGAACGACTAAAGTTTCCAAAGCAAACTTAAAAGTCTGAAGTTTCTGAATTAAACTTAAATTTCTGCAAAACCCTTTTCTGTGAATATATACAACGTCATATGTAATTGATCACCAAAAGCATCATCAGATCCTCCTAACAAGGCTTGCATTACCGTTGGACATCTCCGGCCAGCTTAGATTATCATTCACTGACCTATTTATAGCTAATGGATCTCCAGCTTACAAATAAAACAAATAGATATTTTAATTTCCACGTCCAAATTTCATCAGCCATGGCAACATGAAATCTAGGATCAAAGATTGCCTCTTGATATGTGGAGGGGTCAAAAGTGACAAAGATAAACGTTATAAAATGTCCATGTAAAACATAGGAAATGAGATGGGAAGTAATAGGAATCAAAAGGACATCAATGGTGAGGCATATGTGGTCCATGGATCAAATGGGTGGTCTGTGGGTTTGGCTTGGCTGCTGCGGAACTGACGGTAGGTACGAGACAAGCATAATATCAGCGGATAGCAAAAGGCACCTCCTCGATAGGAGAACCATGATCTAGAGAAGTAATAGGCACGATAGGCAATGAAGCATGACCATCTACATTAGTGTCACATGAAATGTGTGAAAACTCTATAATGTCATGAGACTCTTTAGGGTTATGAGGAACATCTGCAGCAGTTTGTACAAATGAAAAAATGCCCTCATAGAAAATGACATCTGATTGATAAAAACTATCTCCCTATCCCTTTTGAGGACAAGAAAATACTCATTATAATTTTATGCTTAGATTTATCTCCATGTATAAGATAAGAAGGATAACATAAGTATCCAAAAACTCGAAAGTGATTTAGTGATGGGGGTTTTTAAATAACGATTCAAAAGGAGCTTTTCCTTTGAGAATAAGAGTGGGTATGTTGTTAGTTAAATGTGTTGTTGTGAGGGCACAATCACTCCAAAACTTTATGGGAATATTTGCTTGAAGTTTTAATGCACATGCAGTATTAAAAATATGGCGATGATTCCTCTCAATCACTTCATTTTATAACAAAAAACATGCACAACTCTCATATACAACACCAAAAGAACTCAAAAAGCAAATGCACTCAAACCCAAAAATCTTGCACATTGTTTGTTTTAATGCATTTAATCAGGGTCACAGATCGTTGCAACACCATTGCAAAAAGTGTTTTAATGTTAGCTAAGGCTTCAGTCTTTGTCCATATAAGATGCTTGTGGATTTGAGAGGATCAACAAGGTAAGGCTGATAGAGTCTTATAAGGAATAATAGCAGTGGTAAACCCATGTAATTTCCTTAGACGTAACCACTTTGCGTAATCTGCAGTGAACATATTTAATGATCTGGCAAGAAAAGAGCTAGAGAAGACACACAAAATGTTTGATCAAATGTCTAAGTAAGGAAACACACCAGAATCGAAACTTCTAAACTCCGAACGATAATGGGAATGATAAGATAGAAGTGAAGAAACGACAATGCATCAAGGCTAAGATATCCCGGAATTGGGCAATGAATTGACTATACAAAGGAAAAAATAAAAATAAAATAAAATAAAATAAAATAAAATAATAATAATAATAATAATAATAATAATAATAATAATAATAATAATAATAATAATAAAATAATAATAATAATAATAATAATTGCACTAAAAAGATTAATATTTGATTAGGAATCATAATTCACTAGTGAAAGACTAGGTTGCCCTTAGGAATGTAAATATATCTCCGCACGTACACGACACACGCTTTTAACAAATCCTATCCTATCGACCCTGTACGCCCTTTAGCAAACTTTCAGCCCCATACAAGTTCCCAAAAGAAAGATGTGAGAAACCTAATCGATGTAAAAAACTGTCCCTACTACAGGCATAGGGAGTGCGAAAGAAAGAGAGAGAAGGGTATGGCGACGATGGATTCTTCGAAGAATGATTCTGATGCGGAGGTGCAGACCAATCCAAACCTTAACCCTGATTCCTCGGACGCATTGGCACCAAACCCTAACTCTGCTGCTATCTGCTTCGTTAGGTTCGCCGGCGATTCCCTCGGCGGAGCCATCATGGGCTCTATCTTCGGATACGGTGCGGGACTGTTTCAGAAGAAAGGCTTCAAGGGTTCCTTTGCAGAGGCAGGATCTTCAGCGAAGACATTTGCAGTTTTGTCTGGAGTACATAGTTTGGTTGTCTGCATTTTGAAGAGGTTGCGAGGAAAGGATGATGTTATTAATTCTGGAGTAGCAGGATGTTGCACTGGTCTTGCTCTGAGTTTTCCAGGGGCTCCTCAGTCTCTTCTACAAGGCTGCCTCACTTTTGGGGCTTTCTCATTGATTCTTGATGGGCTTAACAAGCAGCAGCCAGCACTTGCACAACCATTTCCCTTGAGTAAGAAAAGTGAGCATTGTCGTGTTCGTCCACCTTTGGCACTTCTTCCCCTTCAACTTCAGATCCCTCTTCCTGAGGAAATGAAAGGAGCCTTTTCTGCTTTCTGTGCCTCCTTGAAGAACCGCAAAGGGGGCGCTTTTCCCACAGCTTACTAAGAAATGTTGGGATCTTCCTTTTTCTTTTTTCTTTCTTTGATCTCTTGCAGTGCTTTGGGCGTCTATTTATCTTTTACTTGGAAAGACATGGCTCTGATCTAGTCTGTTGAATTTTAACTGCAATTCTAGTGTTCGCTGCAAATTCAGATGCATATATCTATATATTGAAAGAGCGACCTTTGAATGTAATTGTTTAATTAATTCCTCAAGGTCCAGCAAACAGAGAGAGGAGTAAGAGCGACCCAAGAACATCTGTTGCCTCCTCAATAAGCCTGAATAGCCTCAAACGATCAAACAGGTGAAAAGAAGAAAACCAAAATATGTGCAAAAAATACCGGTGAATTTTAAAGAAAGGAAACAGGTGACGATCTATTGTAATCCAACTGTTTCATTTCCAGTGCAATGCTCCCAAGTGTCAACTTAATCCTCTCCAGGTCGATATTGTGTTCACTTCCCGCATGAAAGGAATGAACCTTGTTATTCACCATAATCCAACTGCAACCTGGATATTTCCTAATTCCTTTTGACTTCTTGGTCATTCTGACTTCATCCCCATTGTTCCCTTTCCCGATTTCAGAGTATAAGTTGGACAAGACCACATAAGGGGTAGCATTATCAGGATCCAATTGAAAAAGGTGTTCAGCTGCGACCTTTGCAATGTCAATACGCAGGTGGGTCTTGCTTGCACCAAGAAGAGCTCCCCAGACTCCAGAATGTGGCTCGAAAGGCATTGACTGGATCAAATCAACTGCCTTTTCCAGCAATCCAGCCCGGCCAAGTAGATCAACTATGCATGCATAGTGGTCCGGCCCTGGTTCAATGTCATATTTTGATTTCATTGAAATAAAGTAGTTCCATCCTTCCTCTACAAATCCCACATGCGTGCAGGCTGAAAGAACACCCAGAAAGGTGATTTGATTTGGTTCCTGGTCTTCATTCTGCATTTTTTGAAATAATTTGAGTGCTTCCTTTCCAAACCCATTGTGGGCAAACCCACCAATCATTGAATTAAAAGAAACAATATTGGGTTCGCTGATGCTTGAGAAGATCCGATAAGCATCGTCCACATTCCCACATTTTGAGTACATTGAAACCAGAGAATTTTGAATAGACAAATCAAATTCCATATCCATCTTTAGCACATGAACATGGATTTGCAGCCCTTGGTCAAGTGTTGCCAAACTGGCTGAAGCACTAAGCACACTGCTCAAAGTATGAGTGTTTGGCCTGACTGCTGTCCGTAGCATCTCAACAAACCAACAGAAGGCCTCCTCACTCTTCCCATTATTGACTAGCCCTGAAATGACAGCAGTCCAAGAAATAACATCTTTCTCAGGCATTGATTTAAACAACAGAATACATTTCTCGGTTATCCCTTGGTTAGAGAATCCTGTAATCATGGTTGTCCATGAAACTACATCTTTTTGTGGCATTCTCTTGAATAGCCTAAATGCTTCTTCAATTGATCCACATTGGACGTAACCTGCAATCAAGGAGTTCCAAGAAACTATGTCTTTCCTACTCATCTGATGAAATAACTTGTTAGCCAAATTTGGACAACCAAATCTACAGTACATGGAAATAATAGCATTGCCCATGTAGACGTCCAAGTCAAACCCCATGCGTGAAACCAATCCATGAACTTGAATCCCTTCTCCGTACCTACCAAAACTACCACAAGCCTCAAACAGCACAGTCAAGTTAGTAGAATTAACCTTCACTACTCCGTCCCTTCTCATACCTAAAAACAACTCAAACCCATCTTTGAAATTCTCTATCTTCATATATCCATCAATCATTGCCGTCCAAGTAACTACATTTCTCTCGGGCATGGTATCAAACAGATTTCTGGCATCGACTATCCTTTTCTCTTTGCAGTACCCAGCAACCATGGAACTGTAAGAAATTATGTCTCTTTCAACCATACCCTCGAAAACCTGACACGCCTCTTCCAACCTTCCCATCTTCAAAAACCCATTTATCAATGCATTGGAACAAACGGGGTCCCGCAACTTCACCGGCATCTCAGCATAAAGCTCCTTGGCCTTGTCAAGCATCCCTGCCCTCGCAAAACCTGTTATCATGGCCGCATAAGTGATAGCATTACGCTCGGGCATCTCCGAAAACAGCTCAAAAGCTTCTTCTACCATAGAATTATTTTTAATATAGGCAGTGATCATGGCATTATAGGAAGCAACGTTTGGTTCGGGCATTTTGTCGAACAAATTGCGGGCTTCTCCCGTTTTACCATTTACTGCATATGCTGTGAGCATGGCGGTCCAAGAGATGGTATTCTTGTGGGGCATACGATTGAAGATGGATTCAGCTTCTTTGATGTCACCATTTCTTCCGTATTTCGTGATTTGGCTGTTGCAGTGAACAAGAAATTTGCTGGCTATTGGGCTTCCGGCTGAGCGGGGATAAGGTTTTGACAATAGCACCGTGGAGAAGCATGATTGATTAGACTTAAAATATGGAGAGTTGGAGCGCAGAAAGTGTTTACGTACAAAGTTAGTAAGGAATTTTGCTTGCATGATTGGTAGTAAGAGGAAAAGTCCATATCGATGGGACGATTTCTGCATATGCTCTAAAGATAACTTGCGAATGTGGTAGTTGATGAGGTATGTTGTGGGAGAGGAATCAGATAGAGGACTTTTCTGGTTGACGAAAGGCAAGGATGGAGCCTAGAACTTTTGCTTGTAGAATCAAATTTTATTGCGAGAAGTGGAGAGAAGATTTCAGACACAAAACCCTTATTAGGCTAACGTAAGAGGTGGCAATCACATTAAGACCTCAGGAGGGAAACCATCCATGCCACCACACAGTTTATGCGCCTTCTTCAAATCACAAAGCAGCGCATAATGCCCAACCACAAATGCAGCCGCACGTCTTCAAATCACTACTGCGATGCAAAGTGCGACACTAATTATTTAACCTGTTTCCACCATGTAAAACTAATCAATATTTTTCCAAAAGATTCGGCCGTACTTGAGTAATGTATTTAAGTAATGAAGATGCACGAGCAGTGTGCTGGTCCAAAATTAACCCAAGTGTACAAGCATGAATACTATCTACAGAAGCAACGTTGGCTAGTGGCGACTACTTCTCATGCCTTCCCAATGAACTCTACGTCAAACAGAAGAACGGAATCTGGGGGAATGATACAAGAACCTGCAACATATAATGTGAGTTAGAAAAGCTTTAAGAAATTGAACTAATCAATCTATGATCAACCTACTACAGTGAATACGTTAAAAGGTGATCAAATTTTTTCACTTAATGTCTTAAGATTTTAAAATAGACTCTTACACCCTAATATAATATTATAGCTAAAAATGGTCCTCTGATTTATAATCTCCATGTTTTGAATTTGGGTTTCAATTTACATGCAATACTTATGTCAATATACACATAAGAAAAAGTATTAAAAGTAGGTGTTGTCTAATATTAAAAACATAAAGATTGGCCATTAAGCTTAAAAGTAATAAGGTTTATTCACTTAATGTTTTAAGGTATTATAATAGGTAGTAGAGATAGAAATGAGCCTCTATTTTATAAACCCACATACCCCAAAGTGGGGCTTCTTTCTATGTGCAATGTTTATATCAGCATACACATGAGGGAGAATGTTAAAGGTGAGTATAATTCCACATCGAAAGCAAGATAATGGACTCTTAGTATTATAAGTTATGAGATTTTATTACCTAACATCTTAAAGTTTTGATATAGGCCATCACAATCTAATATGGTATTGGAGCAAAAGTGCAAGAATTTGCTTAAAACTTTAAAATATTAGGTAAAAAAATCTTATCATCTTTAATACTCTCTTTCATATGTATGCTAACACATGCATTGTATATTAACTAAAATCCAACTTTTGAACATGAGAATTACAAAGCAAAAGTTTATTCCTAACTTTAATATTATATTAAAGTGTAAGAGTACATCCTCTTACTTCAATATGAGATAATATTCACTTTTAACATTCTCTCTTACTTACATATATTGACATAAATATTGCAAATAGAATGAAGCCAAGACATGGAAAATTACAAAGCAAAAACCGGATACTATATTAAAAGTATAAAAGTCTGTCCTAAAACCTTTAACAATATACTAAGGATTTATGCATAAAAGAATTGTGTCTTGAAAGAGAGTGCCTACCTCCCTTGCACCCAGCCCCTCTTATGCCATATCCAAGTTCTGGAGGAAGCTTTAGTGTGCGCTTTCCCCCTGAGATAAGACATGACAAAATAAGAACTTAAGAGAGCGGTACAAAATTAAAGATTTTGTGCTTACCAGCAAGCATTGGGGGAACTCCATTGCCTCCTAGAATCCCTTGGTCCCAGCCCTTGATTACCTCCCCAACACCGACGCGAAACGTAAGAGGCTTTCCCCGATTGTAGCTGCTATCAAAAACCTTCCCGTTCTCCAATTTCCCAACATAGTGTGCCTGCTAATTATTACATTCACTGAATCCTCCCACATACGGAATATGGCAAGCATACAAATGTATTGAACACAAATGGGCATTCAAGCACTTGAAACATGGAGTGGGATACTACTTTACAGACCCATTAACTCAATGAGAACATATCCTTTACTTGAAGTGTCCCACATCCTACGTGTATCTTACCTTCTGACTACTCAACCATATACAAACATTTGTGCAATCCCCAAGGTCAATAAACCAATACATGCTGCAAGAGAGAGTGAATATGTGTTCTAAAACATGATACAGTGGCTCGATAGCCAAACTCAGGATGCAATTATTTTGATATCCTTAAAATCTAGATGAATATGTATCACCTTAATCAGCTGCCCCTTGACAGCTTCAGGGCCGTTTCCTACAACTTTATCGCAGAAGGCAAGGCCTGAGGGAGCTACCGTTAGCTCACAAGGCTCCGCGTTGGCTGCTGCCCAGGCCTCTCGTTGTAAGAAAGCATTAAGAAAGCAAAAGGAGAGGCCGAAGCCAACTGCTTCTCTCCTCCGAACAAGAGCAGGGTTCACATTTTGTTGGAGCGGAGGAACCAAAGAGCTACCACCATGGGGCTGGCTTGAGAAACTGAGTTTTGATGCTTCTGTTGAACCAATATCTTTTATGAGCAATTTTCTTCCGGCAGTGCTAGACTTTCCGAGATTCACAATCCCAACAGAAAATGCCGCGGAGCTCATCTCCACTTCCGCACCACCCAGTGTTTAGAAGGGCAGATAGGCTTCGGCATGAATCCAAGTGAGGATTGCCATAAAAATTCTATCAAAATATCAAAACGCAGTCGTCTCAGTCCCAGCATCAGAATGGGGGAAGCTCAAAACCTGAGTCCCTTTAATAGTACTGGGTTGTGAAATGAGTTTGTGTCAGTTGGAAGGCACACTCTGTCATCACTTAACTAGCTCTATTATTCTGTAATTGTTGCTAAATGCATTCATTCATCATCATACTGTCTTCAAAAGACGTATTTAACGTTTGCTAATCCATATCGGATTATGTTATGAAGTCATATCATGTATACAAGTCTCAATACCAAGTTCTATGTTTTATCTCTAATATAGTTATTGGAAAGCGTAGTTGGATTGTTTTTCTTCCTAACGGCATGGGTGGAATTAAAACTCTGCGCTTTTTTTTTTTTCCTCAGAAATGCCCAATAACTCTACGCTCAACCCTTGACGCAAAATTAACAAAATGTAACTACTATGATCTACCTTCTAGGGGTACAAACCAAGATGCTATAATTGTTGGTAACAGCATTTTTAGCTACAACATATTTATTTATTTATTTATTTATTTACTATTATTATTATTATTATTATTATTATTATTATTATTAATTGGGCAATTTTTTTTTTTGCTAGGCAAAATTCTTTGTTTCAGCAGATCAACGTGGTCAATCCTGAGGCCACGATTCAGTGACAAGCTATTGCCATTCATGCGTCAACCGCATTTTAATATTGCTCTGGAGCACGGAAGATGCAAACGTGGCTGATACACAGCCTCTTTATCCCCCTTTTCTTCATACAACGCCACGTTTCACCAGTGAAATTCTCTGCGTTAGTTACCACCAAATCCAACTGGTCCCACGACCAATCAAACCTCTTGCATCTGATCCACGATTGTTCGATTCTTCTAGCGTGCGGCTGCAAGAGTAGAGACGATCAAGACTGATGCTCAACTATTGTACTAAATGTTTCTTCACAACTACCTTAGGAACCTTTGTTGCTTGAAGGCCTGGGTTATGGTTCAAGGTTAACGATGGCTTCACATAGTTTAAGCTTAGGATTACCGACAACTTATATTTCCTCAAAAATTCAGCTACAATTTAGCTCCAAATCCAATTTCCTCCTGTTGGCTTCGCGAGCTTTAAGAAAACCCAACGGTCTTTCTCTATCAGTTCGTGTAATGGGCTCCTCAGCTTCGTCGCAGAAACCAGACGGCATTCAAGGTTCCTCTCTGTCTGTTCGTCTGTCTCTCTTTTATCGGTAGCTTTCATGTGGAACTATGGTGACCAAATTAAAAATTCTACCAAATTTCTTTTAGTTTCAGTCATTTAATATTAATCTGATTGAGTTCCCATGTTCTACGACCCGGATCAATGTTAACTTGCACTAAACAAATGTTCCTCTTTCGCTTGGGGGAAAGTGAATCGATGACAGTTTGAAATTGCAAACCGCAATCTAGGCTTTCAACAAAAGTGTTGCGCCTGTGGGTTGATCTTTCGAAAATTTGGCATGCGACAGGCTTAGTAATATTGGGGTTAGAATTGCGGTAAGAATTTGATGACTAAATGAACCACTTTCAGTGCAAGTTTTTACCTCTCCTACATGCTTATAAAAACTTTACATAAGCAAGCTTGGTATGTTTGCCAGAGAAATAGGTACTACGACTAGAGACATATATCCGGTTTGTGGTTTAGGCCTTGCTAAAGAAAGAGGCACTTTCACTTGAATGTGGAGTACGATTTGAGAGTAGCCATTTGATCTTCTCTCTCAGGAAGTCTTAGAAGTCGATAGAGGATGTTAAAGCTAACATGTTGGCGAGCTCTTCAATGACTAAGTAATGATAATCGATTGCACTGTAGAGTACTGAAGTCCGGGTCGCCAAGGAGGATGTAAAGTTTGGCATGGTTGATATAGATTTGGAGATTATTTTTTAAAATTGGAAATTTAGTACTTCAATTTGATTCTTGAATTGCTAAATATTAAAAGAACAACTATCTGCTTTCAATAAAACTTTGTTCTCTCCCTTCTCAGAAAATATATGGTTGGAAAATCTACCCCTTTATGAGATTGGTGGACAACCAATAAAACTTCTGCGTTGCTAACATTTTAAGATGTCTCTTGATTGACCAAACTATCTATTGGCAAGGTTTCCATATGAAGGGAAAATGTCTCGGTTTTCATTCATCTTCCTTCATACTCATCTTGAATCAGCATGTATTCCAACAGATAATGATGCGTTTTGTTTTTGTCCATCAGTGTCATTAATTTAAATGGTAGGCCTTGTATAACAATATGGGGTATATTGTTGAGGTGTGCATGATCACCATAAGCAAGGTAAGCGATAGCCAGTTCTCCCAGGTGTCATACAGTTCAATAATTTGTTGCAATAAGACACAATTTATCTGGTTAGCCTATATGTGAATTGGTTTCCTCCTTAAGGCTGGTGTTATGGATGTGTTGATTAAAATTCCAATGATTTGGTTTACAATGATTTTTCATTAAGGTCCAAGCTGGCTTTGGATTGTGTTCTAATGAAGAAAGTAGTACGAAGTTTGGATGATCCTGGTTCTTTTGGTGTTAGTGTGTAGGGTACTTCACAGAATAATGGTGGAGGGGGAGATCAGGTTGTCATGGTGTCAGTGTATAGAACTGCAGTCTTTGTTTTCTTTTCTTTTTTTCTTTTTTTCTTTTTTTCTTTTTTCTGAGGGGTTGGGGGTGGAGGGGGAGATCTTTTGACAAAACTTTTGTTAGATTCCCATTGGATGAATATGGAACAAAAAGTTGAGTGAGCAATTTGTTAATGACCTTGTTTGGGTGTCTATGTAATATTGCAGCTGAAATGTATTTACTTCTTTGAGTTGGATCCTTATGCTTCATAGTTTGAAGGAACATGATTCAAGGTGTTGGAGGAGGTATTGTTTCTATGTGGTAATTAATTTCACATTGTGTGACTTCAAGTCAATTGTTCCTTTGTTTTAGCATGATCAGATTTCGCTTGTTCTCGGTTTTGGTTATTAGTGTAAGCTATTGTTGGTTGCCTTCCAAGTTCCCATGTATATCATGTGATAGAGATCTGAGATATTAAAGTTTGGGATTGTTTACAATACACGGAGATTTTGGGCATGAAATTTAAGGAAAAGTAATGTCAACGTATATGTGTTGGATGCAACCTGCATGGTTTTTGTGTGGGTCTTTCAGTTTGTTGTGCCTACCGAAGGTCTGCCCCACAATGGCAGGCAAATAACTTTTAACAAAATTTATGTCTTCTGGAAGTGTGAAAATTGCCCTTTCTGAGATTTCCCCTTTTGCATGATCGATCACAGTGAAGGAATCTGTCTAAAAAGACTTGTCATGTTGAAACTTAAATGACCCTAAGGCTTTAAATTAAGGAACAAACTATGAGGTGTAGTGAATTTTTCTTCATTTTCAGCTGAGGTGATTTTACATAGCAATGTGAGTGCTTACAGAGTTAAGGAATACTGGAAAATGAAAGGATCTTATAATTTCAGAGGGTAAAAGAAAAAGTAGAAGGCTATTTATCAAAAAAAGAAAAAAGCATAGTAATGAACACAATTAAACTGAGGATGGATAAAGAAACTTAAGGCTATTGTGCAATATGCAGCGTGAATTAGAAAAAGTATCACCTCTTCTCTCTGGAGATCTAGTTGCAAACCTGTGTTACACAGTACGCATGCATCAAAACAGTCTGAAATCTCAAGGCAGTGGTCTTTAAGTCCTCCAAGATGATATGAGGATGATATATCTTCATTGTTGAATTCCAAACGTGAAGTTTGAGTTCTATGTTTCCAAAGCCTTCATTGTGACTCAACAGAATCTAGAGGGATTAGTGTTTGGATATTAGGCTTCCGTGGTTCTCTAGTTGATGAAGATCATCTTGGCATACTCAATCCAAAGAAAAATTTTCTGGTTTTTATGCAAAAAGGACAGAACGGGATTGGATTTCCACTCCTAAGGAAGGAAGGCTAGAGACCTTTGACACGGTTGTATTTTCAGTTGAAATGGTTTTTTCACTATGAAAGTGGCTTACGCATCGTCATGGATATATCAGTTGAAGAAAGCGAAATGAACATTTCATAGGGTTTTCATGTAATGGATGTAAGGGATGATATTCAGTTGAGAGCCAGTGGTTCTTAATCTAGTACTAGTTATTATTCAAAAGATTTTCTTACACCCCTCTTTTTTCTTCCCAAATGTGTTTCGGAAGGAAGTCTCTGGAGTGCTAAAAAAACTAAGGTGCTTAAACTTATTTTCTGATTTAGTTATCCTTTTCATTCATCTCCAGAAAGCAGTACAGAAGAGATCTAATGTTACTTTCATCTTAAATTTGATTGCGAAGATCTTGCAGTTCGCTTATTTATCAGACTTCAATCTCTTTTTATTTAATTAGATAATCATATTCAAACATGGTCTTGACTTTTGCTGGCTTAACAGGAATAAGAGAAAATTATTCCTAGGACCACCTTTATCTAGCTCTTTTGCTAATGTGTTTTGATTGAATTCACCATCACAGAGGACTGTTTTGATTGAAATCACCATCACAGAGGACTGTTTTGATTGAAATCCCTGTCATAAAGAACTGTTTTGATTGAAAACACTGTCATAGAGAACTGTTTTGATTGAAATCACTATCATAAAGAACTGTTTTGATTGAAATGTATTCAACTGGTTCGTTGCTGTTGATAAAAGAAGCTCTTCTTAGCATTAGATGAAAGTAGTTCAGATTAGGTATGAGGGCGCCATTCTTAGTATACGTTTGCCATGGATATGTTTTAGCTCTGTTTCCTGGTCCAACTCCTTTCTGTTATTGATGGAAAAGCTTAAGTTCTAATGTTAAAAAGTGACCAACATCGATTGTACTTCTACCGTTCTACACAACTTCTAAGTAAGCATCCTGTTGTAGCATTTTATCTTAAGAAACCTATATTCTATCTCTTCAGAGTAAGAAAGTTCATGTTCCATATCTGAAACAAGGATGATACCATATCTGAATTCTCGTTGTTTGAGATCATAATTAAGAGGACTAAAACTTTCCTGTTACTTCATCCTTTCTATTGTCTGCAGATTTGTCTCTTCCTAACGTTAGATTATATTAATACTAATGCTTAATTTAGGTAGACATATTGCTGTAAAGGAATTGTTTTTAAATCTATATTCCTCCGTGTGCTATACTTGTTGACAGAGAAACAACAGTTCTAGGTAAGGCAGTCTGGGTCGGTAATATACCACTATCATGTGTACCTCCTCCCGTCCTCCTACCACCCTCAGAAAAGGAAAAGAAAGGAAAGACACAAATCAACTAACAGCTTCCTTGTGTACATATGAATTGAAAAGTATACCTGGATTGACTATTTAAAAATTATTATCCTATTTAAATCTTAATCATATATTTGGTTTCTGATCAGTATCAGGCTGATAGGAATCATTTTTTCATGATGCAGAGGCAGGAAGCATCGACTATAAATCCATAAGTGATGAAGAATGGAAGAGGCGACTTACAGGGGAACAATTTTATGTTGCTCGTAAAAAGGGCACAGAAAGGGCTTTCACTGGGTATGATCACTTGGACATGGAATTCATGAACTTTTTGTTTCATGAAGAATTTTTTTTTTTTTTTGTTTTTGTGGGGGGAGGGTAGGGGGGGTCATTCTTCGTAGTAAATATGTTGCTCCTATTATGAAGATGTGATTTCTAAGGAAGTCTCCAAAGGTTTAAGGTATCGTGAAGGCCTAACACTTGATTAATAAGAATAAAAGTTTTCTGACGTTGGTTTCTCCATATATAATGTTACTTTACAGCCACCATCCTTCTAAACCTGCAGATTTTTGAATTGATCAGGAGAGCCTTAGATATGAGTAAGTCAGTTGAGTGTGTGTGTGTGTGTGTGTGTGAGAGAGAGAGAGAGAGAGAGAGAGAGAGGGAGGCATATGTACTTGGTGGACAGGAGATGCTTCTTATGCTCATGAGTAAAAGCAGGTTTTATACTGTCAATATTGTTGACTTTTTTGATTTACCATTTATCTAATCTGTTACTTTTTTCCTTCCCATTTGTAGGGAATATTGGAACACCAAAACTCCTGGAACTTACCATTGCATATGCTGTGACACACCTTTATTCGAGTGAGTATTCAACACTTGAGAGACTTGTCATATTAACTATAACGTTTTACAAACAGAACTTCCTGTAAAATTGATCCGAGTTCTTTCCCCTTCAGATCTTCAACAAAATTTGACAGTGGAACTGGTTGGCCTTCTTATTACGAGCCTGTTGGGAATAATGTCAAGTCAAATTTAGACTTGTCCATAATTTTCATGCCTCGCCAGGAAGTTGTTTGTGCAGTTTGCGATGCCCATCTTGGCCATGTCTTTGATGACGGCCCACCTCCAACAGGGAAGCGTTATTGTATCAACAGGTAAGGATTGTTCGCGCGTGTTTTCATTTTACCCCATTTATTTATTGCGAAGATGGAGTTGATGTTAAAAGCGTGAGTTATATCCTGCAGTGCTTCCCTGAAACTAAAGCCGAAGCAGTAGAGACAGACAAGCGAGCACATCAGAAGGAAATGAATGCTCAACTTGTTCGCGCAGCAACTCTTTGTTTGCATCAGCACCTTCTGTAACGCACGCCGTCTGAGTTGAACACCCTGAAGATATCTACTGTTAAAAACTCTCTTCTGATTACGAAATACCAGATGCTTGTAATGTGCCCTTTGGTATAGCATGTTAATTTTGTAAAGTCACGGGGAAGCACCTTGTGTACCCAATTTCTCTTCATCTTATTGGATGTACATGCTTGATCTAAGCATAAGTTTCATATATGGTTCCACCAGAGACTATATCAACAGGTCCCTATTGAGTTCACTTGTAGATAACAACCAAAAAAAGGTACTTCCTTAAACATAAAAGTTCCCAAACATCTATGAAAACCTGAGCATGCAACATAAGACTGAGGGCGGCACAGATCGATTGTTGAAGGAATATCTTTAATCAAACTAGTTCATAGAAAGTTGTTGTAAGAAGTTATGTACTCTTGAGTCCGTAGGTAAATAAAAGCAAAAAGGCTACTTCCTTGTATGGTTTTGTTAAGAAGCTTACTATTAAACCTAAAAGTTAATTAAAAAATTATTAAAATTTATTATCATATAAGTAAAAATTATATATACTTTTTAGTAATACAAGACTCATTGTCCATATTTTAATACATCCATTTGTCATGATGATTAAATTATTGGTAAATCATTATAGTGTTACATTACATAGGTAATGTATGGGTTCAAATAAATAGAAGCCTATGAGGGTACTAAAGAAAATTTTTGTTATGATACCATGTCAAGTAGGAATCTGTATGTATTTTTTTTTAAACTATATGAGACTCATTATTTACATCTTAACAAGTTTCATTAACTATTGGTGAAGTACATTCTATTTTCGTGAAGCATATTGGTTGTATACAAGATACCACAACTAAGACAATTACACAACAAGTACTCTAGGCTAGAGTAGACAATTAGTGCTTCTAATTTTTGTACTCTTAACTATACTCCATAAATAAATTACTTATCTAGATAAATTTCTTTGTCTATTTCACCAATAAAATGATTATGAAATTTTCATAAATTCATCTACTTTGCAATTGATCTTTAGAACCCATTTTTGCCAATAACTTACACCTACGATGGGATGTCAATTGCTTTTCCGTGGTATGACTTAAGCCCATTTTGTCCATGAAGCCAAAAAGGTTTCCTTTCATATCGTATAAATTCTGTTGATGGAGTACAACTCCGTTATTACCTTCTTTTAATTGACACTCTTTTGAAGTGAAATTGTGTTTATTGTATTTAGAAATATATATATAGCACGTTAACTAGATTACTTGAAAGGGGTGAAATTGCTTTGTAACTTTATGATTTTCTGTTGTGTACGAAGTTTCAAATCTTGAATTTTTTTGGTTATTCCCTTAAATAATTTTTAGTTAGTAAATGAATATTTATCCACTCTTGAAAAAATTGTAAATATAACAAATGATAACAAATGATAACAAAAGGCCCATGTATCTTATGCTTCAGTGTTCTTTGATATTGAGATCAATGTTTTAAATTCAATCAATTCCAACCTTTTGTGCTTCAAATGTTTATAAATTGAGGGATTTGTTGAACTATACCATCCAATTATTGATCAAAAATACTCTCTTGTTTCTTCCATCCGTTAATATGATTTTGAGAACAAGGCCCTGCACTTCCATGCCTAATTAACCTCTGACTATAAGAAACTAGGAAATGACCACTGAAAACAACCTCATATCAACACAACAAATGTCCAATTACAGGTGATGTTTAAAATTTTAACTTCAAAAAGGTTTTTAATATTAAAAATTGTTAAAACAAGTGGGATGGTTAAACATATATATGTTATATTTTATTTAAAAAAGTCTATATCTAACTTAAAATTTTAAAGTATTAAGTAGATGAATTTATTTCTTTATAAATTATTTTTTAACTCTTTATATTTATTTGAAAAAAGAAACAAACAAAAACTTTGTCTTAACAACTTCCTTTAATAATTCAAGATTGGATTACAAATTAATCCTTGATGAAAGGTACAAAATAAGGGGCATTACGCCCAACCCATTCATACATATTCCCACAAAATATGCCCTCTAGCCCTGAGTATGGGACAATATTTCCCATAAAGATCTTTGTTCAAGAGTGAAAGAAAAGAAAATTGAATTTACATTTCCATGAGATTTCCTAGTAGTATGAGATTGGACATATACAACGCAACATACCTCCTCATTATAACGTAGATTTGGACATTCATACTACAGTGTTGCTTTTTATGTGAATCTAATTTATTCAAATTTATAGGGATGTTAAAGAAAAAACTTAAGCTCTAATATTATGTTATATTTTATAAGGACATACTCATATTTAACTTAAAATTTTAAAATATTAAGTGAAAAAACTCATACCTTTATAGATTATTCCTTAACTTTTTATAACAATGTTGAATAAATACTGAATTAATATTTATGGGATTTAAAATTGATAAACACTAATATAATTGCCAAAGTCATCACGTGATATCCGAGCAGTGTATTATTATGTATGATCTGGACAGGAGCAGCTGTTCAGCGCGCTTTTGAAAATTGGACCGGAACACTGTATACACTAACCGTCAATTAACAGCCGTCACAAGCACCTGCTTTTGCTGTTCCAGAGGGGGGTTTAAGGTTTTGATCAGAGGGCGGAGGAATGGGCAACGATGTGGTAGAGTGTGGAGACTACTCGCTTTTGAAGGATTTCAGTGTGGAAATTGAAGAAGGTGCCTTTTCTCTTTGCTTCTGGGTTTACCTCTCGAGCTCCACTGCATTCCCCGCTACACTCCTTCAACAGGTCTTTACTCTTAACCCCTATTTTCTTACTTCGCTTCTGTATCTCTTAATTCGTGTTCCTCATTCTGCGCAATTGGTGGATTTCATGCTATTTTTTGGGTTCTTTCTGATGCTCACTTGCATTTGTTTCATCTTTGGTGAATTTGCTGTGTCATTGCGGTAAATAGTACCCTTTTTTGGATACCGTACTCGTTTTTCAAGTTTATTGCAGTCTAATCTCTCTTACAACTGCTGGAGTGGGACAATATCGATATCTTGGGTTTGGGACTGTGATTATGCTTGGTAATTATTTTGTGTTTTATGAAGGGTATGTTCGTGTCCTTGCCTTATTGTTTGCGGCATTTTATTTGTCCGCCGTGGGATAAGGGTGTTCATTGTTTTTGTTTTGTAGGGATTAGTTGTAGGAGAACATCAAATTTCCGATTCTTCTGAGTTATTCAACTGCATTTTGGACTCCATTTGGCATTCAATTCTCTTCCTTGTACTGGAAAAAAATTTCGTTTCTCCTGACGTGTTCTACTGCATTTAATTTCGTTTCTCCTGACATGTTCTACTACATTTTCAAGTCCACTGTGGCACTCATTCCTCCTTGTTCTTCCTTGAAGGGAAAACCATGTTTTATTTCTGTGTTCTCGGTTTGTTACTATGACATCTATTATTTGTACGGCATTCATCTTTTCATTAGATTAGCTGTTTGGAGAAGGGGAGACTTAAATTCTTTGCAGGTTTCAGATGGATCTAAATCCCACCGCAACATCTAGATCTCAGTTCTCTGAATAAAAGTTGATTTGGGAGTTTGTGTTTCAGATAAATTGTCTCTCTATTTTTCTTTTCTCTACCAATGCCTTCGTTTCCTTCTATACTAGTTGAACAGTTACGGGAACATCAGATTTTTCTATCTTTAGGGTTAGTAAATTACAAATGAGTGTCCGTTGTAGGCTCTAATGCCTCAACTATCACTCTCGACTGTTGAGTTAAACACAACGTCCACTGCAGTTGCTAGTGATTAATGATCAGTTGTGGTCTTTGTGTTTTTGATTAGCCATTAGATGGGTTCTTAGATTTCTTTCTTTTGAACTTGAATTTAGTTGTGTCTAGATATATTTTTTTTGCTAGGAATTATTTCTGTATGGAAGGTACAGCAACTAATTATGAGTTAATATATACTTTAAGTGCTAGAGCAAGTCTGACTAATTGCTCTTTTTTTTCCATGATCAAGACGGACAATTGAGTGAATTCAGTTTCTTCCTTTTGTGCTCATATGAAAATTACTACATGTCTTTTCAATTCTTATTTTGTTTAAGTTCTTTTGATCCACCACTCTAGGAAAATATGTAGGTGTCCTGTTTGGTAGTATAGTTTTTATTTCATGTTAAAGAATGCCAAAAGTTTGTAAGCACTCGAAAGTGTTCTTCCATTTCTCTGAATGCCTTCAGTTGATTTTTTTCTATCCTTGCTTTACTTCTATTATATATGCTGTTGTCTTTTGAAAATAGGTCCAATTTCCTGCTTATTTTCTATCTTTAGGGTTAGTAAATTACAAATGAGTGTCCGTTGTAGGCTCTAATGCCTCAACTATCACTCTCGACTGTTGAGTTAAACACAACGTCCACTGCAGTTGCTAGTGATTAATGATCAGTTGTGGTCTTTGTGTTTTTGATTAGCCATTAGATGGGTTCTTAGATTTCTTTCTTTTGAACTTGAATTTAGTTGTGTCTAGATATATTTTTTTTGCTAGGAATTATTTCTGTATGGAAGGTACAGCAACTAATTATGAGTTAATATATACTTTAAGTGCTAGAGCAAGTCTGACTAATTGCTCTTTTTTTTCCATGATCAAGACGGACAATTGAGTGAATTCAGTTTCTTCCTTTTGTGCTCATATGAAAATTACTACATGTCTTTTCAATTCTTATTTTGTTTAAGTTCTTTTGATCCACCACTCTAGGAAAATATGTAGGTGTCCTGTTTGGTAGTATAGTTTTTATTTCATGTTAAAGAATGCCAAAAGTTTGTAAGCACTCGAAAGTGTTCTTCCATTTCTCTGAATGCCTTCAGTTGATTTTTTTCTATCCTTGCTTTACTTCTATTATATATGCTGTTGTCTTTTGAAAATAGGTCCAATTTCCTGCTTATTTTTAGGATGTAGATGTTTTTCTGTAATTATACAACAAGAAATCACAGTTGAAAGACTTTTTTTAATGAATTTTACAAGATTAGCACTGGATAGGGCTACAAAAATTTCCCAAATCTTAGTTTAGTTGGTTTATTATGTAGCCAATAACCCTCCGGAATTTAAGAGCAATCACTTTTATGAGGAACGGAATAGTTGACTGAGGATCGGCCTATGATTTCTTTATGAAATTCATCAATCTCTAAATTTGGAAACTTGACCTATATTTCCAGTGTCGTAACATGTTTTTGTATCATGGGGTTAAGGTTTCTGGTTGTGTCATTCAACCATGATTCTATGTTTTTCAATTCCCACTCATTGATACTTTTGTAGATACAGGAGGTAGGAGTCCCCCTTGGGGACCCAATGTCTCCATAGCTTCGATAATAAATTGGTGTAACTTGCATTTGATTGTGCAGGTTAACTCATGTGGCATTAGTAGTGCTCCTTTTCTTGTTCTAGATGAAAATCGGAGAATGATGCTTTTACCATTGCTTCTCTTACACAAAGAAGCTCCTGATCCTGCAATTTCCTCTTCCTGGACCAAAGTTCCTCATGCATCAACAAAGACTGAGTTTCATTTGGAAAAATGGATCCATATCGGATGCAAGGTTTGTATACTGAAATAGTTAGAGATTCCCCATTGTCAATTTGTCTGGTTTTGGTGTGTGGTTTTCGTAGGTGCTGGTTTATCAAACATTTTTGGATGTTCTGCACGATAGTTTCCTTAAGATGATTTCTATTGTTACCACAATGGGAACAGAGCTGTATTGTTGTTAATTCGTCCATGTTCCTAACTTTCAGTGCTTATTTTCTTTCTTTGACATGCACAGTTCTCTTTTTCCTGTCCTTGATAAATTTTTGAAAAAGTAGTATATATATATATTTTTTTGCATCTTAGGGTTGTCTACGTTTAAGCAATGAAGAATCTTCGGCTTTGATGTATAATAATACTTAAAGAGTGATAGTTTATCAACAAATCGCTCTCAGTAAAAAGTGAAAAAATGCAGAACAAATATGTGGTTTAGAAATTCGGAATAAGTTTTATGTTGATAAGCTTGATGTGTGCAGATCATTGCTACTATGTTTTAGAGCTGCAGATATATTTTTTCAATTTATTAATTTCTCTATTTTTTTGGAAGTCTCAGTATTTTTAACTTGATTGGGTTGCGAAAGAGCTGAAAATAAATCTAAAAGCTGTTGGAAAGCATTACAAGAATAGAAACCATAACTTATTAAGAGATGATACACCACCTCCCTATTTCATTGAAAGATACCCCATCAGTCAACACTTTACATTTTTCTTTTTGGCACAGTCCTTCACCAATAGAATCTTTCAGCAAGCACTCAAAAGGAAAGGGTAAAAAAAAAAAAAAAAACTGTTTGGGAGGCATCTTAAAAACCTCATACACTTATCCAAGGAAAACTGAACTCTGTTAAGGAAGGCACATATTGCAGCGGTTTATACTTGTCATGTATATCTGCAGGGAAAGTCATGACCTAAGTTCAAGCTGTCATGACACGATAGTGTTTTGGCCTGTTATCTTAGCATTCTGTTTAGAAAAGGTAAAACGAAATAAAATACAGTAGAAGGCTATTTCCAGAAAGAGGTGTTAAGGGACCTAATATTCAAGCGAATCCTGATAATCCTCTTCATATGGTGTGGAATTTAAGAAAATATCATGTGAATGGGTGACAGTCATTACATTACCTGCAATTTGGGGAAAACACCCTAAACTGCCACCACATTGGGAGAGCCCCGTCACATCTCTCCCCGGCCCGCCTCCCAACCCAAACCCAACCCAGAAGAAGAAGCAAGAGAGTGTCAAGTGGAAAACAAAGCCAAGATAGAGAATGAAAAATATGAGAACTAACTAGGAATATACCTATTTATGTTCAGGAAATTGAAGACAGCCCTGCAAAATGAGGAATTTCAAAAGCATTGGGTGAATACATTTTTTGCTTATTGAAACCTCACAAAAAATTGTAATCTGGCCTTTGGCCGTTACTTAGCAAATCCCATCTAGAGCACTCTATGAAGCGGTTCATATGTACCTTTACTAGTATCAGTGGACGTGATATTTCATTTAATCTTCTTGGAGTTGCTTATTATTGATGTGTTCATTTCAGGTTTCTACAGATTCTGTTCAGCTTCATATTGATGGAGAGATCATGGAGGAGAAGCATCTGTCTTCCTTAATCGACAAAGGTTCCAGATCATGTAGTTCAAGGAAGATAAATTTGACCACTATGGGTGTAAATGCTGACTGTCTGCAGGGTTATGTCCACAATGTTGAAGTTTTGCCTCCGACTTTATCTATTAAGGATCACTATGGAAAGGTACCATTGAGCTTTAGTTCTTGAATCCAAAATTAATGTTCTCTTTCACTTGACAAATACAATGTCTGATGGCAGGATGTGCCCCTAAAATTATCTATTGATAATTCATCTGCCTCTGAAATTGAAGTAGGAAGCGATGGTGTTTGGAGTATCATTGGTGGCAAGGTCAGGAAGATCTTTAATGTGGCATGTTTCCTATGTCATCTGCATCAACTTTTCTGTTTGGTATTGAATCATATTTGGAGTGAATTCCTAAATTTTCCTTTAGCATAATTTTCTGGTATATACATGAACTTGTATATGATAAGGAAGATTTTTCAAATGTAGTAACTTTGATATGTAAGCCCTTTTAATCATTGGGCAATCAATATCTAGCTTCATTTACTTATGTGATGTAGCTGTGGAGGGCCGGTGCATAAAAGGAAATTTATGACTTACATCTATTGAAATGATGACAACCAATAATTTCAACTTTGGAAAATTTTGACTTGCATGGTTCTGATGCTGACAAAATGTGTTGATAGCACCAGGGCTTGACCTTGAATGTGCTTTGGCTCATTCAAATTTTATAGCATTTTCTTGTGACTTCATTTCCTCATTATTGTAACTTCTGATGCTTCTATTTTCTCACGTTGGTTTCTCTTGGCAACTCATTATTCTGGTCCTTTTGATGCTTCTATTTTGTGAATCATACTGAACTGTAGATGGTAATTAGCTGCTAAAATTTTGATATACTATTTCTTAGAAATTATTAGTCCTTTTGAAATTTTTATTATGTAGCTAGTCAGTTTGAGAACAGCAACTCTTCATGACAATTGTTGACTTGTTGTGAACTAACCACATTGGTTTCTTTTTGCACTGCATCAGTTACATAGATAGTGTTTATGGGCGAAAGGGGTTTATTAGGGTGCCTACTTGACTTTATGCATAAATGGGAGATATGAATGGGTTTTAGAGATATATTACATATGCCTTTATTTATATTTTATGTCTGCAGCTTTCAAATTCAATTGCTCTTAGGAACTTCAATTCTTGGAAGCTTAACTACGATCTGGATAACCCAGTTTTAGAGAACTAGTGTTCAGTCCATGTACTACACATCTGACTCTGGGAAGCGTCAGATAAAATGAGAAGGAATTAGGACTAAATACCTGATCATTTGCCTAGATATCTGGCCTTTGTGAACATGTTTAACTAAGGTCCTTGTAGTTTGACATTTTCTTTGCCTTCTTTCTCTTTGGGAGTAAGATTTTCGGCCACTTGGTTTCTTTTACTCCAAGAAAGAAACTTTTAAGATTTTCAGCACTTTCTGCAAAGTTAAATTAATAAAAATGAAATATATATCTACATTTATAACTATGACAAGTATTGCAAGGAACTATGACAGGTCACTAGAGAAATTTCAAGATAGGGAATCTTGTGATGGAGGAAGTTGGAAAATTTACCATGTTTCCATCAAGCATTTGATAGTTGAAAAGTTTCTCTTTGGAAGGATTTTCTATTCAAATGAATTGGAAGTAGTAATTTCCAAGGAATTTTTTTTTTTCTTTTTTCTTTAAGAGAAGTAATTTTCCAATTACATAACCAAAGGTGTCTTTTTTTCTTTTCCCTGAATTTTGGCCTTTGAATGCAGAAAAGTACTTTTCCAGTGATAACTAAGTCCCATCTAAGATATGGTGGTAACCAAATACTGCATAAGATGTCTTGGTAAACACACGAACTAAGAACCCTAGAACTGAAAGTATTACTGAAGTGTTAGCTTGCACCCAGCAGTCCTCTCTTTCTTTCTTTCTGTATTGCTTTGTTTGAGGTTTTGGTTTTTGGGTGGAGCTTAGTTGTTGTTTGCTGCAAAAGATGAATTCATTGTAGGTCAGAGAGGAGGGAGAGAATACGAATACCTGGGTACTTGATTTTTTGGCTACTTTCGTGTGCAATGTATGCCTTACTAGAAAATAGTTTGACATTGCAAAGAAGTTGTCACTATTAGAGGAGGAAGACATGTCAGCTGGAAAAATTATGAGATTGGGCATGCCAATAAAAATAAATATATACATAGGCTTATTATGAGAACTTAAATAATAAGAGATATGGATCAAAAAAAATGTTTCCTTGCCATATTCTTTAGCTTCATGTACTCATGTATATTTAAACATGCTTAAATGATTAGTTAGAGGACTAAGTTCTGGAATTTTAATTCTTTCTGTCATCTTCAATCCTCTTTTAAGCATAACCAAACAAAAGACACATATATACACGGAATATTTTATGTATCATTATCTAAGATCATAAATCTATCGAAGCCATTCTCATGCATGCTAAAATAATTGATTTCTCTTTTTCTTTCCATTTTCGTAGTACTTATTCATCTATATGATATTTAGATCTGGATGAGTTGGCATAGGGAATTTTGTTATTTAAGGTAGTACTCTTTTATCATCAAATAAATTGGTATCTGTGTTTAGATCCATTATACTTCCTCTCTTACTGAGCGTCCTGTCTCATGTAAATGCCTTTCTGGCAAATGATGTACAAGTTACTGTCCATCCTCAATTGTCCTCCTTTTCCACTCTCAGATTTCTTCTAATATGTATTATTACTTTTCTTTACAGGCATCTTGTCGCCGGAACTTTTCTTTGGATGTTGTTCTATTAGATGCCTTGGGCCAGCCTGTGAACGCCAATGTTGAGGTTTATCCATCTGGATGTTGCATATTAGGCAGTTCTCCATAATGTTTACTTGTTGGTTCTGTAAAAAATTTTAGTTCCTAATTGAACACATTGATTTTTCTAACAGGTTGTTGCTTCACTTTTGTATGCTGACAATGGGGCACTTGTAGAGAAGACAACTGATGGAGAAGCTCCTCTTCTGGCTAGCTATGATGGAATTGAATATGCTTCTTTTCAAAGACCAAGTAAATTGTTGCAGGGCCGCGCATCATTTAAGCTGAAGATATCTCAGGTGCTCATATTATGTGTAAATCTTGCTTTTGACTTCTCTTGTGAAGAATTTATATGGTACTTTCTACTGTCAAATTTGTAGGAAAATTATAAGCAAGGAGCTTGTATGCTTGGTTAACAAGGTTGTTAATAATGGTTCATGTAGTAATTTCTTATAATCCATATGAATTTACGGTCCCAGTTCATACTGCTGTTCTGGTTGTTCAGTTCCATTGCATGAAACAATATGCACTGTCCAAATATACAGCAACTCAATGAGATTAAAAAAAAATCCAACCTAAAAATTAGACATTTTGTGCAAATTCTATGCTGCCCACAAATTAAATAATTATGAAGAAAGCAAAGTAACTCTAGCCTGAAAGCAAGTAGAATAAGTAAGGAAATGAATTGGTATCTAAAGAATAAATACTTTTAAACTTTTGTGTTGACTCCTTGTCTCCAAAAGTAAAGGAAAAAAAATGCTTTTGCTTACATTGTTTTATTCTCTGCTGGTTCTTTGATCATAATTTACAGCATGGGCATGGGGTCAACTATTATGACCTCATGAATTGAGCCCTTGATGCCTTATTAAGTGTCAGAAACTCAAACACTACTCACTCTCTCTTTCTCCTATTGACTTAGTTACACCACGAACTCAAACCACGAGTTGTGTTTTCCACATTCAAGCAACAATCCTTATGATTGGCTGCAAAAAAGGCAGTGCATCCTAAAGTCATCGCTATTAGAGTTAATCAAATTAGAATCTATATTCAAGCTAGCCATTTTTTAATGGGCACATCTTAGACTGCAACTTGTCGTACAGAGCTGCAATTGAAGCAAGTTGAGATGAATATCGGTTGCCTAAATTCAGCCCAAAAAAAATATTCTAGACTTGAGCATTTGCAACACATTTGAACTCAGCCTAGCGAAGCGCAACTAAATTTGATCTAACTTGAGCTCAGACTTGAACTCAAGCTGGAGCTTGAGTTTAAATTTGTTCACTAAGCAAACTAATGTTGACTCCATGCATAAAATTGCTTAACAGAATATTATGAAGTTTCTATGGATTACTATATATATCGTTCAAGAACTAAGAGACAAGTGCACTTGTGTGTATATATGTTGATGTATCTGCATTATTAATTTGTATTTGTATTTGAATATATGAATATTGTACTCATATGCCTATTATTAACATTATATATTTTATGTTCCTATTGTTTGTATTTTTGACAGTTTTGTGTAGCATAAATCAGCATGATAACATACTAAAGACATTCACATGTATAAGTAATATGTGTTACTGTCTACATAAAACATATTTATCTCTTTGTTTCTGCTGTTCTTCTATCTTGGTTCTCTTTGAGAGAATATTTTGATGCAAAAAGAGTTTTGTTTTCAGGTCTGCTTTGCATTGTGACATCAACTTTTTTTTGGCTCTTGAACTTTTTTCTCATGTTGATTTCCTGTTGACTGTGCAGTGTAAATGTTTGATTTGATCTTTATTGTGAGATTTGACAGTAAAATCTCATAGTTTTATATCTGTAGTTTTGTTAAGACACCTCCTGTTGTAGGATCTTAGGTTTCCTTTGTATTGGATATATTTCTGTGCTCACGAAGGCAAAAGCATCATTGCTTTTAGTGGTTGGTGGGTTTTATCAGTTCGCCTTGCTTTTAATCATCATGCTTACATGAAGCCAGTTGGTTCTGCGTAGTTCTGGAATTTATCAATGACTTCCCTTTCTTGTTAATTTCAGCTTTCATCGAAGTGTGATAATAGGCTTTTCCACATTAGATTTTACATGACAAAAAGTGAAAGTTTCCCATTCTTTGAGGTACTTTCCCCTCCAATTCGCTGTATATCACGGGGTCGTAATACTCGAGTATCCTCTTCAACATTAAAAAGATCAACTCCTGCTGTCCATACTCTTTACTTATCTCAATCATCTGGAATGGATGAGGGATCTGTAGAAATTCAGAGCAACTCTGTACACGAAGCAAGATCCTGTCCACCATCAAAGCGGGCTCGATCAGGACATGATAAAATATCTGCAGCATTTAAGATTGATCCTACCTTGGAGCGATCTGATGAGGAATGCAACTCTCACAACCAGACAGCTAATCAGGTATTACTGGTCTTCTCTCTCCTCCTTCCCCCCCCACCCCCCCTCCTTTTTTCAGTTCTTTTCAGTTTTATCAAAAACATCTGCTGATAGACCATGAAAGGGCAATGGAACTGAAAATGCCAAGTGGGCTCTCTCTCTCCCCCCCCACCACCTTCATTTTTTTAAGCCAGAGAGAAAATCTCAGCTAGATGTTTACCGTGCGATTCTGATGCTTTTGTTACATGGACACCTTGTAGCATGCTAGATGCTCATGCAGGACTTGACATGACTAGGTTTTGGATACAGATCAGACTAGTATGTCCATGTTATTACAAAATAATCGTAGCCAGCGATTTTCGGGGATTCTGACCTTTCCCATCATGTATGTATGAATGATAGCTACCATGAGTTATTAGTATTTGTCCCACCTTAAACACATTACACTACCTCACTTTTGTGCGATCCAGATTTTAATTTTGGACTATGGGGCATCCTGATTAATAGTTCTGTAGTTAACAAAGTTGTACCCAATTCGTTTGAGTTGTAATTTCTTTCTGCCTCTTCTAGAAAGTGCTGGATCTCTTGTCCTTTTCTCATTCTTATATGCTCTACACAACTTGGGAAAAGTTTTTTGTGATGATGACCTTGAAGTTTCTCTTAGATGGGACTTTATGTATGTGGCGGAAACTAACCATGGAATACTAATCTTAATTAGGTTGAGAATGAGCCTGGGACAAGTTTGGAGGGAAGACCTGAAAAACTTGAGGAAGAAGATGACACACCATCTGATTCAGAGAGTGCCGGAGAAGGGAATTCATCTTTTAAGAGTATGTCAAGTAGAAGAAGTCCAATATCTGACAAGGAGATTTTCAAATACTCTCTCTCATGCTTAGATGAGAGATCTTTGATGCTCAAGGAGATTGCTTTGTCTGTTTCTGACAATGAACTTTCAGAGTTTGCAGATCAGGTGTCTCTCTATTCAGGATGTTCACACCACCGGTAGGTAATCTGGAAGAGTACTGCTGAGTTAGTGGCTGTATTTAAATTTGGAGTTAAGTGGATTACAATATTCCATTTGGCATGATGAGTTTCAATTGATGTTTGTAATGACAAAAGATTAAGCTGGCCTCTTCATTAAGAAATGCTCCATAAGTTTAATCAGTACCTCACTGGGTTTGCCCTGTGGTTTCATATTTAAGTTTCAAATCACAATGATAGTGTTACGACAACCTATTACCTAGATGTAATGTATATGCTGGGTTGAAGAAATCACCATGCATGACTAGAGTGTAAACGATTTGCATTGGGAGCTTGAAACTATGACTAATTCTCAGTTGAGGAACTTTGCTTATGCCAATGACCTAATTGTGGGATATGTGGATTTCTTTTTATTGTTCTTTGCCTGTGTCTTCATTTCTAATTTCGATGGTACAACAGGGTGGATTTCTTCCCTATCAAGGGCTTATTATTGTTTTAACTGAAAGGTCACTGCCATCCCCTTTCCTGTTCTCACTTGTAACAACGTTCTTTTCTTAGGTACCAAATAAGTATTGCAAAGCGATTAATAGAAGAAGGGACAAAAGCCTGGAATTCAATTTCACATAACAACCATCAAATTCGCTGGGAGAATGTGGTTTTTGAGATTGAAGAGCAGTTTATGAAGATTACTTGTTGCAGAACTAGATCTCTCACACAACAGGTTTCTTCTTCTCTTCCACCCCTTCTCTCCTTGCATTATATTGACATGAATTTCTAAGTACTGAAAGTGGTAGCTAGCACTTTATTCATTACTTACAAAACCATGTAAAGCTTTGAGACATTATGGTGATAATGACAAAACAAATATCATATTTTACTATTGCTAATATTACCATTCATGTCTAAGGATATGTTGCGTGCACACACACACACTCGCACATGTAAGGATGAATATACAATTACAAGGGCGCATACAGATGATAATGAATTTGCATTTCTTTTTCTGTTTTTTCCAGAAAGGTTAGTCACACTCTTGTTGGCATGTTGTGTCCCAGAGGTAAAAAAGAAAACAATGGAGAAAAGAAAAACAGCAACAGTTTTTACTGTTTTGATAGATTGTGTCAGTGCATGTTATTTGTTTTGTTTTTCTTTTATTTCTGTTTGATATTACTTCTTAGCCATGCTGTCTATCCTAACTTTGAAATCCTGATTTGTTTCTGTTTGCATTGATGAAGTCCAGAGATTTCATAAATTTATCTGACTTAGTAAGTGCTGTTAGTGTATATCTTTATATGCAAAAATGCTTATCGCTTCTTATTTCATTGAAACTGAACACTGTATGTGATCACCTTTATTGCTTTGGAATGACCTCTTTTTGCACTGGACAACTGACTAAAATCTTTTATTTTTCTACACATATCAATTAAATCACCTCTTTGCATTTAAATTTTTGCATGTCACTTTGATGAGGTAGATATTTACTTCTTTCACTTTGTATCCTCTTTGCCCTTTGCATTCCTCTATTACTTCAGTTTCAACCCAACGAATCTTATTATCTGGGTTTTGCTTTTTAAATAAATAAACCAATGGTTTTTATCAGTCCAGCTTACTGCTGGCCCCTGTAATCTAGTGGTATCTCTATTCGATTCAAATGAAGAAATTGAAAGTTTGACCAAGGCATTGCTAGCAATTTGTCGGTTTAGATGTTCAACTGTTCTGGTTACAAGCTCCCTTTGGTTTATGAATACTAATTGTATCACCAACATCATAAGGGATATGTTTCTGTATTGCCTTTGCATGCTGGCTCTACGTTAGATTACTTAGTAATGTAATGGTATATTTTCTGATATTTGTTTTCTGTTTCTGAGATCTAATTGATATGTCCCTCTGTGGTCTTCATTTTTTATTTCATTTGTGTCGCAAAACCATCTGATTAAAATACATGAAATTTCAGTTCCCTTTATTTCAATAAAATTGATTACTAGTGGACGGAAGGACTTGTAATTTCTCTGCCTAGAAATTCTATTCAAATGTCCTTTTTGTAAAAATATTTTTGATTTTGAAGAATAGATTCTGTGTCATATGTTGCATCTTATACAAGTGATGCCGTGGTATATTTCACAGTTAAAGTTCTTATATCAATTTAGCTTCTCCTTAAGAAATGTATGAGAAACGCTTTGAATGTTTATACTGTTAAATCAACACTTATTCCTAAAATTAAAATCAATAGAAATAAGTAAATTGAATATATTTAATATTCCAACACTTGTTCAACTCAAGCTCTCCTAAACAAGTGAGACCAAACACATAATGTCACAATTTGAATTCAAGGCCAATGCTGTGATACTAAACTAAATCATTACTTTTTTCAAAAAATTAAGTTGATAAGAAGGGGATGAATTTAGTTTAACTAATATGCTGAGATATACACAATTTTCAGATTTTAGCGATGAATGTGCACAAGCTTTGAGAGTCCATGTACTAATCTTAAATGGATTGGTCTATGGTAAAAGGTGTATTGATACTTGTGTTTGCAAGCTCATCTAAGTTGAACACAACTCAAGATTGTGAATCTTAAGCAACCCAGTTCCAGCTAGTTATTAGTAGCCTTTGCTCATCATTTTTCTGTTTAAGGAAGCATCATCATGAGTGATGAAGCATGAATATATTGCCATTTCCTTACTGGTGGCACTGATTATTCTTCATGTAATATGCTGAGTTCCATTACTTCTTTCCAGTGATTAATGCAGCTTAATAACAATTTCATACGGGCAGGCATGCTTATTGATCTTCTTGTTAGTTTCAGTTAGAGAATAAGAGAAAAGACCGGTACCTACTGATCATATCATAAGTGGCTAACTATGGTAAATAACAAATTGAATTTTAGTGAGCAGTTCTAATTGCTAAATGACAGGGGAAGGTGAATAATGTCCTGGTTCTTACATGCACTTGCAGTCTTTGCCCTCTGTAATTTACGGTTTGAAAATGCTCTGGAGACCATTCTTATTCCTACAGAGTTTTTGCAACCCATGCACATGTCCCATGGAAACTCTAATGCGCAAGTCACATCATTTTCTGTCATTTTTTTTTTCGCTGTATTATTTGTGAACTTTGATTGACATACTTTAGAAGTAGAATTGGTTTGCTAATTAAATTCTTGATGGCTTCTGAATAGGAATTTGTAAGTTGAAAATAATAGCACTCATAGACTTGATGATTTCCTATTTATTTTAGGACTTTGAGCTGCTAAGGAGAATTGCTGGATGTCAAGAGTATCTTGGTCAAGAGAACTTTCAGAAGATGTGGTGTTGGCTGTACCCTGTAGCTTTCACATTATCAAGAGACTGGATTAATACCATGTGGAGTTCCACCTCACCTAAATGGATTGAGGGATTCATTACAAAAGAAGAAGCAGAGTCTTCACTTCAAGGTCCAAGGGGGCTTCAAGAGCCTGGCACATTTATACTCCGGTTTCCTACTTCAAGGAGCTGGCCTCACCCTGATGCTGGTAGCTTAGTTGTGACTTACGTTGGCCGTGATTACACTCTTCACCACAGGCTACTTTCCCTTGGACAAAGTTATAGGTATGCAGTTCGTTTTCACTGTTCTGTCTTCTAATTTATATTAAATGCTGTTGAACATAGACTAACTTTAATGAGTCCCAATCTATGTGCAAATTGAGGAGTTAAAAACAGGGAAGTCTAAATATTCCTGTAACTGATGATTAGGAGGAAAAAACACAATGCTGTTGCCAAAAGGAGCTGTCCCCTTTGGAAACCCATTAATGAGTTATTGGCCATGATGTCATTGAGAGATCATACCAATCATGTAACTCCTGTTGGTGTGGGTTTAACTGTCCATGGTAGTTATCCAGGCCTTACTACACAGAGTTTCGATTCACACCTTGCTTCTAATGTGTGATTGCGGTTGCTTCTTCTCTTTTTTCAATTTTCCTTTCCCTTCTTTTTGTCTATGATTTATCCATCTTCATCATTCTTTTGTACCCCTAAGCGGGTGCTATTCTGTCCACACGGCTTAGAACAGCCACTGTTGTTTTAAAGTTTCTCTGCTTTCTGTCTGTCCAACCCCAAACAACAGCACTCGCACTTTACGGCACTCTCAGAACCAAGACCTTTTCAACCTTGTCACTGCAACCACGCTTCAAAAGCAATCTTAAAAATCTCAAATGTTGCTTCTATGCAATTTCCAGCAACCAAGAAAAGACAGCCATAAACTTATTTATACAGAAGACTGTCCTGTGTCCAATGACCATATCAGCTACAAGGAAAAGGGAAAAGTATACAAACAAAAAGAAAAAATGGAGGGAATGTGGAACTGAGTTTTCAAGATGGTTTGCATTTTCTTGTGGTGGAGTTTGCCCAAACGTCAACGACGAGAACTTGATAAGAAAAGCGAGTCTGAAGTAAATGGTTTGCTGCTTCTCTACCTTAAATGAATCTCATCATAAAATTAATGAAATCAGAATAACCTTTTCAACTGAAAATTCTTCCTAATCCTTCAGAGTGAAATGAGGAGACTTATACCTGAAAAATTTGGAACCATTGTCAGTTATTTATTTCAAACTTATTGCTTGAGTGAATGGGAGATCCGGAAGATGAAAGATGGAAGTATTGTCATAAAGCACATTAAATAACTTCTCTTGACATACCCTGAAAAATTCTAGCCTTTATTTCACGCCAGATTCCGTTAACTGTTGCTGCAACATCTATTTAGCTGTTAGGCTGTGCGGATTTAACTTTGCTTTTCAAACCTGAGATTCTATTTTTCATATTCTCCAGTAGAGGAAGTGAAAACAAGCTCGACTACCAATTATGTCACAAATGCTAGGTTTTCACTTTATACATGCTTTTTGGACTATTGGAAAGTACTTATCAGATCAGACAACACGGTCAGGAGACAAATCTGGTGTTGTAGAGATGAAAAGTAAATTGACTTCACCAGGAAAATGCTACGTTTCAACTTCCCTAGTATGTTTCATAACATTCAATTACCTTGGCATGCATATGAAAATGAAGTTGTAGTTATAGAAGAATCTTTTAGATTCCAATTGGATGTAATCGATGTAGGATGTCAAAGACTAAAAGGGAGGGAATCACAGTGTCACCTGGTGTCCTCTTTTAATCAGCATACCTTCTGCTTGGAATTATCACGTCCCCAGTGTGTCCTCTTGTGATCAGCATACTTTCTGGTTGGAATTATCACAGCTTTCACTGTGTTTTAGTTCTTATTGGAGTGACATATGATTGGACCTAGTGATATGATCATTGAGTCGTAGTGCAATTACATCACAGCATAACCTCATTTCTGGCCAAGGGTAGGTGACTCCCATATCTAGCAGGAATCTGTTTCCATGTTTTGGAGTGTTCTTCAGATGATAATGGAGTTTGGAGATAAGATCATAGAATGGAAATGTTGAATACCGCTTGGTCAAGCAGCACAAAGAACTGTTGGTGAACTTTATTATTGTGATTGACCAATCAACTCTCTATGATATAATGCTTTTGATCTGTTAATTCACCTACGTAGCACTAAATGATGATATGTACCATATGCAGCATATATCTGCCAGGACACACATATAATCTACATACTCTTTTCTTTCCCTCTCCACCAAATGGATCGTCTTCATTTATTGTTCTTATTTTTGGATTATATCGTCTTGCCAAGGGAATGAGATTCGTAGAAAACCTGCCTGAAATTGATAAAATAGATCTAATATAGCTCTCTGTTTCTATAGCCCTAGTCGAAGAGAAAAGAATGTGAACCCACTGCAAGACATGCTACTGGCGGAGCCTGAGCTTTCTCAATTGGGAAGGCAAG
Organism: Casuarina cunninghamiana; assembly: GCA_028551485.1. Taxonomy (NCBI): domain Eukaryota; kingdom Viridiplantae; phylum Streptophyta; class Magnoliopsida; order Fagales; family Casuarinaceae; genus Casuarina; species Casuarina cunninghamiana. The sequence continues at coordinate 21,010,556 of CM052363.1, read as the reverse complement.
ATACTCTTAGACCTCTATTTATTAATCTTCTTCTACCTAAAGGTTGAATGCCAAACATTGCATTCATGCATAGTAACGATCTATACATTTGTTACATGAAACCTTGCAGGATAATAAGAAGTCACTAATTATGCTTGTGTAGCATAATATCCCCCTTCCAGTTGAGGCTGACCATTCTTGTGCGTTCATTCCTTTGTTTTCATTATTCTGGTTTTTTTTTGTTTATATGTAGGTTAGCATATTGAGAACAACAATGTTGATAATGTAAAGACACTCAATTGGTTTTAACGGCTAATCATCCATTCATTTGTAGCTACTAAATTTATGAATTACCTTTTTCTTTTAGCTATATGTAAACATACTACTAATTGGAGTTTTTATTTTTTATTTTTATTTTTATTATAATGCACACACCTATCTCATATATATGGGGTGGTGAACCCCAAATGTCATGATTGGAGTGCCTAGTAGCTTACCACTTGAGCTACTTGGCTAGCAACTAACTAATTGGTGATTCTTAGAATAGATAGCTATAAGACATTTATTTATAAGACCCAATTTTCCATATTAAATGAAGCATATTCCTTCCATACAAAAGTTTTGTCCCTTATTATAATTATTATAATTATTGCTTTAGAGTTTCTCTAAGGTTGATGAGGTAATAAATGTCATATTTAATGTATCATAGAAAACCTTGATTGATTGGTTTATCATTTACATACAAAGATTTTACACTAAATTCCCAAAGTGCTCTTTGGATATTACTTCCCTTCGGAGATGAGCGATCCTCGTATATTGCTTTTTTATTGAGAAAAGAGACCAATCCATTAAAGACAACACATCCTCCTTAATTCAAGAAGTGACAGGATGAGAATTACCCTAAGGTGTGTAGTGAAACTTAGAGAGATGTGGTTTAAGCTATTATCGCTCTTTTGAGCTTTGATACCACTAGGTTTATATAAGGGAGAAGTTCTTTCTCAATTGTATATACATGAAGACCACTTTCGCCAACCTCTGAAGGGAAGTGCAAACTTTGAAAGGCCATTGTGAGTTGTTTAGGTCAGGAAAGCTATTGTTTTTGTAGGCATAAGAGGGTGAATCCTTCTCGAACAAGAGGCTTGAGAGTTGGTCTAAGCAATAAGTGACCCTTAGAGAGGTAGTGAAAAGTCTACCAGATTTTGCATATTTTTCTTTTACCAAGAGGTAATAACACTTGGAGATTTTTTTGGTTGAGGACGTGAGGCTCTGAGGTCTTATTCTAACCATGAGCACAACTTTTAATTCTATTGTGCATTCATCTTCCAAGCGTTCCAAAGTACTTTCTCCTTCTCCCTTTTCATCATTTTGCAAACTTAGAAACTCCTTTCTTCTATTAGTTCTCTAGACCATCTTTGCAAGCTTGAATACATCCCCTATGATGACTTAGTCCTTCCAATCTATGATCCCATCATCACAAACCCTGATTGCATCTTTAAGAACAACTAGAAAGTGGTCATTGTCAAACACCACTTTGGTATCTAAGCTAAAGAATATCAAGGAACTTATCCAATCCTTTACATTCCACACAAACTATTTTGCCATAGAATCTAAGTAGCATGTTAAGAATGGGATTCCACCAAAAGTCCCATAGAGCTATTAAGCTAAAGGTTCATCTCCTATCCATTTCTCTCAATTCCAAAGCTTTTTCCTTCAACACACCTCCATCTTAAGTTCTCTTACTCTATACAATAGAGAAAGAACTTCTCCATTGTATAGACCTAGTGGTATCAAAGCTATTAAATCCTTGCTAGACTTCAATAGCTTTGGAGGGTGAATATTTACTCCTCTAAGTCCTTGCTAGGGAAGTATAATCATCATTCTTTCAACGACATTCACTACTCAAACCATAGGCATTGGAAGGACATTAGATGAGCCATGTGCCATGCTAATAACATTAACTTAGCAATAGTTCCACAAGAGTTATTCAATCCTTTCTACTTCAATGAAGATGACCATACAAATAAGATGGACTTGTTATTTCTTTTAGGTAAATTGTAAAGTTGATTGTCCCTTGATTAATGGTTGTTTCTAGAGTGGCTATGTAGGCATCATTATAGCTTAAGAATATGAAGTCAAGCAAAGTGATGCACACTGCTATAAGCATTTCTTTCTTGCCATTGAGAGTTAGGTATAGTTTGACAACTCCCAAATGGAGATGAGTGCAACCTTTGGTATAACACATATGTGGGACTTTTGGTGATATCTTAATCTTAACATGCTACTTAGACTCTCTAGTGGCAAGATAGTTTTCGTGGAATGAAGAGGATTGGATGAGCTCCTTGATATTCTTTAGCTTAGATCTACTAAAGAGGTGCTTGACAATGACCTCTTTCTAGCCGCTCTTAAAGATTTGTTAAGGGTTTGTGATGATGGGGTCATGGGTTTGAAGGACTAAGTCATCATGGGGGATGTATTTAGGCTCATAGAAATGGTCTAAAGAACTAGTAGGTAAGAATAGAAGTTTATGGGTTTACATAAGGATGCAAAGGGAAAAGGAGCTACTTTGGAAGACTTTCAAAATGAAAGTGCAACAGAGTTAAGAGCTTTGCTCATGGTTAGAATAGGACCTCAAAGTCTTACATCCACAACTAAAGAGATCTCCAAGTGTTATTACTTCTTGGCAAAAGAAAAATATGTAAAATCTAGTGGATTTTTCACTACCTTTCTAAGGGTCACATATTGCTTGGATCTAATCACTCCTCAGGTTCATGTATTACTTAGACCAACTCTCAAGCCTCTCATCGGGGAAGGATTCACCCTTTTATGCCTGTGAAAACAATGGCCTTTCGGGGTTAGCACTTTCCTTCAAAGATTAACAAAAGTGGTCTTTGAATATTGCTTCCCTTTGGAAATGAGTGATCTTTGCATATTTCTTCCATATAGAAAGAAGAGAGTAGTCCATTAAAGGCTGCACATCTTCCTTGATCAAGAAGTAATAAAACAAGAATCACCTTAAGGTGTGTAGTGAAACTCAAATAGATGTGGTTCAATTTATCATCACCTTTTGGTGCTCCTATACCACTAGGTTTATACAAGGAAGAAGTTCTTTCTCAATTGTATAGGAGTAAGAGTAGGAGTACTCAAGATGGAGGTGTGTTGGAGGAAAAAGCTTTGGAATTAAGAGAAGTGGATATAAGATGAGATAATTTTGTGGGAGAGAGAGAGAGAGAGAGAGAAAGAGAGAGAGAGAGAGAACACTTTTATATGATGCATTTTTCTTTCTACTTTTACTTTTGACTAAAGCTACCTTTCAAAAGTGGCATCTTACTTTCAAAAGTGCCTTTTGACCAACTAACCAAAGGTGGAATCCCATAAGGAGTCCTTATTGAAACTAGATAGACATGCGTACATCACACCATACAAACATGATCATAGAAATAGTTAGGAGAATCTTATTAGATTAGCATCATGCTTCCATCATGTTGTCTAGGTTATGTTCTTTCATGTTAATGGCAGAATCTCCCAGTTAATCATTAATTTCACATGCCCAAATTCTTTGTTGATTTTTAATACAAATCTCTATTGCCATGATTCTCAAAGTGCTATCTTTTGTAACTACTTCAGGCTTAAACTTGTACATCTATAGATTAGGAGAATATTGAAAACTCAAATCTTTGATGTTTTTCATCTAGTGATAAAATGCAGTGCTTATGTCCTTTTGAAGTAAAGATAGTAGTGTTTAGGAAATAATAGCTCTATCTTGTTTGCATGGCCATCTTCATTAATGTTATTAACATGGCACATGGCTCTCTTGATGTCCTTCCAATGCCTATGGTTTGAGTAGTGTGTGTTGTTCATAAGGTTGTTGATTATACTTCCGTAGCAAGGACTTAAAGGAGTAGATATTCACCCTTTAAATCTATACCCCTTTAAGTCTGTACAATTTCTAGCACATTAGTTTTGATATATTTTCTTTTTAATCAACTTCAAAATTTCCTGTTTAAAGCCCTTCAAGAGTTTCGCCCAACATATTTTCTTTAGCCCTCAAAGATCAACTTCTCGAAAAGCAACTTTATCACTCTTTTTAAGGCAACTTCGTGGTTTTACTTCTAAACATCTACCTTGTTCTAGGATGTGAATCAAGTTGTTCTTGCCTTATTAACTCCATTATGTTTTATTTTGCCTACCTAACTTACGACAATCCTCAAATGGTTGCTTTATAAAATAATTCAAATTTGTAATTATAGCAAAAGATGGTTTTAGCAACAAAAATCAATCATTGGCTTAGACCTTCTCACCCTTTTTTAAACTGTGAAACTATCTTGAAATGATCGTCATTAATAAAATTTATCAATAAAAATAGTTAAGTCATTGCCAAATGCTAACCTTTAGCAATAAACAAGCCACTGTCACCAAATATGTCCTATTAGTTACAAAAAGAAAATTTTCACTAGAAAGTTAAAAAGTGCATGCTCAAAGTAGCTCTTTATTAAAAATTAGATACTGGCAGCATAATAGTCTCTATTATAACAGCAAGTTGATTCATTGTTTATTTTTAGCTATAGCCGTTAAGTTTAAAGTTAACCCCAAAAAGAAAGTTGTTAGAGATCATGAGTCCTATAATGGAGGAGAGTGATTTTAAGGTGATTTTTAAATTAAAGAAGGACCCTCCTTATGAGTTTGTTTTTGGGTTCTTTAACATAGTGTTAGAACCTAGGTTACATCTTACTTCAAGATCATTACCTCTTGGCTCGATGTGTAAAGGGTGTTGAAGACTATAAGTCACATATTGGAGAAGAGTGCTCTTGAGATAAAGTTAAATTAAAAATAAACCTTTCTAACTAATGAATTATCTTTTAAGTTGAGCTTTTAGAAATCATAATAAAAGGGTTTGAATTAGGTTTTAAAACCATTTTAGTCTTTTCTAAAAATTAATATGTTAATAAGCCCTTTTTATTTTTTGAAATTTTAAATTTGAATGGATGCAGTACTTGCTTATAATATATTTCCATGTAATAAATAGTAGTAAGAGTAAGTAAATACCAACGCCAGATGTGAATGGTTTCGTTCAAGTTCAATCTTGAAACCCGTGTTCACTTTCTTCTAACCAGCTAGTTAGAGAGGTTAGCATAAAGTAAATTTTGATGATGACTAAACATGTATGAAATGTGAAATTGATGAAAAGCAACTAAGAATCCCATGAACTCGAATGGTTTCCTACGCACCCATGTAGGTTAAAGTTTGCCACTTAATGAAGCCTAATCTCCCAAATAAAGCAAACTTGTTAAATCTCCATGTTTTACGTCCCCATTTATGGGGTGCCATTTTGTATTGCTCTTAAGTTAGGAGGTCCGTTTCGATCTTTAATTGAAACAGCACCGTTTTGTAAAAATGTCGCTCTAATGTGGAAAATACACGTGGTCAAACTGCATCTTTTCGAAGTAAAACGATGTCTTGGGATGGTGCTTTTTCCTGGTCGAAGTGTAGAGACAACAGCATTCAAACTCAAACCAAAACATATTCTTCTCGCTTCAAAGCAATTGTGTTTTGCCGCAAGAAATTGCTAATATGTTAATATAGATGTTGGATGGCATTCATGGCATATTTTTCTAAGTTTATCCATTTAATTTCCTTGCAAAAATCTTGAGTGTATTGTTTCTCAAACACAAGTTAAGTATTGCATACAACTAATTTAGCATTTTATCACACATGATTACACACAAATATAGTTTTGCATGCAATTCATGAAAAATTGAAATATTGAACATTTAGTATTATATATCTATCTATCTATCTATCTATCTATATATATATATAATAGCAATTAGTAGAGTATTATGTGCATTCATTCAAATTTCATTTTTATTTTGGCACAAATATACTTGACTATTTCACCAAAAAAACCAATAAATTTATGGAATTACCTTTATGTTAAGACCTTTCGGTGCTAATGCTAAAGTAAAAACAACTATTATGAGATCATAATAATACAACTATAATTATTGCAACAACATTCAAAAAATGTTCTATTCTTTTTGCAGACATATTGGATGCAAAATTTTCTATTACCAAAACAAACACAGTATGAAATTGAAAAAATGATTAGAATCTTCATTGGGGCAGGTAAATCTAACAGACGATGTATAGTAAAAGTGGTAAGGAAAGAAGTTTGTTGGCCTAAAATTTCTGGAGGACTAGGTTTGATAGATATTCATACGTGGAATAAAGCGACAATTGGAAAACTCTTATGGTCTCTTGCAGATAATAGTTCAAACTCTTTATGGATTAGATAGATGATAACAAAAAATTTAAAGGACAGGAATGTATTAGAAGTTGAGATGAAAGATTCATTAGCTTGGAGCTGGATGAATATTCTACAAGTATGAGGCAAACTTACACAACTAATGACATGTTTAGAGCACACTATTGCAAAAAGTTATGGAGCACTAAGAGAGTAGAGAAGATGTTGAATGGATAAGACTAATATGGAAAGAAGGAGTACCAAAGCATAATTTTATTTGTTGGATTATTTTGAAAGATAAACTATCCACAACAGATTATGTAGCTGTATGGAATAACTTAGTGGACCTACAATGCAACCTTTGCCAACAAGGAAAAGAATTACAAGAACATTTATTTTTTAAATGTAGGTTCACAAATTAGATATGGAAGGCTCTGTTAGATATAAATGGTTTAACTCAAATAATTGAACATTGGAGAGTTGAAATATGTTGGATGATCAAGGCTGTCAAAAGTAAGAGTTTTGCAATGACTCTACTCAGTGTATCTTTCAAGGCTGTATTGTATCACATTTGGAGGAAAAGAAATAAAAGAAGATTCAATGATAAAAGTTTAGATAGTTAAACTATTATTGTTAAAATTAAGAAGGATGTGATAGAGAAGATTTCATCTATTAGGAGAGTAAAGCTTATAAATTATAATAAGTTATTGCAAAAGTTTTGAAATTTGCCAAATATAATTTTTGAACCTAAATGATGATGTTTGCAATTGAACAATTTGTAATTCTTTTATAGTGATATTTAATTCTTGACTTTTCATAAAAAAAAAATACAACTATTATGAGTAAGATGCTAGTAAGTTGGCTGGCCACTTGACACTCTCCCCATCAAACCCAACAATCCTCCTATTTAGCAATCTATTGACAACAAAGGTTGAACTTGTAATCTACTTTGATATTACTTAATAGAATTTTTAGTCATTATCACTACATAAAAAACAATTGTTGTTAGTGAGATATAAACTCCCTGAGCAACAGTGTTGGGCTTGACTCTGCTTCAAGTGGTTAGCAAGCGTGCGGGCATTATTGCTGAAAATCTTTGTTAGCGTACTAACAAGTTTTAATGTCGTAAATAAGCCTACTAAAAAGTTTTAATATTGTTAGCAAGCACACTGACAAAGTTTTCTTAATATAAATGTGTTGTATAATTATAAATGATAATGAATAAGTTCTTTACTAAGTTTAAATTATTGATAGCACAAATTATTTACTAGATAAGATTATTCATTGAATGTAGATTATGATAGGAGTGTTTAATAGAAAAGGATATGTGAAGAAATTGGAGGTCCGAATTAAGGTCAGCAGACTAGGAACTTCCTGTGGTACTTCTTTCTTTGTCATTTTAAAAACGGAATTGCAAAAAATTCCAAAACCATCAAATAAAGGGATGATAAAATAGAGCACTGATCCCCCGCCGCTGTAGTATGCCAGGTCCAATGTCGTCCACAACCTCACATCTTCCTTGATATTGGTTTGATGTTTTATTCTTATCAGAACTCTGAAGCTTTTTTGCAAGTAACTCATGACGACCTATCATGGCGTTGGCTGCTGTGGCAGCAGCTTTTAAGGAATAATGGTGATCCAGATCCTAAGTACTTTCTATTAAGAATATTAAGTGGTTTTATAATCATCTTCAAAAAATATTTTAAGAGAGAAGGGGAAGTCACCATTTATAAGATCTAAGTTTATATCCTCTTCTTAAGATGAGTCCAAGCATCCTCGACCTGAACCATCCATGATTTCGTATCAAAATAGGTACCTTCACATGCGCTGGCATCACAGAAAGGAGGCTGCTGTGTTGGCTTCGTGACTCCTCAACTCCCGCAAAAAGGGTAAAGCCATACACGGATCCAATCCTTGCTGTCCTCCACCTTTTATTCGATGTGCTGTCGGCATGCTGGCTGCTCTATCTTTCGTTTCCATTTTCACATTTCAATGCTGATCACAAGTGTGTATGCAATCCATAAACGCCAATTTCCTCCTTTACAAGAAAAAGAAAGGGAAAAAAAAAAAAAAACAGTAGGCAGATATGATAGCTACGTCAAACAGAGTATGTACAAACTGCTACGTGTTTCGTTCGCGGCCACATGACATTATCCATAGACTGCCAGGCGTTGTACGTCTGAAGTAGACTAATATGGTTGGTCGGTGAACTAGTTGTGACTATTCACTTCACTTATGAAGTAGACCAACAAACCCACGCGTATAGACCCAAGGAGCAACACGTTTTCTTCGGTTGGCATTGCCAGATATGGACGTGGTGTGGGGAATTACATGAGCTGTGGCTCGAGCTTCACGGGGGCGACATGAGTTAAAGATGTCAACAAAAGCATCCGCAGAAAAAGAAGACCTTCATGGGTCAAACATCAACGCTACTCTTTTATCTTCAAAAAGCTACTCCTGTTAAAGTACACATGAAGCTGTCGTCTTCCTCATCCCACCTCTTCAGAACTTTACCGGCATTCACGCCTCAACGTGGATGCTGCAGTTTTCGTGAAGATAGTTTTCTGAAGTTGTATCCTGAAGGTTCACTCGGTGGAGCTTGGTCTTTTTCATTGTTGAAGAGCGACTGTAGAGTTCAACGTAGGTACGTATAAATGTATATCAGATCATTCATATGTTTAGCAACTTTTAATCCTTATTAAGTTCACTTGGACTTTCATTCCAGTTAAGATCAAAGCCCGACTACTGTTTCTAACTTGGGTGTTTTTACATGTCCAACTTGAAATCTTGCTTGAAACGTAAGATGAGGGAGGTGGATTGGAGACAAATTCTATTTCTCTGCAAACACTTCTTCCCTTGAAGCTTCTTAATTTGGAAATGAGGAAGTCCGTGACCTTAGCGTTCTACATAACAGTTTGCTGCGTTGCTTTCGTGGTATCAAAGATCATCATTTCAGTCCTTCTCTATAGGCGATGGAAAAGAAAGCAAATGGTTTGCGACTATGGCTTCTCAGGTATTGGGAATACCACATGCAGATTCTTGAACTCGTTTGCTTTTGAAACTAAAGAAGGTTCTTCTGAATTGATGGGCATATTGCAGGAGGGAAGATGGTGATATTTAGGTCCCCAGTGATGCAGTCTCTAAAGTCTGATACGTTCTTGAAAAGGACACTTAAACTTAGCAACAAGGACATCATTGGCCGTGGAGGATATGGCACAGTTTACAGGCTAAATATAAGGGAATCCACAGCCTTTGCCGTCAAAAGACTTACTAGGGGAACTGCAGATAGAGATCGAGGTTTTGAGAGAGAGTTGCAGGCAATGGGAGACATAAAGCACCGCAATATTGTAACTCTTCATGGATATTACACGGCCCCTCACTATAATCTTCTCATATATGAGCTGATGCCAAATGGAAGCCTCGACAGCTTTCTGCAAGGTATGTTTTTCTATCTTCAAACTCGAAGGAACTTTTTCTTTTCCCCTCCCTCCATTTTGTAGAATAAACAAAGCTTAAATATTTTTCTGAAATGTCTCTCTTATGTTCAGTTACATGGAAACTGTTTTGATCAACAAAAGTTTCTGATCAATTAAAAGTTAAAAACGATGGCCTAGCTGTGTTCTTTGAAATTTTACGATTTCTGGAAATCTAAATCATGCCTCTGAAGTTCAAAAGTTTGACCTCTCTATCTTTAGTTTGTTTTAAATTTTCCTTTTTCGGTCTCTCTTCCATAGTAGAAGATTATGGTGCAGGAAAGGCTGTGAACAAGAAACCATTGGATTGGCCATCTAGATACAAGATTGCACTAGGTACTGCAAGAGGATTATCATACCTTCATCATGATTGCATCCCTCACATCATTCACAGAGATATAAAGTCAAGTAATATATTGTTGGATGAGAACATGGAAGCTCGAGTTTCTGATTTTGGCCTGGCCACGTTGATGGAACCGGATGAGACTCATGTTTCCACATTTGTCGCTGGAACTTTTGGATATTTAGCTCCGGGTATGAACCACTAACCCATTACAGTTAGTCTCCCCTGTTTGTGGATCTCATGTCTGGTAATATATTGTAATCAGTACTGTTCTGCAGAATATTTTGACACTGGAAAAGCGACGACCAAAGGAGACGTTTACAGTTATGGGGTCGTCTTGCTGGAGCTTTTAACAGGGAAAAAACCAACTGATGGAACATTTCTGGAGGAGGGAACTAAACTTGTGTCATGGGTAAGTTCTGAGCTCTATCAACATGAAATTAGATTCTGTTCTTTAAGTAGCAACAGCCATTAGCAGTTTGACATTGATTGGAGCGCAAGGGTTAGAAAGTTTTATTGAACCTGCGATTTTTGATGCCTAAGCCTCTTATGTCATTTAGAATGTCTTCTGCATCATCTTGGGTGTGTTAGAAACATGCCAGGGAAAGTGGTAAGGCCCCTCTCCATTAGTTATCTGATTTAGTAAGCTAAAGCAGACATAATTTAAATGTACATATTCTCAAAAAATTCGCTCTAGTAGGTGACCTTGATGCAGAAATTGGAAAGATTTTGTGCCACGAGGACCCAACCAAATTATCCATGAAAAGAGTACTGGTTAATTTACAAACGAACCAAAACGGAGGAAATAAATACTGATATGGATGGAAATCATAGGAAATGAGTTAAAAAGTTTTAAATTGCAGTCGGAGATTTAGGTAAGACTTCATGATGAAAGCAATTTAAATCGGGAATGTTGGTTATTGGAAAGTTCTTGAATGGTGTGAATGACAGACTGAATCCCTCTCTCCCGTGTTATGGTGTTAACGTTCGAGCAGGTGAAAGCAGTTGTCCAAGATAAAAGGGAGGAGCACGTAGTGGATAGTAGCTTAGAAAATTGGCCAGAGGGTGAGATTAACGAGGTATTCAATATCGCGTTAATCTGTCTTGAACCAGATCCCTCCAGGAGGCCTACCATTGCTGAGGTCGTGACCATGCTTGAGAAAATCAAATCAGACACGGTTGTAATAGATTCCTACTCTGTTTCTTCATGACGATTCTAAAAGAAAAGCTATCGTTTTTTAACACCCGTCCCCGAGGGCCCAAGGGACGACATAACCAACTTCTGCAAATTTTATTTTCATTTTTCCCATTTGCTGAAGTTCAATGCGGCACAGGACATCGAGAGTCTTCTGTTTATGTGACTTTTTTTAAGTACAGTAAAGGCCATGAGCCAGCTATGAAAGCCATTGCTGCTCAACTTCCTGCAAAAATACGAGGAAATGTGCAACAAGTCGAGATGTTAATCTTTACACGAATTACCATTACTCAAAATCTAGTGAGCATCGTTCAGATAGTTCAGAACAATTTCGAAACCAGTTACTATATATGCTGATAGAAGATAGTGGCTCAGGTAATCAAGAAATTGCATACAATGCATCTGAAAACAAGTATTCCCAGAAACGAACTTCTGTAGTCAGTCTACTTGAGGATTGTTGACAATCCCTTGGAAACTGAATCTCTTAAGGAGGGAGAAACGGGTGTATTTCCAAAGAATACATCAAAAAGAGCGAGAGCCACATTCCCTGACTCAAGCTCAGCATCCGCACTAGTCGGAATCCCATTTGTTGAGATAGAAACCTGAAAATCACAGTGAATGCAGATGGATCAGTTAATACAAAAAGAAAACATGCAAAACCAAAAAGGAAACGAGTAAAAACACTGACAGGGAGCTCACATGCAAAATCACCGTCAAACCATGTGAATTAATGTGTAAAAGAGTTACGAGGCTTGGAAGGGATCGGTCTGAGGGGGAACGAAACTGCAGTGCATCTACCAATGTTACCTATATAGTTCAGACTTACGAGCATTTTGGATGGCCCCAGCCAAGTTAAAAAGATGAATGTTCCTTTCTTAAGGGGTCGCCCGTCGAAGATGCTACGGAATGTGGACAAAGCAGACTGATCAACAGAAGTGGGTGCTTTGATTCTTGGGGAGATAGCATCGTCTAAGGCGTCCCAGAAAGTTTTTCCATCAACGTCTCTAACCAGAACAATCTGTAATGATTTCTCGGAAGAGGCTGTGATTAGAAAAAATGGAACAATTAACTTTGGAAAGTTACTTTTAAGTCATCAGACACAAAAGCATGAATACTTTTTTTTTGGCCCCTACACTGAAAAATTGAGTTGAAAAACGAAGGACTCTCCTGAACCTCAGCTGCTGATTTCCCTTTCCAACCATTCAATTGACTTAAAACAGACAGGTTTACATACAGTCCTGCAGCATAGACCTTGACACCAATGATAGCAAAAACCTTCTCCCGGTAACCTGAAGTTATTCCAGAACCAAATATCAAAGTTAATCCTGATTCAGACGAAGCACTATTGACCTTATAGTCAACTAGACAACGGTAGCATTATTTAAAGTTAACTACGCATTTTGGGAAGACGCGGCTCAAATCTATGTACTTTTGATACCTGCAACATTCTGATTCAACGTGAACGAAAACACTTACATGGCTATGACGAGAGCATGTTCCTTGCTTAGTAGTCTTTTGATGGCCTAAAGCTATTGAAAAAAGTAAAACAGCTAACAACAGAAGTGCAACAATTCGTTTATTGTTTTGGTCCTGTTGAGTGGATTCGACCACAATGGGAGATAGGCCAAAGGGAAACTTAAAAGCATTGACCTCCACTTTATGAGGTCTGGTTTCCAACCTACCATGCTACCCTGCCACGCTTCATGAAAAAAGCACGAATGACAAGATAAAAAGGTTTCAACATATTTTAATCTTTGATATCTACTGATTTTCCTAAAGTGGGTGAAAGTTACACATCGGGCAACTAAAGGGATATTCTAGGGCTTATAAGGGAGTGGGTTCCCTCACCTGACAAGCTGGTTTTCTGGGATGAGTTCTCTCACTCCTAAAATGCATCAATTGGTATCAGAGCCACCCCTTGGGTCCACTGGTGTCAGGTGCCCCTACTGGTTGCAGCCAGGGTCTCCTAGGTGTGGGTTAACGATCGAGTTGTCAACCTTCAGCGAGGTCGCTGAAGCTTAAAGTGGGGAGATTAATGTGAGTGAAAGTCCCACATTGGGCAACTAAGGGGATATTCTGGGGCTTATAAGGGTGTGGGTTCCCTCACCTAGCAAGCCGGTTTTATGGGATGAGTTCTCCCACCCCTGAAACACATCACATCAACATCGCAGTTCATGCAGTGGTTGTCATGATTTCTCCGCAGAATGGCATTTTCCAAACTTATTTTGCCTTTACTATTTCAGCAAGTGGCACGAATTACAAGGAAGACAAATGAGTTATTTTGCACGATATATATAAGATATATGAGGTCAATGTCACAGCCTATCTCCCAAAACAGGTTCAAATAACTCAGTCATATTCTGCATATTGGAGGGCCAAAAAAAAAAACTGTGAGATAAATAACTGTTGTCCACACTCCTTCACACGAACAGTAGGAAAACTCCAATTTCTTCAATATTTTGTAGTTCTGTTATTTTTCTTATAAACCAATGCCAGTATGCGTACAGGAAGGATGACATGCAATGCTCCTAACGTTGAATAATTGTTTCATGCGTTCTACAAATGACTATCTTCACTTTTCATTAAAAGAATGCTCTGTTGTTAAGGGCAACTGACCAGTTCCAAGCAAAGACAATAAACCCGAGCAGCCAGGCAAACTGAGAGACCTTTGAAACTTCACGTTGGTTGTTGGTTCTTCTGTGTAATCTGCAGTTTCAACTGCAGCCAAAAATTAAAGAGTAGTTAAGAGTAAAATGTGTCATATTTTCTAATACAATTTAAAAGTTGACAAATGAAGAAAAAAAGAGGAGAGAAAAATATAAAATATGATTGCATATACTTCTGCTCTCTTATAAACTTCCTATTTTTCCATTTGAATCACATCTCCCTTTAATTCACTGACATGCTTAGCACAACGATCTAAATCCAATCCTTTATCCACTAGTTCTCTTATCCTTTTATATTTTAATTTTTTTTCTTCTTGTTTTAAGTATCTGACTACTTCACTAGAATTAAGGTTTCATACAGTTGGAGATTAGATGGCATAGCACCATGATCTGACACCACATGAACTTTGATCAGCCAGATGGAAGTGCCGGCACATCACACGACAGCCACTCACAAGCGCAGAAAACGTGGTGCAGAGTGCTGCAAAGCAGCTGCAGAGTGAACAATTTGAGAGCTCGAAATGGCATGTTTCAGCTAGCACTGGAAAGACATCGGTGAACAAAAAAACCAAGGCTATAGACCTCAACATCCAACCATTCAAGAAACTGCAATAGGGGCTGGAAAACTGCAGAAACGGAGTGCAGAACTTGATACATCGTTGCTGAACATTTTTCTGTACATATGCAACCAACACGGCCGTGTATATGCAACCAATTCAAGCAAATTGGCAGATCCATACCAATGAACTAGCCCACTCCAGTGTTCCTTTATGCCAAACTGAGTGATCCACCAATTTATCTAGTCCAGTCTTAAAAGATTTACTAAGTTTATGGAACCCTCTTCTTTGAAAGTCGTTTTTTATGTTCTTGGATGAGACAGAGAATTACTTTCTAACCAAAAAGAAAAAATCAAATATGAATAAACTAGTGCTAATTTCGTTGTATCTAAAAATAGTAAAGCAGAAGCTTTCAGCTTCAATTTTTGTATTTTCCGTGCCTAAGAATGTGGGTTGCGCATTTGGAAATAGAGAAAAACGCAAGAGTAAAATGAGGAAGGAAAGAGACAACATAATCCACAATTATTCATCTCTTGCACGATTTGAAGAAAAATAAATAGCTCTTTCCTCAGTGAAAAGACTGAGTAAGATTATGGAACAAAGTTGCGCAAGTGAAGAAGTTAACGGAATTTACCTGATGATGAAGAAGAAGCGTTAGGAGAAGAGTGGGTCTGCAAAATTCTGCCTATGTACGGAGAACAACGGAGTGGGCATGCGGAATAGAGAGAAAAGTACTGGGGTTGGCACAATGCCGCCGCTGGACTTGGAATTCTCCTCAGGTAGGAAATTCTGGAATTGCAGGTTCGAGAAGGAAATGGTGGAGAGAGGCATAATGGAGTGGAGACTGCCGGCGTCGGAAGCATTCTGGACTGTGATGTCTGAGAAAACTTTTCCAATTGATTACTGGATACTTATCAATCGAGCAAAATACGGCTCAGCTACTTCGTGCTTGTTGCATCTGTCGGTCATTAATATCATCGAAATTGTAGTTTTTGTGTCGTTACACGGCAGTCCAATGTAGTAAAGGATCCATAACCGGGGCAACAATGTAGCAAGGTAAACATTCTAATAGGATTAGGAACTATCCATAACTTCTTGAGTCACTTACTAGCCAAGAAGATGGGCTTGCGGTTAGACGAAGAGGGGTAATTTGAAGTGGGTCGTGGCTAATGGAGAGAAACTGTCTAGTGAAGGAATATGTAAGGAAGGACATGGTTATGTGGTGGGTGTGCATGTTGATAGAATTTTACTTGCAGCCCTTAAAAGGAATTGATGTTGTTTTTAGTACTTAATGGTTATATACCTTTAAGTTTGATTGTGTGAGATTTTTCTGAGTTGTGGATGTTTTTTTAAGGTCAATGGGATAAGAGGAATGGCTCAAAGCAGAGCCAACTAGTGGTGTGCTCTAAAAGTCGAATTAGGGGCTCTTATCGTAGATTAGAGCCCTACCCGGTACAGTTGAAGTCCTTAGAACGGGTGACCAACTGAGGCCATGAAGGAATTTTTTGAAGAATACTCGAATTTGTTTGAGAATCGACATGGTCTTCCTCCCCATCGAGGTCGTGATCACCATGTGTCATTGCGTAAAGGGAGCAAACCAGTCTCATAGAGGCACCACTGCCACCCCTACTACCAGAAGGGAGAAATAGAATCATCATCTCCAACCTCTTGAAAATTAACATAATAAGACTGAGCAGGAGCCCCTACTCATGGCTGGTCTTGCTTGTTAGTAAAAATAAATAAATAAAAAAATAAAATAAAATAAAAAAATGGCTGGTGGTGGTTTGTTGTTAATTGCAGGGCTCTCAATTGAGGAACTTTGAAGGACTGTTTTTGATTCCAACTATTGACGAGCTTCCGAACAAGTTATATGGGTCCAAGTTCTACACAAAGTTGGATTGTTGAGGGTTCGCTACCATCAAATTTGTTTGCATACCAAGGATGTCAATAAAATTTCCTTCAAAACACATAGGCCTCACAAATTCTTGGTAATGGCCTTTGGCCTCTCGAATGCACCCTTTTCTTTTCAATCATTAATGGAATCGATATTTTAGGCTTATCTCAGAAGTTTTGTCCCCGATTCCTTTGATGAGATTTTGTTATATAGTAGAAGTTGGTTGGAGCACCTCAAGCATGTAGAAGCAACTTTCTTTATTCTCTTAGATTAGCAACTTTATGTAAACCAGTCCAAAGCATGTTCGGCATGAAGGAAGTGAAGTATTTTTGGCATGTGATCAACGAAGCAAGGTCGAGATGGACCCTAAAAAAGTAGAAGCGATCATCAATTGGCCTTGGCTAATGACAATGAAAGGATTAAGGAGATTTTTAGGCTTGACTAGGTATTGAAAGATTGCGGTGGCCCTCACTAACCTACTCAAGAAAAAATAATTCTGCATGAGATGAAAAAGTGGTGATGCCCCAAGCTCTACTTTGACTCCACCAAATTCTTCACAAAGCTTCGTAATCGAATGTGATGTGTCTCAGTCTGAAATTGGTAGAGTGCATCTAAAAGAGAATCGGCCCATCTTTTTCCAGTCAAGCCTTGCATAGTTGGAACCTTCTTTGTAACAGTTTTATAATTGCCATGGATAATTGTATGGATTAGAAGTTAGAAGTTTTTTTAATTGCTTGGATTTAAATGATAAGTGGGTCAATATATCAACTACAACCACAAGAGTAAGAAGGGTATAAAGGAGTAACTTCGGCCGTAAGCTGCAAGACATGCAAAAGACACATTCAAAAGATGTATCTTGGTGCTATTATGTGGAACAAACCACGTGTACTTGGTCGAAAAGGTGAGCACTTGAGCAACAGAGTCACTTGCAGCTTGGATTTTCCTAAAATATCCAATGAAGTGATTTACTTATTTGGTTCTTTTTCGGGTTTACTTAGTCAAAAGATTTGTCCATGTTTTTAGCTTGTTAGTTGGCCATTTAAATTATTATTTAAGAATAAGACCGTGCTCTTTTTCTTTGATATTAACCATTTATAACATCATATAAAAGAAGAAGAAATTGAGTTAGTGGGACGATTTTGATGTGCAACTCTCTAGGCCAACTACCCATTCCTTAATCTAGGATCCTCATAGTAAAATTAATCCAATATCAAATCCTAAATCATCACATTACAACTTGGTATCAGAGACCTTTGAGCCAATAATGATAGAAACACAAGGGAGTTGAGGAGAGGGTGAAAACAACGTTGACAAGTGATTCAAATAGCTTTTAGAGCAAATGAATCAAATGTTCATGGCTCTGAATAACAAACTTGAAGAATTTGAACCAAGAGGTCTAGGTCCAACTTAAGGGGGGAGGAATGTAATGGTCTTGTAATGGTCATGGATAATTGTATGTATAGGTTGGAAGTTTTCTTAATGTCTTGGGTTTGAGTAATAACTAAGTCAATATAATAGCTGCAACCATAAGGATAAGAGGAGTAGGAGTATAAAGAAGTAAAACCAACGGAAAGGCGCAAGACAGGCAGAAGACACGTTCAAAGTATTGCATTTCAGTGCTGTTATATGGAATAAACCACGCGAACTTAGTCAAAAGGAGGAGCACTTAGCAACATAATTAGTTGCAACTTGGATTCCCTAGAATATCTAATCAAGTGATTTAGTTATTTAATTTTTTTCTAGAGTTTAATTAGTTAAAAGATTGCCCACGCTTTTAGGGTGTGTTTAGTTGGACATTTAAATTATTGTTTGCTATTTAAAAACAAGTTTGTGCCATCTTAGAACAAGTTTCATTAATCAAAGTAATAGGTGGCTTTACTCTCGAAATTTCAAGAAGTTCCGGTCCCTTTCAAAAAGGCCTAAATTTTAGTTTTTATTTTCAATCCTTTTCTACTTTAACCTTCACCATTCGCAATATCATTGGGAGCGAAAAAAATTCAATTAGGGGGACGATTTTATTGACCAGTGCAATCCTCTAGTCCAATTAATAGCTTTATGACCCAAAATACTTAAGAGTGATGTTAATCCAATATCATATCTTAAGCCACCACATTACATTCTCCTTTCAACATATGAGAAGGAGATGTTAGTCCTCATTTGCACTTTGCATATACAAAGACATTACTTCGTAAGCCAAATTTAAAGTTTGGATTGACCAAAAAAGCTTAAAATTCCTTTGGGATCAAAAGATAAGCACTCTCTCTCAATAATTTTAGCTAATCAAGTTAACGGGCTATGATTTATCTATCAATTATTAAGTTGTTAAGGAAAATAGTTTGCTAATGCATTATCTTGGAGGGAAGAGGGTGGCCAACAATTTGCTATTTCAGAGTTGATGCCCCTTTAGTTAGATACTATCAAGGAAGAGATTACCTCTAATCCTACGCCATAAGAACTAGCAAACCAAGTCCTACAAGGATAAGCTTTTGGACTGTAAGGTTTTAAGGGAGGAAGTTTGTGTTAGAAAAACAATACCTCATCAGCCACATCAGCACCATGTCAGATACATGTGGCAAACAATTAACAAGACACAAAGGAGCAGATTTTAAAAATAAGGTGGCTCCGTGTAACACACGTGTGACACCACCAAGGCAAGCCACACTTAGCACAAAGATGCGCGTGTGCATCTCACATGCATTGTCTTCTTCCTTATGCTTGTGCAATGGCTCTTCTTTTTTCTGTTTTTTGACAGTTCTACAAAACGGCTGAAGGTGAAATAAGGGGTGTTTAAATCAAACTTTTGTAAAGAGACAACTTTTGTGCTGGATATATCTCCCTTTAATTAGAGGATTTTTTTTAGTGTAATTGGTGTATCAATGGGTTTATAGCTTTTCATATTTGCCTTATTTAAAATATCAATTGCATACTATCTTTGTGAGAGCAAAAGTTCCTGAGCTTCGATTAACTTCAACTCCCAAGAAGTAATGTAATTGTTTGAGGCTCTTTATGGGAAATTCGTTCACCAACACTACTTCAAGTATGGCTAGGTGTTGTGATGAATTTTTGGTAACAATTAGATCATCAATGTAAAGCTTAATCCAAATGTCTATGCCATTGGAATGCAAAGTAAATGACGAAGGATCATGGATACTACACTTAAAGCCAAAACCAAAGAGAAAGGTTGTAAACTTGTTGTACCAAGCACAAGGTGTGTGCTTTAACCCATATAGAGTTCTCTTCAATTTGCATACATGATTTAGATAGACAATGTTCAATAATCCCAGTGGTTGCTCCTCAAAAACTAGTTGAGAAAATGGTTAATGGATGAAGGCATTATCTATATCATATTGTAAGAGAAGCAATTGTCAAACTATTGCAACCAAAAAAAAAGAAAAACAATTTTGATGGTTGTGTTTCTCACCATGGATTGAAAGTCTCCAAAAAGTTCACACCTGCCTTTTCATGGTATCCTTTAACTACAAGGGGTGCCTTTAATCTATCCAAAGAAAAATTAGGCCGAAGCTTTTGTTTGAGTACCCACCGACATCCAATAATATTCCTAGCTTTTAACTATAGAACCAACAACCAAGTGCTATTTCTTTTATGAGCGCCCATTTCATCCTCCATGGTTGAATGCCATTGAGGGTCTTTTAGTGTTGCTTGAAAGTTAGAAGAAAGAAGGGCAACAAATTGATCACAAATTAGTGCATACTTAGGATTGGGCTTTACAATACCTAAACTACTTTTGGTTTGCGTTTTGTGTGTTAGAGTTGTTGAGGGAGGCTATTGGTGTTTTATTGTCCTATGCTTAGTCACCGGGTGAGTTACTATTGTTTGGGTTCATGGAGAGATCATCAATTTTGGGTGAGCTATCTTTTATTTCTTCCACTGAAAATAGGGTTTCTAAGGTCTTTATTTCAGTTTCGGTGTTTTTGTTGACTAGTCGTTGCTAAGGTGGCTCTTTTTGTGAACTAATTGCCTTTTCATGCAAGTTGTGCATATTTACACAATGGGAGGAATGACCACTCACTTGGCTTGATGCCTACACTCTTACTTCCTACATGAGAAGGCACCATGTCAAAAAGTAAGGGAAAGGTGTAGTCACGATTGCCTTAAGAACCTGCTACAAAAGGAAATGAATTTTCATTTAAATACAATGTGATGGGAAACAAAGATTTTTCTGGTCTACATATGAAAACACCTATAGTCCATATGTGAAAGCATCTATAGCCCTTATGATAATAGCTATACCCAATAAATATATATTTGAAAGTCTAAGGTGATATTTTATCATGAGTAATGTTCTTCAAGAAAGGAAAGTAGGCATATCTAAGTGTTCTCAAGAAAGAATAATCACATTGTTTCCCATATAGCCATTCAAAAGGAGAAGTGTTGTCCAACTTTAGACATCATAGCTCCTGCAAGTTCTAGAATATATTTGTGTTTTCTTTCTACAATTTTGTTTTGTTCTAAGGTATAAAGACAAGAAAATTTATGCAAGATACCATTTTCTTTGAAAAAACAAGTGAAGCTATGGTTTAGATACTCTTATGCATTGTTAATTTGCACAACATTAATGGGCATTCCAAATTGTTTTTCCATTATCTTTTTGAACTCAATAAATACTTCAAAGACTTGAGATTTTTGTTGAAGAGGATAAAGCCATGTAAACCGTGTAAAACATGTAAAATCATTCAGAAAAGATACATAATATTGAAAAAATTAGCAAGGTTGAGTATAATGCCATTTATTTTAAGGATGAGGCGCTTGAATGGGTAAGGAATTATCTAAATCAAAATGGGAGAATTAGTTGGGATCAATTCACAAAAAATGCATGCAACAAGTTTGCTATAGATGACATGGGGGGTGCCTTGGACGAATTTCATCTATTTAGACAGACTACTACGATCCATGCTTATGTCCAAGAGTTTGACCGCTTACAATACCATGTAATAGCTCAGAACCCTAATTAGATTGATGAAGAATTCTTAATATCCTTCTTAGTGGGGTTAAAGGATAATGTCAAAGGCCCTATTATGCTATCCTAGGCCTGTAACTTGGATAAGGCCTTTAAACAAGCTAGGCCATAAGAAAAACTTATGATGTTCGTGAGTAAAAGGGTCCACCGCCCCTCCATCACCGCCACACTATAGTCCAGTAAGGATCATCCTTGGGGGTAAAGGCCCCTACCTTCAGTGAGAGCATGTGCTTACCCATTAGGCACATTACAGAAGCCCAAATGCAAGCTTGCTGAGAACAGGGATTGTGTTACAACTATGATGAAAAGTAGGGCCGATGCCATATTTGCAAAAAGAAATAATTATTCTTGTTGTTGGAAGATGATGAGCCCATAAATCAGATTGATAGTGAGCTGGCCTTGGCACAATAGATGTAATAGCTTGAGGAAGAGTCCAAGACAACAGATGTCCACTCTATACATACGATGTTTGGTGATTCTTCTTCTGGTTCTTTCAGGTTAAAAGCCCCTCTTGGAAAAACTAGAATTAACATGTTGTTTAATACAGGAACCACACATAACTTTGTGGACTTGGAGTTAGCTTGCTAGTTGGGTTGTTAGTTAAGGGAGTTTAAACCTTTCAGGGTTCAGATAGTAGGAGACCACTAGTTACAAGGCAATCTGAAGTGCAGTCAATTCAATTGGAAGATTCAGGGCTACCATTGTTATGAAGGTCAAGTTGTTGCCTCTAGGAGGTTGTGATGCAGTTTTGGGAATGCAATGGGTTGAGATGGTTAATCCCATCAGTTTGGATGTTCTATAGAATACCTTGACCATACAAAGGGATGGAAAACTAGTCATCTTAAGGGGCTCGCGAGGTGAAATAGTATCATTGGTAAGTATTAGTGCCCCTGGTTTTTACCGGTGGGTGTCAACGCATCCCCATTATGTGGTGGGCTAGTTCAAGGCTATAGACCTAGACTAGGAACTAGAGGTACTAGTTGGCTTAGAAGGCTTGCTGAAGGAGTTTAGAGATGTGGTTGCCACCCCTACCTAACTTCCATTGAGTAGAGAATTTAACCACCACATTCCATTGTGAGTTGGTAGTGAACCGGTTAATGTGAGGCCTTACCAATACTCGTTTGTGCATGAAGCCGAAATCTAGAAGATGGTGGATGAAATGTTATTGTTGGGTGTCATTTGTAATAGTTTTAGCCTATTTGCCTCCCTGGTGTTGCTGGTTAAGAAGCATGATGGGAGTTAGCAGTTTTGTGTGGACTATCGAGCCTTGAATGAACTTACCATTAAGGATAAATTTTTGATATTGGTGATTGACGAGCTACTTGATGAGCTACATAGGGTAGCTTGGTTCTCTAAGTTGGATTTGAGGTCTGGTTATCACCATGTGTGAATGTTTCCCCTCTACATCCGAAAGATCACTTTCAGACACATTAGGGTCATTATGAGTTCCTTGTGATGCCATTTGGGCTAACTAATGCCCTTACGTTCCAGGGGTTAATAAACCACACCTTTTGGCCACATTTGAGGAATTTTGTGCTCATTTTCTTTGACAACATTCTTGTCTACAATGTGACAGACCTAGAGAAAAATCCATTCGGCACTTAGGTCTCAATAATGAATTGAGTTAGCCTTTAACCAGGACCACTCCAAATAGAGGATTTTTTGGAAAGAAACCAAGGGAAAATCAGGAACAACAAGATAGTTTGATTGTAGGAAGAGTTATGTGACAAAGAAATTCAAGAGCTTTCCTTTATATAGAGGTTTACTATCCTTCAAGAATTCAATGTAGCATCGGTTACACATTCAGAGCACCGCGATAAATGTGTAAACATTACGTAGGATTCAAATTAGGTTCATCAAATCAGGACACTTCTATTTCCAAACCATAGAGGTCTTCATAAAGGCAAATGTTACCAACATAAATATTAGATCATAACCATGATCTTATTCAATATTAAAGTCATTACACTTTAGAATAACAATAGAAACATAAAGAGAGTATCATAACAACATTCTTATTAAATAACATATTCATTACAATCAAATCCTCAATAACACTCCTATCATAAAAAGAGTAGTTACATTCTAATTAATTCCAAATATAAGGTACTTTAATAGGAAACATCTTAGGCACCACCTAAGTGGAAGACCTAACAACAAGGGAGCTTAGGCAGGCTAGACCTGCACTATACAACTTAACCCGTTAGCCCATACTACCAGTCTAGCACATGGATGTCCAACCCATACTTGCTCAACCATTTTGTTAGCTCATAGTGCCAATCTGGAACATTACTTGGTAAAGTCATGTGCAACAATTACGAGTTGTCCTACAACTTTTGCAAGACCACAAGTTATTTGCCAAGTGGAGTAAGTGTGCCTTTGCTAAAAGGCAGATTGACTACTTGGGCCACATCATATCGGGGGAAGGCATTGAGGTGGATCCCAAGAAAATTGAGGACATGGTAGCATGGCCCCAACCCACTTTAGTCAGAGGATTACGGGGCTTCTTGGGACTTACCGACTTTTATTGAAGATTCATGAAGGATTATGGGCAAATAAGCCAACCCTTGACACAAATGTTGAGGAAGGACAACTTCCAATGGTCAGATGAAGCTCTTTAGGCCTTTAAGAAGCTTAAACACACCATGAGCTCTACACCCGTGTTAGCTACCCCAGATTTCCAAAAACCATTTGTTCTGGAAATAGATGCATGTTATAGGGGCATAAGAGTCATGTTAATGCAAAGGGGCAGGCTGATAGCCTATCTCAGCAAGGCCTTGGCACTAAAGCATTTGGGTTTATCCATATATGAGAAAGAACTATTAGCAATTGTGATGGCGGTCTAGAAATGGAGGTCATATCTTTTGGGGAATCACTTCATTGTGTGGACGAATCATGATAGTCTTAAACACTTGTTGGAGTAATGAGTATTCACCTTTGCCTAGCATAAATGGCTCACCAAGCTTCTGGGTTTTGACTATGAGACTCAGCATAATAGGGGAACTAAGAACAAAGTAGCAGACACCCTCTCTTGGCTTCCCAACAGTGCAGAAAGCCCAACATTATAGGCCATGTCAGTGCTACAACCTAGTTAGATACAAGAGGTGCTCCAAAGTTATGACGGGGACTCCCACTTCTAGGCTATCATTGCAGAGTTGGTGATTGACTCATTCACCCATCTAGGCTATAATTTGGTAAAAAGGGTCCTTTGATTTCAAGATAAAATTGTTATAGGGAGTCACAATTCCTTGAGGGACCAGATAGTGCAATAGCTACATGATTTGAGCATTGGGGGTCACTTAGGAATCAAAGGCACTTTAAAATGGATACAACAACACTTCTATTTGCTGAACATGAAGTAAATGGTAGAGAAATGGGTGGCCCAGTGCAAGGTGTGTCAACGCCACAAAGGAAAGAGAGTCATGAGCCTAGGGCTACTTCAACCGTTGCCAGTGCTTAATCAAGCATGGCAAGGCATCTTTATGGACTTTATAAAGGGGTTACCCTAGAGTGAGGGTAAGGACACCATTTGGTAGTTGTGGAACACTTCACTAAATATGCCCATTTCATTAGATTGAGCCATCCTTTCTTTAAGGCATAAATGGCAATTGCATTCATGGATGGAATGGCTAAGTTACATGACATCCCTAGCATTATTGTGAGTGATTGTGATCCTATCTTCCTCAGTAAGTTTTGGGATGAGTTATTTAGGATTCTAGGGGTGAGACTACTGCACAACACCATGTATCACCCTCGTACAAATGGGTAGAGAGAGAGGGCTAACCAGTGCCTCGAACAATACTTATGTTGTTCAAGCGGAGAGATATCATGGAAGTGGCATTCTTGGCTGGCTTTGGCAGAATACTAGTACAACACCAACTATCACACCACTCTAGGGATGACTCATTTTGAGGTGTTGTATGGGTATTGATCTTGTCAACCCCCCTACCACAACTTTGACATCACAAGGGAGCGTGAGGTAGATGAGTTCATGTAGGAGACGGCCAATAGGTTGGAGTTAATTTGGTCCCACTTGTTGAAAAGCCAAGCCGAATGGTGTTTCATGTGAACCAACATCGCTTAGAGAGAAAATTTGAGGTGGGGGACTCAGTATACCTTAAGGTGCAGCCCTACTGCTAGTTCACCTTATCCTAACAACATGATCACAAGCTATCACCAAGGTATTGTGGGCTTTACATGATCATTGAGCGAGTTGGCAAGGTTGCCTATAAGCTTCCCCTTTTACCAGGGGCCTTCATACAGTTCATGTTCCATGTGTCCCAATTAAAGTAGGCAGTTGGTTGGAAGTGTAAGATTTATCCCAGGATTCTTCTCATGGATAGAGAAGGAAGATTGTTGATGGAGCCTTAAAAGGTGTTGGAGAGGAGATTGGTGCAACAAAGAGATGGTCTGGGCGTCGACTTGTTGATTCAGTGGTTAGAGCACCCAGAGTATGAGCCAACGTGGGAAGACATCAAGTACATTCGGTGCCAATTTCCAACCTTCCAAATTAACCCTTAAGGACAAGGGTGATTTGATGGGGAAGTGATTGTTAGGACCTCCCTTATACAGGCACCACATGGCTAGTTAAAGGCTAAGAAAGGAATTCACATGAGGGAAATTCAGAGAATGATCAAGCGGGAAGAAGAAAGAAAAGACGAAGGGAGAAGGGGAGAAGCATGCCATAAAACACTTTACCTTCTTTTGTTATTGTACCATTGGAGTAGTTCTCTAGCTGGTAGTTAATTATGTAGTTGTAGATTATGGTTTGTTAGCTGGATAGCTTCATTAGTTGTTGTTGCCTCTAGTTGTTCTATTGTAGCTAGATTATGCTGTATTTGGAATATTGTATTCAAGGAACTTTATCCTAATTTCAGGGGAAACTCTGCTTGAATTTCTACTTACTCTGCTATGTTCTTGGTTCTTGGAAGGTTCCTTGTACTAACATTACTTTGATGGATTGGCTTCTTCTGATCACAGATCAACTAGGGTTTAGTAGATTTTGTCATCATATAACTCAAATTCAGCTCAAATTACATTTTGGGTCACACATGAATGAAAATGGGTCATCCTCAAGTTCTGGGTCGTGAACACGAGTCTCACTTCTGGGTCTGTGAACGTAGGTCATGCTTTTGGGTGGTGTTAGGTTGGGTTGGGTTGCGTGAACAGGGCTGAGTGCATGCTAGGCTTTACAAGTCTGGATTGTGTGTAAAGGAATATGTTTTACATATGTTGGGCTTGGGTCACGTAAATAGACTTGAGCTTCACAATTTTTCTTACACAGGCATTCCATCCTCATTTTTTCTTATATAAAAAACAGTACACAAATTAATAACTAATAACAAGAATGTTTTCTTATTGTAATTGCCTATTTGTCATCATAAAAAATACCAATATATTTCAACAATATTCATGTCTAAAGCATTTATGGAGACAAAAGGTTTTTCTAGAATTAGAGAAAGGCTTACTAATTGAACGAAGTTGATTGGTGAGCTCCCCAAACTTAATTAAGAGAGTTGGTAGAGGTTTCTAACCCTTCTGGAGATGGTGCAACTAAGAGAAGAGATCAAACTCCCTTAACTTAATATTCTATGCAAAATAATTGCATAGCCCATTCAAACTTTAACTGAAGTTTCCAATTCAAAGATGTGCCCAAAACAATTATTCAAAAAGAGTCCTAATAATCCAAGATTTTACCAAGTTGTCACTTTGGCTTTAGGATTCATAATCAAGATTGATCTTTCTTCTTCATTTGATCCACCATCTAAGTGGATAAGTTGGGTAAAAGGGTCAATTCACCACTATAAAACCTATAGAGCTTTTGAGTCTACAATAGGGACTTGATTTGAGTCACCCGTGCAAGCTTGACTGAACTAGCAAATGGGTAAGTTAGCTTGTTGGGATTTTCAGCCATCAAAGATAGAGTAGCAAAAGACAAAGGTTCTAGGAAGATCATGGTTTCAGAGAGAAGCTCCAATACCAAATGAAAAATGAACACAATGCAAAGTGTTTTGAAACCATTATGAGTTGAGTGTAAAACATAGTACAAGAAAAGTAAATGAGAAATGCATGGCTTAGCTTACAGTCTTTTAAAATGTTGAGTAATGCTAAAAGAAAAAAAAAAGAATTAGTGAATTATAGTATATAGAGTGATTGAACAAATCGTATAGAAAAAGACTCTTCAACATGGTTGTTTGCAAGGTTTGATTAGCACATTTCCTTGATTTTCCTTTTATCTTAATATGACTTTCCCAAAAGTGTGACCTAGTTGCTACACGTTTTGGCCAACATGAATTGGTAGGTAAAAGTCTTCTACTTCTTTGTGATTGCATGCCTTCTATGAAAGGATAAGTTGTGATAGCTTGATTATGTGTCCTACATTCTATGAGAGTTGAAAGGTTCATTTACAACTAGGATTGATGGTGTTACATGTGGTTGTAGTGTTTGATTTCCTTAGGAAAGATATGCTTTGTAACATCTCATTGAGACATGTTAGGTCTAATTGTGAGCTAGGTTATATGTTACCAGAATGTTTTTATAAGGGTATGTTATGGTTGTATATGTGTTTTTAATTTAAGCTGTATCATTTTGGACAAGGTTGAGGCCCTATTTTGAGAACTTGTATCTTGACCCAACCCAATCAGGTGGGATGTATCTTTGTAACCCCAACATGCAGAAAGGGGAGAACGTTATGAAATTTCACACTTTTTCACTAGTTTTGGGTTCCCAACCAAATCGTAGCTTTCTGTTTATGCACCGGTCTTCCATAATTGGTAACTAGTGACATCCCCATCTAAAACCCTTTATGGATTTCATGCTTGAAGGCCTTGACACCAAGGCTTAAGTTGCTACCACACGTGTTGTCCAACAAAATAGCGAAATCAATCCATATTATCTAGTATTATAGTAGGTCAGCCTACAAATGGAAACGAAGGTGGAAAATGTGGAAATGGCTATCAACAAGCTGACATATGAGTTTAAAGAGATGAAGGACTTAATTATAGTAATTATGTCCAAGCTAGAGTTGTCAATGGGTGTGGGAGTGTTGGCTGGAAATCCAGCTGGCAACACCAACAATAAGAGGCAATAGATTCCATTAGAAGGGACAAGCAATGGGTCTGAAAGTTAGACAAACTTGAATGGTGGAGTGGATGGGTTAAAAAATACTAAAGGTGGTGCAAGAGGTAGCTTGTTTGTGATGCGGGAGAGTGGGTTTTTAAGGTGCATCACTAGATTTGATTTCCCATGCTTTAATGGAAAGGAAGAACCCATGTCATGGATCTTTAAGGCCACTGAATTTTATGAGTTCCATGGCCCTACTAATAATGAAAAGGTGAAGGTGGCCTTGTGGAACATGGAAATCTTTGCTGTGCATTGGCTTTAAGCTTACAAGATGGAGGTAGAGCATGCAAAAGGAATATTGATGTGGGAGTTACTGCAACATAGGCTATTAGAAAGGTATGGTTCTAGCCATGCTAAGTGCTCTTATGGTGAAATAACTAAGTTAGTGAAAACTTGAACTTTAGAAAACTAATATGAGGATTATGTGACCTTGTTAATGCAAGCGAGGCCTTTTATAGTGCAACAAGTAGTAGATAGGTTTATCAATGGGCTAAAGATAGAAATTAGAGGAGATGTAGATGCTAAAGACCAAAAAACAATTAATGAGGCCTTGAAATATGCAATTATTTTAGAAGGGAGGAATGCTCAATGGAGATTGGCTAATAAGGTAATTCCTCATAAGGATGGGGGAGAGCCCCCACCAGAGAGAAACTCTTTGCCATCAAGGAGATTTACTTATATAAAGGTAGAAGAAAGGGAGTTATGTTTCCATTGAAATGATCATTACACTTTCACACATAGATGTAAAAGGAAATTGTTCATGTTGGAAGTAGCATGGCTAGATGAGTGGGGTGAGGAAAGTGGCACACAAGAGGTAAGGGAAGATAAGACAACATAGGGTGATGAGGTGAAGGATGAGAGAATGGAGATTTTGAAACTAACCCTCCTTGGAATAGAACCCACAAAGCCAATAATGATAAGAGTGGAAGACAACTTGGTGGAATGTAAAAGAAAAGTGAGGTTTTTGGTGGACTCTAGGAGTACTTCTAATTTTATACATCATGAATTAGTGGAGAAGTTGGGTATTCCAATTGACAAAACAACCATATTTTTAATGGTGGTGGCTAATGGTAGTTTGGTCAAAGGGATAGGAAAATGTATAGGAGTGGAGGTGAAGATACAAGGGATCATAATGGGGTTTGAATTATATATGCTGCCTATGGTTGTTATGGATGTTGTTTTGGGAACTAAGTGGCTTGAGACATTGGGACATCATGTTAAATTTTATGGAACAATGGATGGCAAAAGAGTAATGCTATATGGTAAAAATAGAAAACCTATTAGAATTATGCCGGGTTCAAACTTCATTAGGGAACTTGGAAAGGGCAAACAACTGTTTGTGGTACAGTTGGTGTTTAGTGAAATCCTACATGTAAGTGAACATGTTGAATAAGTAATATAATAATGAGAAAAGTATTGTCCTATAGAGATTGGTAAATACTAGACCAACTACTTACTAACAATGAATAACTCGTAAAATTTATCTAGCAAATTGAAATGATAAATGATAGAGTAAACAACTAAATTTAAGAAAACTCGATACAAGAAACATGTTTGAGCATCTGATTTCACCATAAATACTAAATATAAATGTTGATTATTTATGCTTACAAGAGGGATAATACTCATGTGATGACAAAATTTTCTTATTTATTCATTGTCTTATGTCTAGGTATAATAAACCTATTTAGCTCATTAATTCATTATATCTTTATATGTGAATTGAAACAAACCAAATGCATTAGGATCTATGAATATTCTTAGTTTATATTGAACGCTACACAAATAATATGGTATATGTCTATCCATATTTAATCATGGTTACACATTACAAGAAGCAATTGCGTATCATCTCCTTTCAGTCTTAAACATACAAATCAAATCATTTAACTGGTAGTTAATTACTTAAAAGCATTAAACACAGTAACATATAATTCACATAAATAAAATATCTTACAAAACATCACAATCATGAAGTTCATACCATAATAATTAGGTTATATCATAGCTCTAATGAAGTAAACTAGAACATGATATAAAAGCAAACAAGAAAAATGCCAAAAAATTGAATAAAACATCTTAAACCAAAAATATAAAAGTTGTCACCACAATGTCTTTAATTCAAGGAAACTTTGCACAACTCTACACATTAGAAAGGAAATCAGAAACTATCTAGAGTGAGGGGAGAAAAACACGTTGTCATGTGCCATTGCCAGGCGTGGCCACTTACTGCCACGCGCCACCATTTGTTTTGCATAGAAACTTGGATCTTGCTAGGGAAGATGCCCAGGGTAACGAGCTAACCAGAAATCAGACAGATTTACCAAAACTGTGTAGATCTACTGGAAAAACAAATCCAACCATCCTCCATTGGATATTGACACAAGTTATCGGAAACTGTATAGATAATGTTGGATCTGCTCCTTCCCTGCCAGAAACACACCAGAACACATCAGAAAATGTACTCAAATGGCCAAATCTACCACTGGAGGTGAACGTAGATAGAATTCACCATTCTTGCCATAAGAGAACACTAGGATGGTTGACTTTTGCATGACCGTTGCACTCTCTTAGGAAAGTGAGGTCCCTCTCTTTGGCTTCTGACCCAATCGTGCCTTTTTCTTTTCCTTTCTTTCTCTCTTTCCTACTTGTTACTTGACCACATGACCCCTTCCACCAAACAATTGCTCGTTTCTTTTGTTTTCTTTTTTCTTTTCACCCAAGTTCTCCCCCTTGCACGACTAGTTGTCCTCTTCTGTTTTTTTTTTTTTTTTTTCTTTCCTTTTCTTCTATTTTGGGTTTTCTCTATGAAGCAACAAAAGTTGAATAAATATAGACAAATGCAAATATAATTTCACAAACACTAAACTATATATTGCCTAAAGTAGTCAAAATAACTCTATAAAATGGAGTTATCAGTTGGCAAGCAATAGGGAGAACGAGACAGAATTTTCAACAAGGACAAAGCCTGAAATGGAAAAACTATTAAAGGAATTTTTGGAGTTGTTTTAATAATTGAAAGAGTTACCCTTAATAACTCTATTTTATATAGGGTTATTGTAATTATTTTAGGCAATATTTAATGTAGAATTTGTTAAACTATATTTGCATTTGTTTATATTTTTGTATTTTTGTTGGTTTATGCAACAAATCCAAAATGAAGGAAAAAGAAGAAGAAAAAAAGGCATTTTTTGTGAATAGAGGGAGCGAAAGAGAGCAGGAGAGAGAACATGCAATTGTAAAGGGACATTATCGAGCAAGTGGGAGAAAAAAAAAGGAGGAAAAGAGAGAGAGAGAGGAGTGATGATTGTCAACTAGCTGGAACGCAGATGGCAGGGGACTCACCAGAGACTTGGCTGCACGCGACAGCACGAGCCTTAGAGAAAAGCGTGATACAGTTTTCGGTGAGGAGGAAGTAGATATGCCCTCCTAGTGTGATTTCTGGCATTTCTACGTCAGTTTTAGGTGGCTATATGGCAGTTTTGGTGAATAACGGCGAACTCCGTTTAGGAGCTCTTTATGTCAAATCTACACATTTCTGTGACAAATTTATGTAGTTTCTTGGTAGATTGACAGTCTAGATGTCCTTTCCAGCAATTTTTGGTGGTTTCTGTGAAGAATGGCAGCAGAGCGTGGCAGCGTACAACAATGCATGAAAGTGTGTGGCGGTGGCGCGTTTTGGTGTGTTTTCTCCCCCTCTTTCCGGACAGCTTCTTCTACTCTTTATGATGTGCAGATTTGTGTAATGTTTTTGTGAATTGAAGACACTTTGGTGATAGTTTTTGTATTTTTAATTTATAAAATGCTTTGTTCAAGTTTTTGTACTGCTTTTGTTTGTACATATACCATGTTTTAGTTTACTTTGTTAGAGCTATGACGTGACTTAATTACAATGGTATGAATGTTATGATTATAATATTTTGTGAGATATTTTATGTGTATGAAGTTGCATATTATAGAGTTTAATGCATTTGAATGATTAGCTATCACTTGAATAAATTGATTTGCATGTTAGAGACCAACAGAAAATAACTTGCAATTACTTCCTATAATGTGCAACCATAAGTTAATATGGATAGACATATACCACATTATTTGTATGGCTTTAGGTGTAAATTGAAACATTCACAAATTTAATGCATTTAGTTCATTTCGATTCACATATAGAAAAATAACGAGTTAATGAGTTAAGTAGATTTGCTATATTTAAACATATGATAGTGAATAAATTAGAAAATTTCACTATTACATGAGTAGAATCAATCTCACAAGCATTAATAATCGACATTAGTACCTAGGAATTAGGTGAAATCAGATGCTTTAACACGTTTCTTTTATTAAGTTTAGATTAAATTTAGTTGTTTAATCTATGTTTTATCAATTCAATTTGCTAGATAAATTCTAAGAACTATTCACCATTAATAATTAGTTAGTCTAGTAATCACCAATTTCTATGGGAGAACATTTTACTCATCATTGTATTATTTGTTCTATATATATACTTGCATGTAGGATTTCACTGAACATGCCCTAAGGGGAGCCGTGATCACAAGATTATTTTAAAGGATGAAGGTAGGCTGGTATCTATTAGGCCTTATAAGTATCCATACTTACAAAAGGATGAGATAGAAAAGATTGTGAAAGGGTTATTAGATGATGGTGTGATAAGATCTAGCAAGAGTCCTTTTTCTTCTTCGATATTATTGGTTAAGAAGTAAGATGGATCATAGAGATTATGTGTGGATTATAAAAAGCTAAATAAGCAAACAATAAAGGATAATTTTTCCATCTCCATTATAGATGAGCTATTAGATGAACTACACAGGGCAAGGTATATCTCAAAATTGGATTTAAGGTCAAGATATTATCAAGTTAGGATAAATCCAAAGCCTATTGAGAAAATAGCTTTTAGAACACACCTTGGGCACTATGACTTCTTGGTAATGCCCTTTGGATTGATAAATGCTCCTTCTACATTTCATTCTTTGATGAATGTTGCCTTCTAAGAGCATCTTAGAAAAATTGTGTTAGTTTTTTTTAATGATATCTTAGTATACAACAAAAGTTGGGAGGACCACTTGGCTCATGTCCATATGGTTTTGGAAATCCTTAAAAGGCACCAATTATTTGTGAAGCTAAAAAAATGTGAGTTTGGGCATACAAGGCTTAAGCTCTTAGGGCATGTAAGAGTTCAGAGGGAATAGCTATGGATCTAGATAAGGTGGAGGTAATTCTACAGTGTCCGATTCCTACTATAGCGAGGGCTCTAAAAAGATTCTTAGGAACTACTGGATATTATAGGAGATTCATTAAGAGTTATGGGAAGTTGATAAAGTTGTTGACTAGATTGGTGAAAAAGGATACTTTTCAATGGGATGTAAAGGTGCATGCAACCTTTGAAAGGGTTAAGGTGGTGATGACTTCTGCACCAGTGGTGGCACTTCCTAATTTTAGCTAGACCTTTGTGGTGGAGTGTGATACATTAGGAAAGGGAGTAGAAGCAATATTGTCCTAAGGGAAAAGACTCATGACATATTTTAGTAAGGCATTACATGAGAATCATTTAAGTTTACCCAATTATGAAAAAGAAATATTAGCAATAGTAATGGAGGTATAAAAATGGAGGCACTACCTTTTGGGATAGCAGTTCATAATTCATATGGATTAGCATAAAACTTATTCAAGGTTAGAAGATCATTACACCAACCTAACAAAAATGGTTGTCTAAACTAATAGGATATGAATTTGTCATGAAATATAAGGTAGGTCAGGATAATGTTGTTGCAAATGGACTATTGAGGAGGGACCTAGATAAGGAGGAGTGTGTTGTTGGGGGAATGTTTTGTTGTTACAACCCTTATTCCTTTATCGTTAGATGCTATTCCGAAGGAAATTCAATCTGATGGAGATACTAGAGCATTGGTGGAGCATATAAAGGAGGGTGAGGCTATTGGACCATGGGAGTATAAGGATGGAATAGTTCTCTTCAAGAGGAAGATATTCTTGCTAGCTAACTCCCTTTTAATTTCAAGCATTGTGAAGGAAATGCATTTCAATGCCCATGAAAGAATGGAGAAGACATTGTAGTAGGTTAGAACAATTTTTTCTTTTTTTTGGAAAAAGGATGAAAAAAGTAGTTGATTAGATGGTTAAAGAATGCCAAGTCTGCCAGCAACAGAAAAGCAAGAATGGATTTGCAGGAGGAAAATTGCAACCATTGCTTATACCGAAGTAGATTTGGGAAGACATTGTCATGGACTTTATAGAGAGTCTTCCTATATCATAAGGTAAGTTAGTGATTTTGATGGTTGTTGACTGGTTATCAAAATTTGGACACTTTATTCCCCTACCACACCCTTATACTTCACTAGTAATGGCACAAGCACTCTTTGATAATATATTTAAACTATATAGGACGTCTCAATCTATAGTGTGTGATAGGGATCCCTTATTTACTAGTTAATTTTGGAGGAAATCTTCAAACTTTAAAGGACTAGTTTTAATTTTTCCTCAGCTTACCACCTTTAGATTGGTGGGCAAATAGAGGTTCTTAATAGGACCTTAGAGATGTATTTGAGATGTTTTGTTGGAAATAATCCAAGGACTTGGATTAAGTGGCTTTCATGGGCCCAATTTTGTTATAATACCATTTGGGATGGTTCTACTTTGCATACACCTTATGAGATAGTGTATGGATGCAATCCTCCCACCCTTCCATTACAAAGGTGGTGGAAGTGGAACGAATTCGAGGGCATCGAAACAAGGTCCTTACGCAAATCAAGAGGAACTTGTAGGCTACGCAAGATAGGATGAAAATTTTTTTTGACAAAAAGAGATGAGATGTACAGTTTGAAAAGGGTGATTATGTGTATGTCAAGTTTCCCTAATGATGGCAAGTGTCCTTGAAAAATAGGAGGGATAGTAAGCTACTTTCTAGATTCCATGGTCCATATAAGGTGGTGCAACATGTTAGAAGTGTGGTGTACTGGCTCAGTCTACAGGAAGAAGCAAAGGCACATCCTATTTTCTATGTTTCAAAACTTAAAAGATGTGTGGGAAATGTGAGTGAAGAATAGGAAATTTTTGTGGATGCCGAGGAGGAATTCTACCTGTAGGCAATGTTAGACCATTGCAGTCAACATGGGAAAAGGGATTTATTGATCCATTGGCAAGGTCATGCCCCGAGGCTACATGAAAATTGGCCTTGAGGACAAGGCCTTACTTAAAGAGGGGAAGGGGGAGGGGAAAAGAGGGAGGGGAGGAGGGTTGTGGTGGGGGCTTTGAATGTTACTGGTATGTTTCCGTGGTGGGGATATGTTGTGGTTGTATATGTGTTTTTAATTTGGGTTGTATCATTTTGGATGGGGTTGAGGCCCCATTTCGAGAACTTGTATCTTGACTTAACCCAATCATGCGGGATGTACCTTTGTAACCCCGACAAGCAGAATGGGGAGAACGTGCTAGAATTTCACACTTTTTCACCGGTTTTGGGTTCTCGGCTGAATCTTAGCTTTCCGTCCATTAATTGATCTTCCACAATTGGTAACCGACAACTTTTCCGTCCAAAACTCCTTGTGGATTTCGTGCTTGAAGGCCCCAACACGAGGGCTCAAGCTATTGCCAGGCGTGCTATCCAACAAAATAGCAGAATCGATCTAGACCAATACGACCTCCAAAGGACCGAGGTTCACAACAACATGGGAGATTCTGTATTCCTTCACCTATAGCCGTACCTGCAAGTCTCTATGTCTCTCATGCGGAATTTAAAGTTATCTGCAAGACACTATAGTTCCTTCAAAGTCATTTAGAAGCTAGGGCAGCATTGCTTATTAGCTGAATTATACCATGCCAATTTAGGTTACACCCAATTTTCCACGCCATTTACCTAAGGAAGGCACTCCTTACAATTGGCATTAGTTCTGCCTGAGGTTCCGTAGGTGCGGGGTCAAGATGAAGCTCTCTCAGTCAACCCTCAAGCAGTTTTGGATTACAAAAGCAAAAAGGGAAGAAATTTTCATACATTGGCAAGGCCTTTCATTGGTAGACGCTACTTGAGATAATTCTACGGTCATCGTTAGCTGTCTCGACCAATTCAACCTTTGGGGACAGAGTATCACGTGGCTCATACATGGCAGTCCAACTGGCATCCTACATGGCGATTACGAGTCTAACATTTAAGAGATGCCCTAGTAGTAATTACGTAAATCGCTTATGGTGGGGAAAGGATCGTCCTGTTAGAGGGAGCATAAGCAGGCATACGGGAGTGTTAGTAAGGGATTTAAGGGGCTTTAACATGTGAAGGTCCCATCCCATTGAGAAGCGGATAAAACCTATAACGGAACTAAACGTTGTTTTGTAACTCAGACTTTCCAAAAAAAATCAAAGAATCCTTTGAGGTTGTGTTTCCCTCCTAAATGAAACGCCTTGTTCTTATCGGCCATCATTGGTAAGGCCAAAAGAAGCAGTTCTTGGCGTTTTCAGGCACGCGCACACGCGCGCGCGCACGCTACCTACAAAACAACAGGGAAAATACGTAGAAGTTGTGATTTCTTTTTTCTTCTCGCGGCATCTTGGCCTTGTGATTCTTTCTCATCTTCTCTTTTCTGCGGGAATCTACGTGGATGTTCTATTTCGTGCAATTTGATATTCATACGGCCGGCCAACACTTATTTGATGTCCATGCGACAACTTCTCATGGGGCTTTGGGCAGGATTTTGTGTCATCTACAATGGAATCTCCTCCCCAAATGCCGATACGTTTTCTACAATTCTTGAAAGGTATTTTTAAGAATGTTTTGTCGTGTCTATTAAACTATCCATGTCATGTCAAGGCACGCTTAATGTTCACGCTTTCATTTGGTGTTCTTGAAATAAAGAAAAGAATTTTTCACTCAGCCCTTCGGCACCCAATTCCTCATTTAGGGACTGCAGGGTAATGGGTGCAGTACGGCATTTATATTCCAAATAGGAAGATGGCGGGATAGGTGCTGTACGGTACTTCAGCTCGTGACAGTTTCCAGCACAGCATGTTGCCCCTCTTCCGCTTCTCTGACGTGCTTTTTGGCTGTGGAGACCACATGCCTTCTTCTCGAAACAGGCACGAACAGCTCTTATTACAATAATATTGTAATTTTTTTAATACAAAATATATGCTCATGCATACTAAAATAATTAATTAGCGCAAGAGAAAATAGGCACGAGAGGACGATAAGCCATTGAGCAAAGAATGAGAAGAAGAAAAGTCACCACCAAGGGAAGTCAAATCACGTGGCCTTTCTCTCC
Organism: Casuarina cunninghamiana; assembly: GCA_028551485.1. Lineage (NCBI taxonomy): Eukaryota > Viridiplantae > Streptophyta > Magnoliopsida > Fagales > Casuarinaceae > Casuarina > Casuarina cunninghamiana. Next base: position 20,972,827 of record CM052363.1, on the reverse strand, counting down.
GCCACTTTTTCCAAAATATGCCGTCGCATAACGGCTAATATAGCCGTTGGCTTGGCCTTCTGTGTTACCTTATATAAAGCCTGCAATTTCTTTCGCCGGATAACCCATCAGTCAAGTCTCTGTCCTCTCTTCATCACCTCGTATTCATCGCAGCACTCAGTAGCAGTATCAGCATCCCAGTACGGGCTACGATGGCTAAACTGGCGGCCCTCTCTCTCTTTCTGCTCCTCTCGTCCTTCCTTTCAGGTACGTTTATTGCATTTCACTTAAGTAGTTTCGTCGTCCAAACGCATGTAGGCTTTTCCTCAATTTCCCATCTGGATGTTCTTGGTCGCTCTTATTCTGAGCTGGGTTTCTATGAATCGGTTTCTCTGTAGATTACTACTCAACTGTTCTTTAATCTTGTGCTTCTTTGAGTTTCACACAGCTTCAGTTGATTTTGTGTCACAGTTTCACTCTTATCAATCGAGTATAGGGATATCTAAATGTTAGAGCAATACTTTTAGCTTTTAATATTCAGTTCAGCCGTTTGCATCCCATATGACTCCTGAATGAAAAAGTATATGTCAAGTAATTGACATGCATGGTAAAATTCATATGATTTCCTGGATATAAAAAGCTTCACAAAAAGACATCTCCTCGTTCAACTCACCTACAAAAACTACCAAACGCTTAGATCTGAACTTGGTCCCTAAAAGAATTCACTTTTCTAGCTTTCAGATTTCACTCTTGGACATCTCAGGTCTAATGGGATCCAATAATTGCATTTGAAAGCAGCGGTAGAGTTCACACCTTCCATAATTCAACAAGGGAATCTGTCTTTGTTTCCGCTTTTACTTTTTCTAAGAGTGGGTCAGATGCATTGGCAAGTATTTTTTTTTTTTTCCTTTCAAATTATGAAATTAAAGATTGTGGCTGCTGATGCAATATTCTTACGACTCAATGCATCTCAGAGGAAACTCACCAATTCCTGCTAAATACTTGCAGGTGGGACTTTAACCATGGCAAATGAACAGGTACCATGAAGTTTCCCATATTTAAACGCATAGGTTGAACTGAAATTAATTGAAAAGAAGGTAGCTGTTTCTCTAATATGTTTCTGTTAAATTTATGTTTGAATTGCAGAAAACTTGGTGTGTGGCTAAGCCTTCGTCTGACCAGGCAACTCTTTTAGCAAACATCAATTATGCATGCTCTCAGGTGGATTGCCGGATTTTACAAAAAGGCTGCACTTGCTTCTATCCAGATACCCTCATCAATCATGCCTCCATAGCCATGAACCTCTACTATCAGTCAAGGGGAAGGAACCACTGGAATTGCGATTTCAGGAACTCTGCTCTCATTGTCGCCACTGATCCAAGTAAGACAAAAGTATTTTCCTAAAAAAATTCAATTATAATATGGTAGTGAATGTGGATAACGTGGCTTAGTGAACCGAATAATGCAACTCACAGCAATCTAGACACTTTAGTAGGATAAGGTAGGTGGAGACGAAACTCATACACGCTTTCTGACGTGTGATTCCATACATTTTCATGAGATTCGTGTCTTATCCTTTGATTTTTCTGAATTGCAGGTTATGCCAACTGCATTTATGCATAATGGAAGGAATAAGAAAGTTGATGTGCGTGGTCCCTGGAAGCAAAACTTGACTTGTTATCATTTTCAGAAAATTAGCTTGTAATTTTCCAACTATGAAATATATTGCAGCAGAAAAATAGCAAGTACTGCTGCCCATATTCAAAATTCCAGTTGTTTTCCGCTAAGAAACTGCATGGAAACATTCCCACAACATTTTCTTCCTACGACGCTAGCTATAAATATCACGAGAAATCATACCAGTTTCATAAGGGAGAAGCTTTTGGAGAGATATAAACCCGAACCTATCTTGTAACTTTGAACGATCAATTAACTTTGGACTAGGATTTGGCAACGTGGGACTACCTTGATTATTGATTATGCAAGCAACATTGGTTAAGAAATAAAAACATAAAATATAATGAACTTATGCAATACTTAGTTATCACTTCAGTCGATTTTTGAAAGCACTGCTTTTGATGTTCATAAATCTATTTTATATTGTTTGTTCAGGAATCTTTTATTTATTTATGAGGGCGTTCAGGACCTATACCACTCGGATCGATACTTTATCCTCTTTTTTTTTTTTTTTTTTTCATGTCAATGTCTTGAGGCATGCGACTTTAATTGAAGCTTAAACCGAAATTCCTCTCTGAAAAGAAGAACAAAGAATTTCCTTCCAGTCACTTCAATTATTTTTTTAATTTTCTTTTAAAACTTTACTTCAATTGCAAGTATAGAGATTGAATCAACAGGTACATAAAAAAGTGCTTTCATTATGATAGGTTGGTTGCCCTTGAAACCATCCATGTCTCTCTCTCTATATCAAACCAATCGCTAAGCATATTATTATCTTGATTTTGGTTTAAGGTCTCATTATCTTTTGGGATATATATTTTGCATATATGTTTATAATTTGGTCTAATGGTTCTCCATGACTAAGTGCTTAAATCTTGATTGAGTTGTCCTCTTCAATTTGTGTTACAGATAAATCTTGGTGTATCTTTATCTCTTAACTTCTTTTTTATTTACTATTTTGACTATATTTTTTTTCTTATTCATATTTAACTTTTGATTGTGAAACAAACTCAAAGGAAATACATAAAAATCGAAATACAAATTCAACCATCCTTCTTAGGTAGCCATTAGGTCTAACAAAAAGTCCATGTAGTTAAAAGTGCCTAGTTGGACAGCTCACATATCTCAAGATGACAAAGCTTGATATGTATTAACATGTGTAATTGCTTAGCTAATTCATGCATTTGTCTAAGCAATCCCATATCGATGCAACTTGAAGGTTCTTAAATGTTTGAAGGGATGTTTAGAAATAGGATTGCTATTACCATGGTAAGGAAGAACAAACTTTCAATGAAAGTTTTTTTTTTATTTTTAACTCACGCACCCGGGGAGGGGGACGGGGGATTCGAACCCGTGACTAGTGGGACTGTCAGTCAGGGTTTGTCTTAGAGAACGCCATTAAGCCAGGGCCTTGATATTCATATTTCTTACAAGGCCTTTTTTCCATTAACATAAGTTGAATATTGGGCTCTAATAAACACAATATGTGAACTCAATAGTTATTAGGATTACTTGAAGACATTAGGATAAAAGTATAGTATTATTAGGCCTCCACCTTCCTTAAAAGCTAACTTATAAATTTTTTTTACTGTCACTAATATCAAACTTTCTCTTCAATCTTTCTTGCCAAACTCCCCTAGGCTTTAATACCACCAATTGAAGGTGTTATTGAGCCTTCACCTTCCTGAAAAATTAGCTCATAAGGAAGTTTTACTCTCACACTTATAAACTTTTACTTTATAAACTCATTTTTACTCTCTTCTCTACATGATGTGAGAGTTTTCTCAACAATAAAAGGAAACAACAACAATTGACATCATAGCAAATTTAGCTTTTCATAAAAGGAAAAAGAAAAATACATAGAGATTGACTATTATCTTGTCAAAAACAGGACACAAAAGAGACTAATCAACAAATCAAGTACATCAAAACCACAAAACAACCAAAAAATATCTTCACTAAGATGCTAGACCATAAGCATCATTCACAATTATTACATTGGGGGTATATGACATTTACAAACCACTAGTTTGAGGGGAAGTGTCAAGTGCCAAATGTATTTGGAAAGAAGCATGCAACTCTTTGGAAGGGATTTATTGGATACTATGAATCAACAAAATTGACTTCTTCCGAAGACATTTGGTAGAATTTCGTGAATCACAGGAAGGGACTTATTCGGAAAATACTTGATTGGGTTCCATGGAATAAGATAGGATGTAGTATCCAAACAAAATAACCTAAGGAAAGCATAAATCTATTATTTAACACCAAGCACTACGTATTTTGTGATTATTTATTTATTTCATCTTACATCTACTTTCTTTTTGTTGAAGAATCATTTTATTATTGGAAACTACTTTTCTAGGAAAATTTGTGAGTTTCAAAGTTTTGCTTGATAACTTCCATTAAGGAGCAATAGTTTACTCCAAAGTAGGTTTAGATTAGTTAAAAATTCAATTGAGGAAATTTGAATACAAGATACTTGTTTTATAAGATTTCTACATGTGTCCTTCTTATTATCTTAACTACAGTTCATGGACTAGTGCATGTGTTTTTTTCATAGGAAAATATGAAAATCTCATCATTAATGTATTCCTTTTCATTTTGGGAAACTTTCTTGTTGTAAGATATTAAAAAAATAAAAAAAAGATCTGGGAATCTCAACATTATTCCGTTACTATAGTCAGACTTCCGCACAAAATATATTAAGGATCTATCTTGTACATAGCAAACATACACTCAAAATATGTTCAATATATAAATTTTTATGGTTATCTTTTTTCTTTTTCTCTTTCTCACTTCTGTCCATCACTTTCCACTTATGTGTGCAAAATAATATAGGTTGGAGGCGACTATTACCTATGAGAGTTTGACATTCATGATGGTGATCAAGCTCAAACATTTACCCCAAATCTTCCTATCCAAGTCATCAGACAGTTTGTAGCCATCAAGATCATTGATTGGTACTCCCCACGTAGCCTGAGTTAAAAAATAAAAAAAATAACTCAGTCTATCAAGGCAAATGACCCTAGGGAATATATAAATGTTAACGTGAACACCTAAACTTTTTGTTAAAATGAAAAGTTTTTCGAATAATCTAATATTGCTTCTTATCTCTATTTAAACCAGTTATGAAGAATTCAAGTGAGACTCGGGACCACCGTGACTTTTTCTCCTTATTCTGTATGGCTTTCTCTTCTTTACCTTTTGCTTACTTTCAGCTTTGTAAAAGAAGCTTTAGCTGGTTCAGAATGCAAAATACTTGGCCATGATATTTTGGCTCGACAAAAAGTAGACCGAATGCTTAATGGTGAGGGAGTGACTATGCCGGCCTAATCTAATAGCCCAACCCATATGTTGTGTGTTATCAAATACATGTTTGGGCCATAATATGATCCAATGGATCCAAGAAAGCCGAAGTTGAAGAGCATTTCAAGAAGTGTCCGGAATATTTACTAGAATCTCCTAGATATTTTTAGGTTTCGTTATTAATGATAGGGATTTTCTAAATAATTGTTAAGTTCTTAGTTTTTAGGTTTTTTTTTTATTGTTTCAGATTATTTCCTTTTGTTTGGTTTTTCTTAATTATCTAGGTTTTTGATTTATCTAAGATTTTCATACTTGTCATTTCTGATTTGTCTAGGATTCATTTATTTATCAAAATCCTTATTTGTCAAGACTTTCTTAATTTTAAGGATTCTTGATTTACTAGGATCCTTTTAAGATTAGGTTTTAAGGATTCTTAGTTTACTAGGATCCATCATTCTAGGATTAGGTTTGAAGGATTCCCTTAAGTTGTGTGATCAACTTTTGCATCATTTATCCAATTCTTACCAGAGATTGGTGGTGGAGTACTTCCTTAATTGGTGGTGTTGCCTTTACGTCTTGAAGTTTATTGACATCTATCTTTTGTTTTTGTTTTTTGTATTTTCATTTTTATCCCTTTTTCCCTACCTAAACACTCACTTTTCTCACAAAAAATCCCAAAACACCAAAAAAAATGATTTTTACTAATCACCTAAAATCTGGGCTCGCTCTAGCCCGCCATAAGATCCGCATCACTTAGACTTCCTGGACAGCCTTCTGTGAACTTCAAATAATATGCAGGATATGTTACAGTCAGTGAAACTCATGGACAAACACTGTTCTATTAGTTCTTCGAAGCAACCCAGCAACCCCAAGAAAAGCCTATTCTCCTATGGCTCAATGGAGGTACTTAGACACAGTTTTACTAATTAGACGAAGTAATGCTTAATATGTAACTAAATTCTGCACATACTTGTTATCCGTTAGGTGTATTTTAACAATTAGATGACTTTAATATCAATTTTTAGTATGGAAAACTAATGCTAGTTAGCAACTAGACCGTCAGTTATTAAAATCATTCGATACATAAACCTTCATTTAAATATAAACCTACCATATGAATTTGACATAGTTTTTTACCATGCTAATTGATTTTTCAAGATTCATTACCCACGTAGACCCATTTCACACGTCCCTAAACCAAGAGATCGCGAAGACTAATAGTTTATATTAAGTTCAGCAATAATATTGCTATATCATTATGAAATACCTATCTAGTTCATTAAATTACTGATCACGTCAAAAACTTCAATAATAAGAAATAATAAGGGTGGAGACAGTTCAAGAGTTAAATGTGACTAAGGTAAATATTCATTCATGTTCTTACTAGTGATGCATGAGGTTCCAGCTCCGTATCAAAGATATCTGAACGGTCTCAAAATGTTCAGGTCCTGGATGTTCGTCGCTTGGCGGAGAAACACTAGAGCTTGGGCCTTTCTTAACTGAAAATGGAAGCAAACCGGCGCTAACACTCAATACTTACACAGGAACAAAGGTTGGATTAGGTATCAACGGAGCCGACGGCCCACGCCTCCCTACCGGAATCCTCTCTCGCCCCCATGACCGATTCCCAAAACCCTAACCCTACCCCACCCCTTCCCACAGTTCCGGCGGCCTCCCAACTTGATTAATCAACCAAATTTTTGGGTCACAATCCAGTTTTAAAAATAGCTAGATATCATTTGAGCTAGTTTAAGCCCATAAGAAAAAATATGATGTAAACTTCCCTGAAAGTCTTTCTACAGGACGGGTTGCGCGAGAAGCCAGCAGCTTACGATACGAGCCTTGTGCACCAGCTTATGCTGAAACTTATCTGAATAGGCCAGATGTTCAAGAAGCATTGCATGCCAATCTCACCAAAATCCCTTATCCGTGGACATGTTGGTATGTTAACCCTCCTAAAGACTTGTACCGAGTGGAATGTCATTCAACTTTATCTTTGGTAGAAATTTTGCCCCTTTTTTTTAACTCTATGTATGGACGTGTTTTCATCCACAGCAACCAGATGCAGGATTGGCATGGTTCTCCGGCATCAGTACTACCTACAATTGAGAAGCTTATCGCTGCCGGTTTGCGTATATGGATTTATAGGTAATCTTACTGCTTTCGACTTTTAAGTAATCTTCGGTAATGAACTCCAAAGCCTAATATACATTGTTGGCCGCAGTGGAGATACCGATGGGAGACTTCCAGTAACTTCAACCAGGCATTCTTTGAGAAAGCTTGGATTGAACATTACTGAAGATTGGATTCCTTGGTACAGTGATCAAAAGGTAATGGCTGTTGTTAGTCCGTTCAAGTTTGAAAACGTATTTGAGCTTAAGCATCATTAGTTAAAATCTGGTGGACTGCATTTGTACAGGTCGCAAGGTGGACAACCACGTACAAGGGCCCGACATTTGTCACTGTCAGAGGCGCCGGCCACAAGGTTCCTATATTTGCACCCAAGCGGGCTCTCCAACTGGTTAAGTACTTTCTTTTCATTTTGAAAGTAATTCAATAAATGGAAATCCTTTTTATTTTTTTTATTTTTTTATTCACACACATAGAGGAGGGGAAAGGACTCGAACCCTGACCGGGCGAGTCCCTCACTAAGCCAGGGTCCCCTTAATAAATGAAAATTATAATCAAGAAGATAACTTGCAGTTTCTTTCCAAAGAACAAATGCAGTGTTCAATTGCTACAATATGATTTTTCTTATAAAGTAGGACGTGTACTTTGATACACTTCTGTTAATCTCATTTTAATTGGAATTAACTCGATTTATTTATTTATTTTAAGAAACTAAAAATAAGAAAATCATAAAAATATTCTTCTATTCAAAAATACTTTTTGGTTGGTTTTTAAAAGCTTTGGATGTATTCAGTTCCACAGTTGTCCTTTGTGTTTGTGATTCATTTTCTTTCCTAAAAAGAGTACAATTTGGAAATGGATAGAGAATTGCATACAAAATAGATGCCGTAGGGTCCCGAATACATGCGGACAAAGCTGGTGTAGATTGTTAGATTGAGCCGGGCCAATGGATTAATGAATCAAAAGCTCGACCGAGGGTATAATAAAGCAGAAATTGTAACAGCGCAAAGTACCGGTCTTTTCGTTCTTCTTCTAAGTTTCATTCTGTCACGGCAAGAAAGAAAGAGAAGGGGGATCTCATACTTGCTGCCACACCTGCACTCTAAATGAGCAGTCGATCAGGCCATCCTGGCCCAGCAAGAGCGAGTCGTCGTCATCCGCTTTGGCCACGACTGGGACGAGACCTGCATGCAGGTTCTTGCTTTCTTTGCCTTTCTTTTTCTTCCCCAAATTCACCACCTTTTTGTTTCTTTGTCTCTATTTTCTCTCTTTGACGATAAAAAGACAAAAGGATTTCCGCTCACTATTCAAGATTTGGTGGAATCCTGAATTTCTTTTACTAGAGTATAATTAGGGTGAAACCCTATTCTTTAACTCACCTTTCTTGTAGATTTCGAGTTTTTGGTGGTTTAGTAGTTGGAACCTTTATGGAGATCTCGATTCCCTGTACATTTATTTGTTTGTCAATCTTGGGAAACGGTACCAATCTTAAATTTGGAATTTTGGCACAGAAATTTAAGGGTGCCCATCTAGTGCTTTGCGAAAATCTCGTGTTTATGTAGCTGATTAGAAACTTGGCTTAAAATTTGTGGACATTTTGACTATCTATATTTATCTGTTAATTTTTTTGTGACCAGTTCAGTAGGTGCTTTTATTTTTGTTGAATTGTCCTTGCTTGTGAAATCTGGTCTCTTCCCAATTGTTATGTGTTGGTAGTCTAAATGGATTGCCTTTGGATTCAGATGGATGAAGTGTTGGCATCTGATGGAGAGACAATTAAAAACCTTGTTGTTATATATCTTCTGGACATCACAGAAGATATATAAGCACATTGTACTCTTCTTCCGAAATAAGCACATTATGCTTGACCTTAGCACTGGAAATAACAAGATTAACTGGGCTCTCAAAAGACAAGCAGGTATTCATTGACATTGTGGAGACGGTCCACCGTGGGGCAAGAAAAGGAGGGTAGTGGTTTGGTGAATGCTCCAAAGGACTACTCCACCAAGTATCGGTATTAAGTTCGTGTTCAAGTTGACATGAAGTTTGTAAGATCAGATTTTGAAAACCTGTTTGCATAATATGAAACATTCTAAGGAAGTTGTTTATTTGAAAACTTGTAAAATTAGATCTTGAAAACTCGTTGCTTGAAAGAAACTTCAGTTCTGTAGAAATCAATGTTTTAGAGATATCTGGGTCTGAGGAGTTTCACAAAGAGTGCTTTCTATACTTGACAGGTGGATTGCCGGATTTTACAAAAAGGCTGCTCTTGCTTTTATGCTAATAACCACATCAACCATGCCTCCATAGCCATGAGCCTGTAGTATCAGTCAGGGGTGAGGAATCACTGGAATTCAATTATACTATGTCAGTGAATGTGGATAACGTGGGATAATAATGCAACTCACAACAATCCAGACACTTTAGTAGGATAAGGAAGGCGGAGACGATACAAGCAAATTCTCCAACATAAACCTTCAAAATCTTTCAAGAGTTGCTTTAGACCAAAGAAACACGTCATTGACTTCCGAATCATCTAGAGGCCTGCATGAGAATGCCATCCAGGACGTCCATTCCCTCGACAAAATGCAAAATGCAAAATGCTTTCACATGCGCGGTGGAGCCCTTGCTGGCTAAACAACAAAGAAGTTGCTTGTCGCTAAACGAAAAAAACGAGAAGAAAAAAGTTGAATGCTTTCCGGATTTTGGTAATTTAGTCTGTCAAAAGATCTTAATATTCGAAAGGAACATAAAAGTTGTATGTATTCTTCTTACTTATTATTTTTCTCCTTTTGTCGGTATGAGGTCACAGAAAAGGACAAATTCTTATCACCTACACCCAAAAAATCTAGTAAAAGCCTCGAAAACGTCATTGCCTATGCACAACATCACATCCAACTTCGATGATGAGGACAATCTAGACTTGACTTGCTCAAGCAAACTACTATCCTCACCTGCTTAGCAGGCTCAAAGTAGGGTGCAGTCTAATAAAGTGATGTTAGAAGTTGAAAGGTCGTTTTCCTAAATAATATTTTTAGCTTCTTTTTTATTATTCATTTGTAAAGGGATTTGGACATATCTTGGATATGATAGTGGCATTCTATAAAAACTTTGTACGTAAAGAAGGATAGTTCCATTGAAGCTAGTGAGAGTTATCCTTCGTTGCTCTCATCGATTACGTGTCTCATAGAAAATATGTTAAAGATGTGGGTTTCACATCAATTGTACGAGGATGAACAATTGGTTCTGAAGTATCCCTATCTATTTACTGCAATTAGTATTGGGATGAGGTCTTGCATGTTTTTAAAGCCACGAGATCAGCTTTCTTTAAATTAATCACAAGTTTATTCATGATGAATGATGTTGCTTAAGTATAATTATACAGATTTTAGAAGAAGAAGAAGAAGAAGAGAACTTTGAAAAACCTACTAGTAGACTAATAGGGAGAGGCCTTTGTTAATGAATATCCAACTACCAATATATTACCATCATTGCAATTAGCATATTCCCTATATATTATGTGTTATATTTCCTTGTAATATTTGTAATTACTATGTTTCCATATTTAGTTGGTAGCTTTGGTTTATAAGTTCAATCTCTATGTTGTAATGAATAATCAATACAATACAGTATTCATGTTCATAATCTCCCTAGCTTTCTCCACCTTTTCACTTTCTTACATGGTATCCAGAGCTTAGTTCATTCCTTGAACCCTCAAATTGCTTTTGCCCATTTTTTTCCAAGCCATCATTAAGAGATTATTGCTGTTTTTTTTTGTTTTTATCTACCCTCCGTTTTGCACAACGCTACATCTCTACATAACATCACCTTGCTATACGGTGTCATTTCCCTTAGACACTTTAAACCCCATCCCTCTCACACGACGTTGTCCTTCTATGCAATGTCACTTTGCTAAACGGCATCATTTAACTTACTTTTTTTTCCTTCTGCAATTGCCCTCATCCTATCCCCTAATTTCGAATTTACCCCCGTCATTTTCCTTAATTCGAAACCCTAACCCTAACCTAACCCTAATCGCTGCCCCTTCTTTGGTTGCCATCACTGTCGACTGTCATGGACAACTCCAACATCGAATATGTCCTTCTTTCTAGCCCTAATGTCATTGCCCCTACTCTGTTGGCGACTCGTAACCCTTATTATCTCTCTCCAACTGATCTTTAAACCACGAGCATTGGCTCCTCCAAGCTCATTAATGGCGTAAATTAGTAGGTTTGGAGTGACCAAGTCCAAACTATCTTCCTCGCTCAAAATAAGATGGGGTTTTTAATTGGTAAGTTGCCCCGACCCAGTGGTGATAGTGATGACGCTCTCCATTGGGACCAATGCCATGTTGCCATAAAGACATGGCTCACTCACTTCGTCAACCACTCTTTGGAATTGATGCTTTCTAGGCTCAACATTGCTAAAATTTGGAGCACCCTAAAGGACAACTATGATTGCATCACCAACACTTAAAAATGCACCATTTAACAGGCCATCAGCGACCTCAAACTCAATGTCAACTTCAAGTTAGGACCTCATTGCTTTCTACCTCTTCTTGAAAGATCTCTAGAGCAATCTAGACGCTCATCAACCTCCAATTCATTGCAAGTGCAGCCACTGTGACTACAACATCAATTCATAATTTCAATTGTGCGAAGCTGAGAATTGTGCAATGAAATTCTTGTTATCTCTCTTGGAGGAATTTTGAACTCTTCATTCAAATATTTTATCCTGTGAAGATTTCTTTTCTTTGGAAAAGCTTCACACACTCACCAAATACAACCTCCATCAACGAGTTTTCAATGGTCATGCTTCCAGCATCGATGATAGTAGCACTTTTGCTGCACAATAGGCTTCTTTCTTTTAATGTGGGTCGAACGAGCCACCGAACGGGCCTGTTGCATGGGGGGCTAATGGGCCACTAAGCTTGGTGCCTTTCTCCAAGCCCACTAGACCAAGCGAGTCCAACTTAGCCAACAACACACATGGGCCTTCTAGATAGTGCCTTATGTGCTCTCATTGCAAGAAGCTCGACCATATTAGAAAGGCTTGCTTCTTGCTTGTGGGCTAGTGGCCTAATTGAAAGCCTAAACAAAAAGGCTCTTCTAGGAAGAAGTCTTTAGCTCCTGGGCCCTTGGCCCATCATGTTGCCACTACTAGCCCACATCATTATGTTGGGTTTAGGTCTATTAATCCATTTGGATTTGGACCATAATACTCACCTTTTGAGTCCAATAGCAAGCCCAATTGTTTTACTAACCCTTCTCCTTATCCTAATGCAGGCTTATTGGGCTCTTACAATCCTAGTCCTAGCAGCACTTATGGTGGCCCATCTAGACTCTAGCTCACCACTAATTAGTAGACTAAACTGGTCTCTCTCTTGAATCAAATGAGTCCAAATGATTCTACTCCCAACTTCTCAAGTACTTCTATCTCTTCTAAGCTTATTTTTTCTGCTTGGATCATTGACTCTGAGGCAAGTGACCATATTACCTATGATTTGCATCTTTTAGATTTTTTTTTCCTTGTGCATCCCCTATCTCCATAACGCTACTTGATAAATCTTGTAGTCCAGTCACCCATATAGGACATTACCACTTTTATCCAACTTTGCATCTTAACCATGTTTTATTTGCTCCACATTTTTAACACAATTTATTATCCATAAAAAAACTCACCCCTAATAATAATTGTGTGGCCTTATTTTTCAATGATTTTTGTGTTTTTCAGGATTGTACGACTTGGGTTCTGGTTAGGCTTGGCAAGGCTGATTGGGGGCCGTCCTTCCTTTGTTCATCTATTCCGAACTCTTTCAACCATGTTTTTCAAAGTTATCTGTTTTCCCTAAAGAATGCTTAATGTATTCCTGCACTTTCTTCCAATTGTAATTCAATTTATTTGCAACAATCTCAGTTATGGAATTTAGCATCGTTGTTTTGGTCATTCATTGTTAAAATTTTATCACACCAATACACACTCAATTTCTTGTCCTCAAAAATTTTCTTGCCCGATTTGCCCACTAGTGAAGCAAACTCACAATGCTTTTCTGGTATGCACCATAGTGACTCAAGCCACTTTTAAACTTGTTCATATGGATGTCTAGGGACTTCATCGAACTCCTACTCATAATGGTGCTCGGTATTTCCTCATGATTATTGATGATTTTTCCTGAGCTACCTGAACTTTTTTTCTTTAATCAAAATCACAAGTTTTTTCCTGTATTCAAAATTTCTTCTCTATTATTTATGTTCAATTTGGTTCCATTATTTGACATATTCATTTAGACAAGGCACTGAATTCTTTTCGACAGAATGTTGATCCTTTCTTACTAGTCGCAACATACTTCATGAGAGTTCCTATGTTCATACCCCTCAGCAAAATCACTTTGTTAAATGTAAACACTACCATTTATTGGACGTTACTTGAGCCCTCATGTTTCGGGCTCACATTCCACCTCATTTTTAGGGTGAATGCCTTCTCATGGTAACTTACCTCATTAACTGATTACCTTTTTCATCCCTTAAAGGCCTCACCCCTTTTAAGAAACTCTTTAGGAAACCCCTTCTTTTTTATCATCTTTGTGTCTTTTTTTGTTGTTGTTATGCCATCACCCTTAGTGTGAGTGATAAATTTAGTTCTTATGTGACCCCTTGCATTTTTATGGGTTACCTTTCATCTTAAAAAGGTTACTGTCTTTATGATCTTGTTGTTACAAAACTTTTTGTCAGTCGTGATGTTGTCTTTTAGGAAAATATTTTCCCTTTTTTCCTCCTTATCCTTTACACTGCTTGTGGTTGACTCGCTAGCTACGATCGCCCCCATTTTATGGTTCAATGATACTTATACTTCATCCTCTCTTCATATGGATTCACCCATTTACCTTGATTCCTTTCCAGCCTTAGACCTTATACCACCACCCCAGCAATTCCCTTTACTTTATCTCTAGCCTTAGACCCTTTCCCCTCACCCCCAGTTGTTCCCTCTAACCCATCTCCTTCACCCATATCCGTTTCAGTGCCATTAGATACTTCTATTGACCCCTCCATGTGTTGGTCCAATAAACCTTCCTTACCTCGTATTTAGAGCCTTGATTATCTTTGTCCTACCTTACCTCCTATCTCTTGTGCCAATCTTTACCCGACATTTTTATCGCCTCCATCTCTACCATTCCTAAGCCTACCACTTACTAAGAAGCTGTCACCAACCCTCACTAGGTTGCTTCCATGCAACATGAACTTGTTGCCCTTGAGGCCAATCATACATGAGATGTGGTTCCTTTGCCCCCTGGTCATCATCCTATCGGATGTAAATGGGTTTATAAGGCTAAGTACCATGCCAATGGCACTCTGGATCAGTATAAAGCTTGACTCGTGGATAAGGGCTTCAATCAACGGGAAGTAATTAATTATCAAGACACCTTCTATTATACTACCAAGCATGTTACTGTCCATCTGATCATCACCATTGTTGTTGTTCATGGTTGGCCACTTTTTCAAATCGACATTCATAATGCCTTCTTACATGGTAATCTTTCTAAGGAGGTTTACATGGAACTTCCTCCCGGATTTTGCACACAGCAAAAGCAATCAGTATATCGACTACGAAAATCCTTATATGGGTTAAAGTAGGCATCCCACCAATGGTATGCCAAATTTATTGGTGCCTTGATTTAGCATGGTTTTCTTCAGTCTTGTTATGACCATTCATTATTCACGAAGACTCAAGGTAACTTATTTGTGACATTACTCATTTATGTTGATTATATACTGATCAAGAGAAATAGTCAAGCTGGAATTGATGCCCTTAAACAATATCTCAATGCCACATTTTTCATGAAAGATCTTAGACACTCAAAATTCTTCCTTGGCTTGGAGATTGTTCGATCACTAAATGGTATCTCTTTATGTTAGCGCAAATACACATTAGAGCTAATCTTAGAGGTTGGGTTAGATAGTTCAAAACCTATAGTCATTCTTATGGAGCAGAATAAGAAATTCACAAGTGTGGAATATAATGTTGGATTAAAGGAAAAAATTAATGATTTGCCCCTTTGTTGGATCCTATAGCAACCTAAGAGGGGGGTGAATTAGGCTTCTCTTTTAAAAAATCACTTCTATTTTTGTGTTCAATTGCTTTTTATGCAATCAAATATAGCATTCAAAGATATAAAGCTTAATCAGCTAGCTAATCAAATACAATGAAGATGAGACACAATTTCCACGGTGGTTTGGCCCTTTTCACCTACTTCCACCCTCTTCTCCTTCAACATAACCAATTGAAGTCTACTTCACTACAAAGCTAGGAGAAACTTTCTCCTACACTTTCCAACTCCTCCTCAAGGAGTCAAACAATCCTTACACCAAGGATTACAATACAATTGTTTACAAATTTTGAACTAAGCTTCTGTAAGATATGCAATACAAGTTTAGAAGTTTCAAACAACTGCTAGAGGCTTAATACAAAATAATATGGACAAAAGCCCCAAATTCGTTCAAACCCTAGCAGAATCTACTTGCAAAAAATCAACTTCAACAATAAAGTATAATAAAGCACAAATTGATTATCTAATAAGCAAGTAATGAGCTTAGAAGTTAGTCACCTAATGAAGATCAAAATTGTAGGTTTGGATGAGCTAGAATGAGTATTATGAGATGCTTCACAGATTGCTTTCTTTGCTTATTATTTTTGGACCTCTTGCAATGGTGAAGATAAACTTGCTTAAATAACTTCAGAACAACTAACCTCTCACTTCAAAGAGTCGTTCTGACACTTCTGAGCACCATCAAGTCTTCTTCCTGTTGGAGTTCCTTATTTTCCTCTTCTCTGTCCATTTTTGAGCTTGAGAGAGACAAAATGTTGGGGCTATGGTTCTACCTTCATTTATTTCAAAACCCTATCCAAAACGGCGTAGTTTTGGTCTCAACTTAAAGTTTTGTAATTTGGGTTCTGTGGAGCAAATTTCGGGTTTCACTCAAATCTTCTTCAATTCTCTCCAATCTTGAATCAATTCTTTGTGGGTCCTTCACAGATTGATAGAGCATCTTCTTCCTTACAAAAACCCTTTAAAATTGTCTTCAGAAATCCTCTAATCCGCTTCCAATTTCACTTTTGAGTAGTGAGGGCAAGAACTCGTAGAACTCCACAATTTCTTCAAATTAATTCTCTCTGGGCAGTGGGTCTTCAATTTTTCTTCACACAAATGTTCTCCTCTTTATTAGCTTTCCAACGAGCTATTTTGCGCCTTGATTGGGATTGAAATCGGCAGCCAAATGGAGCAGCGAAGTCGGCGTCTACGAGTGGATCACAGGTCGAGCTGATGAACTGGGCGAGCTGAGTTGTAGGTCACTTAATCCCTCGCGGGTCGCAGGTCACGAGCAAACGGGTGAACGGGTTGCGCGTCTGGGTCTAGGTCACATTTGCACGGGCCTAACTCGCGGCTGGAACGCGTCTCTGGGTTGAGAAATGGGTTGCATGGGTTTAGGCTAGCGAGTGTGTACTGGACTGGGTTCACGAACGGGCTGGGCTTCGTCTGCACGGGCTCTGCACAATTTTGGCTTCTCATTTTCAACCCAATTCTTGCAAATTAATCCATATTATTTTGCTTATAAAATCCTATAAATAATCAAATTATAATATTTCTATATTATAATTCACATTTTTCTCATCATCAAAATGTTTATATATTTTAATATTATTAAAATATATTCCAATACCCTTGAACACCTTTCTATATATCAAAAATTGGTTGGTAGACTGATTTATTTAACTCTCACTAGACTTGACATCACTTTTCCAATTCAGCTTTTTAGTCAATTCATGCATAGTCCCAAGCAATCCCACATGGAAGTTGCCCTAAAAGTGATCAACTATTTGAAAGGTTGTCTAGATCTTGGCCTCATGTTTCTAGCATCTTCCAAGTTTGAACTTTAGGCTTTCTGTGATTTTGATTATAGTACATGCCCCATGATGAGGTGATCTACTATTGGATTCTATATTATGTTCGGAAATTTCCTAATATCTTGGTGCTCGAAGAAACAACCTATTGTTTCACTATTATTAGTCGAAGTAAAGTATTGAGCAATGCAAGTCACTACGTGTGAGATAGTATGGGTCATAGGCCTTCTCAGAAATTTTGGTTTCCACATGAGACAACCTATTTTGCTTTATTGTGACAATGAAGTTGTTGAGAGAATAGTTGCAAATCCAATTTTTTATGAACACACTAAACACATTGAAGTTGATTGCAACTATGTAAGAGAGAAACTCCAATAGGATATTATTACAATACGTCACATTTTTACCAAAGAGCAAAAGGCACTGAACAACAAACAACATTGGCATCTTCTTTCCAAGCTTGGAGTATTTGACTTGTTCAGATCTCCAACTTGAGAGGAAGTGTTAATGAATATCTAGCCGCCAATATATTACAATCATAGCAATTAGCATAAACCCTATATATTTTATGCTATATTTTCCTATAATATTTGTATTTATTATGTTTCCATATTTAGTTGTTAGCCTAGGTCTATAAGTTCAAACTCTATGTTGTCAAGAATAATCAATATAATACAGCATTCACGTTCATAATCTCCCTAGCTTTCTCCCTATTTTCACTTTCTTACAGCCTTGCATTTCCATCTCATCAAGCTTTTCAATTTCGTCGGCTTTCTTTCAATTTGGTCCGTTTTCTTTCTTGATCTCCTTCGTTTCATTTTGCTATCTATTGGACGGACCATCCAAAGCTTCAATAATCACGTTTTTTCGGCTATGGTAAATGGTGCAATGATTCGGAGCGACGGAACATGAAAAAATTCGATTCACTATGATCCTTGCAAGATCCATCAAACCTCGCAAACCAAGTATAGTTAGTTTTGCCTGGCGCGCGCTTGGCCACCAACGACTTCGATTTCATGGACCACACCCCCCTGTTTGATTGCCCCTCACTCTATTACAAATAGACAGACAAAAGACACTGAAGTTGTCTTTGTCGAAGCGCGTCGCCAACCTCTCTCTCCCAAGCCGATAGGAAATAATTGCCGCATCATGTGGGCTTTTTCAATCCACTCAATAAGGAAATCTCACTCGTGTTCCCCTTCTAAAGGGAGCAACTTGCGAGCTGAAGACCCAGTTGAAATCTTATTCCTTCCAAGCGTTTCACTCTTTCTCTAACCGATAAGAAAAAATGTAAAAGTACCATGTGGGAGTTTTCGATCCACTCAATATAAAATCTCCCTGTTGTCCCCTCTCTAAGGAGAGCGGCTTGTGAGCCAAAGACCCATTTGAAATCTTATTCATTCTTGTTCAACATTTCTGGCTTCCAATAGCAAGCCTCTTGCTGGCAGTTCTTGGCATGGGTAGTTGAGCATATTTTACATCTGGGTTTTTGATTTAAGAGTGAGATTTTCTGCTTTTCGTTTCTGGGTCGTACTCAGAATGATGTCAATGACATGCCACAGCCTTGATTCTGCAAGGACGGTGCTTGACTTCTTCGCTTGTGGGTGCTCTTCGGATGCTTCATTTAACCGCTCTTCGATAAGGAATTATGTACAGCCCACTTGTAGGAGAAGTAGCGGTTATGGGCCTAGCAAGCTAGTTGGTAAATGGCGGGGCGTCGCTCGGTGTAGAATGTCTTCGACAAAGACCCCCGAAACTCTGCCTAGTGGTACTAAATTTCTATTACAAGCATAGATGGGATTTGTTGCTCTCTTATTCTCTTATCTGTGATAATACAAGTGAATGATAATTATGGTTGATTTTGCACAGGTAAAATGGTAGCTCAAGGTCCTTCAACGGTGTTGGGGTTTAAGAAAGAGTTAAGAACTCCAGTGTCACTCAAAAATTTGTTTGAAGTCGTCGCAGAAGACCTCCAGACTCTCAACCAAAATCTTCAGTCAGTGAGTACTCCTGAAATCCCTAGAGTTGGATGGCCTTCTAATTTTAGGTATTCTATAGTTTCGAGTGTCTTTATTCGATGTACCCCTTCGAGCGTTGTCATCCATACTGAACGTCTACTTTAATTGGTTGTCGGTTGATTAACCCGAGCGGAATTGTTGCAACTACTTAGGAAGTGAAGATAATGTGTGGTTATCCCTTTATGGCTTCGTACTGATATACGAGATTCCATTTTCGACTTTTTTGTCCCAATAAGTTTTACTTGTAAAATTGTTCTCATTTGAGACAGTAATACTCCGCTCTGACGAGAAAGTATTGGTGATAAAGCTCAACTTTGAAGGTGGAGTGAAATGGTTTTATGGTAAAGGCGGAGGCAGCGACGAACTTCAATGATAGTGGTTGGTTTGTGTAATATTTCAGTAGACAAGGTCGCACTAGAGATCGGTCTTTATGGTTGTGCGGTGATGCCCCAGGTATTCCGTGGTTGTTGTGTTTCGGGGTGTTTATTTCGCATCATTCTCTGAAACTATCAGCTAAGTCAATGAAGAACCGAATTCTATCGACCAACATAATTAAGTAGCAAAGAATAATCCTGATCATTTGTCATCTGTGTCTACGGTTTATTAGGTTATGCTTAAATTAGAACATAATATTATGTCCAGTTAACCAGCCCTTTATGCTTATAAGGGAAGATGTAAAAGTAAAGAATGACGAAACATGGTAAAGAGGAAAAAAATCAGACAGATAGGACAAGCTCCATCATGTGGCTTCCTAGAACCTTTAACTCATTTTACAGTGGCTTTGAACTCCCAGTTGGTATCTTTATGGCGCCGCCCCTGTGCCTTGGCGAATTTGGAGCTCTGTTAATACTATATAGGTTGTAAGAGCTCAAAAGTTTAAGGCTTTAATCCGGTGACAGGAGTGTTTGCTTCTCTCATTAAGTTAGTAGATACGCTGCTCCTCAGTTCAAAAATTGCTTCCTTTGTCCTCAAACAACTGTATGCATTTACCTTGCCAGATTTTCGTCACACATATCCTTTGTAATTCCATAGTACTGGAGCTGCCATTTCTTCCCCGATTTTTCCAAATGTCACTTCTATGGAGCTACCCAAAGTAGAACATCCATAGTTTCTCTAAAGATTCTCAAAGCTAGAACAGTAGTCATCTGTCAATGTGGCAAATGGCTTACTCATCTTCATATTCTTTATTGTTTGTACCAGCAGCTATCAATATCTGATTCCAACTTTAACTGAGTGAAAACATGTATCTCAGTATACTTCTAATGGTCCAATCTATTTGGAACCATGTCAATATGCAATAGACTCTTGTTTTGATCTTATCCTTTTTTTTTTTTAAAAAAAAAAATTCCTTATTGCTTGCCATTTCAAAGATTTTTTAACTGCCTATGTGGTGCCTTACTCTGCATTTCCTTGCCTTGATAGTAATATAAATCAGTTAATGCAGTTAATTGAACTACGGAAAGAAAAGAACAATAGCTAGTGTCTACTCTGGGTCTCATTGAAATTTCCAACTTACTTAACTGGTCAGTAGCTAGGCAATAGTTGACAGTCAGACATGTTTTTCTGTCTGGAAGCTCCTTCAAATTGGATTTAAGGATAAGAAGCTGTGATTATATATCTTTGTAAGGTAACAAATTATGCATGTTTGTATGAGTAAAAGTTTTATACTTCCAGAGATGCTCTCAGTAGTAAGGTATGCTATCTGGAATTGGGGATCATTTAAATTATGAAGATTCAGATTGAGAAGGTGGCTTTATGATAATCTTTATTTCGGTTTGGCCAAAGATAATATCCCTCCTCTTGCCAATATACAGAACTGAAACTTCTAGAAGCTGTTTTATGATGGCCACATAGATCACATGTTTCTACTTATCATTTCATGATAACATTGTTGAGAAATATGATTATGCTAACTAACTTTTCCCATAGCCAAAAGGTAAGCATTTTTTCTTATACATTGTTACTTAAAAGGAACTGGTATGATATAATATTTTGAATTTACAAGAATTTATCAAGCCAGTTGTTGATAGGAGAAATAATGTGCAGCATGCTGTGTACAGGCTTTAGTACTTCAAAAGGTCATATTTTCACATTTAGTTGTGAGCTCTTGGAGAGAATGAAGCTGTGTGGAATATGCATGAAGTACGGTTGTGGTCAATGATGAATTCATTTTGTTCATCGAACGAGAATCCTTTTCCTCTAATACTCTTTCCTGCCTTGTTCTCATTTATTTTGTTATACTCCGTTTGACTTCCCTCTTCCTTTGTTTCTTTGAAACATTAAAACCTCTCAAGCTATAAAATTCGTTATTTTTTCTGTTTGGAGATTGGTATATGAATCTTACGCTGCTACTTTCTGGTTTACCTCATGTAATTTAAGACATTCTTTTACTATCCTGAAACTCTGATTTCAGGAAACTTTTCATTTTTAGTTCATCTTTCCGAGTTAGGGAAGCAGCATTTCAAGTATCTGAGCAATTGATGTATGCAAGATATGTGTTATGATGAAAGAGATAAGCTAGAAATTTCTGAGATAAGCTAGAAATTTCTTTCTTCTTTCTTTCTTTCTTTCTTTCTTTCTTTCTTTCTTTCTTTCTTTCTTTCTTTCTTCTTCTTCTTCCTCCCTTTTTTTTTTTTTTTTTTTTTTGTTTTGGCTAAAAGGTTTCTGGAGCATTTTGCATACCTGACTAATACCAAAGTATTTGTAATCCCTCCATTCTTCCGTTCCTGGCATATATGAGGACAACTAACTTAGGGTAACCACCAAGAGTTGGCAGGACTTTAGAGGGGGCCTAGGATTTCAATATGAAGTGCAATTTAATTCTACCTAGTATGGTTGCTGAACTTGCACTGTAGATTTTAATCAGTCTTATAGGCTGCCTATGCTCAGTCACAAATGAAATGATTTTATATCATTCTTTGTTTAGTTTCTCTGGATTAGTCTTGCTTTTGCCACAAGCAAAGAGAAAAAGTACATTTCATCTTTAATTTTGCTCATGGATACCTTTTTAGCATACATTAATTGCAATTACAATGAGATGTACATCTTTCTACATCAAAACCACATTAACTGACACTTTTGTCAGCTTTTTACTCGGCAGAAAAACAGAGTTAAGCACAAACTCTAGAAGACAAATCATGTAACTGAATACCAAAAGCATTTCCAGATTTTTAGATGTTTGCCGGAGAAATCCTACAGAAACAAGTTTTACACGGCTAACTGTTGGAGTATAACCAACAATAATCATAGTCATGTGAATGAAAACTTTTGGGTCTAATTTATGTCTGTGTTATCTTCTCAGATTTATGTGACTCTTGACTGTTGATGTGGCACTGTGCTGGATTTGTCTTTTTATTTTTGGATTATTATTTGGATTATTGTTTAACCAATGTTGAATGTTGTTTATTTTGTTGTTTCTTGAATATATTTAATGGTGCTGCAGTGAAAACATTAATAGTTAATATTATAATGCTTTTGACAATCTAATCTTAATGGTGATTCTGTGGCTGGAAGAGAAGAATTCATAAGCTCATTGTAATATTTGATATTTCAAGTTTTCTAGTATCCCTAACTTTGAATATGATTTTGGGTATTGCATGATTGAGATCGATGCTGAGATTTTAAAAAATGGTGGAGAAGAATTGTAAAATTATAGTATGCTGATACTAACTTGGTTACTTGGTAGTAACTTTGACTTGCAGTTGGAATTTGGTTTTGTTATCCAACTATTAAATTATTGAGGTAAACATACCACAGATCTGACTAAGACTGCCTTAGCATGATACTTTCCTTAAGTATATAGTATCATTTCACCAGAAGGTGCGTCACAGTAATCTTATTAGTGATTCGTTTTGATTTAATCTCTACTACAGTAGATGGGATCATTTGTGTAAAGTTTGTTTAAGAAATTCGGGATAGTGCAAATAAGCTCCAGATTTTTTGTTTTGTTCTGAAGAGCATATTATTTTTTATTTATCCACTTTAGTTATGGAAGAACTCAGTTGTTAAAATCTAAATAAGTTGTCTGAAATCTTTTATTCTGAGTATTGTATCTGACAAAAGATACTATGGTAGATTGTTGGTGCAGAAAACCCAGTATTAATGTCTGCAGCGGAGCAGATATTTGGTGCTGGTGGAAAGAGGATGAGGCCAGCTTTAGTGTTTCTAGTGTCAAGAGCAACATCAGAGCTAGCTGGTTTGAAGTGAGTTATCATTCAGGAACTTTTCTCAAATCACTGTTCTGTATTACTTTAAAGGAATACAAGCTTCATAATGCTTTACTCCAGGGAACTTACCACAGAGCATAGGCGTTTGGCAGAGATCATTGAGATGATTCATACTGCAAGCTTAATTCATGATGATGTTCTGGATGACAGTGACATTCGGAGAGGTAAACTTTGCCTCTGTATGTGAACTCATTCTTAAATCATATTGATTCCACATTTTGTGAATGGAGCACCTGTCCAATAAGAGATGGACTAGTATGAATATTATGCTCTTTAAAGGATTCAAACTTCGTGGAATTTCCATACAGCTAATTTGTTTCAGAACATTGACCACTGACAAGTCAGTGGGTTTTCCTATTGGCAAATGTTTTATCTAAAGTGCATGTGAGAGAGGTTTGAATCCTTTAAAGAGCATAATATTCATTCATTATTTGTATGTCATACAAAAATAATCGTGAACTTCCTGATCAACATTTCGCTGCTGCTCTCCAAATTGGGAATCTGAAGAGCAAATTTTCCTTTATTATGTGAAGTTCTTCTCGTACTTTGCTGAAAGACATCCACATGAGAATGAAAGTTGCCAGTTAATGTTGTGATTAGAGATTTATCTTCCATAACGTCTATTCCCACGGGGAAAGGAGGGTTTTATAGGTGCCCAAAAGCTTCAAGTTATTCAGCTTCCTATCTCCAGTTCTGCATGAAGTTTCTTACTAGTCATAGAACAAAAGCAAGATGAAAAATGCTCATGTGACCGTATCGGTTTCTTAATCTCCAGCTCAAACTCGGAAATTTTATTTTAAAAATTCTTCCAGCTTAAATCTTTTCCTTGTGGTTGCAAATTATTGGTTGTTATCGAGACATGTTCAGTTCTTAACTAAAAATTGGGGGAATAGTCAGTATGATATTTAGTGTCATGAGTACTCATTGTACGTTAGACTGATCCTACTACGTTTGACAAAAGAGAGATGCTTTTCAATTCGTTTCCTATGGTGTCTGTCTATTGCAACCTGGATGAGCACACGCCTCTTGATGAAGGGCAAGGAAATAGAATGGCCAGTCTTCTCATATGTGTAAGTTTGAAAAATTAAACTAGTTAAAACCACCACGCGGATTAGGATGATCACAGTGCTTTTAAGTATAAAAGTAGTGAACCGCCGTCATGCCGCACCTCATCTGCGCTGCCACATCTCCATTTATTTGCTGCTCCCCTCTTTGTTCCTTTACTTTTTTTCCTCTCAGTAAAGGATTTGCTTCTATGTAGGAAAGGAAACTGTTCATCAATTGTATGGTACAAGAGTGGCAGTGCTGGCTGGAGACTTCATGTTTGCACAGTCGTCATGGTATCTCGCAAATCTTGAAAACCTAGAAGTCATCAAGCTTATCAGCCAGGTAAAAAGCCCATATATTTTAATTTACCACAAGCCATTGCAACCGACCTTTGTTGGTCTCGTCCAAAAAAATATACAATTTGGGCGGCATTGTTTAGAAACCTGCAACCTCTAGTTCATTTATGTTTTGACTATCGTAATTGCAGGTTATTAAAGATTTTGCCAGTGGCGAAATAAAGCAGGCATCTAGCTTGTTCGATTGTGACACTGAACTTGAAGATTATCTGATGAAGAGTTACTACAAAACAGCCTCCTTAATATCTGCTAGTACCAAAGGAGCTGCTATTTTTAGTGGGGTTGACAGCAGCATCAGTCAGAACATGTATGAATATGGAAAGAATCTTGGTCTGTCATTCCAAGTCATAGATGACATATTGGATTTTACGCAGTCGGCAGAGCAGCTGGGGAAACCAGCAGGGAGTGACCTTGTAAAAGGGAACCTCACTGCACCTGTAATTTTTGCTCTGGAGAAAGAGCCAAAACTGAGAGAAATAATTGAATCTGAATTTAGTGAGCCTGGTTCCCTGGATGAAGCCATTGGATTGATCAAAAGTTGTCGGGGCATTGAGAGAGCCCAAGAATTAGCTGAAGAGAAGGCTGATCTTGCAATTCAAAGCCTCCATTGTCTTCCTCGAAGTGCCTTCAGAGCAGCTCTTGAGGATATGGTGATGTACAATCTTGAACGGATTGAGTAATTGGATACCAATAATACTGCCACCTCATAAGATAACCGTTGTTCATGATGGCTCCTTGATGACGGGAGAAAACAACCAGATTTTTCAGTGCATCAGACCCCTTCGTGGCCATAAACAAGGTTCCATTGACTTGTTGTATTCTTTATACGAATCGAGCATTCAATTCAGCTCGTTATATTGTTTATTCAAAATTACAGCCATTTTGGAAGATGGCCTAATAAAAAAAATAATACTTTATTAAGTTTACACTAAATACATGGGGTCACCCCTGATATTGTTGAGCAGTAGACATGTTTATTTATCTTTACAGTTTCTGCCATTGATGAGCTAGACACTGCCACGCAGAAACACAGTGTGTCCTTGCACAAGAAAGGGCTAAATAAATAAATAAATAAAGCCACATACATTGACACGAGTGCGGGAATTATAGGATCACAACAGGAAGTGTGAAGCTTTAGCAGTGCCTGGAAGAATGCTTTCACCGCCTGCCATTCATGCGAGTATTATTAGAGTTCATTATAGTGTTAACTAAGGCAAATAAATTAATTATAGTGTTAAGAGTTCATTTTACAAGTTAACCACATCATTTGTTCAAATGGAATATTTTATTCTCTTGCCAGCTCTTTATTGTTTAGTTTCAAGTGAAAAAATAAAAATTTTAAGATAAGTTATAAAGAAATAGATTATTTTACTTAATATCTTAAGATTTTAAATTAAATATGAATTTTTTTTTAAAGTTAAAATCATTGAAAAGTTATCTTCATGTTATTAAGGTGTGATATTTACAGAGTAGTTTATGTTTAATCTTTCACCTTTTTCCTCATGGAAGAACACCTTCATAAAATACCCATATTACTGCCTTGAAATACTCTTATACATGAAAAAGAGCTTTGGGCTGGGCCCTGCATCGTTGAGCCCTCTAGGCCATCATTATGAGTCCATCTTGGGTCCAAATACAGAGATTCACTACTCTCATTTCGCAGAGCGACTTCGGTCTAATGGTTCAGGCCGAGTCATGAAGTTTCTGAGTTCCCTGAGACAATGGAGGAGCGCAGCGAAGGAGGCGTTGGATCACACCGCCATCGTCGCCAAGTTCCTCTGCTTATTGCACGTTACCAACAATTACCTCTGCTCCCCCATCCTTGTCTGTCATCCTCTCCTCTCGATCTCATTTTCTCCTCACAGTTTTTTTTTTTTTTTTTTTTTTTTTTTTTTTTTTTTTTTTTTTGCGTTATGAAAAAGAGTGTAGCTTTTTGTCGTCTGGCTGCAGGTTTACGGTCCTAGTATGATCCCCACCTTGAATCCTGCCGGCGACGTGCTGCTAGCCGAGCACCTGTCGCCCAGGCTTGGGAAGGTGGGCCCCGGAGACGTGGTGCTGGTTCGCTCTCCTTTGGACCCCAGGAGGACCCTGACCAAGCGGGTCGTCGGCGTGGAGGGCGATAGAGTCACCTTTTTCGTGGACCCCCTTCAAAGTGACAGGTTTCAAGCTGCAGAGGTATGATCCTTCTGTGCTTCCTGCTGTTCAGGCTTCTCCTATTTTCCTGCATTGAGGTCCCTGCCCTACTATGTGAATGCCTTAAGTATTCTACTTTCCTCCGTTTATGAATATCGGGGTTTGTCTTCTTGAATTAGATGATAACACTTTTGCATTTTGGCTAGGGCGAGCCTTCTCTATCATCTTCTAATTTAAATCACCCATTTGAACTAGAAACAAAAATAAGGTTATGACCAATATTGTCTCTTCTGGGTCTTGTTGGAGTTGACTCTGGTTGGAAGACAAGCATTTAGTCCCTTTAGCTAATAGGGTTCACTGATACAGGAGCGTTGCGTTTGACAAAGTTTATTCCAACTCTAACTGCTTTCACATCTTTAGCAAAGGAAGAAAAGGAAAAACTAACCAATGAAAAGAAAAGAAAAGAAAAGAAAAGAGTGCGCTGCTGGGGCTGGTCAGATCCCCCCAACCTTCCAACTCAACCAACTGTTAGCCAACTTAGGTTCCCCACACCACCCCCACAAACCAACCTCTGCCATTTATGGTGGTGGTTAGTGATGGTGGAATGTGAGATTAGATCTGCTACCAATTCTGCTGGTGGGTTGCATGGCACCACCCATTCGATAAGATAACTGAGTGTTGATGTCGTTTGAGAGCCATGCTGTGGTTGCTTGGTTTAGGGGCTTATTTCAGATTGCCAGAAGTTGTCAGTTTGGCCATTGGAAACTATCATGAACCACCTAAGTGGTTGAATAGTCGCCCTTAGCAATAACGACAGTGTGATTGATTGACTAAAAAGCACTTCATATTCCTGTAATTGAAATTTGGATTCCCTGAAAGCAATGAAGCTTTTTTATGGGAAGTCACTGATCCTGCTTCATTTATTAAAACTAAGACTCCTGATAACTAGGCAACAAATTCTCACGAGAAACCCACAGACTCTTATAGTACTAGATTAGACCTAATAAAAAAATAAAGCTCAAAAGTATACTTTTTGCACTGCAATTTTATTAGGTTTTGTACCTGTCCCACCCATAAAAATGACCACAATTCGTAAGCTTATGAATTAATCTAAAAACTGTCGTAAATATTATATGGTTTAATCAGATGCTATGTAATGGCCCAGTGCATTAAAGGCTTCTAAATTGCCAAAATCAAAAAAGTACTCTGAAAGCAGCAACGTAACCTTTTTTCCATGGCTGTGTCATTTTTTTCTTTCTTATTTTCGTATCTTGCAATTGTTTTGCTTTCTTAAGTTTTAAATTTAATTATTACTGATACTTGATTAACTCGTTGCTTTGTTCATATGGGTTGAATAAATAGGTCCCAAAGGGGCATGTTTGGGTTCAGGGTGATAACATGTATGCCTCGAGCGATTCACGCCATTTTGGGCCTGTTCCTTACGGTCTTATTCAAGGAAAAGTTTTTTTCAGGGTAAGTGTATTTGACACTGCTTTACAGTGTTCAGTGACTTTGTAGTCATCATCTTAAAACTACTTCCACAAGAACTTTTTAGTGAGTGCTGTGTTCTTGGGATTGGTGGCCTCATGGAATTTTTTTATATCTAAGTTCGTTTGATGTTTGCTGTCTTCGGGCCTTCGCAGTTATTTTGACCCTATGAAACATATAATATGTACTATTTTTTATAACATGAGGCATGCACTGCACTTTTTAGTTGAATAATGAAGTTACTCAAACTTGGTCTCATTTTTTTGTTCTGGGAGGCTAATGAGTTGATGGATCACAAGATTTAGGATTGGCATTAGATTTAATAACTTGAACAAATGTGGTGTTGGCTAATGAGTTGATGGGTCACAAGATTTAGGATTGGCATTAGATTTAATAACTTGAACAAATGTGGTGTTTTAGATCATCTTGGTGTCTTCTGTAATCCAGTTATCAAGCAACCAGTAGTGACTTCTTGTTCTCGTTATTTACTAGCTTATGATTTTATTAACTTAAAAGTTTTTCTTTTGGTTCATCAGGTATGGCCACCCGATGGCTTTGGATTACTGGAATCAGGAGTGTAATGAAGATCATACACGCAGGTATAATGGAGTTCAAGCATGTCATGTTACCTAGCTAATCAACTGTGGTTGTGCTACATGGTTAACATTGTCTACACCATCTTGTAGATTACAAGAAAATAGATGAAAAACGTTTAACAAGAAAATAGAAGAAAAACAGGCAAAGGAAAAAAATAAAATGAAAACTTGGAAGTTTTTGGTCTAGATAGTGAGATAAATCCATGGAAGGCATTACCGACCAGATGAGTCTGAATGAGTATTCATACCAGTGGCCTGTCCACTCTGCTTGCAGCCATGTGAGAGGAATTTAAAATTCAAAGTTATATTGGGGTACAAATGGATGGAAATGGTGATGATGATCTATACTAACTGGGAATGTATGCCATAAATGCAGATGAGATCAATTTAAGTTGTTTGAGATTGTTAAAGGGCGTGCTACCATCATAGTGTGGCATGTTTGGTTGATTTGTCAGTTATACTCTTAACATGCTTTGAATTTTGTTGCCACAGATAGCTTTTTTTCTCTTCAACCCCACCTAGGAGTTCAAAGCGACAGAGACTTAACATCAAGCTTGTGCCCAGAAAAGGAAAATGAAGCTTCTATGTACTTGACTTGAAAAGTGACACGGGCTGATTTTATTCAACATTTACATTTGCTGAATCTTTGCTTTATGGTAGAGTCGGCCGAAAGAGGAAAGAATTTGTTTTCTTTTTTTGGAGGTGCAGCTTTAAGCCTGTTTCCATGTGTAGGACAATAATTTGTTTGGGGGATTGGATGCTCTTCAGTTTAGTTGAAAAACAATGCAGTGAAAGAACGTCTCCTTCTCCATTTTTCTTTATCTTGTTTTATAGGATGTGCTATTCTTTTTGGTGGCAAGCAATTGTGAAACCGAGCTGAAAATCCCACCAATTTGTAATGAATCAACGACAGTTTGGAGAAGTGGAGAAGTAGAAGTCTCACTGCCGTTACTGTATGTGGAAAACATTTGTTTAAAAGATTTGGATTTAGCTTCCTGCTCAATTCTTCCAATACTTGCAATCAGCAGTTGCTCCTTTACACGAGTTCCATGTTCCTATATTATGTGTTTAGCATCCCCAGGGCATTGTTAGCTTCTTTACACTTTCATTCTTTCATCACACCACAAAATGGCCAAACCCATTGTCTCGATGGACAACATATGGATGAATCTTAAGAAATTGAAAGAGATGAAATCAGTCAACTTCTCAACATTGTCTTCGAGCAAGGCCTTCTTATTATTAGGTTTCCAAACTTTTTGATAGATATAACAAGGCCATTATAATTTAGATGTAATCTTGGACTTAATCTTGAAAATTTCTTTGGAAAAGTAGCATGTTCATCTTGTGATCCCGATGAAATGAAAAAGATTTAGTTTTTGAGACTCATCTTCAAGGAATTGAAGATGGAGAAAAGCCCTCATATTTATGTGAGGAGTACTATTAAAAAAAAAAAGGAGTATTTCTTTTATACACACGCATTTACCTCATGCAGTTATAGTATCCAGTTAAGAACTGGGCAGAATTTCTGTACAGAGACAAGGGCAGGATGGACAATTGGGTCAACCCTCGTCGATATAAATGAAGTCGGAACCCTAAAGAGTCTGTAAATAGTGAGTGCCTTTGAGAGAACCAGGCAGCCATTGAATGGCGCTCTGTGTTCCGTTGCGGGCATAAAGGAAGTCGCAATTCCTTTCTGTAATCATCATGGTCTTCGCAAGAAGATACCAGAAAGGCAATTGTACATGTTGTGCTTTTGGTTTCTTTCAGGCCGATCCAAATGGGTTCTCGCTTAAGAAATTAAATGATTTGTGCGAGGGTTCAATTTCACCCGGCCGATATGTGAATCTCACGATGGGGCATCCTGTTCTGAATTCCAGGGTTTGACATGTTATCCATCATGCTCTGAATTCCAGGGAAACAGCCCTACATTCTTGCGTTTTTTGCTTTTTATCTTCCTATCCTTTCTTGTTGTTCTCTGGTTCCAAAGCCTGTGTTACATGGGTAAGCTTTGGTAGTATTCATTTCAGTAAGCATGGGTTTATCTGGTTTGGAGAAAATGTTGCTTCTCATGGCTGTTGTGGACTGTTTTGGTTGTGTGATTGTGTATTGTGTATTGTGTATTGTGTGTTGCTAGAAGCCAAACAATAAGCCACCTCTCTTAGTGAAAAGCGGAGCCTGGGTGTCTAGATTTGCTGGATTTGGATGAGTTCATTTTCAGAAAATGTGATAATTTCCTTTCAAACAATTTCAAAACTTTCTTTCCAATTGAACCATCCCAACTGAGAGGTCATAAATCTTCTCCCAACCTCCGATGAATATAAATATAAATTAAGATAAAAGAGAACCATCAGGTTGTTCAAACATGGAATCTCTATCATAAATCTTGTATTTCGAAGATTCTAATGTTATGCTTTCAGATTGTCAATCCTAAATTTCTCTGTTCAACAATGTCACGGTTGGAGGAGGATGTTTATTACTTTTTATGCGGTTGAAGTGTTGCTGATTTCTTCTTTTTTATCCCCCCGATGCCACAGCTCGGCGATTTGGCTTAGAAGAAGAATCATTTCGTTCGAAGAACTCCAAATACTCTACTATTGTAATGGCTTTACTTAGAACGAAATGATTCTTCGTCCAAGCCAAATACTCTACTATTGTAATGGCTTTAATTAGACTTCTCACATTTAGGCTTCGTACCTACACCTGTGCCCAACTTTGAAGGCCCTTAATGAAAAAGAAATGACAGTAAGGTGTCTTCTGGCATGTCAATAAGGCGTAGCTGAAGATTTGTAAATTCTTGCACATACACATGCAAAATGGTTGTATGTTTCAACTCATTCAACTTTTTGAGAGTGGTTATAGTCTTGTTCGTTGGTAAGAACTGCTTCTACTTGAATTCTTCAAAAGTTTCTATACAACACTGACCTTTTTCCATTTTCAGATGTTTCCTTCGCCACCACAACGTAGAATGATTAGCTCAACAACAATACTTTGTTCCAAAAAGGAAAATGCTGCTGGACTGACCATGCTTTGTTCTAGTTGAGAGACTCTCTTCATGCTTTGCTCTACAACACAAATTCTCTCCGTGCTTTGTTCTACAAGAGAAAGTCTTTCTTCAAGAGTGGCTTCCCCATCAGTGGATTGACGTTTCTCTCTCTTTCTCTTTCCCATTTTTTTGACTACTTTACTTTCTTCGCTTTGCTAAAGGCTCAAAGTTTGGTCAACCTCAAAAGGAATACTGGCCTATGGAATTAGGATGACCAAATTTGAAATTATAACAGAAATCTTATTCAATGGGATCATAGATAGGATTATAACTGAAAACAAAGGATGATAACGTTCGTATATTCAACAGTGTAGTTAATTACGTTCTTGTACTTTTGGAATCTGGTAAATGCGTTTTCTTATTTAATATTTCTGTAACTGTTGTAGCAAATTCGAAGAAGACAAAATTATTAGTTTTACTCTAATATTAGTTGTATTAGAAAAATGATAAATATCCTAAAAACAGAACAGGTTATAAAAATTACAACACTCAAGTTGCTGGCGATTCATGGCATTTATTGTCCTTGTTACGTAAGGACGCATTAATAGTCACTCTGATTGGACAGTAATTGTAACATAGATATAAATGAAGTGTGTGCGTGTTTTCCTTGTTCTTTTTTAAAAAAAGAACAAAAGCATTACATGCACAGGAAATTCCACACCTCTACCCAAAAAAAAGGAAAAAAAAGGAAAAAAAAGAAAGAAAGAAAGAAAGAAAGAAAGAAAAGAAACCATAAACGGAGAAGAATTAACAGCCTACTAAGTACGAAAACATTAGAATGGAGAGCCATAATGAGCCAACTATTTTCTTAGTATGAATTAATTTTTATGCTTGTCTAGAACATAATTTCATGACAAATATCAGTCGTGAAATATGACAAAGTTGTTCTTTGTTGAACAAACTCTCTTAATACCATTTTTTCTCCAGCACCTATAAGTCTACTAAACAAGTATGGTAATCTTTGTTGGCTTGAATAACAAACACAAACTTTACCATTATTAAAAGTTTGCTATTAGAACTTTAGCACTTTTATACACTAGTGATAAGTCTACTAAAACGGTTTATTTATTTATTTATTTTATAAATTATATATATATATATATTTATTTATTTATTTTATAAATTATATATATATATTTATTTATTTATTTTATCTTTCGATAATTTTTTATGAACCATGTCTTTAAAGAATTTTTGGGGATATTCGTTCTAGTTTTTTTTAATGATATATTGGTTTATAGTAGAAGCTGGAGTGAGCATTGGGAACATGTAAGGTTGGTTTTAAAGAAGCTACAGGTGCATAAACTTTTTATAAAAAAGGAAAAGTGTGAAAATTTGGAGTGTTTGAGGTGGGATACTTAAGGCATGTTATTTCTGGAAAAAGGGTGAAAATGGATGTAGAGAAGGTGGCTGTAATTGTGGATTGGCCATTTCCCAAGAAGTGTGAAGGCATTGAGGGGATTATTAGGCCTAACTATTATAGAAAATTTATGTAGAACTATGGTTTAATTGCAGCCCCATTAACAAAACTGATTCAAAAAGATAATTTTGAATGGTGTTTTGAGGCTGAGAAAGCTTTCAATGATCTTAGGGGGGCCTTGATAGTAGCTTCGGTATCGAGGTTGCTAGATTTTTCATTGCCTTTTACTATAGAATGTGATGCCAGTGGAGTAGATGTGGGGGTTGTTTTGACTCAAGAATAGCAACCATTGGCTTATTTTAGTCAAGTGTTGCAAGGTAAGAACTTGCTGCTTTCAACCTATGACAAAGAGTTGTTACGACAATATTTCATTGTAAAGAAAATTCATTGTCAAGACTAATCAACATAACTTACAACATTTATGGGATCAGAAGATCACTACTCCATCATAGCAACGCTAGTTATTGAAATTAATTGGCTACAATTTTGAAATTTAGTACAAACCTGGAAAGGAAAACACTACAGTTGATGCCTTGCAGGCAATATTAATTCCAATCCTTGAATGGTTGGATACTATTGTAAAGGAAATGGTTGATAGTGTAGAAATCCAGACTATAATTCATGGGTTGAGTACAAAAGATGTAGGAGTGGAATGGCTATATAAGAATGGTGTTTTATTCTACAAGCATAGGACTTTTTTGAGCAAATAGCCTACCTTAATCCTTGTTATTTTATAGGAGTTCCATGGTGCAACACACGAAGGGTATTTCAAAACACTGTAGTAAGTGAAGGCAATATTTTACTGGGTTGGTATGAAGCAATATGTGATGCAATTTATGTGAGAATTCAAGATATGCCAACAAGTTAAGTGGGAGAATACTAAACTGAATGGATTGCTTCAACCTTTACCAATTCTAAGTGGTTTAGGAAGACATATCAATGGATTTTATTGATGGTTTGCCTATCTCCAATGGGAAACAAGTGGTAATGGTGGTAGTGGACAGACTTTCAAAGTTGACTCATTTTATCCCTCTTGGACACCCCTATATAGCAATAAGTGTTGCACAAGTCTTATTTGAAAATATTTTCAAGCTTTATGGGTTGCCACGTAGCATAGTTTGTGCTAGGGATGCTATTTTCACTAGCCTTTTTTGGAGGCAATTGTTTGAGTTGTAGGGCACTAAGTTTAATGTTTTGACTACCTACCATCCTCAAACCGATGGCCAATATAAGGTGGTGAATAAAACTCTAGAGGTTTACTTAAGGTGTTTTGCTTTTGATCATCCTAGAGAATGGATAAAGTAGCTACCTTGGGCAGAGTATTGCTATAATACCAGCATCCATAGTAGTTTGTAGAAATCTCCTTATGAGGTGGTGTATGGCAGACCTCCCCCAACCTTGCTAACCTATTTATCGGGCTTATCAATTGTAGAAATGGTTAATAAGAAGTTGTAGGACAAAGATGCAGTGCTTAAGAACCTGAAGGAAATGTTACAACTAGTCCAAAATAGGATAAAGAAGTATTATGATGTAGGAAGAAAGGAGGAGCCGTTTGTAGTTGGTGATTGGGTTTATCTAAAATTACAACCACATAGAGGAAATTCAATCATTGTGAGAAGAAACTTCAAGTTATCACCTCGATACTATGCTCCTTTTTGAAATTGTATAGAAAATAGGGGAAGTAGCCTACGGTTTGAAGCTGCCTCCAAGTTTAAAAATCCATGATGTATTTCATGTCTCTATGCTCAAATGAGTTCTTGGTCAACATGTTCAAGTTCAAGATGAATTGCTATCTTATTTGGTAAATGAGGACTACTAAGTCCACTATCTCAAGTAATTGTGGAGCAATGCATTAGGAATAAACATCTTGAGAACTTGGTGCATTGGCAAGGTCTGTCACTGTAGGAGGTCAATTCGTTAGATGCTGCTACTTTTGAAGAACACTATCTAGCTTTCAAACTTAGGGACAAGGTTGATGTCCAATGGGGAGGAATGCAACAGTTTAAATTTCTAGCCATGTCAACTTCCAGCTCACTTGGTAGTGGATAATTCTAAGAAGCTAAGGTGGAACCTAACAACTATAGGATTGTCATTCTTGATTGTTTCTTTAGCTTTTTATGTTAGTCGCTTTATTCATTTCCCTTATGCATTTTGTAATAAGTTTAGTATGGGTGAGTTTACTCTTGTTGAGAAGGGTATAAAAATGGGGAAATGTCGTTCATTTGGGATTTCCTCCAGAGAGAATTTGTTCCTTTAAAGGTTTGAGTTCCTTCATATTGAACTTATTATTTGAATTGATTTTGGGATTTCTTCTCATTCTTTCAAGATTGGTAGAAAACCTAAGTTTATGAGGCAAAATTACTCAAATTTTATCCTTGCCTCTACTCAGCCATGTACCAAATTGTTCGTAAAGGACAATCTTGGTTTGTTGGACTATTGCAATCCCCCTTCTAGCTTATTATATGTGCATTGGAATCCATATATATTAAAATCAGGCTTACATTAGATCTTTGAAAGGATTAGAGACATAATAGTCATTTTACCATGATAAATATTTTTCTCTATTTAATGAAACATTATCACATTTTACATGTCTATTTGTTAAATAGATACCTTTTTACATAAACTTTTCTCTTTAGCACCAAGCATTGTTGTTACTAATATCTTTGTGATTTCTTGCTTCTCATTGGCTAGCATAGTTAGAGTAATAGAATATAAGATTTTAGCCAAAGATCATACAAAATGTAGCTACAATCGAGTATGCAAATTTCATTTTAGTTTTATGTTTAAAACCCATTTTCAATTTATGATTAATGTATAAATCCTAGTTTAAAGCCTCACTTGAGGCTATTAATTTTCTAACATTTGGTATCAAAGCCATTTAAAAATCAATATGGGTTGAAAAAAGGGTATGAAAATGAGTTTTTTAATAAACATTTTTATTTTTGGTTTAGAAATAGGGTTTCTCATAACCCATTTTTAGTTACTTTTTGTTTGGAATTTTGAATTTTGATTATGACCAAATGGTGCTAATTTTCTTCAAACAACACTGGATTTGTATTCCTTAGCCTTTGAGGAGTCTAAGGGTACTAATTATGGCCATTGTTGGTGGCGTTTCTGACTAAGTCAAATCCAACCCAAAAAGACCTAAATCAAGTTTTGTAGTGAAATGGAACTAATAGGCCATTGTGAACCTTGTTAGAGATTGGTCGTGTGCTGAAGAGCACATTGGTACCAAGAATGGTTGAAAAACCAGCCTAACAATGGTCAAACCATCCATTTTGGTTGTATATAAGCGAAACCATCCAATACCAGTCGAAATGGGTTGATTTGGTTGTATCGGACTAACAACATCTTCTAGCGGCACATGTAGGCACATGAGAGCTTTGTTTTGATTCAAATTTTGACCAAAATCTTCTTTGTAAGATGATAATCATTGTGGCGTGCCCTATGTTGCATTTTATTGTGTTGTTATTGCTATTTTAATCAATTTGCTTGATTTTTGCAATATGTTATTGTTTTTATGCAATAAATTATCTTGTGTGATGTGCATTTATGTTACACACATTTTGTAAATGACATTTGAAATTTATGCATTATAATTTAGCATAAATTACCATATATATGCATGCTATTACTATTGGATATGGATTTAGCCAATAAGGGGGGTTTGGATTGGGTTATTTTTATATTGTTTGACAATTACTTAAAAATAAACAAATTAAAAGTGCACTTGGAAATGTTCAAGTGGTTCAACCTCCCTTTGGACCTACTTCCACCTTTTTTTATCAATAGTAAGAGAATCGTTTTACTACCTTATGAGAGTTATATTCCCAAAATTTAGTACACCTTGATATTTTATTCATTGAACACAAAGATCCATAGTTCACTTTGCAAACAAAAAAAAATCTGACTCAACTTTTATCAACAACACAATTTGATTTAGACCACACATGGCCTTATTAAATTACAAACTAACAAAACATATAGCTTAATAGTTACAAACACAATACTAAGCCACACAGCTTAATTTTAGGATTACAAAATGATATGTTTTTATTTCTTTTGCAGAAAGTAGCCTTGATTTAGATTAACCAATATCAAAACAATGTGTCCCTTGAATCCTATCTCAAGTTCAATTCCTTAGTGATAATCAAGGAGACAACTTTCCTTCATTATAGGAATAAGATGATATAGTAATAAGATTAGTATATTCAATTTAAGATAGCAACAAACTTGACAAGACACATGGCAAGACATATCAAGAGCTGGCTATCAATTCAATCAAATGATTTCACAAAAAATCAATCCAAAATGCTTTTGAGATACACCAAATAATAAGCCTTGACATGCATGATGATATAATATGAATGAACAAGCAATTTCAAAATAGAAAGAGGTTACTAAGTAGCTTGAATTGTAATAGAATGAGGGCTATTTCACAAAATTTCGCGTGAGAATATTATCAATGCTCTTTCTCAAAGTTGTGTGTGTCCAACTAAACCCTAGCCGTCAATATATATAAGCTCACAAACTCAATCAACTTTTAGGGAATAAAATCTTTACCATTAAGCCATCAAAAACCCATGATTCTCTTGCCATTTTAGTCAAATTTGATTTGGACAGAGGATTTATGTTTTTTTTGAAATGGAAAGGGAAAGAGGGTGTGCAATGCATAAGGGTCTTGAAGTAACTTACTTGATATCCCTTTGGGTTTTTAACCTTTTCTTAGCTTTATTAGAACTCACTGTTTCACTAAAAATTTGTTTCATCATTTTTCTTTTCTTTTTCTTTTTTTCATTAAAACATGTATGCGAGACAATCAATGATTCCTATAAATATATGTGCATACAAAAGGAGCAATTAATTTGAAATTTGGAATCCATAATATGCTAGATATTAGCACATAGACTTTAAATCTTTAAAAAAAATGAATATTTATTACATGAACATTTGATAGAGAGCTTTAGAGAAATGAAAACATTTTGGGATGAGATGATGTTTGGTATGTGGGAACTTTGTCTTGAAAATAATCATCATTTTGATTATTTATTCTACAATGTTCCACAATTTTTGTTGGCACAAGATTTATTTTAATAACTTATATAAATATAGTTTTTTAAAAATTTGTCAACATCAAAATATATTCAACAATCTCCCATTTTTTGATGGGGACAAAACATTATATGAAAAAGTATTTCTCATTTGATACATTCATCACAAAAAACATTTCTTTAAAAATAATACTATTTTTCACTAGTTCAAGTGCATTTAAAATGCACTAAACATGTCTTATGCCGATTTTGAAAAGAAGAAAAACATTTTGTTGGGTCATAAACCCCTATTTCTCCCCTTTTTTGTCAACATAAAAAAGAAAGCATAAAAAGTGTTGACACATGATGGTAAGACTCCCCCCAATTTGTTTTTTTTTTTTTTTCTAAAGAAAGCAATGAGTGGAAAACACTCATGATATAAGAGAGTGAATAGCATGTAAAAGCGAAGATTATGAGATCCAGCAACTAATGTGCCATCCAAGATAACAAAAGACTACCAAATTTCAAACACTTAACTAGATAGCCAAACAAATAATGCAAGGGATAGTAACTAATTGAGAGATAGAAAGAAAAACTCCTTGAGTGAATGTTTGGTGCTCCCCATGATGAAAAGCAAGGCTATTTGACAGTATCAAAGTTATAGTGCAACATTGAACTCCCCTTCACAATAATGTCACCCTGTTTTGGTAGCCATGGTATGGCCAAAAAAATTATCTTGCAAACATAAAAACTCAACAAAACAAGTTAAGTAAAATAAAAAATTAAAGAATCAAGTGGAAATATTTAAGTTTTTTGAAGTACACATAACCAAATCATGCCTAAGTTAATAGAATCTATCCGTATCTAGTGTTTTAGTAAAAATGTATGTAGTTTGAAGTTCAGTTCAAACCAATTTCACTAGAATATCCTCTTTTGCTACATGATCCTAGATAAAATGGTGTCTACTCTCTATATGTTTTTTCTTGAAATGTTGGATGGGATTTTCGGTCAAGTTTATGGCACTGGTATTATCACATTTGAATGGAACAATTTTAACATGCACACCAAAGTCAACAAGTTGTTGTTTCATCCATAAAAGTTGTGCATAGGAACTTGTGGTAGCCACATATTCAACTTTTTTTGTAGATATAGCTACACCATTTTGCTTTTTAGAGTACCAAGAGGTAAGCACATTTCTTAGAAAGTGGCAAGCACCACTAGTACTCTTTTGATCTAATTCACAACCAATATAGTCAACATCACTATAAGAATGTAATTCAAAATTTCAACCCTTGCAATACCATATTCCTAAGTTTATAGTATCTTTTAAAAATCTAAAGATTCATTTGACCAATGTTAAGTGTCCTTTTTTAGGATTAGCTTGAAAATGAGCACAGAAACAAACATTGAACAAAATATCTAGTCTCGATGCTGTAAGTATAATAAAGAGCCTATCATGCTTCTATACAATCTAGAGTCTATTTCTTTGTTGTTATCTTCACACTCAAGTATAAGAGATGTGCTTATGGATGTAGAAATAGATATAACATTCTCAAAATTGAACCACTTCAGGAGATCCTTGATGACTTTCAATTGACAAATGAATATACGACACTTAGTTTTCTTAATTTGCAATCCAAAAAGGAAACTTAACTCACCCATCATACTCCTTTCAAATTCCTTTTTCATTTCATTGGCCAATTCTTTGCATAACTCATCTCTTGTTGATGAAAATATTATGTCATCCACATACACTTAAGCAATCAATATGTCATTCTCTTTATTTTTAATAAAAAGAGTATGATCTACTCTTCCTTTTATAGGATAGTTTTGTAATAGAAAACTACTCAACTTTTCATACTACTCTTGTGGAGCTATAGTGCTCTGTTTAATTTAAAGCCATGATCAAGTAGCAAAGGATCCTCATATCCTAAGGATTGTTTAACATACACATGCTTTTTAATAATGCCATTTAAGAATGCACCTTTAACATCCATTTGATACAATTTAATATATTTATAGCAAACAAATGCAAGCAACATCCTAATAGCTTTTATTCTAGACACAAGGGAAAAATTTCATCATAGTCTATGCCTTTTTCTTGACTATATCCTTGAGCTACCAATCTAGCTTTTCTTCTAGTGACTATTCTATACTTATCCATTTTATTTCTATATACTCACTTAGTTCCTATTGTTGTATGGTTTTTTGGTTTTGACACTTAGGTCCATACCCCACATTTAGTAAATTGATTTAATTCTTTCTCCATTGCCATTATCCAATCTTCATCCTTAAACGCCTCATCAATCCTCTTAAGTTCAATTTGTGGCAAAAGGCTACAAATTCACATTTATTTCTAACTTTGGATCTGGTAGACTCTCCTTCTTCAACATTTCCCATGATTTGGGACTAATCCACCTCATTTCTAACTCTAGGAAAGCTAGGTTCTATTTCTTCATTTACCACTATTTGTTTATTTTCTTTTCCATCACTATTTTTTGCATTGTTAGTAAACTTCACAGCTGATACCTCTTCTTCATTGTCTTCTATATTTTCTGGTTCTTTTTCATTCTCATCAAAAACTACACGTATGGATTCCTTTACTACTAAATTTCATTTATATAAACCAATAGGCTTTACTAGATTGAGAATATCCTAATAAGATGGCCTCATCACTTCAAGAGTTAAAATTTTCCCGAGGAATCCTTTCCATTATTAAAAAAAAAAAAAAGCATTTACATCCAAAAGAAGGACAATATGAGGTATTGTTTTTTTTTTTTTCAAAGAATAATTCAAATAGAGTCTATTTGAAAATGGGTTTAATAAAAACTTGGTTTGAAATGTAACATGCAGTGTGAACATCTTCCCCCTAAAAATATTTGGGTAGATTGATAACTCTATTTTTATCGGCTTATTTTGACTACTTTAGGTAATATATAATATAGTTTTTGTGAAATTATATTTACATTTGTCTATGTTTATTCAAGTATAGCAAACCCAAAATAGAGGAAAAACAAAGAAAAGAAGCATCAAACCATGAGAAAGAATAGAAATAAAACATGTAAAAACAAAAGAGGATAGTTGGTTTTGCATATGGAGAAAAAGAAAGAGAGCCCTTTTGCCGAGTGGTCGAGTAGCAAGCAAAAAGAGGGGGAAGAGAGAGAAAACAAAAGGGAGAATGGAGTGGTGTATTGTCGAGCAACAAGAGAAAAGAAAAAGAAAGAGTAGAGAGGGAAATTCTTTGATGGCTAGTTGGACCTTACTGAAAAAGTAGAGGCCATGTGTGACAACATGGGACTTTGAAAGCACTAGACTATCATGTGAAACCCAACTATCACATTCTTTTTTAGTGAAGGGGAATGTTGTCTTTGTTCATCTCTATGTTTTTGGCCATTTGAGTCCATTTTCCAGTGAGTTCTAAGAAGTTTCTAGTGAGGAGGGAACATATTTGACAGCGTGCTTTTTTCGACAGTTCTATGGCATCTTTAGGCAACCCCATGGCAATTTTTGGTGAAGGATGGTGAACATCATGTAGGCTTGTTTTTTGATAAATCTGCACATTTTCTAGTAGATCTACATAATTTCTTGGTAGATTTGTACGTTGGGGTGTCCTATCTACGAGATCCAATAGTTTTTGTGCAAAACATAGCGGTGTGTGACAACGTGTTTTTCTACCCTCATTCTAGATAGTCTCTTTTCGTCCTCTGATGTGTAAAGTTGTGCAAAGTGTTGAAAATCATGTGTTGATGTGTTTTGTTGAGAAAAATTTTATTTGTGAATGTATGGTAACATCTTTATGTGCATACATTAAATACAAAAGGAAGTAAAAGGTGTGCAAATTATAATATCAACTAATGATATTATAAAGTAGCCGATTTCCTACATTCCATTATCAAACACCACATATAAAGTTTAGATAAATATTTTTTATGTGATTTAATGAGCAAAAATATAAGTGCTTATATTAAAGAAAAATGATACTTGGTGATTATGTGCTTATAGGTACTTGTAAAGGATAAAGTCATATTACTTGTTTCTACAAGCTTAATGCAAATATAAGAGAAGCTATTCACTAGCTGGTCCAAGCCCGATTAATCTTTATTTGTTGGATCTTTACTTGTTGGATTGTTACTTGCTGGATCGTTGTGAAGCAGGTTAAGTCCAAGCTCAGTCTGCAAGCAGGCCTGTAAAGCTCAGCCCAAGCTGACTTCACTTAAGTGAAACACAATCGTTTCACTTTGATAAGAGATCATTCCCTTAAGTTGAGCAGAATGAGCCTTAAGCCCCATCTTTGCACGAAGCTGGTTCTCCTCCTTTTTTCTCGATTGCCAATTCTCTAATAGGAAGAAGAGTGAGGTGTTAGATATGTCAAAACGGTCTTCTGTAGCAATAATTGTTGCCTTTACAGCTGTATCATGTCACTTCCATCAAGTCTCAATGGGAAAATCTCAAACAGGTTTGAACTAAAACCCTAAAGAGCTTAAGATTCAATAATATGCTATATAAGGAGGTTCTGTTGGATATTTGAGTGCTATTGCATGATATACTATTGATTTCCTTGAAAGAGATTGAAGTTTTATGAAAATCTTGTACTTATACTGCCGTGCTCTTCAATCCTTGGTGAAAGCAAGAATCTTTGGTGATATTCCTTCAAATCTATAATCTTGTGAATATCTATTGTTAGATTGATCTTTCTTGTGAATATCTATTGTAAACCTGAAAACCTAGCTTTGAGAAAATTGGGGGTTTCGTGAGTAGACCTTGAATTGAGTTTACATATCTTCAATTAGATCTTTGAAAAGCATTATTCTTCACACACATTATATATTTGAGGATTTGCTTGATGTATTGAGGTTGATTCAACTTAAAATTTGTAACTA
This sequence comes from Casuarina cunninghamiana, assembly GCA_028551485.1. Taxonomy (NCBI): domain Eukaryota; kingdom Viridiplantae; phylum Streptophyta; class Magnoliopsida; order Fagales; family Casuarinaceae; genus Casuarina; species Casuarina cunninghamiana. Next base: position 20,929,595 of record CM052363.1, on the reverse strand, counting down.
TGGAACAAGTGACTCCTTGTTAAGGAGTTGTGAAATGTAGGAGAGGGTTTCTCCTAGCTTGAAGTAAAGTAGACTTTAACTTGTTGAGTTGAAGGAGAAGAGGGTGGAAGTAGGTGAAAATGGCCGAATCATCGTGTAAACCTTTGTGCTCTCTTATCTTGTCTTATCTCTATGTTTATATGCTTTGATATATCTGTGTTGCATGATACTTGGAAGAACAGAAAAATATAGGTAAAATTGTAAAAACCAATTCAACCCCCTTTTCTTGGTTAGCCATAAAACCTTACACAAGTCTCCTTAAATTAAAGACATTGTGGTGACAGCTTTCATGTTTTTAATTTAAAGATGTTTTGTTCAATTTCTTGCATTATTCTTGTTTGTGTTTATATTATGTTTTAGTTTACTTTGTTAGAGCTATGATATAACCTAATTATAATGGTATGAATCTTATGATTACTACATTTTTGCAAGATATTTTATTTATGTGAAGTTACATAATACTATGTTAAATGCTTTTAAGTGATTAACTACCACTTAAATGATCTAATTTGTATGTTTGAGATAGAAAGGAGATGATATGCAATTGCTTATTGTTTATGTGACTTTTAGTGTAAATTGGGAATGTTCATAGACCCTAATACACTTGGTTTATTTCAATTCACATATAGAAATATAGTAACTTAATGAGCTACGTAGGTTCACTATACCTAGACAAATGATAATGAATAAATTAAGAAATTTCACCATCACATGAGTATTATCATCCTTGCAAGCATAAATAATAGACATTTGTATATAGTAGTTTTGGTGAAATTGGATGCTCGAATATATTCTTATATTAAGTCTTTTTAAACTTATTTAACCTGTCATCTATCATATTAATTTGTTAGATAAACTCTAGGAGTTATTCACTATTAGTAATTAATTGTTCTAGTATTCACCAATCTATATGGGATGATATCTTTCTCATTATTATATTACTTGTTTGACATGTTCATTTGCATGTAGCAATTTTACCGAACAAGTTTTTGACACCGTTGCTAGGGATTGGTTGTTTATTGCTAATCAACATTAATACTGAATAACTTTTAAGTTTGATCTAGCTTTAATTTTAATTTTAATTTTTCTTGTAAAAAAAAAATTCCTTTGTTAAGCAACAAAGATGGAAGGAAATGATGGTATATGTAGACTTTTGAAAGACTATATTGCACCAACATTTTAGAGTGTCACATCAAGCATTAAAAGGCCTATGGTTCAGGAAAACCACTTTGAGGTCAAGCTAACACATGAAGTAGATGTCTTCATCGAACTATATGCACAATTGGAAGTGCTTAATAAGAATAGAGCATGTGATCTTTGTGGTGGACATGTGAGCATAGAATATCAAGTAGGTAACACTTTTGCTCAATATAATGAATATACTAATTTTATTGGGATTTTGAACAGGTCACAAAATGATCCTTACTCCAACACGTATAATTCGGGATGACATAACCATCAAAATTTCTCATGGAGTGACCCAAATGAAATAAGTCTACCACCAACATTCAAGCACACAAAAGAGGCAAAGCTTAACTTGGAAGACATAGTTAATGAGACGGCTAGCACCACACAACATTTTATGAAGAGTACTGAAGCGATATTGGGTGAAATAGAAAAGGTGAAGCCTAACTTGGAAGACATAGTCATCGAGATGGCCACCATCACACAAAGCTTTATGGAAAGTATGGAAGTGAGACTTTAGAATCAAGAAGTGAGTTTTGAACCAAGAAGCTCAATTAGAAACTTGGAGAAAATTTGAAGGTGTAAATGGGTCAGTTGGTCAATATGATCTCAAAGAGATAGCAAGGTCCTTTGCCTAGCAACATGGAGAAAAGCCTTGAAGATACCACAAAGGCAATAACCCTAACAAGTGGCAAATGAGTGGGGGAAGATGATGCTAAAGAGAAAATTTTCGAAGATTTGGATAAGGATGTCAGCACATAATTGTTGGAACAAGGTATGTTTTGTTGTGACAAACTCTTGGTTGCATATAATATTTGTATAAATATTTTTTTTCATATATTCATGTGTAATAATGAACATCAAGGAAGTAAAAGGTGTGCAAAATATAATATCAATAAATGATATTATAAAGTAACCGGGTTCCTACATTCTCTTATGAAGTAACTTCATATATGCTAAAAAATAATGTATGTTTTTATTGTTAATGGAAGTATTTTTTAAGAGAAAATGATGCTAGGTTTATTTCATGTGTAGGCCATTTAAGAGCTTAGCCCACAAAGCAATTAAGAGCTCAGCTCGCAAGCTATTTAAGAGCTCAGCTCGCAAGCTATTTAAGAGCTCAACCCACAAAGTAGTTAAGAGCTCAACCCATAAAGCACTTAGGAGCTCAGGCCGCAAAGCACTTAGGAGCTTAGCTCGCAAAGTGTTTCAAGTCCCAGCTCGCGTGGTTTGAAGATGTGCTGACCTAAGATTGTCTAAAAGCTAACAGTGCAATTTCATTTAAGTGACCTAATATGTGGCTGTGATAGTTCTAAATGAAGCCCTAATCTCTCAAACACTCGAGAAGCTCCACTGAACTCTGTCTCTCTCTATCTAAGGCTATCGACTCTCTAATAAGAAGATTTTGGAGTGGACTGATTGTCAAAACGGTCGATTTAGAGTGAAATTTGAAGCTAACACTGTTGATTGATGGAAATCCTCTCACTTTCTAATGGGAGGATCTTTACAAGTGTGTTAGGTTTGATAGCAAACTCTAAATGGCTTTGGGTATTCGATTCTCATATAAAAGCTCGTCTTTATTAGTAGCATTATTGATCATATATTTGGAAAATCAAAAGAAGCTTTGAGAAGTTACTCACTTATTGCTGTCTTGATTTGATTCAGTATTATTGCCCAATCTAAGGTAATGTTTGTTGGTATTCATTGAAGATCTTTTTATTGTGATATATTATACTTGTATTTGCTCATTTATGTGCTAATTGATCTATAAACATTATATGCACATAAATAGAGCTAAAAATCTGAAACCCTAATTTGACAATATTTGAAGGTTTCATGATTAGAACTTGGATTGACATTGTATATCTTTGATTAGCTCTTTGATAAGTATTATTCCTTTAAAATCATATATCTTTGAGGACATGCAATTGTAATAAGGTTGAGTCAACTTTATCTTTGTAATTGGAGACTTGTATAACTCCTTGAGGAAGAGTTGAAAGTGTGAAGAGGGTTTTCTTCACCTTTGTTAGTAAAGAGGAATCCAATCGGTTGAGTTGGAGGAAAAAGATGGTGGAAGTAGGTGAAAATGGCCAAACCCCTGTGGAAAATTTATGTGTCTTTCTTGCTGTCTATGCTTGCTTTGCAATTGTGTGGTTGTCTATCTTTCGGCTGTCATTGATATCTAATTGTTGGAATAAAATTAGGACATTATTATAATGTTCCTTAGAAAACCAATTCACCACCCCCCCCCCCCCCCCCCCTTTCTTGGTTGGTCATTATACCTTACAATAACACAAGGAGGCACCCAGGAGTAAATGTTTTCTAGACAATTCTATTCCCTATATGCCTTTAGCTCCATCTTCTTAAAGATTCCAACAAAATGAAATAGATAAGCAGTTTTTGAAATCCCTTGATATATCTAAAAAATTGCACATTAACATTTCTTTTGTAGATGCTCTAACTTAAATACTCATTTGAGCAAAATTTTTGAAGGACATACTAGAGAACAAAAGGAAGCTAGAAGCATATAAGACAATAAGATTAATTGAAGAGTGCTCAACCATTGTATAACATAAGTTGTCTCCTAAATTGTTATAGTTTCATCCTCCTTAAGTAGTAACATTAAAGATAGTTTGGCTAGAAACTATAAAGCAAATGCTTTTTGGGAGGCAACCAAAGCATTTTATAGGTCACTTTGCTAGAAGTTTGTCACCACATGTTCATCACAACTCCACATTGACATAGCTTGTAATTAAGGGAGTTTCCTTGTTCATTCTTTACTATTGCTTTCTTTTCTTTTCGCATTAAGGAGAATGCTTTATTTGAGTTTGGGGGTACTGTTGTTATTGTTGGAAGTGTGCTGTTATTGTTGGGTTATGTTGGAGGTTCTATTTTATGGTAGTTGTTGTTGTGTTGGCTATATATTGGAAGTGTATTGGAAATGTTTTCTATTGTGTTGTAAGTATGCTAGAAGTGCTGTGCTTTGTTGGAAATGTTGTATTGTGTTGAAAATTCCATTTTATGTTAGAAGTTTCTTTTGTATGTAATTAAGACTATGATTGCCATGATTAGATCCTTCATTGCGAATTTTAAGTGATTCTTAGGGAGATATAGATTTTGTTCAAACGTACAATTATGGTGTGAGTTAAGTGCGATTCTGATTATATTGATCCACTTATTAAGTACTAGAAGTCCTTTTTTTTTTTTTTTTTGAAATTGCGTGTATTTCTAGGAAACATTCATGTAAAGTGTGTGATTTTCTTGGATCTCACCTAGATTTTAAAATTTTCTTGATTTCCTCTTGAGGTAAAATTTTAGGTTACATCTAATTGAGAAATTGATTTAGGCCATCTTTGGATTGTTGGAGCCTTTCAAGCTAACCTTGTTTACTTATCACCAATTACCCATTGAACCTTGATTCCTATCCTAATTTTGTTTAGTGACACCCACATATATATATCTCTTAGCCTTTTGACAAATTTATCCCATTGTCCTATGCTTATGAACGTATTAACTTATGGTATACAAGTTTATGTGAGCATAAGAAAAGTTGAAGGGAAGGATGGAGTATGGGAAGAAATTGATTGCAATAATTATGTGAGGCATAATGTGTTTAAAAAAGAAAAAAAAAAAGGCATTTGCTTTAGGATGGAATTATCCCACCATCTTATGTTAGATTCAAGTCACACGATTCTTTGAAATAAACTTTTGAGCATAGTAATTGAATATCATTGATAGGAAATGATCAATGTGGTTGTACTTAAAAGTGCTTTGCTCTTGCTTTATTATTGCACACATGATTAAGGCTTCTATTAGTGTCAAATTCCAAGCAAAATCAAGCATGCTTGGACAAGAAAGAATGAGAATAGGTGGTGGCAAAAAGATTATCTTTAAGGAGTAAAAAGGTAGAAATGGGCTAGACTTTTAATAAGATCCTAGAATTAATGTGTTTATGGGTGATTTAAACCTAAATGACTTTTATCTTGTCATTAGCCCAGCCTTACATTACAAGCTCATGAAAGTCCTATTGATTCTTGGTTAGATGATTGGCTTACATTAGTAGAGAGATGAATGAAAAGTAAACTTATGAGATTTGGATAAAGATTTTAAGAAGTTGCATACCAATGTGGATCTATTTAGAGTGCATGTAATTGAGGAAAAATGTGGATTCACACACACACACACACATGGTTGATATACTTAAGAATTCATCTTGCCTTATAAACCAATTGCAATATTTGGATAAAAGTTATGTTTTTATTTGAATTGTCAAGTTGAGCAATTATGGGAGAATTTTATGGAGATATTGGTTGTTAATATATGTTATTTAGTGCTTTTGCTTGAGGATGAGAAAAATGTAAAGTTTGGAGGTGTTGACAACTATATTTTTATAGGGTCATTTTGACTACTTTAGGTAACATATATTATAGTGTTTGTGAAATTATATTTACATTTGTCTATATTTATTCAAATTTTGTTTGTTCATACAACAAACCCAAAATAAAGGAAAAAGAAAGAAAAGAAGCAGCAAAACATGAGAAAGAATAGAAAGAAAACAAGCAGAAATAAAAAAGAATAGTTGGTTATGCATGTGGAACTCACTTATGGAGAAAAAGAAAGAGAGCCTTTTGTCAAGCAGTCGAGTAGTCGGGCAGCAAGCAAAAAGAAGGGGAAGAGAGAGAAAATGAAAGGGAGAATGAAGTGGTGTATTGTTGGGCAGTAAGAGAAAAGAAAAAGAAAAAGGAGAGAGGGACAGTTTTTGGTGACTAGTTAGACCTTACTAATAAAGTAGAGGCCACGTGCGATAGTGTGGGACTCTGAGAGTGCTAGACAGTCGTGCAAAAGCCAACCATTGCATTCCTTTCCTACAAAGGAGAGCACTGTCTCCATTGTTTCAGCGTTTTTGGCCATTTGAGTCCATTTTTCAATTAGTTTTGGGGAGTTTCCAGCAAGGAGGGAACATATTTGATAGCTTTGTGTTTTTTTCTAGCGGTTTTGTAGTAGTTTTAGGCAACTCTATGGTAGTTTCCATCAAAGGATGGTAAACACTATTTGGGATTTTTTTTGGCAGATCTACACATTTATTTGGCAGATTTGCATCATTTCTTGGTAGATTGGTACCTTGGGGTGTCCTATCTACAAGATTTGACAGTTTCTATGCAAAACGTAGTGGCGTGTGGCAACGTGTGATGGTGGTGTGTGGCAAAATGCGGCCAAGTGTGGCGACATGTGATGGCGTGTTTTTCTCCTCTCATTCCAGATAATCTCTTTTCATCCTTTGATGTGTAGAGTTGTTCAAAGTTTCCTTGAATTGAAGACATTGTGGTGACAACTTTCTTATTTGTGTTTATATTACATTTTAGTTTACTTTGTTAGAGTTACAATATAACCTAATTATGATGGTATGATTCTTATGATTAATATGTTTTGCAATATATTATATTTATGTAAAGTTACATATTACTATGTTAAATGCTTGTAAATGGGAATGTTCATAAACCCTAATGATCTTATTTGCTTGTTTATGTGAAGTTACATATTAGCTACCACTTAAATGATCTTATTTGCATGTTTGAGACCAAAAGGAGATGATATGTAATTGTTTCTTGCAATGTGTAACTATGTATTAAACATGGATAGGCATATATCATATTGTTTATGTGGCTTTTGGTGTAAATTAGGAATGTTCATAGACCTTAATGCATTTGGTTTGTTTCAATTCACATATAAAGATATAATGAATTAATGAACTAAGTAAGTTCATTATACCTAGACATAGGATAGTGAATAAATTATAAAATTTTGTGATCACATGAGTATTATCACTCTTGCAAACATAAATAATTGACATTTGTATCTAATAGTTATGGTAAAATCGGATGCTCTAATATACTTCTCATATTAAGTTTTTTTAAACTTATATAGTTAACTTGTTATCTATCATTTTAATTTATTAGATAAACTTTAGGAGTTATTCGCCATTAGTAATTAGTTAGTCTTGTATTCATCAATCACTATGGATGATATCTTTCTTATTTATGTATTACTTGTTCGACATGTTCACTTGCATGTAGGAATTTTATCGAACACAGATTTTTATCAAACATAGTTCTAGCCATTTCTTAAATGATTTTGTTTTTCCTTTCCACCACATCATTTTGTTATGGTGTTTTAGGAGATGAAAAATTATGGCTAATACCATTTTGTGTTCAATATTTTTCAAAGTATCTAGTTTCAAATTGCCCACCATAATCAATCTTGATTTTGCAAATGATAAGCCCTTTTTCCCATTTTGAATATTCTTGCAAAAGTATACAAACTTACTATAACTTTCATCCTTGCTAGACAATAAGTATATCCAAGTGTATCTAGAGTGTTCATCTACAACAATTAATGCATAGCTATTGTTTCCTAAGCTTGGTGTCCTAATTAGACCAAAAAATCCATATGTATAAGCTATAATGGTCGTGTAGTGGTTACATCCTCCTTTAAGGTAAAACTAGATTTATGCTATTTTCTTTTTACACATGCTTTATAAACTTTATTTTCATTGAATTTTATTTTTGACAGTCCTTGTACAAGCTCCTTTCTTGAAATTTTTTCTATGGCTTTAATACCAACATGTCCTAATATTCTATGCCTTAACCAACAATCATGTAGATTTATGACATAGACATAGACATTTCCTATCCTTTTTCTCATTAATCTTATATTATTTACGTTATTCAACAGGATGATCTAAATTTAACACTAAACCCTTTATTGCAAAATTGACTAATGCTTAGCAATTTATATTTCAAACCACATACAAACAACATATAAAAAATATGGAAATAATTAAGATTACTTATAATACCATGCTTGGTTTCTCTTAACCCACAACTCCTCGACCTTACTTCATGCCTTTGTTTATGCAGGTTAGGTAGGTGATTGTGATGACTACCACTTAGTGGGTGGGTTCTGCATTTTCCTTGGCAACAACCTCATTTCTTAGAGCTCATGTAAGTAATGTATTGTTGCCCGCTCCAGAACCAAAGTAGAATACAAGTCCCTTGCTAACACTATTGCAAAAGTTATATGGATTGAGTAACTGCTTCATGATCTACATGCCCTTCCGCTGTAACCCTTGAGTTTTTCATGTGATAACTTGTCAACTCTTTATCTCACATCCAATCTAATATTTCATGCTCACACTAAGCATATTGAAATTGATTTGCACATAATCTAGGAATGTCTTGCTCATGGTCAACTTCATCTATAATTTACCTCTTTTGTGGATCAACTGGCAGATATCTTCACCAAAGGCTTCTCCTCTGCCTGTTTCTGCACTCTTTACCCAAGTTGATGGTGCATCTAATCCCTTCAGCTTATGGGGGGCATGTTAGAGAAACCAATTCCCATGTGTCTAGAAGTGCATGATCATCACACACACTCTATGTTAGCACCTGAGACCTAATTGTGTGACAAATAACACTATTTTGTATAGGGTTATTATGATTACTTTAGGATATATAATATAATATTTGTTGAACTATATTTGTGTTTATTTGTATTTATACAAGTTCTGATATTTCATGTAGCAAACCCAAAATAGGCGAAAATGAATGAAAAGGAGCAAGAAAAGAAAGAAAACAAGCAAGAAGAAAAAAAGCATCTAATGTTGCATGTGATCACATGTGAATTGTAGACAACAAGCAAGAAATGGGAGGCTATTATTGTGCAGCACATGAGAAGTTAACAAAGAAATGAAACAAAGACTAAAAAAGGAAAAAAAGGCATCTATTATCAGGAGAAAGGTGAGAGTCAGGTCGAGTAAGGAGGAACCCAAGTAGAAAAGTGAGTAGCAGTCTAGCCAGGATATAGATGGTTGGGGACTTGTCGGAGACTTGACCGCATGTGATAGTTGCGGGTCTTGGGGGATGTTTGATGGTTGGACAACAGTTGACCATCACGTTCTTTTCTAGTGGAGAACCAACCCATCTATGTCTCTGGCCATATTTGTCCATTTTTTGATGGATTTTGGGTGATTTTCGGTGAGGAGAAAGCAACTTTGCCCCCTTGGTGTGATTTCTAGCATTTCTACAGCTATTTTTGGGTGATTTGCACAATGGTTTTCAATGAGAGACGACAGACACGGACTGGGGATTTTGTTAGATCTATGCCTTTCTAGGGTGAATCAATGCAATCTTTTTGCATATTGGCACTCCAAGCATCATCCCCAACAATTTTTAGCAGTTTCTATGCAAAATGGCAGTGCGTAGCAGCATATAGCAGCACACGATAACACATGGTGGTGGTGCGTGGTAGCGTGTTTTGGCATCTTTTCTTCCCCTTTTCCAGACAGGTCCTCTTCCTCCCTCTAATGTGCAGATTTATGCAATGTTTTTGTGAATTAAAGACATATTGGTGACAACTTTTGTGTTTTTAATTTACATAATGCTTTGTTCAATTTCTTGCATTGTTTTTGTTTGTATATATACCATGTTTTAGTCTAGTTTGTTAGAGTTATGATGTAGCTTGATTACAATGGTATGAATGGTATGATTATTATGTTTTGTGAGATATTTAGTATATGTGAAGTTACATATTACTAAGTTTAATGTATTTAAGTGATTAACTACCATTTAGATAATTTGATTTGCATGTTCAAGATCAACATGAAAGAACATGCAGTTGCTTCTTGTAATGTGCAATCATAAATTAATATGGATAGACATATACCATATTGTTTATGTGGCTTTAGGTGTAAACTAGAATGTTTGTAAATCTTAATGCACTTAGTTCATTTCAATTCATATATAAAGATATAGTAAGTTAATAAGCTAAGTAAGTTTGCTATACCTAGACATAGGATAGTGAATTAATAACTTTATATTTTATAAAGTTGTTATTATTATTTTAGGTAATGTTTAATATAGTTTTTATTAGATTATATTTGTATTTAATTATATTTATGCAGCAAACCCAAAATAGGCGAAAAACAAGAGAAATGAAGCAAAAGATTGAGAGAAAAGAAAGAAAATAAGCAAAGGTTAGCTAGTGTATGCATGTGGAAACCACTTTAGGCAGGAGTGAATTGTTAGGAAAAAAGGGCTTCTATCATGCAAAAAAACCAAAGAGAGCTTGAGGATTATCAGGCAATAGTTGGGTTAGAGAGAAAGGAGGACAAATGCTGGCATAGGATGGTTGTGCAACCGCCAACTGAGATGGCTACTTGATGTAAAAGGGCAAGGCTAGTTTCCATGATGTGTTGATGTTTGTGTTCCATGTGCCAATTTGAAAGGGAGCATATCGGTAGGATAGCCATTGGTGAATGTTATGTTGTTAGAGGTAGTCATAAAAGGTAGTGGAGACAAATTCCAAACCATCACATTGAATAGCTTGCCACATGTTGTATGAAAGGGACACAAAATAGACATGACATTAATATCGGAGGACTTCAACAAATAAGCTAGCACACTAAAGGAAGGATGACTAAATCCATGATGCCACAAAACATGGAAGCTGGAACAAACAACATGAAGGCACAAGAAGTTATAGGAATGCTAAAGGTACAGACTTGATAGAGACTACAATCAAAAGTGTCTTAGAGGATGATCTAGCTCGTGCGATAAGAGCTTGTTAAGTTTAATGGCCAACCAAGAAGGGGGGGTTGAATTGGTTATTTAGCTTAATGTTTGTTAATTGGATTTCTAAAACATAACAATGAGTATCAACAAACAATAAGTATGAACAACAACAGACAACAAACACAAACACAACGTTTACCATGGTGATTCGTCACTCACACCTATGTCCACCCTCTTCTTCCTTCAACTTAACCAGTTAAAGTCCTTTTGACTTATTGATTAGGAGAAAATATTCTCCTAACCTTTCCAATCCCTTCTAAAAAGAATTACAACACTATAAGGTTATTATCAAAGGTTATTTCAAGCTTGATACAAGAACAAATCCCTAATAATGTATAGTTTGTAAGGGGTATTACTAATCAAAGAGCTTTCTAGAGATGTAGAATAATAATCCAGGCTCAAATCACAAAAGCCCCAAATCATAGTGACATAGGGTTTTGGATTTACAATCAAGTCTATGTGCAAATAATAATCAGATTTCAATCAACACATAAACAAGAGTATATACAAGTATAATCACAAGAATATGATCTTAAAAGAATATCACCAAAGATCATCATAGAATTGCAATACTTCAAGCAAGCTCATTTTCTTTTTTGATTTTTCAATCAACTTATGCAAAAACTTTCTTTTGAACTGTAGAATAGAAGCTTTTAGGTGAGTTTAAACAAGAGTAGTTGATTTGAGATTTTTGGCAAACCTGAAAGGTTCAAAGTCCTTTTCTTGTCAAGAGAGTAAAGTTGTTCCATCACTTAGGGCTTTAATTCAAATCTTTATTCATCACACAGTCACACCAATTAGTTGTTCTAACAAATAATCACTTCTCTGCATTTCTTCTTATTGAAAGGGTAAACATTCGACTATGGAGAAGACAACTTCTCTTGCTATCTCAATCGAGTTAGGAGCTAGGAGCTAGGGCTTCTCTTGGGGCAGACTGATTTAGGGCATTTGACCTTTAGTCGAATGATGTCATTTAGGTGAGCTCACAACATATGTTTCTTGGATTACTTAAGTGCTGTATTGGGCTTGCACTTTGCAAGCTTGGATCTTGATCAAGTTGCACATAATATGCTTATGTTGCATGTCATAGATTCGGACTGGGCCTCCTCATTGCATGTCCTCCCTTGGACTGAACTTGCAAATCAATGGGTTAGACTGCCTTTGCATAAGCATTTTTCCTACAAGAACATAAAATCCCAACATCAAATTCTCTTTATTTTGCAACTAATATTCTCTCTTCATTTACGAGATGTTCTTTTAAGAGTTGGATAAGATTGCAATATATAAGGATGTAGGAACCCGGCTACTTTATAATATCATTAATTGATATTATAATTTACATACCTTTTACTTCCTTTATTTTTATTTTGCACATTAATATATGAAAAACACTTATATACATTTATCAACAAATTTTGTCATAGCAAAATATATATTTTTCCAACAATCTCCCTTTTTTTTATGATGAAAAAATTTTCATCACTTAAGCATACAATAGCACATGTCATTGATAAAGTTAGCAAAGTGTATTATATCAAATGTTTTTCATGACATCTAGCAAAGTAGAGTTTTCATACAAAATAAGCAAAGTGTATTATTTCCTGCTATAAGAATATTGCATAGATTTATTAATTGCAATAACAATAGTTATTTTTTAATCTATTTCTCAACAACCAACAACAATATATATCATAACATTCATCATTCATCAATAACACATTTTGAAATATATTTTCAAGGTGTTAAAGAGTCATCCTAGTTTCTACACTAGTTAGTTAGAAATGGAACATACATGTGCAACAATACTCTCTCCCTTTTTCGTCATTATTGATAACTCTATTTTTTATAAGATTAGCTTAACTACTTTAGGCAATATGTAGTGTAGTATTTGTCAAATTATATTTTTATTTGTCTATCTTTATACATGTTTTGTTGTTTAATGCAGGAAACCCAAAATAGGAGAAAAAAAAAAAGGAAAAGAGAAAGAAAATAAGCAAAAGAGACTCATGTGAGGGAAAGGAAAATGGAACAAAATAGAAACAAGTGTCAAGTGATTGTGGAAGTGGAGAAAAGAGGGTGATTGTCTAAGTGTATTATCGGGTAGAATCACACTAAGTAAGAAACTAGAGAGAAAAAAGAGAGAGAAATTATGAGAGTGATTGTTGGGCAACCGGGTTAGAGAAAGATAGTGCATTGTTAGAGAGAGGGGTTGTTGGAGAATTAGAGACTGCATATGATAACGGGGGTCTCAAAGAAGAGAGTGACGGTCGGGCAAAAGCCGACCATCCATTCTTCATTTTCTTTTGTGACGATCCATTTTGGTGCATAAGACCCATTTTTTTGCTTCTTTTTAGGTGTTTTCTAGTGAGAAGAGAGTAGATCCTACATTTGAGTGCAACGTTTGGTCGTTCTGTGGCATTTGCTTACGGTTTTGTGGTGGTTTTCGGTGAAGAACGATGAACACCATCTAAGCCTTTTTTGTTAGTTCTATGCATTTTTGTGGTGGATTTGCCAGATTTCTTTGCACATATGCACTCCAGACAACATTTTTTTTATGAGGAATGGTGGCAGCACATGGTGTCATATAGTGTCGCAAGGTGGCCACCCCTAAACTTAATATTTTGCTCATCCTCAAGCAAAAGCACTAAACAACATATATTGATAACCAATCCCTCCATGATATTCTCTCATAATTACTTAACTTAACAATTCAAAGAAAAACATAACTTTCATCCAAACATTGCAATTGGTTTATAAGGTAAGATAGATTCTTAACTATGTCAACCACATGTATGTGTTTGAATCCTCATTTTTTCTCAATTGTATGTACTTTAAATAGATCCATAATGGTAGCACGGACCCGCGGATATGCAGTTGACAAAACTTTGCAATGATGAAAATGAAAATGGCTTTATCATTGATGTTGCAACACTTCTTATTTGGAATTTCTCTTCCTACTAAAGAATTGCCTTGAGAAAACTTGTAGACACAAAAACAAAGGATCTATGGAAATTTCCCATTAGCAAAGATAATATTGATAGTTGCTCAAGAATTACGATTGTTTTTACAATGCGCCAAAAAATCAAATGGGTTGGAAGCCCACAATGATCTTCAGCCCACTAAAACAAATAAAAATGCAACACAAGTTTAAAACCTCATAAAAGGCCTACAACATTACACATTTTAACACTTCCCCTCAAGTTAAAGATTTTTACAAATCAAATATTTCAAGCTTAGATAATAGTTGTTGTTGTTGTTATGGGTTATACTAAGTTTTGGTGAATAGATCAATGCATTGTTCTGTGTATTTTCGTAATGTGTTATTATGATTCCTCTTTCTAACTTCTCTTGTATGAAATAATAGTCTATCTTAATGTGCTTAATCTATAGGCAAAATATCTAATTTGCTATTGTATGCATGATGATCTCATTATCACAATGCACCAATACCAGACAATGAATGCTTACGCCAAGATCCTAAACTAATCCAAAAAAACAAATAATCTTGCAAATTGTATATTCCATAACTCTGTGTTATGACTTAGGTTTTTCACTTCTAATTCAGGTTCACTCACTTTTCATGCAATCAAATGAATCATTCACAAGTAATGAGATCAAACAGTAAGAAAGATAAGCATAGAAAAGATGAGACAAAGATTTACATGGTGGTTTGGCCTTTGTCATCTACTTCCACCATTTTCCTCCTTCAACATAACCGGTTGAAGTCCACTTTACTTTAAAGTTAGGAAAAAACCTTCTCCTACACTTTCCAACTCCTTCACAAGGAGTTAAACAGTTCTCGGTTACAAGTATAAGGTTGACTCAACCTTAGTACAATAACAAGTCCTTAATGATATATGATTTGTGAGGAATATTGCTTAATAAAGAGCTAATTGAAGATACACAAAGTCAATTCAAGCTCTAATCATGAAAACCCCAATTATCATAAAGTTTGGGTTTTGGATTTACAAAGTGATTTATGTGCAAATGATAACAATAGTTTAATCAACACATAAACAACTCAATCTAGCAGTGGATATTCATAAGAATATGAATGTAGAGGAATATCATTGAAAATTCAAGCTTTCACTGAAGATCGAAGAACTTAATCACAAAAGTATATAAGCTTTCATGGCTTCAATCTTTTTTGCAATCTTTTAATAGTATTGCATGCAAAAGCTCTTAAGAACCTTAAAAAACATCTGTTTATAGCAGATTTAAGGAACCCAAGCTTTTTAGGGTTTCTTTTCAAACTTGATCTTCCCATTGTGGTTTTCCCGTTGAGATTTGATGTAATCTCCATCATGCAATAGTAAAGACCGTGATTAATGCAGCAAATAGCCATTCTAACACTTCTATCAACTCAAAATTCTTCCCGTTGGAGAATCGACAACAACAAGAAGTGAGAGAGAGTTTGTCAATTTAGGGCTTAAGGGCATCATTTATATTTCACTCAATTAAATCACCTTCTCATAGCTTAAGTGAAATGGTTGTGTTTCAGATGTAAGTGAAATAGCATCACTTTGATTAACTCAGGCTCGGTTTGATTAATTAGTCATGCAGGCTAAACTTGTGGGCCTTGGGAACTTTCTAACTCAATCTAGCTTAATAAGTAGAACCCCATGCAAGCTTGGACTTGGCCTACTTCATACGGGTCTTGGACCAACTAATAAATGACTTTACTCAAGTTTGGACCAGCTAGTAAATAGCTTCACTCATATTTGCTTCAAGCTTGTATAATTAAGCCCTTATATTATAATTTTAGCCTTCATAATATAATCTTTGATCCTTGATACACATGTACCTACAAGCATATAAAACCAAGTACCATTTTTCTTCAAAGTAACCAAGTATATTTTTTCAACTCTTATTTCATATAAAAATATTTCTCTAAGGCTTGTATGAAGTTGTATAATGAAGGAATGTAGGAAACCGGCTACTTTATAATATCATTGATTGATATTATAATTTGCATACCTTTTACTTCCTTGACATTCAATGTTTGTATAGTAAGATATGAAAAACATTTATTCATTATAGGCAAACAAAAATTTTCACAACCAAAACACATTTTTTTATACAAAAAATTTTCACTATATTATACAAAAATCCACTTGCCGCAATGTCCTTGTTTGGAAAATAGGCCTCTTATGTGCCAGTAGAATATTATTACCTTCTATTTTCGTGATTCAACACACTTGTTTCTACTTCAAATATAGCAATAATCTTAAGAAAATCCATGTATATTAGGCAGGCCCAATAGAAAAAATGGAAACTAATGAGAAGAGAGAAAAACTTTACAAACTCTACTATATATGTTCAGTAGTGTAAAAGTACAAGTGTTTACCAAGCATACATAAATATATACACACTTGAAGTAGTATGATACAACCCTTTGCCACATTAGGTGCCACTTAGGAACCCATTTGGCTAACCATCCCTAGTCATGAGGGGTGGTTGTCGCACATGAAGGGGGCTGGAAATATGTTAAAATGTGGTGTAGAGAATCACCATCACAAGCCCACGTCAGCAAGGGTATTAGGCCTTTATACTCAAAAAGTTACAAAGATGCTTTTGTGTGACAATGTGCTAATGAGGAAGAGGGCTTAGCTTTCATTATGAAGGGAATGGGAATGCTTGTAAGGGGAGGGAAGAGGGTTCTAGAAAGGGAGAAAGCCAAGGGATCTTTATATAAGAACCCATGCAGGATAAGGACGGGGTGTGTTGTTTTTAACCTTGTCCAAGTTTTGGGTAAATCTCTTTATCAATAAACTCCTCTTATTTTTCCATATACTGCCAAAATAGCTCAAGTATGAAGCAAAACACTTAAAATCCTTGGTTTGACTTTTGTCTTGAAGATTCAATTACGAGGTCGACACAATGAGCTCATAACATTATGGCATTAAAGAGATAGATTGATCCTGCTAAAGCAAACACTCATTTTGAGTGTACTAAAGCTGATTTCGCCAAAAGATAGGCTAAAAATAATCAACATTTTACTAACATTATGGAAAGCCTCCATTGGCTAACCACTTTGATGAACTCTTGGAGCACCGAGAGTCAAGATAGGGAGGATGGTGGTTCCAATGGTGCTTGGAATAATGGCTCTAGGGGAGGGAGTAGCTATGCGGACTAGAGTAGAAGATAGAAAGGGGACCAAAAAGGTAACCCAAAAATGAAAATCTACGCATGACAGCTTGGAACTTTGAAGGGGATGCAAGAATTTGGTTTTAGGTGCTGAAGGAGGAATATTCTAGCCAAGACCTCTCTTAGGCAATTCTAGCCATAGAAATATGTGAAATATTCACTGTTACAAATTATCAAAATGCCTTTAGGGAGTTTATCCAATTGTGGCAAATGGGAATTATGGACAAGTATTATAACAGATTTTCAAAGTTGCTACTATGGATTAGCAAGTTAACACTTGAGCACCAGGTTGTTTACTTCATTATAAGACTAAAGGATGAGATCCAGGTGAATGTTCAAGCATCTAGGTTCTTGTTTGATGAATTTTAAATGCAAGTGAACATTTCAAACAAGTAATATAATAATAAGAAAGATATAGTCCCACATAGATTGGTGATTACTAGACCAACGAATTACTAATGTTGAATAACTCTTAGAATTTCTCTAACAAATCCCAATGATTGATGTTCGATTAACTAACTAAATTTAAGAAAACTAAATACACAAAATATGTTAGAGCATATGATTTCATCATAACTACTAGATATTAATATTGATTATTTATGCTTGCAAGAAGAATAATATTTATATGATGATGGAACTTCCTAATTTATTTACTATCCTATGTCTAGGTATAGTAAACCTACTTAGTTCATTAATTCATTATATCTCTATATGTGAATTGAAACAAACCAAATGCATTATGCTCTATAAACATTCCCTGTTTACAATGAAAACCACACAAACAATATGGTATATGTCCATCTATATTTAATTTATGATCATACATTACAAGAAGCAATTGCATATAATTTCTTGTCGGTCTTAAACATGCAAATTATATCATTTAAGAGGTAGCTAATCACTTAAAAGCATTAAACAAAGTAATATGCAACTTCACATAAATAAAATATCTTGCAAAATACAACAATCATAAAATTCATACCATCATAATTAGGTTACATCGTAACTCTAACAAAAGTAAACTAAAGCATAAAGAAATAATGAGGAAGAATAATAATAAGAAATAAATAAGACATCTTGATCCAAGAACAAGAAGTCTATCACCTTTTTTGTCTTCTTTTCAAGAAAACCTTGAATTTCTAGCCTCTCTCTTGAGTTGTGCTCAATTTCCTCCTCCCTTAGTCTCTTGCCTCCCCTCTTCTCTTAAATATGGTTTAGGTTTAAACCTATCTCCTATCCTAGTAGAAGTGGGTTTTGGATATATAAAACAATTGGGTTTTGAACTCCTAATTTAATTAGGCTTTGAACTCCTAATATGATCAAGTTTTCTAAGTATTTAGAAAATCCAATAACAATCATCCAAAGCCCAAGCTCATCTTGATTTTCTTGATCTTGATATTTTGACCATATTTTGCCATATAATAAGCATAAGGTTCTCCATGCTTGTTCTTTTTCTTTATGCCTCCTTATTCTACAAAAACAAGACAAATTTAAGTACATAAAGAGGAATTCAAATTTTTTCTCATAAGCATTGCATTATTTATTGCCTAAAAATAGGTAAAATAACTCTATAAAAATAGAGTTATAAGTTCCCTTTTAGTAGCTCTCAGTTTGGCTCGATTGTATAAGTCTAGGCATCAAGCTGGTTATATAGCAGAAATTGTGAAATGGAAGGAGGTTATTAGTAGTGGGGGTAATCGATCCTCTACTTTAGTTTAAAAAATGAGTCATGCTCAGCTAGCCGAGTATAGAGCCAAAGGGCAATGCTTCCATAGCAATGAGAAGTTCACTTTAGGCCACCAATGCAAGAGACTCTTTTTAATAGAAAGAGTGTAGACAGTTGAGGAAGAGGTGGCTAGTAATGCTTACAAAGACTTAGAGCCACTTAGAGAAAAAGAACCATAAATTTCACTTAACATGATCAATAGAGTCAACTTGGGTTAAACCATGCAGTTAATGGGTGGCATCGGTAATTTTCAAACCCATATTCATGTTTTAGTAGATTCTAGAACTTCACATAATTTCTGAAGCAAATGAATAGCTCTTCAATTGGGGCTAAAAGCCAACAAAGTGAGAAATTCCGGGTATAGGTAGCCAACAAAGATAAGTTGGTTAGCTCTAGGCAATGTTTAAGAATGAAAGTGTCATTGTAGGGAGTAACCTTCAGGGTAGATTTGTTTTTTTTGCCATTGGTGGGAATAGATCTAGTATTGGGTACTTAGTGGTTGAGGACCCTTGGTCCTATATTATAGGATTTTGAAAAATTAATCATGAAATTCTTGGTGGGTGGTAAAACCATAAGACTCCAAAGGGGTAATGCACCAATGAACTAACTTATTGATGGAGCATGGATGAGCAAGGAATTAGCCAAGGCCTGTGAAGGGGTCATGTTGTGTTTCATGATGACAAGAGCAACGTGGTCAGGGGAAGAAAATGGCATCACAGAGGAAGCAAGTTAGGACAACTGATAAGCTAATTTAAGGAAGTGTTCTAAGAGCCACATGGCTTCCTCCTGCATGGCCTTAGGACCATGCAATAGTGTCAAGTAAGCCTAGCTAGCCAGTGTCCATTCGGCCTTATCATTACCCCTACATGCAAAAAACCAAAATTGAAAATATTATGCAAGAATAATTGGAGGTTGGGTTTATTCAACATACCACAAGCCCATTCTCCTTGCAAATTCTGTTAGTCAAGAAAAAGGTAGCTCCTAGAGGCTCTATGTTAACTATTAGGAGCTGAATAAGAGGACAATCCAAGACAAGTTTTTGGATGAATTGCATGAGGCAGAAAAGTTCACCAAGCTAGATCTCCGTGCAAGGTATTGCTACATTCAAATTAAGCCTAAGGATGTGCACAAGACTACCTTCCAAATGCATACTAGGCATTAAGAATTCCTGGCAATGCCTTTTAGGCTAACGAATGCATTGGCAACATTTCAAGTGCTCATGAACACCCTTTTCTAGGCGTACCTTCAAAGGTTCATCCAAATGCTTCTAGATGACATCATGGTTTACAATAAAAATGAAGAAGAGCATTTGGGGCAATTGGAGATGGTCTTAGAAGTGTTATGGGATAATAGTTTGTATTTAAAGGAATCTAAGTATGTGTTTGTGCTAGAAGAAGTTAGTTTTCTAGGACATGTGATTAATCAAAAAGGGGTGTTTGTCGACCAAGAGAAGATAAAGGAAATTGTGGAATGGAAACGACCTAGCATAGGAAGGCTGCTATGTGGGTTTCTCAGCCTTGTAGGCTATTATCGCCATTTTGTACAAGGATTCAACATGCTAGTAGCACCTTTAATCATGCTACTTAAGAAAAGGCAATTTAAGTTGAAGGTGAACCCTTAGAGAAGGCTTTTGAAGCTCATAACAAAGCCTTATCAGAGGCTCATATTTGGCTTTGCCCAACTTCAAATTAACCTTCACAATGATGTGTGATACTTCCGGTGGAAGAGTAGGGGCAGTCTTGCTGAAACAAGGGAGGCCAGTCACTTATTTTAGTAAGGCCATCAATGGAAGAAACTTGGGGCGTTTTACCTACGAAAACATGATGATAGCTTTGGTGCTAGTAGTGCAACATTGGCACCACTACTTGTTAGGGAACTAATTCATGGTAGAAACTAATCAACAAAGTCTTCAGCACCTCTAGGATTAATAATTAACTACCCTCACCCAACACCAGCGGTTGTTTAAGTTGATGGGGTTGATTTTCAAGATTTGGTATATGCCGAGAAGGGCCAACCAAGCAATTAATTCTCTATCTCGACAACATGAACCAAATGAATCTGGAGAACAATATGATGGGGTGGAGGAAGACAGCCAAAACAATGTCATTCCTAAGGTGATTTGGAATATGATCTTGGTATATCCTCAAGGAGGACCTTACGCTTGGCCCATACCTAAAAGTCCACTGAGCTGCTAATGGAAGGTGACACAAACCAAGCCCAACTTAGTAATAAATTGATACAACAAGGAGGAAGATCTAGCAATCCTCGAGTGTTTTGTAATGTCCAAATTGATGCCAAAACAGTTGGAAGCAATAAAGGAAGTGGTCATGGAACATGCAAATTTGTAGGATCTCATTGCTAAAATTGAGTCTAATGAGGCATTGGGATGCTAGGAGTTCTAGGACAAGGTGATCTTCTTCGAGCAGTGTGTGTATTTACCTAAGGACTCAAAAATCTCATACAGATTATTATCTTAGAAGTCCATGGAGCATATCACGAAGGAAACTTCAAGACCTTACAAAGATTGAAGGCATCCTTTTTTTGGCAAGGCATGAGGCGAGACATGGAGGAAGTGGTGAGATGATGCAAATTTGTTAGCAATAAAAATGGGAAAGTTTAGCTTCGCAAAGGCTTTTCCAACCACTCAAGATTCTCGACCAAATTTGGGAAGACATTTCGATTGACTTCATCAATGGTTTGCCACTTTCTTTTGGTAATAATTCCATACTTGTGGTAGTTGATCACTTAAGTAAGTTTGCCCATTGTTTGCCAATGAAGCATCTTTACACCATTGAATCAGTGGCTCAAGTTTTTTTTGACAATGTCTTAAAATTATATGGCATGCCAAAAGCTATGGTTTGTGATTGGGACCTGCTATTTACTAGAAATTTTAGGAGGGAACTCTTTAAATTGCAAGGAGCCCATTTTTGCTAGTCCACTTCCAACCACCTTTAATCCAATGCACAAATGGAGGTGTTCAATCGCACGTTGGAAATGTATCTTCATTACTTTATAGGGGAAGAACCCAAAAGTTGGGCTAAATGGATATCCTAGGCGAAGTATAGCTACAACACAAGTTGTCACTTGGTAACAAGCAAAATGCCTTATGAAATGGTATTCAGTAAGAAATTTCCCAATCTCCTAAATTACATTCCAGGAGCTACCAGTATGGAGTTAATAAACAAAAAGCTTCATGATTGAGACATGATCCTCAAGGAGTTGCTCTTCCAACTTGAAAGAGCCTAATCTAAAATGAAAAGCTACTAGATGCCAAGCACTAAGAGGTGCAATTTGAGGTGGGAGAGTAGGTTTATCTCAAACTTTGACCTTGTAGGTAGTTGTTAGTGGCCATTCGACACTCTTTCAAGATGTCACCACCATTTTTTAGTCCTTATGAAGTGCTCTAGAAGGTGGGTTCGGTTGCTTATAAGTTAAAGTTACCACCGGGGTCCAAACTGTACCCAACCTTTCATGTCTTTGTACTTAAACACCATGTGGGAGTCAACTGCCCCGTACAAAATGAGCTTTCGTCTTTTACGAATAAGGAAGACCATATCCTACCCACTCTTCAAGTGATACTAGATTGACACTACAAGGGAAAGAAGGAGCAAGTTTTGGTGCACTGGAAAGGTGCCTTGCCATGCAAGACCACTTGGGAGAAGCTTCAAATTATGCAAGAACATTACCCAACCTTGGACCTTGGGGACAAGGCCTTTGTTAAGGTGAAAGGGATGATACAACCCTTTGCGACATTGGGTGCCATTTAGGAACCTACTTGGCTAACCATCCCTAGTCATGAGGGCTGGTTGTCATATGTAAAAAAGGTTAGAAATCTATTAGAACATGATGTAGAGAATCACTATCACAAGCTCATGCCTACAAGGGTATTGGGCCTTTATACACAGGCAATTATAGAGATGCTTCTGTGTGACAATGTGCTAGTGAGTAAAGGGGTTAGCTTTCATCATGAAGGGAATGGGAATGCTTGTAAGGGGAGGGAAAAGGGTTCTATAAAGGGAGAGAGCTAGGGGATCTCTGTATAAGAAACCATGTGGGATAAGGACAGGGTGTGTCGTTTTTAACCTTGTCTAAGTTTTAGGTAAATCTTGTTATCAATAAACTTCTCTTATTTTTCCATATCCTACAAAAATAGCTCCAAGTAGGAAGCAAAAAACTTGAAATCCTTGGTTTGACTTCCATCTTGAAGGTCTGGTTATAAGGTCCACACAACAAACTCATAACATCGTATCTTGTAGAACAAGAGATAAATATGCTTAGTAAACCAAAGTTAAGCATTGATGATTTAGATTAGGCATGCAGTGATGATTTAGATTAGGTGTATGCTAATGACTAGATTAGGCATGATTCTAGTGAGAAAAGCAAAGTAGCACTAGCCAACATCATTTGTTAGCCTATGGTACATTGGTGAGCTGTGTAAAGGGAAGTTTAATCTCTTCTTGCAATTTGGAATGTCGATAAGTCCCCCAAGATTGGTAAGATGAAGCAAGCATTTCTAAGTTTGCTGACATATTGCATAAACTAGGTCCTTTAGTCTTGCCATGTGGACAACATGTCAGCTCAATTCACCCCCTCAAACTAGGGGCCACGACCCCAAGTTTGATTCGTAATTGGCGAAGCAAGGTCTATGGGAGAGCTTTAGTGAGTAGTTTGGTTAAATCATTTTGAGGGTTGCTTTTCTTAGAATGAAATAATAGTCAATTTCATTATGTTTGGACTTCTTATGCAAGATTGGTTTAGTGATTAGAGGATGGCTTGAAAATGACAAAACTTGACAAGCTTGAACAATTTTTCTTCTCTTTCGTTGCGCTTGTTATGTCAACTTAAGTTGCCCTAATATCCTATTGCAATAGCCTCAAGTGAATTTTTGCTTATTGTGACCCTAATAGTTGTTACAAAAAATGCACAAGTCAATTAATCTATTTTTAGCACTTATGTTATTATACTTTGTAAGAATGTGATTTAAGCTAACACCAAATCTTCTTTTTGGTGTTTCCCCACAGTATTTGTGCACAACTATTACCCATAGAATGTACTCTACCTTGGTGGTTAATGTAACCACACTCTTTTGGCTTTTGTTAAACTAAGATATGAGTGTATTCCTAAAATTTCATAAGTAATGCTTTTTCCTTTTTGGTTCAATTTTGTAGCTTGCAAACTAATTATCACTATAGGCATACATATAAAAACTAA
Source organism: Casuarina cunninghamiana (assembly GCA_028551485.1). Classification (NCBI taxonomy): domain Eukaryota; kingdom Viridiplantae; phylum Streptophyta; class Magnoliopsida; order Fagales; family Casuarinaceae; genus Casuarina; species Casuarina cunninghamiana. Next base: position 20,905,655 of record CM052363.1, on the reverse strand, counting down.
AATACCTTTGGTACCATAATCTTAGGTTGGATATATCTTTGAAATATCCAAAAACATTCTCATATATGATCATAATTACAGTTATTTCCTCCTTTAGACAAATCCTTATTGGCCCACTAAATGTACAATGCTATGAGAAGATAAAAAATTAGCTTACAATTAAATCGAAAGTTATAATTGATAGCTGGAATGTAAATCATATATTTTAACAATTATTGATAACTCTATTTTTATAGAGTTACTATAAATAATACAAGTTTTGTGAGATAACATTTAAGTTTTCATATATTTATTTAAATCTTTGTTATTTATGCAACAAACCCTAAAAGAGTATGATAAGCAAAGAAAAAGAAGGCTACAAGCAATGCACATGAGGAATAAAAGAAACAGAAAAAGAATAAAATAAAATAAAAGCAAGGTAACATGTAAAGTAGAAGAAAGAAGCAAAAGGACAAAAAAGTCAAAAGAGAAAGGAAAGACACATGAATTATGAAAGGGGGAATCTAGCACATGCCTTCCAAGACAAGATAAAAGCAATGTAAATTAAGAGAAAAGGAGGCACAGCACAAGAGAGAAAAGAGAAAAGAGAAAAAAAAAAGGGAAAGAAAATGTGTGGTGCCACCGGAACCAAGAAAGAGAGAAAAAAATCAAGAAAAAATGAGAAAACCAAGGAAGAAAGAGAGAGATATAGGCATGAAAGCTTACCTCTACTTCATACCATTCTTAATTTTGGTTTGATTTGTAGCAATATTGTAAAGAATTCTTGAAGAGAAGATAGTATGGTCACAACTTTCCTATTTTTCATTTAAGATGTTTTGCTTAATTTCTATCATTATTTTGGTTTGTTATTTCATTATATTCTAAATTTCTTTTGTTAGAGCAAAGATGTAGCCTAACTATGATGATGTAACTTTTATAAGGTTCTATTCTTTGCAGAATATTTAAATTATGTGAGTTTATATGTTATTATGCTTAATATTTTTAAGTGATTGGACACCACTTGAATGATTTGATGTGCATGTTTGAGATTGATAGGTAATAATATATAGTTGCTCCTTATAATATATAACCATGAATTAAATATGGATAATCATATACCATGTTGTTTGTGTAGCTTTTGGTGATAAGATGATCGAAAGATTTATTGTAAATTAGGAATGCTCATAGATCTTAATGCATTTCGTTTCTTTCAATTTACATATAGAGATATAGTAAATTAATGAATTAAATAGGTTTACTATACCTAGACATTAAATAGTAAATAAATTAGGAAGTTTCGCCATCACATAGGTATTATCATTTTTGCAAGCATAAACTATGGAAATTCATATCTAGTAGTTATGGTGAAATCAGATGCTCTAACATGTTTCTTATATTAATTTTTCTTACTTGGATTCACTTTCAATTAGTCTTGAATTTTTGTTTTGGAAATTTTGAATTTTAATTCATCATCAATTATCTTTTGATTTGCTAGATAAATTTTAGGATTAATTCATTGTTAGTACTTAATTAGTTTAGTATTCATCAATCTCTATGGGACGATATTTTTCTTATCATTATATTACTTGTTCGACATATTCACTTGCATTTAAAATTCATCGAATAATTACACACTTAAGAGCAACACCTGCAAGAGGAGCCAAATTGTAACTTGCTCTGGTAGCAATTATTAGGATCCAAAACAACCTTGCAAAGGAAGGCAAATCGTAACTTGCTCTAATAACAATTATCAGGACCATTAGAATGCATATCTTATTCTTTAACAACCAAAAACACCCAACAATTTACTACATGCTTCCCATACCACTTAGACAGGATTGACACACCCAAGAGACATATATGAGCATGATCTTATTCAAAAGACTTTCTATTGGTGTCTTTTATTTACAACAAGTGATATTTTCCATCTCTACAACTTATGTAGAATCATTGCTAGTGCAATTTTAGCTTCCATAAGTGCAAAGTGTCCAATGCATATCTAAGGACCCCATCTGAAGGGTAAGAATGAAGCTTGAGCCTTCGTTGCCTTTGAAACTCCTTTTGAAAACCTTTCAGGTTTGAATTCCAGCGCGTCTTCATCCTAAAGTTCTTGATCATGATGAATGAGAATTGTGGGCAAGGGGATCTCAACTCCAGCTGGTAAACTCAAATTTCCCACTTTCGTTTCCTTATGGACCTTTCGAATAAGGGAAACTACAAGTGGGTATAATCTTAGAACCTCATACAAAATCATGGTCACCTATGACATTGAATGATGAGATGCGATCTAAAGAATCTATTTTGACATAAGTATGTTAAACAAAGACTTACTATTTTGAGGCGATTTAAACCATCGAAGTCCGGGTTGCCTTTACTAAAGACTTGTAAAACCTCTTCTCTTGCACGTGCTTGCCAATTTGGTTGCCTACTCAGTAAAACCAACGCCCAAAAGTAAAATGGAGCTGGTCTCTTGACCTGCAAAATAAAACAGCTTGCACTCCTTAATCACGTCTTTGAGACTCATTCCAACATTCTTCTTGTTCCCATGTTCTTGAATTTCTTTGAAGTTGGATTCAATAAGTATGCCCAACAAGTCATTGTTCCTGTTAATTTCACCTGCCTTTATTGCCCTTTCTCTTTTGTTGATGGTGCCTTTAGCGAAGCTCGTATTTCCCTGTCATTTTGTTTCATCCTCTTGTTCATCTTAGTTGGCAAAAACCTGCTTGCAAAACATTCATTGAAATATGGCAACAATATGCATTTAGTTTTGTTTAAGTTTTTATTATACTTGTGTTAATATTTGAATTTCTTACCTAATACCTTACCATAGTTGTCCTTAATTATGTGTTCGTGTTAGGTAGAATTATGTAATTATTGTAATTATTATGTTTTTCCTTGTATAGATTAGGTTTACAACATATAAATGCAGGCTTCCTATTGTAAAGAATAATCTCAATAGAAACTGAGTATTCGTTCACCCGTTGGCTTCTCTCCCATTATCTTAAATTCTTACAACTTGAAAATTTTCAATCATGAGAAGCTTCAAGAAACTTGAGGAAAACAAGTTGGGTATTTGGCTATTGATCAATAGAATGAAAGAAAACATAAAAGGAGAGAATGTGCCAAAACTTCGTCACAATATTGAAAAGCTTAAGAAAAATAATTAAACGCCTATACTACATCTAATGTAGTTTGAGTGTACAGGTTACCAACTAAATTAATGCAATGTAATCATAGTATTGCATGGAAAGTTACAAAACTAGAAAACAAATCCAATTTTTTTTCTATCTTCTTTCTTCCCCTAACATGGTATTTCTACTAATTTTCCCCCTAACATTTATGGAAACTAAATCAAACAAAGTGAAACTTTTATTCATTTGGGGTATTTATTCAAAATAAAGCTATATTTAGCCCTAGCACCAATAGAATATAGCAGAATTTCTATTGGAAACAATTAGAGGTTATGCATGAAGAAACTAAAAAGGTGAAAAAAATCTAAGATTTCATTACTTGTGCATGATTATGAGTTGTTTAAGATGAAAAGTATTGAAACTATTGATGAAATATTTGGTAGATTTACTAACATTATTATTGATTTAAAATTGTTTAGTAAATCTTATAGAAATGATGAGTTAGTTAAGAAAATATCAAGTTACTTTGCCTAAATCATGGGATCCAAAAAAAAAAAAAAAATGGCCATTGAAATGGTTCATGATCTAGATACTTTGTCTCTAGATTAACTCTTAGGTTTACTTCAAACACATGAATTAGCTATAGTGAGAAGAGAAAAGGAAAAAATAGATGATAAGAAATTAATAAAAGTATTGCTTTTCAGCCTAATGATTCAAAAAAATGATAATGATGTTGATGATGATTTTGCTATATTAGCTAGAAAGCTTAAGAAGTTCTATAGGAAGGATAGAGCTAGAAACAATGAGAACTATGGTAGGAGAAAAAAAAATTAAGAAGAGGTATGTTATGAAAGCAAGAAAATTGGTCACATTCATATAAACTATCCTAAATTAAAAAAAAATGAAAAGTATGACAAAGAATATAGAAGGAAAGCCATGGTGGCTACATGGGATGATAATAGCTCATCCTCTAATAAAGAGGAAGAAAAGGTCACAAATCTATGCTTCCTAGCAATATGTGACAAATTTGAGATGAAGAATATGCCCTGTCCCAAAGATGATGAAGGATAGCCTACTTACTTATCTCTAGCGCATGTGAAGAAACCGTTAATAAGGGTCACCTAGAGGACATCAAAACAACATAAAAGGATTGGTACCTAGATAATGGGTGCTCAAGATATATGACACACAATAAAGAACTCTTCAATAGCTTTACCAAGGTGGATGGAGGTAGGGTTTCATTTAGTGATAATTCCAAGGGAATCATTAAAGGTTTTAGCACTATAAGTAACTTACCATCACATTGCATAAATAAAGTATTTTATGTAGAATTTTTTAAATTTAACCATATTAGTATTAGCCAAATATTTGATAGAGGTAAGCATGTTAAATTCACATCAACATATTCTAGATTATACAACAAGGATATGAGTACAAATTTGATATCTCTATTTCAGACATTGGTACGATCTCTTTATCATCTCGTTCTGGCAATGTTCTTTTCGGACTTCCTTTCATCTCCTATAAGGCGTCTTCGGCTTACTGCTCTTTTCATAGGCTCTTGTTCTTCCCGTCTACTATTAAATTAAAGCATATAAAGAAGGAAAGACGCCAGGCAGAGAGAGAGGGAATGGGAGTCTAAGCCAGTCGCCTAAGCGTATTCGCCCTTTCATCCGATATCTGGGCTTAAAAGCGCCTCGCTCTTAAGACTAGAAAGACGAGTTTTACAGTACGATATTCGCCTATCCTCTCCCTTCCGAGCTCCTTTCCGCTCCTCTCCCGTTGGTCGAGTGACTTAACGTTCCTATTTGAGGTGCCTTCATCAGCTCTTTCTTGTACCTGGCAATTCTATCCTAGTCAAGGAGTTTCCGGCTTAGATAGAAGTGTTGTAAGAGAATTTGCTTAAAACACTGATTTCCGTTGGTTCCGTTACCTTCTTGATGTGGATGCATTTAAGGCCCAATATTACAAGTTCCAACATCAAAGAATTGAGAGTCCACAATATAATCCAGTGGGTCCAAGAAGGGCAAGATTGAAGAGCAGCCCAAGAATATTCCATAGCATCTCTGCAATCTTTAATATGAGGGGTTTCCTAAGTATTTGTTGAGTCCTTAATTTCTTAGATTTACTTTATTATTTGAGAATATTTCCTTTTGTTTGGATTTCCTTAATTGTCTAGGTTCTTGATTTATCTGGGTTTCCATACTTATCAGATTTATGATTTGTTTAGGATTCTATTATTTGTCAGAATCCAGATTTGTTAAGACTTCCTTAATTTTAGGGATTCTTGATTTATCAAGATCATTCTAGAATTCGGTTTTAAGGATTCCTGATTTATTAAGATCCTTCTAGAATTAGGTTTAGCTGCCTATTTAAAGGGAGCATTGTTTCAGTTGTAAGCAGACTTGTTTTCCAAATAATAGAAACCCCAAAGTTATGTGATCAACTTTTGCATCCTTTATCCAATTCTTGCTAGGGATTGGTGGTAGAGCACCTCCTTGACTGGTGGCATTGCCTTTATATCTTAGAGCTTATTGACATCTATCTTTTGTTTTTTTTGTTCTTCATATTTTCGTTTTTCTCCCATCCTCCACCCAAACATTCACTTTTCTCACATAAAACCCTAAAAACACCAAAAAAATGATTTTTAGTTATTTTCTTAACCCGAGCTCGCTTAAGCCCACCAGAAGATTCGCATCACTTTAATAGATAGAAGACTTAGAAATGTTTATATACTCAAGTTGAACATTGATAATCCTATTGAAACTTTTTTTTATGTCTCATGCAAATGATGAAAATTAGGTATGACATGAAAGATTAGGTCATCTCAACTTTAGTCAAATGGCCAAAATCATTAAGAAAAATCTAGTTAAAGGACTATCTAACCTTCAGTTTGAGAAAACCCTTGTTTGTGATTAATGTGTGAAAGAAAACAAGCTAAAAAAAAAAAAAACTTTGAATATGTTAAAACCAAAAACTCTTTACCATATTAGCAACACATGCCTAAAAAAGGGAAAACAAGCTAAAAAAAAGGCAACTTAAGTGTACATTTAACTTTCATATTTCAATCTATTTATCTTGTGGTTCCCTTTTTAGCTTTTCAAGCTCTATTTTTTTTTCATACAATAATTCTATCCATGAATTCTACAAGATTTAATTGAAATTTTGTTTTAACTTGGTATCAATATTGCTAATTGGTGAAAGCCACCTTGTTTTGATCCTTTTACAGTGTTTACAATGTCCTCCAACACCAAGCATATATCCATTTCTACCATTCATGCTCTGTGCTACCAACTACAAAACTTCAATTGACATTTGGAAGGCATTGTCTATAGATATCATGGCACACAGTTTTGCTAAAACCTCTACTCTTTGCCTTCATCTTCAAATGGCAACCAAGGATCATCTAGCGGTAACTTAATTTCTCTAGAAGGTCGATGTAATTATTGATCATCTCTCAATCATCAATAAAGTGTTGTCTTAAAACAAGTACCTCAATCTTGTTTTTCAAGGTCTCACCACACCTTACATGCCTCTTGCTACCACTATTACTACCCACACCAGGTTAGCTTCACTTTTGCATGATGATTTGTGTGGTTTACTCCTCACCCAAGAAGCTTATCTAGAGATTGAAGAACAAGGCTCACAAAAAATAGCTACTTTTACCACCAACCATGTAGCCATATAGCCACACCAATCTCCCTTTAATTCCATTAGCAATTCAAGTGGATGCTTATCCACTAAGGTTAACCATGGATGCACACCTCATATCATGCCAGTTTCAAGTTCCACTGGCTGCTACCCAACGATAACCATCACAAAACATCATTTACCAAATTGGCTGCAAATTAGGTTACTTTACATGGCAGTGCTAATACAAGTATGTCCCATCTACCTTAAAGTCCAATATTAGCCTTTAAGGCCAACAAAGCCAACATGATATCCAAGCTAACATTGTCCATAAAGACCCTCAATAAGGCCCATTACCATTGGACCAAAATAAAATTGATTGTGTATTTGATTCTGAGGTAACAAACCATATTTCTCTAGATAATTATGATCTTGACCAACTCATCAAATATTATTGCAATCTAGTAGTTACTATGAGAGTGTAATGACCCTTCCAATGACTCACATAGGTAAGTTATTCAACTTTAGAAATTTCAATATTACTAATGTTCTTGTTGTGTCAAATATTGATGGTGGAATTTCCTTCTTCATTAACTTGATTTGCTAAGGATTTTTCATTTTTTTTTAAAATAATAAGGATAGTGCATTGAAAAAATTTATTAATACCAACAAGATTGGGTGTAACACAAAAGGTAGGGTATTTGCTAAAGTTTCTTGTGCCCTTTCCCATTCCTTTTGGGTGGGAACCCAACTAACTTGTAATGTTGGTCCTTTTTTTGCCCTATAATTTTGCAATGAAAACATTTTATAAATAAAAGGAAATCTTCTAACTTATGGCCCATCTTCTTCCAATGATGGCATGTGTCCTTATGGCCTATGGACTTAGAGCCCAAAATAGCATAAGTCAAGGCATAGTTAAAAAAGGTTGTTGTGGGTGCTACTATAAGTCAACTACATTAGGCCTCCCAGTGGGTCGAGTGGGATGTTAGGCATGGTGAAGCCCATGTGGTGAAATTGTAGTCGAAATGAGTAAACACATGGGCTTTTGGTAATCCGTATATGACTTGACAACATAGGAGTGATTGCATAAGATTGGAGAGCCTTGTCTACTTGAAATAATGTCGCACCATTATCCATCATCCCTGATGCCTTGGTTGTAGCATGACCACATGAAATTTAATGCCATCATTCCCTTTTATGAACCATTTTTATTGCATCAACAAGTTGGAATTTGTTCTCACTACAAAAGGCTCTTCATGTCTCTTAACCATGCTATAAAGTTGTTAACAAGAAGGTTTTTTTGGCACAATCATGCTCCTTCTAGTCTCATTTAGGGCTAAATAAAATGGATCACTAGGCTAAAAAATAATCACCTTTGCATGAGCTTAAGGTCATAGGCCCCACAAAGAGGTCAACCGAACCAATTGTTGTGTGGGACATGCACTTCATCATTGCTACTGCTAGCCACAAACAAGGGGCAAAGAGTGAATGCAAGGTATTTGTAAAAAGGTTATTGAAAAACAAATAACCAATCAATTGGAAAAGCCCTAGAAAAAAAGGATTCTGGAAGGTAATGGTCACTAGTAGAAATAGAGTAGCGAAAAATGCTAAGATAAGCTACAAATTAAAGCTAGGATAATAAAAAATCTAAAGGAAGAAGCTGGACTCACATGATAAAAAGTAAATCAACAGATGATCAAAATTAGTTTCCCAATACCAAACATAAATAAGCTTTCAAATACACTACACTATCTAGTAGTGTTTTCAAAACTTGGTCTTTGCTTGGGTTACCATTAAATTCGAATGGCCTCTTTCAATGTGCACAAGATAGCATTTTGAATGCATAAAGGTCACTATGAATGGCTGGTGAAGCAATTCAATCTATCTAATGCATCAATAATCTTTCAATCCCTCAAGAATGATGTCTTTAAACCCTTCCTTTACAAGTTCTTTTTGGTCTTTTTTAATGATATACTAATATTTAGTAGAACATTTGTAGCATGTCCAATTGGTGTTAGCCGTCCTAAGGAAACAATGGTTATTAGCCAAGAAGTCTAAGTGTGAATTTGGAAAAGAAAGCCTCGAATTTCTAAGGCATGTTATAAGCAAAGATAAGGTTAGCATGGAGCAGGACAAATTCCTAGTGATCCTAGATTGGCCAAGACCAACCACATTGAAGGCTATTTGGGACTTCCTTAGCTTTACAAGGATAGCAAGTGTTTTGTTCAGTAGTAGGGAATGTTAGCATAACCCTTTATTGATTTATTCAAAAAATGGGGGCTTTCCATTGGAATGACAAGTCCAAGACAACATTCAAGTTGCTCAAGTAGATCATGAGTTGGACACCTATGCTTAATTTACCTAACTTTTTTTAGCCAATCCATGTTAAGTGCAACGCCTCAAACATAGTGATTGGTGGTGTGCTCTCTTAGAAGCAAAGGCCAATTGCATTCTTTAGTAAGGCACTAACCGGGCAAAACATGCACTTGTTAGCTTACGACTATGAGATGATGGCACTTGTCCTTGCCATGCAAAAATGGCACATGATAACTCTATAGAGTTATTTTACCTTTTTTAAGCAATAAATAACTTTAATAATTATGAGAAAACATTTGAACTCCTTTTTATTTACCTAAATTTGTCTTGTTTATGTAGCACAAGGAGGCATGGAGAAAAAGGATAAACATGGAGAACCTGATGCTTATTGTGTGGAAAAATAATAATATCAAGATCAAGAGAGTCAAGATGGGCTTAGGCTTTGGATGATTGTTATTAGATTTTCTATTGTTGTTGGGTTTTTTAAATAAACAGAAAACCCAGTCATGTTAGGAATTCAAATCCCAATTAATTTAGGAGTTCAAAACCCAATTGTTTTAGGTATTCAAAACTGACTTCTACTGAGATAAGGTCTAAACCCAAAACTCTATTTAAGAGAAGAGAAGAAGCAAAAGAGAAGGAGGAGGAAATTAAGAACAACTTAAGAAAGAGGCCAAGAATTCAAGGTTTTCTTGAAGAGAAGACTTCTTGTTCTTGGATTCAAAATGCCTTCTTTGTTTCCTATTATTGTTCTTCCTCATTATTTCTTTATGTTTTAGTTTACTTTTGTTAGAGTTATGATGTAACCTAATTATGATAGTATGAATCTTATGATTATTATGTTTTGCAAGATATTTTATTTATGTGAAGTTACATGTTACTGTGTTTAATGCTTTTAAGTGATTAGCTACCACTTGAATGATATGATTTGCATATTTGAGACCAGCAAGAGATGATATGCAGTTGCTTCTTATGATGTGTAACCATAAATTAAATATGGATAAACATATATCATATTATTTATGTGACTTTCGGTGTAAACTGGGAATATTCATAGACCCTAATGTATTTGGTTTGTTTCAATTCACATATAGAGATATAGTGAATTAATGAACTAAGTAGGTTTGCTATACCTAGACATAGGATAGTAAATAAATTAGAAAGTTCCGCCATCACATAGATATTATCCCTCTTGCAAGCATAAATAATCAATACTAATACCTAGTAATTATGGTGAAATCATATACTCTAACATATTTCATATATTTAGTTTTCTTAGATTTAGTTAGTTAATCTATCATCTATCATTTGAATTTGTTAGATAAATTCTAGGAGTTATTTACCATTAGTAATTAGTTGGTTTAGTAATCACCAATCTCTGTGGGACGATATCTTTCTTATCATTCTATTACTTATTTGACATGTTCACTTGCATTTATAATTTCACCGAACAACACACTACCTTCCAAGATAAGAGTTTGTGGTGTGCATGGATCAACAAGCCTTGAAGCACCTTTGTGACCAGCATATCACCATTCCTAGTTAGCAAAGGTGGTTATCTAAATTAATTGGGTTTGATTTTCATATTAGGTATAGGCCAAGAAAACAAAATGGAGCTGCCAACGTCCTTTCTTAACATTATGAAGGCTTGAATGATGAGGTTGCTTAACCTTTATTTTTGCTTTACAAAATAAAGGAGTCAAATGAGGAGGGCATCATAAACTTTAGTTCTCCCAGGGAGAACTTTGAAAAGTCAACAAGAGCTAACATAGTAATAAGCTCCAATAAGTGCAACAACATGACCCAAGAAGTTTACATAATACATCATGCTTTCTAGATGACAAACATGTGGGATCAGTTAAGGCACACAATGTAGACACATACCCTAACAATGACCCAATTAACTTTGCTAAGAAGGATGATGTGACATTATGGGTAGTTTTAATGTTGATACTTTTGTGGGCATAATTGATCAGGGTAGAAACACATGAGAAACTTAACCATTTAATGGACAAAGTGCAACAACGAGAAGAGGAAGTGCCATAGGAGTACAAATCAAGCATCCTCTTCTTTAAGATGATTCCCACCATCTTAAAAGAATTTTATGGCAATACCTACAAAGGTTATTTTAAATAGAACCAAGGCTTTGCTTAGTGTTCTATTGAAGGTGATTGGGGAATAGTTTAAGGGAGTTCAACAAATGTTACTAGATCTACCTAGAGTAAAAAGCAACAAACCAATCTCCAACAAGGTTCCTCCAATTATTATGATTCTAGGCCATACCTGGATTGAAATCTCCATGGATTTCATTAATGATCTTCCATCACCACAAGGTAAAAATTCCCTATTTGTGGTAATTGATAAATTGTCCAAATCTGCTTGCTTTATGCCTTTGGTACACCTTTACACCACATCTACTATCATCAATATCTTTTTCAATGAAAATTTCAAATTCTATGGGCTTCCTCATAGTATTGTGTGTGATAAGGGATTGATTTTCACTAATGTCTTTTGGACAAAACTGTTCCATTTAACACTAGCTTTAACAATAGCATAGCTTACCACCCATAGTCGGATAGGCAAACGAAACCCACCAACAAACCCATAAAAATGTACCTACGATTCTTTATGGATAGGAAGCCTAAGCAATGGATGAAATGGTTATCATGGGTTGATTTTTGTCATAATACAAGTGTGAATAGTAGCATAGGGATGACCCCTTATAAGGATGTCTATGGACAAGCTCCTTTAACCCTCCTTCCATATTCTAGGCAAGATAACCTTGTAACTCCTCCACAATGAGTTAAGGCAGAGGGATGAGCTTTTAAAAATTCTTTAGGATCACCTAGTAGTGGCTCAACAACATATGAAGCATGTTTATTATAGGAGGCATCGTGAAGTTGAATTTTTGGTAGGGGATAATGTGCTACTTAAATTGTAGCCATATCAATAAGCCTCAATGCTAATGCACAGGTCACTCAAATTGTCACCATGCTTCTACTATTTGTATAAGCTAATTAGCAAATTTGGGAAGGTCGCTTATCACCTACAACTTCCTCAATCATCTTGCATCTATATTGTTTTTCATGTTTCTTAATTAAGGAGGAATTTTGGTCATACAAAGGAGGTACTAACCAAACTTCCTAAGGGGTTAAACACAGATGGAACCCCCACTACTATTCTAATGGAGATTTTAGACCACCATCAACATCATCAAGACCCTAAAATCTTAGTCAAATGGCAAGGGCTGCCTCAAGAGGAGGCCCTTTGGGAGGATCTTCCCCAACTACAATAGTGTTTTCTTGACTTAGACCTTAAGGACAAGGTCTAAATCAAAAGGGTGCACCTATTACAATTCAACCTTTTGCTTCTTATGTTTAGAGTCCATAAGAAAAATCAATCTTAGGATGGAAAGGTTACTTTTTTGGTTATTCCTTTTCCTTACATTGTTGTTTAGTGCTAGGCATACCCTTAAGGTATGAAGGTTATGATGGATAACAAGGTTATTTGGTGTAAGTGGTTTGGGAAACTTGTTGTAATGATGTCTTAGGTAAATAGTGTGCCCTTTTTGTTAATGCGTACTCAATCCTTTGCATGGGAAATAGGTACTCTAAGTTGTATTTAAGCATGACCCATGATGAATGAAGCAAGCTTTTGAATACCAACATTTGTGTAGGAGGTTGGCTCCCTTAAATTTAGCAAAGTTTCTCTCAACTAATCATTAGAGGGTGATTAGGTAAGAGATGTGTCAATTTTTTTCTGGGTGATTAGCCAATTAACCATCTTGAAACCTAGGGTGTTACGCAATAGCATTATAGCTCATCACTGATTTCAAAGATAGGGAGCAAACTAATGACAACTTGAATTGTTGATGCCATCTAGGTTTATCAAAAAAGCTTTTAAGATCCAATGGATAGCCAACAAAAGAAAAAATGATAGCTTGAAATGTAATTATCTTTGCCATAGGAGAAAAGGTCTCTAAATTGATGCCTTTTGATTGGATAAAACTTTTGGCCACTAAATAGTTGTTATATTTTATGTTCTTAACTATCAAGTGCTTGATCTTATACACTTACTTACAACTAATGAGATGAAGCCTAAAAGAGAAGTGAAACTAGATCTCATGTATAATTTTCCCATAAGGCTCCAAAAGCTTTATCCATGGCTATGATGAAGAGCAATAATGGATGGGAGTAATCAAGTGGCTATATTGAAGACAAAAGCCATCAAGGGAGGAAAGATGGAGAAAGGGTAAAGAGTCTTGGAGAAGGTTAATAGTAAAGTAGGGCAAAGATAGTCTGCCATCTAGATAGGTGGTAGGTGTGGAAAAGTCAACCATAGGTATGAGTGAAGGCTCTAAATGTGATGGTGGAGAAGGCACCAAGATGGATCTCAAGAAAGCTTGGAGAGGGTTGGGGATACTTAGCTAAGACATAATGCATTAAAGGTAATGGTGTGAGTTAACCCAAAGGCGTATATCCATAGTCATGAAGAACTATGCCATCACTCATTAGGCTAATAAATATAGTAATTGTGATAAAGAGAAGGTTAACCTATAAGATGCAATAAGTTGCCTAAAAGGAAAACATTTCCTAAGGAGTTTAATGTTTTTATATCATCTTGACAACCAAAGATAGTAAGATGATTTACAAAAAATGGCTGACAATAAACCATCTCATAGGGAGTGCAATGAGAAAGTTGGGCATAAGCAAATGGTTAATAATATAGTGATGAAGATACATTCTTTCTAAAAATGAGAAGGAACATGGGCCTAATATATCAAAGTTCAAGTGACAAAAATGATTTCAATATTTACATTTAAAACTCCATTTTGTGATGTGAGTAAACCAAAGTATCTTAAGTAGAATGCCATTAAAGGCTAAAAGAAAACTTATGATGAGGAAAGGAACATAATGCTACTAAGCTATCAACCATAGATTAAAGCAAAAAAAAAAAAAAAAACAATGACAAAAACTTGATTTTCAAACCAAAGTAGAAAAGTCGATATGACATGTAAGAAATCATAAATTATAGTTAAAGAGTAACATGATACATCATGATGGAGTCTAATGTGGAACCACACATCACAAAGTTAGATCTAGAATCAAAGTGCTACAAAATTTTGGTTGAAATCACCGACCAAATCTGTTTTACAAGTAGGCAAATAGGAGTTGCAAACATGTGGTGAACAAATGAGTTTACCATTTGCTAAAGATGTTGCTGGGGCAAGACGTCAAGGTGTCTATATCATAAATCGTATATGAATAAAATTAAGATCACAAGCGTTATTTTGACCAACATTACACAAAAGAAGTCCAACTAGGAACAGTAAACGAGAAAGACTATGGGGAAGTAAAGATAATACAACCCTCGATTGTATGGTCCCAACATAGGTAAAAATTAGAAAAATAATATAGCAACATAGTTATTTACTTTTTAGGTTAATTTGAGTACCATTATGCAACTGTATTGACAATACATGTATCACAAGAATAATATATATGCAAGTAATGCAAATCACAAACAAAAAGAGCATATTTGCACTTAAATCTACACATGATCATAAGTACTTTGCTCTCAAAGAGTCACCTTATTTATTCCTATCCCTTTCTTTTTTCTGGCAAGCTAAACCAACTCTTCCATGGCCAAAGGCTTAGATTCTACAATCAAGGATCCCTTTTACTTATTTTCTAGGTAATATCACCCATAAGCTAAAGCTCTTCAATGATGGAAATTATGATATTTGGAGAAAATAAGTGAAAAATCAAATCAAAGCCAAGAAGAAATGAGGTTATGTTGATGAACATCCTCTCACCCAAAGACAAAATGAGGCAAATCAACTTGGTCATATAATCACAAGTATTTAAGAGACACTAGTTTCTTCTTAGTAGATGGTCCTATGAATTGAGCAAGTGCAAGTAATCTACACATGCTGCCTTTTAGTCTAGATTATCAATTTTACCATTATCCTTCAATAATCATTCTTATTTAGTTGGCATAAGGGATTCTATTGGTAGATTTTTAAAAGTTGATAATCATATATTATTCTTGGAAAACTCCATGTTTGCTATAATATGTGTAGAGATAGATACATTTAAGTCTTTGCTAGATAGGATTCACTTTAATGCTTTTGAGGAAGACAGGAAGTGGCAAAAAGTTGCCTACACAAAGCCTAATTATTTTTGTACGTTTTTCCACTTACAAGGACATGATGTGTCCCTATGTAAGAAGAACAAGCTTAAAAGGATAGGCAAGAGAAACTTAAGGATAGGTCAGAAAAGTACAAACAAGGTAATGAAACACTTATCCTTTAAGTAAAGGGAAAGGAACACAAATTCAAGAGGCTAAGAATCTATGGTTTGGAAAATAAAAGGATATACAAAAGTGTTATATGCCTTGGTAATCTCTAAACAAGTAGTTAAACCCTTTGTCTCTAATGATGGGATTGTCCTACTTGAAAATAAAATGGACGTTCTCTATGTAGATGAGAAGGAAATGAAGTGATATTTTACGAATCCTCTCAAGAGGTTCAAGTTGGAGGAAAAGAAATTAAAGAAAGGTATGTTAAGCATAGTTCTTCCAAGCACATTGAGATAGACAATGCATTTGTTATTTTGGTGCACCTTATGTTAGCCTAATTTTTGTTAGGCTTACTAATGTCGATTTATATTAATGAATTCAAGATTGGTCTAATAAAGTGAGGCATATGGGTTTTTAAGAATTAGAATATAGAATGGCTAATGTGGGTCGTGGCTTACCAACTAGGGCTATGATGAATGGGCCTTTTGGTAGCACATAAGGATTGGGCTAAGTCCTATCTTCTAGCTCACAATATATAAAGAACCATATGGATTTGTGAGGTGAATCACTTTGAAAAGCCATCTCCCTTTTAGTTGTCTCATCACACCAGTGTACTATGAGCAAGAATAAAGAATATGTACCAAACTTGAAGATCATATTCTGCATTTGTGAATCTTCATAAGGGATAAGAAGAATGGTATGTTTTCTTTATTTCTCATCTAATTATCTTTTCATAATGTTTGCTTGGTGTTTTAGATGTGACTATATGGATCCTAGGTTTTCTATCTCATTGGAGATTGATTAAATCCTTACATGTGGTATTATAGCCATCGTAGATTAGGTCTGAAATCTAAAAAATTATTTTTCTTGGGTTTTTTTTTCTTGGTTTTTCAAAATTTCTTTGTTTTTTTTTTTTTTTTGGGGGGGGGGGGGGGGGGTTTGTATCGACAAAACCTAAAATTTGAAAAAAAAATCCTAAATTCTCAAATCAAACCAAATTCAAACAAATTTGGATCTGATTGAGCTTTTTTTTTTTTTTTTTTGCAATTGCTAGTGTTATCATTGTAAAAATGAGTAGATTGACAAATCTAGATGTTGATTAGATTCTTTAATCTCATCTACAAAAAAAGTTTACTAGTTGTTTTGCAAAATTTGAATCAATCTCCTTGTTTCTTGGTTTTGGGAATTAATTGGCATAAATAAGACATTTTTGGCCATTGTCTAGCAGCTTTGTGTTACTTTTGGTGGCCAATTCATGCAGAAATGTATGGATTAACAAATTTTACAAATGAATTTGTTCACAATTCATTCGGGTCCTTTTCAACCCAAGCAACAAGTTTTAACTCGATTCATTAATCAACTTGATCGAGATTTGAGTCAACCTAATTCAACGCACTAAAGTCAACCTAGCCCACATAAGTCAGCTTGATCCAGCCCACTTTAGTTAGCCTAGTTCAACCCACTCAAGTCAGCTCGACTTGGCCTAAGCAAGTTAATAAGTTAACCCATTTGGGTCAATAGGTCAACGGGTCAACCCAATCTAGTCAAACTTGGTCAATGGTCAACAATTTCTTCAATGGTCAATGAGTCAACCCAATTTGGTCAACACAAGTTGACTAGAATGCTTGTGGTGGTGCGTGAAGGCATGTGCATGATCCAATTTGAATGTGATTTTGACTAATGCATGTGTTTTTTGATATGGAACATTTTGATATATGGCTTTATATGTTTTAAGCTTGAGATTAGTTGGTTTTAACTAATTAAAGTTTATGAAGCTTGTTAGTTTAAATATTGATTTAATTTTAATATGCCTTGTGATATAATTTAGTAAAGATATCATGTTGAATTAGATTTAACTACAAAGTAGTCTAGTGAATATACATTATTGTTTTAGCATATTTAGCACATTAATTTGTATGCTAAATATAGTAAGTTTATATGTAGCATGCATTTAGTTAATTCTTTAATATTATTGTTATGGAGAATGTGCATAATTATTTAGCATATTATAAGTCATGATTTAGCATGCTTAATGTTATAATACAAATATATAATTATAGCATGCATTTAGCTAACACTCATTGTAGTTGTTTAATGTGTAATTTGGAAACAAAAAGTGCCCCTAGTCTAGTAAGTACAAATTACATACTATGGATTGTGAGTTACATAAAGTATATTTCATAATGTAAGAGAATTTCATGCTTTGATTAAGTTATGACTACCAAAGTGGCACTTCTTAATTGGATTGTGGGATATCAATCTCATGAAGTGAAAGGATGTCTCTAGTTCTAATGTGTAGTCTTACTCCCAAAGGAAGTGGAATTTGGAGGGATACATAGTCTAAACATGCATGAGTCTAGACTAATTGGATTGATCTATACACCCAAAGGTGGTAGATTATAAAAATTAGAAGATTCTTATTTCCATTACTATGTAGAGATTTTACAATTACATGTCATCTATTTTTTCCAAAGTTGTTTACATGATAGTGTATGTGAACTTTGTTATGATATATTCATATGATTTTAGTTCATATCATACTCACTTTATTGACCTTGTGTTGATTTTAATTTAGTCACCTTGTTTGTCAACAAAAAACCTTAATTATGTTTCATATGGAGTCTTTGCTTTTGAAGAAGAGGGAAGACATGAAGTTTTTAATAAATATGGCATATGTAGGTTTTGCCTATATGGATAAATCAATTGATCATATTGATTAAAGTAGTGAAGATAATAAGTTAGTACATACTAAATGTTGAAGAATTATTACATTTATATACTATCCATGAAAAGGTCAACTTAGAATCAATATAAGGTGATTTATTTATCGATTACATTACTAAGGAATTTATGAATTAAGTGGCATTAAGGTACTTTGCCTCATTAAATACTCTTATTAAAATTTTGCTTTATTCTTTTGAAGCTTGATGGTTATAAAGATATTGAAAACCATATTAGGAGGTTGATGGATTATCAAACCAATTTTTAATATCGATAACAGGTAAAGGTCAAAATCTAATACTTATAAAGGTACTAACAACACCATTAAGGATTTTGAATTAATTTAGCAAAGTGCTAGGGGTTAAAAGAAAATATTTTAAGGAGGATAGTGATAATTACTTCTTATGTAAGAAGAAAGGTCACATGAAGAAAGACTGTAACAATATAAGACTTGGTCATTAAAGTGTAAGGCTAAAAATGATAGTTCTTTGGCATTTATTTATGAATCTGATTTATCTTAAGCCCCATCTAGTTCTTAGTGGCTAGATATTGGTATAACTAATAATGTTGCTTTCACCATTCAGGGATTCATAAATAGAGATAAACTAACATTTATAGAAGTTATGAGAGATAATATTTTAATTCTAAATTCTAATTTTTTCAAATGATATTGAAAAATACTTTCTTTAAACAATTTTTGAAGGAATTACATTTCAATCTTTAGTTTTGGACAAGTGTAGTAACTTTTTTAAAATAAAGATTTTTATGGTTGGTTGTCAATTTAAATAAAGTTAGTTACTGCATTTTGTCTTACAAATTATATAGATGGTGTCTAGCTCCTCATGATATCTATCTTTTTTAGATGTTGAGAAAGATATTCCTGAAAGGTATCTATCTAAAGAGTAATCTTACACATTATGGCATAAAAGTTTTGGTCACATCTCTAGTAAAGAAAGTAGAACATTGATATAATTTAACATTCAACCTACTCTTGAAGGTGATCTAGAGACCTATGTAGACTGTGACAAAGGCAAATTAACCAATATAAAAAATTGGTTTGTAGTACATTGTTTTGACCTATTGGAGGCCATACATATTGAAATTAATGAGCCCTATATAGTAACACTAGGTAGAAATTTCTATTTCAACATATTTGTAAATTGTTTGAATCTTTTAAAGAAATTGAAACTCCTTAGGATGGTAGTTGAGAAACAATTGAGAAAGAGTATTAAAGTTTTCATATATGATTGGGAGGTGAGTATTATGGTAGACATGGGATGCTAATTAGTTTAAAGGCCCATTTACAAAAAGGATTCTAAGTGAATCAACCAATTTGCATGCCTAGGACTCCAAAGTAGAATGGTGTAGCCAAAAAGTGTAATTATATTCTCATGAATTTGATGGGGATTATGGTTTATAAGACTAATTTACATAGTTTCCTATGAGAAGAAGCTTTGAAAATACCACTTCATATCTCTAGATATGAACCTACTAAAGTTATTTCACTAATTCCTTTTAAGTTGTGCACTTAAAGTTTACCCAATCTTAAACATCATAAAGTGTTAGATGTTTTACAAAATAAAGTTGTTCAATTAGAAGTTATTTCTACAAAAGTAGGAATAAAGGAATAAAGGAATAAATTTATTTTGAGATAAAGTAATTTAGTATCTTACTTGGATCATTTAAAGGGGAATTGGTTTTAAAACCTCAACAAAAGGTTCAAAAATTATGAAGTTATATACAGTAAAGTTGTAAAGCTTCTAGAGCTCAATATGGTAAAGTAAGATATATATAAAGCTTATGGCATTAAAGCAAAAACCTACTAAGGTAACTGAACTAGTTATTGGCATAGTCCTAAATAAGATCCCACAAGTCTAGAATCTTATTATGGTGTTTTTGTTTTAGTGGTTCCCTAGGTAAAGGAGATTGATTGTTTGTTCATATTATTTGGTCTTTTAAATGACTATGACATTGATATCATGGTGGACCCCATTACTCATAAGGATGTTATTTCTAGTCCTTAATTAGATTTATGGTTAGATGCAATGAGTGATGAAATGCAGTTGATGAATCATAATGGTATTTGTGATTTTATAGAATTATTAAGAGCAAATGGATACAGGTAGTCTAAAAGAGCTTCTATAAGGAAGGTTGAGAGGTCTAAAGTTACATTAGATGTTAAGAGATTTGCTCTAAGAGAATAAATATACAATTACAAGACTTTCTCACTTATTTTTGAAAGACTTCTTTGTGTTGGAAAAAGATATGTTTTGTTGTGACAAATTTTGTTGCTAATTGTATATAAATGTTTTTCATATGCTTATATGCAAAATAGAATTAAAAGAAGTAAAAGGTATGCAAATTATAATATCAACCAATGATATTATAAAGTAGCCAATTTCCTACATCCTAATATATTGCAACCTTATTCAAGTTCTAAAAGAATACTTCTTGAACAATAACAAGAAAAGGAGAAAATATAAGTTATATGGTATTCGTATTAAAAAGAATGTGATGCAGGTTTTTATATTATTGCAAGGAGTTTATGCAAAAGTGGTCCAATTTATATGATAAGCTCTAATGATGAGCTTATGCTAACATAAGCCTAGTCCAAGAAGCTAAAGCCTAATTTGAAAAGCTTAAGCTTGATCCAAGAAGCTCAAGCTCATGAGAAACAAGTTGGTCTAAGCCTACGAGATGAAGACTGATCCAGGCCCATAACTCATAAGCCTGGTAAAGCACTTAATAAAGAACGTGCCGCATTCACTAAAATAGTGGCATTCAACTAAGGGTCGAGTGCCCTAACTCGTTTTGTGCAATTAGAAGCCTTAGGTTCTAACTCATTCAAGATAGTGAGAGAAGTTGTCCTTTTTACAACCGCATGTCCACATCCCAATGGGAAGATTTGCAAAAGGGATGATCAATTGTGTGAAAACCTATTCAAAATGAGCATGTGATGATTAAGGGTTTGATTTGAAATCCTAAGTGATTGAATCGTCTAATTCTCAATGGGAAGAACCCTCTAATGTTGTCAGGTTTGATAGAAACCTCAAATTAGCATCTTTAATTTAAATCTCTTATAAAAGTATATGTTCTACGATTCAAAAAGACAATCTTGAACGAAATTGTTATGAAATTGAGAGAAGAAATCAAGAATGATCTATATATTGAAAATTTGCAAAAAGCTTTGGTGATACTCCTTAAAGATTATCTTCTTGTGTTTATATACTCTTGTATACAGTTGTTTTTATGTTGATTGAACTTTGATTATTATTTGCACATAAACTTTGTTATAAATCTAAAACCTTAATTTGCTAAAATTTAAGGGTTTCATGATTAGAGCTTGGATTAGTATTCTATATCTTGAATGAACTCTCTGATTAGCAATATCTCTCATAAACTATATATTATTTGGGGATATGCTCTTGTAACAAGGTTGAGACAACCTTTGATTGTGACCTTAAATTTCTATGATTCCTTTGAGAAGGAATTGGAAAGATTAGGAGAACGTTTTCTTTGAATCAATGAGTAAATTAGACTTTAACTAGTTGGGTTGAAGGAGGAAGAGGGTGGATGTAGGTGTGAGTGCCAAAACACCGTGGTAAATCTTGTGTTTGTGATTACTACTTGTGTTTGAAATTTATATTGGTACTTAGTGTTGTGTTTGAAAAATTGACTTAATTAGAAATAAGCTAAACAACCAATTCAAACCCCCCCTCCTTCTTGGTTGGCCATTATACCAAACACTTTGGAGTAATCATGATTTAATAGCTCATGTTGATAAGGAATTACACCAAATGGACATGAAGACCATTTCATAATGAGGAGGTTTATGTGTGATCCAATCTTAGGGTTTTGTAATATATAATACATATGAACTTATGTGTAAACATAAAAAATAAAAAAATAAAAATTACAAACTCAAGTAAGCTTTTCAATAGTGGTACTTGAAGTATGATAATTTTATATCTTATGGTGGTACTACACTAAATAGAATAGATTTTTATACATGAACATATACTTAGTTCAGTGGGAGTATACCAATGTGGATGATGTCTTGCTTGCAAGCAATGATCAAAGGTTACTTCATGGGACAATATAGTTGTTTGTGAATTCATAAGAATTGTTATCGATGATTATTGAGTCTTTCTCAAAAGGCATATGTTAATAATATTTTATAAAGGATTCATATGGAGGATTGCATACCTAGGAATGTTCTTATTCTTGAAGGTAATAAACTGAACTTATTATAGTACTTTAAAAGTAAAGTAAAGAAAGAGTCAAGAAGCAAATGTAACATACTAGTGCATTAGGAAGTACCATGTGTGCTCAAGTTTGCATTAGGCCTCACATTATTTTTAATAAGATTTTTGGATAACTGTCAATAAAACTTTGATCAAGATTATTGGATTGTTATCAAAAGCTTTTAAAGTACTTAAAAGATAAATTTTATATTTTGACCTATAGATATGTAGATAACTTATAGCTAGTGGAATACACAAATTTAAACTTTGTAAGTTGCAAGAATAATAATTGAAATCTACATCAAGATACTTCTATGGTAGGTAGGACAATGTCATGAAAAAGTGCAAAACAGAAACTAATGACTTCTTTAATTATGTAGGAAAAATTTGTAGCATATGCTATAGGACAACTACTCAAGTTATTTGTCTAAAGAACCTCATTAAGGTGTTGATAGAGTTTAATTTCTTTGTTAGATCTATCAAGTTATATTGTGATAATAAAGTTGTTTTGTTGTTTAATAACAACGTTAAACATATCACCTAGTCTAAACAAATAGAAATCAAATATTTAACTATAAAGGACAAATTTAAGGTAGGTGACATCACAATTTAGAATATTGTTACAAATGTTATGTTTGCATACCCACATATTAAAGCATTGTATTTTTATAGACATGTCATCAAGTTTGCATTTGAATTGATTTACTGATAGCTTTATTTTGTATAGAGTTATTTTGTTTACTTTAAGTAATATATGATTAGTATTTTTACAATTATATTTGTATTCATTTATATTTATGCATATTTTGTTGTTTTACTTAGTAAACTCAAAATAAAAGAAAATAGAAGAAAAGAAGCAGCAAAGGAATGGGAAAAAAAAAAGAAACAGAGAAGGAAGCAATTGTCTAAACATTGTGTGGTTGTGAAGCAAGCAAAAGGAAAAGAGAAAAAAATGTTTAAGTGAAACCCACATGGAAGGAAAAAGAGAAAAGTTAGGGGCTTCTATTGTCAGATGATTATCGAGAAAAATAAAGAATAGGGAGAAATAGTTGGGCATTTTTGTCGAGAAAGAGAGATGTTGGAAAAAGGTGCATTTTGTTGTAACAAAATATTGGTTGCATATAATATTTGTATAAATGTTTTTTCATATAATTATGTGCAACATTGAACATCAAGGAAGTAAAAGATGTGCAAATTACAATATCAATAAATGATATTATAAAGTAGCCGGGTTCTTACATTCTTCCATAAATTGACCTCATACAATGGCTTGAGAGATATTTTGTATGAAATAGAGCTAAAGAAATATTTGAATATTTGAAGGAAAAAATGATACTTGGATTTATGTAGTTGTAGGTACACGTGAATCAAGAATCATACTATGAAGGCCAAACATTGAAATCATAATACTTGATTTTAGTTAATTGGTCCATGCTTAAATAAGGATCATTCTTCAAGTGGATCAAGTCCTTAGGAAGAACTAAGCCCACAAGCTAAGCTAAGCCCATAAGACTTAGCTCGCATGTTGTCTCAATAAGTAGCTGCAACATCGTTTCACTTAAGAGTTATTCTCTTAAGTCATCGCGATGTGAAAAGAGATCAAACCCTAGAATCACTGAGACACCAAGTCGCCTTCTCTCGCCTCACTCTCTCTATCACTGATTCTCCAACAGGAAGAAAATTGAAATGATGGTGTTATCAGAATGGGTATAAAGATAATTAATTGCCATTTGTATTACTATTTGATGGAGCTTTTATCAAGTCTCTACAAAAAAATTGCAATGGGCATCTCAAGTTTGAACAGAAACCCTAGAAAGCTTGTTTGCTTCATATCTTTTATAAAGAGATGTTCTTAAGAGTTCTTGGAAGCTTTCTAACAAAATCTGGTTGAAAGATTGAGAAAATATTTAAGCTTATACACTCACAGCATTCTTCATTAATCTGAAAAGAAAGTTTGAATATTCGGTGATATTCTTATACTTTTATATTCTTGTGAATATTCATTGTTAGATTAAGTTGTTTATGTGCTAATTAAACTCAAATTATTACTTGCACATAATTTGGAAATTTGAAATCCTAACTTTGTAAAAAATTGGGGTTTCATGATTAAAGCTTGAATTGAGTTTGTATATCTTCAATTAGCTTTCTGATAAGCAATATTCCTCATAAATATTACACATTTGAGGACTTGCTATTGTACTAAGGTTGGTTCAACCTTTTTATTGTAACCATGGATCATTTTACTCCTTAAGGAGGAGTTGGAAATTGTAGAAGAGTGTTTTCTCCTAGCTTTAAAGTAAAGTAAACTTCAACCAGCTATATTGAAGGAGAAAAGGATGGAAGTAGTGACAGCTGAACCACTGTGTAATCTTGTGTGCATTTCTCTTTCAGTCTACTTATTTGGTTGTTTGATCTTGATATCTTTGAATGCTTGATTTGAGTACATGAAAATCAATTGAATCCAAAAGTAGGAAAACAAACCGAGATAACCAATTCAACACCCCCCCTGTCTTGGTTAGCCATTAAACCTTACAATTGGTATCAAAGCTAGGTTATGTGATTTTTTAAAGGCTTAACATCCTAGAGTAAATCCATTTAAATGGCTATAGAGAAAGGAGTAGCTGTCACGAGGTATAATAAACCACCATTGTTTGATGGGATTAATTATATACACTAGAAGCAGCTAATGCAAGTATTTATCGTTGGTCAAGATCCTAAAGCTTGGCAAATAATTAGAAAGGGTACTACACTACCCGAAACTGATGAATGGAGTAAAAATGAAGCTAAAATCATAAGGGTTAATGCTAAAGCTATGAATGTGATTTTTAATGGGTTGAAAGCTCATGAATTTAACAAAGTATCTTCTTGCCTCACCGATAAAGAGACATGGGAAAAGCTAGAAGTCATCTATGAAGGTACTAAGAAAGTAAAGTCATCTAAAGTTACCATGCTTACTCATGATTATGAATTTTTTTCTATCCATGATTCTAAACCTATTAGTGATATGTTTGGTAGATTCATTGAGATAGTTTCTAAACTTAAGTTGCTAGGAAAAACCTACACAAATGAGGAAATGGTTAGGAAAATGTTAGTGTCCTTACCCAAGAGTTGGGATCCTAAGAAGATGGCCATAAAGTAAGCTCATGATCTAGATAGCTTGACCTTAGATGATCTGTTAGGATCATTAAAGACTTATGAAATGTAATTACTAAAAAGAGTAAGAGAAAAAGAGAATAGGAAGTCACTTGCTCTAAAGGTAGAAGTAGAAAAGAATGAAGAGATAGAATCTAAAAGTGATAAGGTTGCTCTAATAGCAAGAAGGTTTAGAAAGTTCCTAAAAAAGGGTTTAGGAAAAAATATGGGACAACCTAGGAAGAAAGAAACATATGATTCTAGGGATAACTTGTGTTTTGAGTGTAGAAAACTCGAACATATCAAGGCTGATTGTCTTCTACTTAAAAAGAATAACAATAAAGGTAAGAAAAAGGCAATGTTACTGCCTAGGATGATGAAAGTTCTTCATCAGAAGAGGAAGAACAAGAAGAAGTTGCTCATCTTTGCTTAACCACAAATGCAATCTCAAAAGAAGAACTTAAGGTAAATGATTCTGAACCAAAAGTTGATCTAAATGGTGATATAGAAACTGCTTTCATTAATTTGGTTGAATATGCAAACAAAATAAAGTATAAATACAAAAAATTGAAAGGTAAATATACCTCTAAAAAGGCTGAATCTATGATTGATAAATCTATTGTAGTTCTATCAGCACCGATTAATTGTGCAAGTTTTGATGCATCCAAGAATATATCCATGAAATATGATACATGCTTTATAACTTATGCATGTTTTGTTTCTGAATGTAGGCATGCTGATATTGTAGGAAATGTTTGCATGAATAGAGATTTAGAAATTCTTAACTTGTGGATATGTGAACTAGAAAAAGAAAAATTAGACATACAAGCTAAGTTAAATAATACCACCTTATTGTTAAATAAATTTACAAAAGGAAGTAACATGCTAGATAAGATGTTACAATCACAAAGAGATATTTTTGATAAAGCTGGTATAGGATATAATTCATATAAGAACTCAAAGTCTTTTACAAAATTTTTTGATAAAAAGGATTGTACATTTTTGCTGCATCATAAATGTTCTTATTACAATTATATTGGTCATTTGTTTGATACATGTCCTATTAGACTTAGGAAGTCATACAAGGTTAAAAAAATTTGGATGCCTAAAGGTGTCAATAGTTTAGAGACAACTAACATCCATGGACCCAAAGAAAAAAGGGTACCAAATACTTCAACAAACATTTTTGTCTCTGCAGGCCTTGAGTGTAAATATAGATAACAAGAAATGCAAAGAGCTATGGATTTTGGACAGCGGTTGTTCCCGACATATGATTGGGATGATGGAGCTTTTCTCAACACTTGAGTTGAGGTCTAAAGGCACCGTGCCTTTTGGAGATAACTCCAAAGGAAGAATCAAGGGTATAGGCACAATAGGTAACCCGAAAACCCTTATTATATATGATGTGTTGTATGTTGATGAGTTAAAGTTTAACTTGTTAGGCATAAGTAAGTTTTGCGACAATAATTTCAAAATTAGATTTGGAAAAGAACTTTGTCTTGTTGAAAATATTGAAAACAATGTGAGAATTGTTGGAAAAAGAAAAGATGATATTTATGTGCTTGATCTTAGTAAATTAACAAATGAACACACATGCTTGATTGTTAATCACAATGTTGATACATGGTTGTGGCATAGAAAACTTGGACATGCTAGTTTAAGGTTGATAGAAAAACTATTCAAGAATAGTTTAGTTAAAGGATTACTGGAATTAAAATTTGATAAAAAGAAAATGTGTGATGCATGTGCAAAGGGCAAACATACCAAAAGTAGCTTTAAATCAAAGCAAATGGTGTCTAGCTTAAGACCTTTAGAATTGATCCATATGGATCTCTTTAGTCCTTTGAGAATGGCTACTATAAGTGGTAAATACTATGCCTTAGTCATAGTAGATGATTATACAAGACATATATAGGTATATCTACTTGCTAGGAAAGATGAAGCATTCAAGAAATTTGTTGATTTTTCTAAAATGATTTAAAATGAAAAAGATCTCACTATTATTAAGATTAGGACAGATCATGGTGGTGAATTTGACAATCACCTATTTGAGAAATTTTTCTCCAAAAATGGTATTTCTCTTAATTTTTCAGCACCTAGAACACCGCAACAAAATGGTGTTGTAGAAAGGAAAAATAGGACACTTCAAGAGATGGCTAGGACTATGATGTGTGAGTATAATCTTCCTAAACATTTTTGGGGAGAAGCTATAAATACAGCTTGTTATTTTTCAAATTGAGCATTTTTAAGACCAATCTTGAAAAAGACTCCATTTGAACTATTCTTTGGAAGAAAACCTAACATTTCATACATTCATGTATTTGGAAGTAAATGATTTATATTAAACCATGGTAAGGAGTCACTAGGGAAGTTAGATTCCAAAAGTGATGAGGCCATATTTCTTGGATACTCTTATACCAGCAAGGCATATAGAGTTTTCAATAAAAGAACTCTAGTGGTAGAAGAATCATTCATGTACAATTTGAAGATGATTCTTATCCAAGATCAAATGAACAAGGATGTAATGAAAGAAGTGTACCTAGAGTTGAGAGGGAGTTAGATCAACAACATATCTTAGGAGATTTCACAAATAGAGTCAGCACAAGATCTAGATATCATAACACATGTGAACATCAAGCTTTCTTGTTTCAAGTAAAGTCAAAGAAAGTAGATGAGGCTCTTGAAGATGAAAACTAGTTTCTTGCTATGCAAGAAGAACTAAATTAGTTTGAAAGGAGTAAAGTCTGGAACCTAGTTCCCAAACCACATGATCACCCACCATTAATTGGTACAAAATGGGCATATAGAAATAAGCTAGATGACAATGAAATTATAACTAGAAATAAGGCTAGATTAGTTGCATAAGAATATAGTCAAGAAAAAGGGATTGACTATGATGAAACCTTTGCATCAGTAGCTAGATTAGAAGCATTTTGAATATTATCTGCCTTTGCTTGTTGTATGAATTTTACTCTTTTTCAAATGGATGCAAAGAGTGCATTTTTTAATCGAATTGTAAAAGAAGTATATGTTGAACAACCAGCTGGATTTGAAGATCCAACTTGTCCAAATCATGTGTTTAAGCTTTCCAAAGCTTTATATGGACTTAAACAAGCCCCATGGGCCTAGTATGATAAGTTGAGTACTTTCCTACTTAATATTGGATTTAGAAAAGGTAGAGTAGACAACACCTTGTTCATTAAATCACAAGGAAAAAATATTTTGATTGTTCAAATATATGTTGATGACATTGTGTTTAGTTCCACAAATTTTACTATGTGTGAACAATTTGCTAATTCTATGCAACATGAATTTGAGATGAGTTGGATGGGTGAATTAACATACCTTCTAGGTTTGCAAATCAAATAAATATACAAATGAACTACTCAAGAAATACAAAATGCATGATGCTAAACCGATAAACACTCCTATGAGCACATCAACATCCTTATCACATGATGAATATAGGGTTAGAGTTGATTCAAAACTCTATAAAGGAATGATTGGTTCTTTATTGTACTTGATTGCTTCTTGGCATGATATCATGTTTAGTGTGTGCTTGTGTGCTAGCACATTTGTTGTTAAGAGAATATTTAGATAATTACAACAAACTGTCAATCTAGGAATTTGGTATTTTAGAGAAACAACTCTTAACCTACATGCTTTTAGTGATTTCGATTATGCTACTTGTAAAATAGATAGGAAGAGCACAAGTGTGCTTGCCACTTTCTTGGGAACATGCTTGTATCTTGGTATTCTAAAAAGCAAAATAGTGTAGCATTATCCTTTACTGAGGCTGAATATATTGCTACTACTAGC
This sequence comes from Casuarina cunninghamiana, assembly GCA_028551485.1. Lineage (NCBI taxonomy): Eukaryota > Viridiplantae > Streptophyta > Magnoliopsida > Fagales > Casuarinaceae > Casuarina > Casuarina cunninghamiana. The sequence goes on along the minus strand of CM052363.1, from coordinate 20,876,383 downwards.
TGTTGTGCTCAAATTCTGTGAATGAAACAACAATTAGAATACTATGGCATTAGTTCTTCAAATGTTTCATTAAAATGTGATAACACTAGTTCTATAAATTTGACAAAGAACCCTATACAGTACTCTAAAACCAAGCACATTGAAATTCGGCATCATTTTATTAGAGATCATATACAGAAAAATGACATTACACTTGAGTTTGTGTGTACTAATCAACAATTGGCTGATATTTTCACCAAACCATTAGATAAAGACAGATTTAATACTCTCCGAAGAGAGCTTGGCATGTCACAACTTGCTTTACTCTATATTTTTTTTCCTACCTAAGCCCTTACTTTAAGGGGGAGCAATGTGCACCTGAATCTACTGATCATGTTAGTAATTTGTACTCATCCTTAGATCTTCTTCATGTTGCTTATCACTTTACATCTACTGTACATATATTATTCTTTTGCTTATGACAAAAAGGGGGAGAAAGAGAGCATTTAGCATATGAATGAAAGTTCAATTTCTAACTTTTAGTGCAAAAAGTGGGCTAACTCTCTAGCATCCTTAATGTATGTTTCTTGTATGATGTTTGGAAAAGTATACATTTTCATGATGACTGCCATGTTGAATGAAAAACATATTATTGATTGTCATATACATTAGCTGTATAATTGAACTTGAACATGTCGTATCTAGAATGCAAATCATGATTATTCAATTGATGACATGTGCTATTATGATATGCTATTATATGCTCAAACTTGGTAAATTTTGTCATCATAAAAAATGGAAAGACTGTTGGAAAAAGGTGTATTTTGTTGTGACAAAATATTGGTTGCATATACTATTTGTATAAATGTTTTTTCATATGATTATGTGCAACATTGAACATTAAGGAAGTAAAAGGCGTGCAAATTATAATATCAATAAATAATATTATAAAGTAGCCGAGTTCCTATTTTCTTTCACAAATTGACCTCATACAATGCCTTGAGAAATATTTTGTACGAAATAAAGCTAAAGAAATATTTGAATATTTGAATATTTGAAGAAAAAAATGATACTTGGATTTATGTACTTATAGGTACATGTGAATCAAGAATCATACTATGAAGGCCAAAAATTGAAATCATAATACTTGATTTTAGTTAGTTGGTCCATGCTTAAATAAGGATCATTATTCAAGTGGATCAAGTCCTTGGGAAGAACTAAGCCCGCCAGCTAAGCCTACAAGCTAAGCTCATAAGCTAAGCCCATAAGCTCAGCCCACAAGCTTAACCCACAAGATAAGCTCACAAGACTCAACCCACTTTCTATCTTAATAAGTGGCTGCGACATCGTTTCACTTAAGAGTAATTCTCTTAAGTCATCACAATGTGAAGAGAGATCGAACCCTAGAATCACTGAGACACCGAGTTGCCTTCTCTCACCTCACTCTCTTTGTCACCAATTCTCCAATGGGAAGAAAATTAAAGTGATGGTGTTGTTAGAACGGGTATGAAGATAATTAATTGCCATTTGTACTGTTGTTTGATGGAGCTTCTATCAAGTCTTAACGGAAAAATTGCAATGGGCATCTCAGGTTTGAAGAGAAACCCTTGAAAGCTTGTTTGCTTCATATCTTCTATAAAGAGATGTTCTTGAGAGTTCTTGGAAGCTTTATGATGAAATATGGTTGAAAGATTGAGAAAATATTGAAGCTTATACACTCACGGCATTCTTCATCAATCTGAAATGAAATTTTGAATCTTTGGTGATATTCTTATACTTTGATATTCTTGTGAATATTCATTGTTAGATTAAGTTGTTTACGTGCTAATTAAACTCAGATTATTACTTGCACATAAACTCCTTTGTAAATTTGAAACCCTAACTTGGTGAAAATTGGAGATTTCATGATTAGAGCTTGAATTGAGTTTGTATAACTTCCATTAGCTCTCTGATAAGCAATATTCCTCACAAATATTACACATTTGAGGACTTGCTATTGTACTAAGGTTGGTTCAACCTTTTTATTGTAATCGTGGATCATTTTACTCCTTGAGGAAGAATTGGAAAGTGTAGGAAAGGGTTTTCTCCTAGCTTTGAAGTAAAGTAGACTTCAACCAGTTATGTTGAAGGAGAAAAGGGTGGAAGTAGGTGACAAGGGTCGAACCACCGTGTAATCTTGTGTGCATTTATCTTTTTATCTACTATTTGGTTGTTTGATCTTGATATCTTTGAATGCTTGATTTGAGTACATGAAAATTGATTGAATCCAAAAATAGGAAAAGAAACTAAGATAACTAATTCAACCCCCCTGTCTCGGTTAGCCATTAAACCTTACAAGAGAGGCAGTTTCCAACAACTAAGAGTACCTCACCAGAAAGGCAGAGGCTAAGCATGATAGCGCAGGGCTCTGAGGATGTCAGATGGTTGCGCGAAAGTCAACTATCATGTTCTTTTTTGGTGAAGGCATTAATTTTTTATGACCCACTCCATTTTCCAGCAGTTTTTGGGTGTTTTTCGGCGAGGAAGGACCGAATATGAGCCCTTTGTGTGATTTCTAGTGATTTTGTAGTATATTTGAGCAGTTTCATGATGGTTTCTAATGAAGAATGTGAATATGATCTAAGCCTTTTCCATTAGATCTAGGCATTTCTGTGGCTGATTTGGGAAATTTCTTAGCAGGGCAATCTAGGGATTGTGATTTACATTTTATGGTAGTTTCCATGAAGAACAGTGGAGGCATGTGGTGACAACCTGTGACAACGCATGTTGGCTCATTTTCTTCACATTTTTCAACCAGCTCCTTTTCCTCCCTCTGATGTGCATATTTGTCCAAAATTTCTCTGAATTAAAGACATTTTGATGACAACTTTCATGTTTTTAATTTGAAGAATGTTTTGTTCAATTTTTTGCACTATTTTTGTTCATGTAAATATGATGTTTTATTTATTATGTTAGAGCTACGATGAAACTTGATTATGATGTATGAATGATATGATTATGATGTTTTATGAAATGTTTTGTTTTTGTGAAGTTGCATATTACGGAGTTTAATGCATTTAAGTGACTAGCTACCACTTAAATGACTTGATTTGCATGTTAGAGACTAACATGAGATAACATGCAGTTGCTTCTTGTAATGTGCAACCATAGATTAATATGAATAAACATATACCATATGGTTTGTGTGGCTTTAGGTGTAAACTAGAATATTTACATATCTTAATGCACTTAGTTCAATGGGTAGAAATACAATGAGTTAATGAGCTAAGTAGGTTCGCTATACCTAGACAGAGGATAGTGAATAAATTAGGAAATTCCACCACCACATAAGTAGAATCAATCTTACAAGCATAATTGATCTACATTCATATCTAATAATTAGGTGAAATCAAACACTCTAGCATATTTCGTTAATCAAGTTTAGTTTAATTTAGTTAATTAATCCATGTTTTACCTCTTTAAGTTGCTAGATAAATTATGAAAGTTGGTCACCATTAGTAATTAGTTAGCTTAGTAATCACCAGTCTCTGTGGGATGATACTCATACTTATCATTATATTACTTGTTCGACATGTACACTTGTAGGTAGAATTTCACCGAACATTTACCATGGGGTAAATTATTGATATATATATATATATATATATTACCTATTATTAATTATGCCGATTGTATTTAGCATGTAGGTGCTTTATATGTTGACAGGTTAAATCCTTATATATATATATATATATATATATATATATATTAAAGTCTTAAGGGAGGTGTAAACCTTAAGTAACAACTAGGGCATTCAATAGTTAGCCATAAAGTATATCTTATGACACATAAAGTTAAACTCAAGTTATTAAGAATATGACATATAGGTTTATTGGAACCATAAAGTATATTCTCTTATGACAATTTGTTATTTAAGGAGAGAGAATTGGACTGACAATGTAATAACACATGGAGTAGACTTTTAAGGTGTTATATGGTTGACGCACTACCATATTCAATCCATATTAGTAAAGTCAATAACTTTTGCAATCATAATTAGGCTTGTATTGTTTAAGTGATGCAGTTACTGCCATGATTTGAAGTTTGAGACTTTATATGATGGGATAAATTTTTAAGAATTTTCTCTAGATCAATATAAAGGTGCACATAAATAATTATTTTAAAAAACTTAATAGTTACTAGTTTTACTATTATTTTTATTCCCATTAATATAGTTCAAGTTAGCCTAATTTTTGTTGGGCTTATATTAATGAATTTAAGATTGGTTTAATAAAGTGATGTATATAGGTTCTTAAGAATTAGAACATGAATTGGTTGGTGTGAGTCGTGGTTACCAAATAGGGTTGTGATGAATGGGCATTTTGGTAGCACATAAGGATTGGGCTAGATCCTATCCTCTAGTTCACAATATATAAAGTACCATATGGATTAGGATTTGTGCAGTGAATCATTGTAATAAGCCATCTTCCTTTTGGTTGTCTCATCACACCAATATACTATGAGTGAGAATAGAGGATATACACCTAACCTGAAGATCATATTTTGCATTTATGATCTAGTGTATTCATAATGTTTGCATTTATCTTCATAAAAGATAAGAAGAATGATATGTTTTCTTTATTTCTCATCTAATTATGTTTTCATAATGTTTGCTTAGTGTTTTAAATCTGACTATGTAGACCCTTGGTTTTTTGTCTCATTGGAGACTGATTAAATCCTTACACCTTGATCATGACCAACGCATGCAAAATGACAAGGTTACCAAGGATAATCGTAAGAGAGTGGGGTGAGGAATGATAGTAAACAATCAATGATTGAGGAAACAATTGGAGGTGCTTTAGTAGCAACCAAAGAATATGAAAACTAGGTGAGTGTTTGGGATTAGAATATTGCTACAAGCTCTTCAAGCTAGCTAACAAATATAGTTGCACTTGAAGCAAACAAGTTGAATTAGGGTTTCAAGGAGGATTTGAAATGTTCTAGTGTATGAGCAATATAAGATCAAAAAACTCAATTGTTGAGGGTTTTGATGTAGGAACTAAAGTTTAACCCTTAACTCTATAGATATGGTGTGGTATTTCTGGTAACACCTAATGGATGAGAGAAATTCTAGTCAAAGTTTGATCAGTTTTAAGTTAGAAGTTCTTCTGTTATTCTAACTTAGCTAGAAAAGAATAATCAAAAGCTAACTCATTTAGTAGACTAATTAGATGAGTATAAGGGCAAAAAGATTAGAAAGAACAAGTTAGTGAAGGATTAAGAAGAAATTTAGGTAGTTGAACATCAATTGAAATTGTTTTATCATTTTCATTTTTATCAACTACCTAAGAGTCTTTACAAAAGAATATTCTAAGTAAAAAGTGTAAAAGGATAATGAGTAGTACTTTATGGGGATAGAAGAGAATCCAACCTTATAGAGCATGAGAAAAATGCAAAAAGGCAAAAGGAAATCAAATAAAGGATAAGGAAAAACTAATTTAGCTTAGCAAATAAGCAAACTAATGATGGACTAACAAAGTAGGTTTATGATGTTCATGAATACCTAGAGATTCAAAATGGAGTATTTGCTTCCAAAGTGAGAAGAAAGGTGATGACTAGATTCACCAAGGATCAAAACTTAGATGTTGATTTTAGAATAGAACTCTTAGCAAGGATGTGGTGGTTCGTAAGACTAAAGCCAAAAGTTCTACCAATGCTACAATCAACAATATTAGATTCCATATCATTATTTTGATGATGGAGACTTGCTTACCTATTTATTTCCTCCATGAAAGAGTGATGACTTCTTATCAGCATCTAAAGGAAGCAATTTGATTTTAATCTTGATTATTTTCCTAAGTCCTCTTTAGGATGAAAATTTTAATTATCTACATTTTTAGGAACTTATATAGGGCATGTAATTGTTGGGTAAGGATATACCTCATCAAACTTTACTTGATTTCAATTAAATAAATGATTTTAATTTTAATTTTTTTTAAAAAAAAAGATGATCGAGAGAAGGAACTAGTATGGACATCCGACAAAAGTTCTACTTCATGGACATAAATCTATAGCATCACACTATTGGAAACCAATAAGTAAATGTTTGGTGAAATTCTACATGCAAGTAAACATGTCGAACAAGTAATATAATGATAAGTATGAGTATCATCCCATGAAGACTGATGTTTATTAAACTAATTAAGTACTAACAGTGAATAGACTCTAAAGCTTATCTAGCAAATCGAAATGGTAAAACATGGACTAAAGAACTAAATTTAACCTAAATTTGATTAATAAAACATGTTAGAGCGTCCGATTTCACCTAACTACTAGATACGAATGTAAATCATTCATGCTAGCAAGATTAATTCTACTCGTGTGATGGCAGAATTTCCTAACTTATTCACTATCCTATGTCTAGGTATAATGAACCTACTTAACTCATTAACTCACTGTGAGTCTGCATATGAATTAAGTAAACTAAGTGCAATAAGATTTGTGAATATTCCAGTTTGCACCTAAAGCCACACAAATCATATGGTATATGTTTATCCATATTAATCTATGGTTGCATATTACATTAAGCAACTGCATGCTATCTCCTGTCAGTCTCAAACATGCAAATCATATCATCTAAGTAGTAGCTAGTCACCCAAATGCATTAAGATTAGTAACATGCAACTTCACATTCATAAAATATCTCACAAAACGTAAATAATCATAACATTCCTACTTCATAATCAAGTTCCATCGTAGCTCTAACAAACTAAACTAAAACAACATATTTACATAAACTAAATCAGTGCAAAAACGTGAACAAAACATTCTGGAACTTAAAAACATTAAAGCTATCACCAAATGTCTTCAAATCACAAAATAAATTGCACAAATCTGCACATCACATGATGAAGAAGAAGCTATCTGAAGAATGGAAGAAAAACAAGTTGAAATGTGCCGTCATGCGCTCTCGCACGTGCCTCCATGCGCCGGTGACACGCACCGCCGGTCTTCACAGAAACTTCCAGAAACGTAGATCGGGATGTCTAGGTTGCAGATCTACAAAAATATCATGCAAATCCGCCACAGAACCACGTAGATCTGATGGAAAAGCTCAAACGGTGTTGGCCGTTCTTTGCCTTAAACCGCCGTGAAACTGGTACAGAAACACCAGAAATTGCCTAGTGACGGCAAATCTGCTTCTTCCACACTGAAAATCACCCAAAGATGACCGGAAAATGCTCTTTCAACACCGGAGATGGGTTCTCGCCGGAAAAGACACCGGCGGTCAGCTGTCACACGACCACTGTGATCTCTGCTATCCAGCTTTTTCCTTCGTCCGTCCTGCGGTCCTAATAAAAGCTACTTGACAAAAGCCTTTTCTCTTTCCTCACGTGTCCAGCTATCCTCCTTTCCCTTTCTTCTTTGACTTTTCTTTGTCCATTTTCTTTCTTGTTCCATATAATTCACGTTCACCTTTATCAATTCTTCTACATAGGTCCCACGTGTTTCCTCTCTTTTCCTTCTTTTTCTTTGTCAAGGATCTCACGTGCTTCATAGATAAGTGGTGTGATAAATGGTGAACATTTTTCATGATTTATTGCTTATTTTTCTTCTTTTTCTTCTCTTTTGGGTTTGCTGCATAAAATAACAAAATATGCATAAATATAATTAAATACAAATATAATTTAATAAAAACTATATTAAACATTATCTAAAATACTATTAATAACTCTATAAAATATAGAGTTATTAGTAAACAATTTCATATACCATGCAACACATTAGATGGAATATTAATGAAGGAGATTGTAGGTTATGGATGGAAAAATTGTTGTCAAAATTGCTTTGGACCTTAACATGCCAAAATCAACAACAAAGGATGAAGGATGTTTACTTTGATACGGGCTTCTTTAAAGAAAATTTAACCCAGTATTAGATGAAGCATATGAAACAAATCCATCTTACCACAAGGTCAGATGGATTTATTTAGAATTGGAGTCCAAATGGTAAGTTTCTAGCAGCATGTGTACATGATCATTGCAAAAATAGAAGAGACAAAGTTGCATGGACTAAGTACTTACGGAACAAATATTTTTCTCCCAAGGTGGGTTTTCTTATATGAAGAATATTTCAAAATGGATTGCCAATTGATGTGAACATACCAAAAAGAGGAATTACTATGGTTTGCAAATGTGAATCATTTGTTTGTCGCTAGTGATTTAGCACAAAGGTTATGGAGCAAATATGGTAAAGTATTAAATATTTACCCTTCATTCCTTTTAGCCTCAAAAATCTTAATTGCATGGTATGAAAGAGCCAATGTTTGGTAAAATTTAGATGTAAGTGAACATGTCAAATAAGTAATATAATGATAAGAAAAGTATCGTCCCACAGAGATTGGTAAATACTAGACTAATTATGTACCAACAATGAATTAGTCCTAAAATTAATCTAGCAAATCAAAAGGTAGTTGATGATGAATTAAAATTCAAAATTTCCAAAATAAAAATTCAAGACTAATTGAAATTGAATCCAAATAAGAAAAATCAATATGAGAAACATGTTAGAGCATCCGATTTCACCATAACTATTAGATATGAATTTTCATAGTTTATGCTTACAAGAATGATAATACCTATGTGATGGCATAATTTCCTAATTTATTTACTATCCTATGTCTAGGTATAGTAAACTTATATAGTTCATTAATTCACTATATCTCTATATGTGAATTGAAACAAACCACCACTTGAATGATTTAATGTGCATATTTGAGATTGAGAGGTAATAATGTGCAATTACTTCTTATAATATATAACCATGAATTAAATATGGATAGACATATACCATATTATTTGTGTGGCTTTTGATGATAAGATGATCAAAAAATTTATTGTAAACCAGGAATGTTCACAGATCATTCATGCTTAAAAGCATTAAGCATAATAATATATAACTCACATAAATAAAATATCTTGCAAAGCATAGAAACTTATAAAATTCACATCATCATAGTTAGATTACATCTTCGTTTTAACAAAAGAAATTTAGAACATAATGAAATAATAAACCAAAGTAATGGTAGAAATTAAACAAAATATCTTAAATAAAAAACATGAAAGTTGTCACCATACTGTTTTCTCTTTAAGAATTTTTTGTAGAATTCCTACAAATCAAACCAAAATCAAGAATGACATGAAGTAGAGGGAAGCTCTACACCTATATTTCTTTTTTTCTTTCATGATTTTTTCTTTTTCTTTGATTTGTTTCTCTCTTCCTTGGTTCCGGCAGCAGCACACACTTTTTTCTCTCTTTTTTTTTTTTTTTCTCTTTCCTCTCTTTTTTTTCTCTTGTGCGGTGCTCCCTCTCTTTCACAATTTGCATTGCCTTTTTGTATCTCCCTTAGGTGGCGTGCCCTAGATCCTCCCTTTCACAATTCACGTTGCCTTTTCCTTTATTTCCTCTCTTGTCCTTTTTGTCTTTTTCCTTCTCTTTTACACGTTGCCTTTCTCTTTTTTTTTTTCTTTTATTCCTCACATGTCTTGCTTCTTTTCTCCATGTTTCCTTTGCTTTTCATCTCTTTTAGGGTTTCCTACATAAATAATAAAGATTTGAATAAATATATGAAAAATCAAATATTGTCTCACAAAATTGTATTATTTATATCCTAAAATAGTCAAAATAACACTATAAAAATAGAGTTATCAGCCAACTTTTCATCTCATATGGGTATTGTGATTGGAATAATTGAGAGTCTTACTCTATGGCAAATTTGGGTAGCAAGATCTACTACAATGTATGGAGAGAAAAGTATTTTCATTCCAAATATGGAACAAGAAATATACTTAGGATTACTACAAGTAACAAGCAACTTATCATGTGATGAGGAAGCAGTAGCAATGGAAAAGGATATTTTGCAATAACTAAAATTTCTAGGACAAAAAATCCCAATCATTTGAAGGATAATGGTCAAATGGACACCACCCACCACCAAAGGTCACTTCAAGTTGATTTCCAATGAGTTTTGCCAAGATGGAAGTTATGTTGGGAGGTGTATTACATGATGAAAGGGTGGTGTACATATGTCATATGCTATTAAATTGAATGTAAATACAAATATGAAAGCATAAGCACTTGCTTTATTGGTGGGCTTGTAGATTTGTCATGACAAAGGAACTCTACCACGAGAAATTAAGGCTAACTCCTAAATTATAATTCAATGCATAATTAGAGAATGTCAAACACTATGGGAAATTAAGTACATTATTAGGAAGTGTAAGAATCTAATTCCGTAAAGGGAAAAAATCCAACATGCATAAAGAGAAGGCAATTGCCTTGTTGATAGGTTAGCAACACATGGACAAGAAATACAAGGTGTGCAAATATTTGAATGAACAAGATCACTTCCTAGGGAATGTTTAGAGATATGCCGTGCTAACCAAGTGGGATTAGAAAACTATAGACCTGCATAATGTTAAATAATTGGTTAATGGCAGTCATAAATGGTTAAAAAATTTGTAATAGGGCTTATACTCGTGAAATGTGGTTAGATTTGATTTTATATTTTTTCAAAAGTGTATTGTTGAGAGGTAAGATTGATGTTCTACCTTTGTATTTTCTTCAAGACTTGGATTTTGTCCACATCTAGGCTCCTACATAATTAAATAAAAAGGGTATCATCTCCTTTTTCTTTAAAAAAGAAAAAAGGATGACCAAGAAAAGGCCGAACATTAGGAAAAAGTTCACTCTGCCATCATCAATTGGCTCAAGAAGTTAGTGCAAAATTCTTTGATCCCCTCTGTCTCTAAAATAGTGAACGTGAAAGTTATTTAGGAAACATTCCACAAACCGGTATGGGACACTTATTGGAACCCAAATCTACAACACCATGTACAAACTTTAAGACTCCAAGATGATCGTGTGATCAATTTTTTTTTATTTTTACAAAGAAATTATAGTCTTGTGGTGGGAAATTGATATTCAACGACTCTTATAAAATGCTTATGTTGGGCTTGCAAATGTGGGAACAAATGAGCGCATGAAAGCTCGACACAAGAAAATCACCTCATTGATTTTTTCCTTGGCTTGAGTAATCATTATATGATAGTCCTAGTATTTTCTTTAATTAAGTGGCTATAACAACTTAGCAAATTAGACTAGCTGGTTAGTCTATTAAGTGGTGACTAGACAGGCAAGATCCATTTGTTAAGATATTTTGTTCGTTATGATGTTTTTGTGGCTAAGAAATTTTAGTTTGTTATTCAAGAGTTCTATTTAAGAACTTATAACCTCTATTGTAAAATAAATTTGATTAATTAAAGTGAGTTTTACTCCAAAAAGATCAGATCTCTTCTTAAAAGGCCTAGATTTAAGGAAGTCTAGGTCCATTCTAAAATGGTCTACACTTCAATTCTTAATTCTTTTTTCCTTTGATATTCATCTATCTTATTGATCCAAAATCACCATGTTGCACATTACAAGACTATTTGGATCACCATTCTATCCCACGAGCCATTACTGGTCATTGACACTACTTTTAACATTGAAAAGGAGGACCAAGATTAGATGGAGCACAAAGAGGTCTCTTCAATCACTAAGTGATGTGAGTCTATGGTTGGTGGTGCGCCTTTACACCTTGAAGTCCTACATTGTCCAACTAAGGAGATATTTTGGGGCTTATAAGGGCATGGGTTCCCTCACTTGGCAAGCTGGTTTTCTGAGATGAGTCCTCCCACCCCTAAAAAGCATCAATTGGTATCAAAGCCACCCATTAGGCCGACTGTAGTTGGGTGCCTTTGGTTGTGGCCAGGGTCTCCTAGGTGTGGGTTAATGATTGAGTTGGTACCCTTCAACAAGGTCGCTGAAGCTTAAGGGGGGTAGATTGATGTGGGTCCATGGCTGGCAGTGCACTTTTATGCATTGGAGTCCTACATCAGGCAACTAAGGAGATATTTTGGGGCTTATAAGGGTGTGGGTTCCCTCACTTAGCAAGCCAGTTTTTTGGGATGAGTTCTCCCACCCCTGAAAGGCATCACTAAGGCTACAATTTTAGTTGTTGCAAACCTTCCTTTGCCGCTTTCTAGAGTAAGGGGATCCCACGGTCAGGCCATATCGTCAAAGCAAGAGCACACATTCCAATGCTATCAACTTGTTATCTACCATGCTGGTGGAATCAACAAGGAAACCGTGGACACGTAAAAGGACGAACCCCAGGCACACATTATAACAAGCTCACGGGGAGCATAAAAAATTAGGGGATGAGCATGCTTTTCCAATTGGGTCGCAATAGGTCATATATATGGGATATCTCTTTCATAGGAGCGAACTGAGCATGAGCCCAAATCCAGTTGATAATTCCTCACTAGGCCACCAATTTCCAATCCACATCTTAGGCCACTGATCAAATAGACTAGTCCATTTGTGACTTATGGGTTGGGCCCACAAGGTAGTGAGGCCTAGTTTATGAATCCCAATCACTGGGAAAATGTAGAAAATTTTATTGGAATTGTAGGACATTCTATAGACAGTTTCCCTAGGTGTTCTGCTAATTAGTTTTGGCAGATTCTTGTTGCACTTAACCAAGCATCTCTAAATGATTCTAGTACCAACTTTGCAAGTATTGCTCCTCATATTGACCTTGTAGTTTATTCACATCTTTGAATATTAGATTCTAGAGCCAGTTACCATTTAACATCGGGTTGGAAGTGTTAATAATTTTATATGTCATTTAGTTCTCAATATATGTTCACAAATTTGCTTGACGAAACTTGCACTCCAGCAACCCTTATAGACTTGGCTAAGCCAACACTAACATTTTACCTTACACATGTCTCATTTGTCCAACACTTTCTAATCACCAAGCTAATATATGATAACAACTGCATTGGAATATTATCCTCCTTGTTTTATGTGTTCTAGGACTTTTTTTTGGAGTATTGATCAGATGGGTTGAACTAATTATCGCTTGTAATACCTCACTTCTAATGCCGATAATTTCTCATCATTTGTCCAAAGCTAGATGGCTCTTTTGCATCGTCTTGTGTATTTTGATAAAATATTTTGTTTAATATTAAGTCAAAAAATGTACGTAATGTTACTTTTGATGATATGACATTTGGTATTGCCATTTGGGGTATTATGCATTACCTTATTTTGTTGCTCATGATGAGCGTATTAGATATCTTCTTACACTTGTTTAGTTTGCCCCTCGGTGAAACAGACACATTTTGTTTTCTTTGGAGTCAAACTAGGAGCACATCCACCTTTGATTTAGGCCATATGAATGTGTGAGGGCCTCGCTATATCCATGGCTCGTACCCAATTTGGTTATTCAGTTAAACATATTCATTCTAATAATGGAACTAATTCTTTTCTCTAGCTTCTTTCTTGTTTTTGCCATCCCATGGGATTATTGTACAAGAGTTCATGCATCTATACACTTTAATAGAATGAAATGGTAGAACCTAAGTATCAATATTTGCTTGATGAGGCCCAAGCATTAATGTTCCTGTCCCAGATCCAATTCCACTTCTAAAGGGGAGTGCTTACTCACGGCTAATTACCTTGTCATAGTCTCCTATCTCTATTCTTTCTCATTGCACTCCTTATCAGCTACTTTATGGTGATCGACCATTCATTGCACATCTTTGTGTTTTTGGATGTCGATATTATACAACCAATTTAGGCCTTCAAGACAAGTTTGCCTACAACACAACTCAGTGCATCTTCTTGAGTTATCCTTTACTCCAAAAGGATTACCACCTATTTGGTCTTGATAGAAAAATATTTTTTTGTGAGTCTTGATATTGTATTTTATGAGTATGAGTTTCCTTTCTCACCAATTTTACCCATTGTCTCCTTTGATAAACTGACCCCTAACTTTAATCATGATCTAATTGTTGAGCTTGCCCATCCACTTCCGAAGCCTCCTTTAGAGAACTCAACATAGCCTTCTCTAGGACCTTCACTTCCATCTTCACCATAAAGAGGTGTCAACCCTTCCTCAAATAGCCCTCCAAAGTTTTTTAGAGCCTCAAACTACTAGACCTCCCATTATGAGTGTTGACCATATTTGCCCTACTTTACCATTTGCATCTAGCACTAGTATATATACCCCATTTCTAAATCCATATCTTTCAATCACTTTGAACTAAACCATATTCATTTCATTGCCTCCATTTTAGCCACACGAGTACCCACCAAATACTATCTAGCACTTATGGACCTTATTGGGTTGCAACAATAGCAAAGTAGTTAGAGGTATTTGTAGTTCATCATACAAACTTGGGTCCCACTTCTACTATGTAATTGAGTTATTGGTTGATAGTGGGGTGCAAGGTAAAATAAAAATTACCTTGTACCTAGCTTGATTTATAGGCAAGTAAGTATAGACCATATTTGCACAAGATTTACATGATTAACCTCAAATTAGACGAGCCTACAGCCACCCCACCCTTCAATCAATCTGATTAGGGCACCACTCCACTATAAATCAACCTGATTTACGATGACTTGTCCAAACCATTGAATTACAAAAACTTTATTCATACTTGAAGAAATTTCCCTCTAGTCGATGCTTACAATATATTAATCAACATCATAAACCAATACGAAGCCTTGAAGATTGGAACTCCCAGAACCTAAGGTGTAGATTTGGTCCCCAATGATATATTTCCTTGTGTTCGATTAAGATGTTTCACTACTCTTTATTACGTTGATTCATTATATTTCTTGACCTTGAAAATAGTCACTTAACATGTAATTTTAATATTTTTCAATGACAAGCTTGCTGGTTATCCAAGACACAGGTAACCATGAATTTTATGAGGTGCTGGGGTCTATCCACCAGTACCAGTTGTAAATTGAGTTGTTCAAAAGGACGTGAAGTTAAAAAAATTTGATGATACCAACTGGTTTGGAGGTTTGTCTACCGATAATCTTGGTCCACAATGATTATGAACTTTGAGGAGATGGTGCAAAGGAATTCAGTCCAGAGAGGTTCTCAAAAGGTGTTTCAAAGGCAAGAAAGGGCCAACCAGCATTCTTCCCTTTGGCAGCGGGTCCTAGGATATGCACTGGACAAAACTTTGCTACGATGGAAGCGAAAACTGCTTTGTATTTGATGTTGCAGCACTTCTTATTTGAAATTTCTGTGTCCTATGACATGCCCTTCTTCTATTACAACTATCGAAGCTCAATTCGGTGCTCACATTTTACCGTAGAAAATTGGGAATCCTGAATAATATTAAAATCCACGTCGCGCAATGTTCTTGTTTGGAAAATAGGCCTCTTATGAGCTAATAAAATATTATTAGCTTGTGTTTTCGTGATTCAACACATTTATTTCTGCTGCAAATATAGAAGTAGTGTTAGGAAAATCCACGTATATTAGGCAGGCCCGGTAGAAAAATGGAAACTAAGGAGAGAACAACTGTACAACTCTACTCTGTATATTTAGCAGCGTCAAATTACAAGTGTTTACCTGGTATACGTATATACACACACATGAAGCAATATGGCTGTAAAATAGGATCATCAAACACTACTACTTGACCAAAAGTTATAATTTATAATTATAGTACATGTCTTATTTGTGCTTCTGAGATCACTTTACACACTTGACACAATTGACACACCCGGCGCACATTCCTACAAAGCCCCAACAACTTTTGCAACGCGTAATTATGTACAACTTTAGCATGAATACCTTTTATTGTAATGATTTTAATACTCCGAGCGAAATAAAGTAAGTGTTGAAAATGACACTTTCCTTACCAAAAACACGTGTCAAAAGTAGGTGGTACTACCCCAACATATAAGTTGCCCAGGTCCCGCACTTGGCTCCGATGTGTGACTTTAACACTCCTCCCTCAATGTCAAATAGGCAATATCCCTTTTGGGTGAGGGAGCATCCCTTGTACACATGATTGCTCGATGACCAAACTTATTATGTTGTGTAAGATTAGTAGCATAGCATAAGCATCCAAAGACATGCAAGTGAGTAAGAGAAGGTGCATGTCCATGGGATGGTACCACCTACTTCTGACATGTGTTTTTGGCAAGGAAAGGGGCATTTTCAACATGATATCAAAGCAAGGTTTGGGCCTACTAGTTGTAGGGGTGTGTGGATTCCCTCTTAGTCCCATGTGGGTTCACATTAAGCATTCCTGACATGGGGGGAGTGTTGAAGTCCCACATAAGAACCAAGTGCGAGACCTGAGCAGCTTATATGTTGGGGAGGTATCACTTATTTCTAACATGTGTTTTTGGTAAGGAAATGATCATTTTCAACATGGTATCAAAGTTAGGGATGGGCCTCCGTTTCGTAAACCTTTATGCTCCGAAACTGAGCTTTAGTCTACTTGTAATGCTTGTGTTAACATGCAAGTGAGAATAAGTGTTAAAAATGGGTGTTGTCCCACATTAGAAGTGTGAAGATAGACTCTTGAACATATAAGTGATGAGATTTTCTTACTTAATGCCTTAAGATTTTGGGATAAACCCTCACACTTTAATAAAAGGAAAACATTAGTAAATGAAATTAGTAAGCCTATAAAGACATATATGAGTATGATCCTATTCAAAAGACTTTCTATTGGTGTTCTTCTATTTACAACAAGTGATAATTTTCCTGCTCTACAGCTTGCGTAGAATGATGTGAGCTCCAAATTGTGGTTGAAGAGTTACAACTGTGGCAGGGGCATGAGCATACGACGGGGAAACCTCCAAGGAGAAGCGTTGTAGAATTACTGCCAGTGCAATTTTAGCTTCCATAAGTGCAAAGCTTTGTCCAATGCATATTCGAGGACCCCATCCGAAGGGGAAGAATGAAACTTGACCCTTCGTTGCCTTCGAAATTCCTTCCGAAAACCTCTCAGGTTTGAACTCCAGTGCGTCTTCACCCCAAAGTTCTCTATCATGATGGACGAGAATTGTAGGCAACGCGATCTCAACTCCAGCTGGTAAACTTAAACTTCCCACTTTCGTTTCCTCGTGGACTTTTCGAGTAAGGAAAACTACAGGTGGGTATAATCTTAGAACCTCGTACAAAATCATGGTGACCTGCGACATTGAACGATGAGATGCAGTCAAAGAATCCATTTCGACATGAATATGTTAAACAAAAACGACTTACTATTTTGAGGCGATTTAAGCCATCGAAATCCAGGTTGCCTTTGCAAAAGGCTTGTAAAACCTCTTCTCTTGCACGTGCTTGCCAATTTGGATGCCTACTCAGTAAAACCAACGTCCAAACAAGCAAAACGGAGCTGGTCTCTTGACCCGCGAAATAAAACAGCTTGCACTCCTCAATCACGTCTTTGAGACTCATTCCAACATTCTTGTTGTTCCCATGTTCTTGAATTTCTTTGAAGTTGGATTCGAGAAGTATGCCTAACAAGTCATCGTTTCTCTCAATTTCACCTGCGTTTATTGCCTTCTCTCTTTTGTTGATGATGCCTTTAAGCGAAGCTTGTATTTCCCTGTCAATTTGTTTCATCCTCTTGTTGATCTTAGTTGGTAGAAACCTGCTTGCAAAACATTCATTGAAATACGACAACAATATGCATTTAGTTTTGGTTTCTGGATACACAAATCAACTTACGTAAATATTAAGAGGTTGAAATGTTTTAGTTTACCTCCATCCAGGAATGTAAACAGATTGTGCGATTTTCATTACAAGCTCCGCTAGCTCTCTTTGAAGTTCGAAAATCTTTCTTCCTTCCTCATAACTACTCCCGAAAGATGTCCGGGAAATCATATCACTTGACAAATTTTGAAGATAAGGCCATACATCTAAGTCAATGGACCCTTCCTCAGAGACCCAACTTTCCCATTTGCCAATCATTTCGTTGCAACTCTGTTGAAATAGTGGTAACATATTCTACAGCAGAGAAATGATGAATACATATGTAAGTGGGTAGCATAAGAAGCATGTTAAAAGAGCATACATCACTTGCACAAATATTACAAATAAGAATACATGCAAACCTTCAGCTTCTCTAGATGGAACGCTGGGTTGATAAGCTTTCTGTGTTTGGCCCATTTCTCAGCTTCATACGATGCGAGTCCTGCTACTAGTAATTTGGAAAGAGGATTTCCATCTGCCTTCCGGAAGTCATAGATCTTGGAGAAGATATCTTTTAATTGTTCGGGGCTGGAAATGCTCACTCTGGGTTTTGGGCCATACCACATGAAAGAAGTTTTACCTGCAGTTTAGGTATATATATGTAGTCAGTTGAGAAGAAGATCTCATACTTCCTTCACATCACCTGAATCGCCTAATTCGAGCTTTTCTTAGTTGGAATGCATAACTACAGAAGTGCAAGATCATTGTCGATTTGATCGATGAGTTAGGAAAATCGATAGAAGGATAGTCTGAACGGAGCCATCACTTCAGCATGAGGATGATATTTGCTTGATCATTGGTCGAAGAAACAACGGTTGTAGCTCTTGTCTTAGTCAAATAATTTCTTGCCATTATCACAATTCTAGTAACCTTTTTAAGACAAGGGACAACACATGTAGTTCTACTCTTAAGTTTTTCAACTTATTTGCAAGCATTTTGCATCCGCCTTCCCCAATTCTGGTGTGAAACTCTGCGTACTTTCCTCCTCAATTCACTAGCCTACTATTTTTCAAATACATAAAAATATCAGTGTACACATAAAACCTTTAGTCTATCTATACCAACACCAAATCTGCGTCAATTAACATATATAGACATAAATTTTCAACTTCTATCGTATAATTCCAAATAAAACAATAAAATAAAAAAAGACCTATCCAATTGATAGTCTATCTCCTAATTTCTATACGTTATATCTTATAGTGATAGACGCTACTAATCATAATCAAGGTTCCATAAAAATAGTAATTTATTTTTAAAATGAATAAACAACGAAAATAGTTTTTGGACACTTTGAAGTGTTTAGTCAGACATCAGAAAATTAGTGATTTTCCAAGAAAAATATGTTTATTGAAGGATGGAGGGACCTTCTATAATAAAAATCGGGCGCTGTAACTTTAGTAATCAAAACACCTACTTAAAAAAAGGAATTATCTTTATTTGGGTTTGGGGGATTAGGAGTCGGTCGTGGCACTGTGGGTAGCTCCGTCATTGCTTGGGATTATTGACAATTCAAGCAAGAGTAACAAACAATAAACAACATACCATAAGTTCTGACACTTTGATGGTAGAAAGGGGTGACCCGCGGTGCAATGTCATTGGTGAAGTTGATGGGTTTATTCCTCGCTTGACATGTCAAGTTGGCCAATTCCTTGAGGTCTCCAAACAAAAACCTGTAGGAGTTGCCATTAAGACCTTGCTCTCTTAGGACCCTCTCCAACTTCTTCGGCCTCAGCCACACCCATCTCAGCGCCCTCCATGCTGATCTTAGCATCCAAATGAGAAAGATGGCAAGTGCAATCCTCGCGAATGAGATTTCCATGTTCGGTTGTGTGACCGAAAGGAAGTGAGGATTGCGTTTCAGCAGAACACTCGTTTGGTAATTGGGAATGAGAAGGAGGGAGTTCGGCGCTTTTATAATCTTGAGGGTGGTATTGAGCATTGAGCTCAGGATAAGGTGAAAGAAATGTCTACACGTAAATATGAACATCTTGCACTGCGGGAGCCAATAGCTGGTCGCCATTCATTCACATACGTAATTTAGACACTGAGGAGGACAACTCTTGACAGCTTTTTATATACGGACAACCTTCTTTATGGACAACCTTTTTTTAATAGTATCTCTTTTCATTCACTTTTACGTCTAGGATCTTAAAATGAAATACAATAAAATAGTAAACAGACAAGTATAAAAGTGAATAGATGGGCCATTGTGTTAAAAATTAACTCGTTAGGTTGCAAAGCAGGTAAGGACAGCAACATTGGATGCGATGACGTTTCAGAGGCGAATACTTGACTTCTTGTGTGGACACGGGATAAGAATTTTTCCTTTTCTGTGCCCTCACATCGACAAGAGGAGTAAAATGACAAGTGCAGAGAACACATCGTGTTTTAATGTCACTTTCCAAACACGAAATCTTTTGGTAGTGTAAATTATGAAGATTAGTAAAGCATTTAACGTTTGTTTCATTCACTTTGATAATCCCGCCCATATACTTATTGGAGAATAGACTTTAAATGCAGTTCATGTGTGCATCTCATAGGTGCCCAACAATCACCTTACCGATTGTTCTGTTCACTTCAATTCATATCAAGGTTGCTAAATTATACAAAGTTATTTGTAAATTTGTTTTTTGGTGAAATAATAAATTTTACATTAATAAAATTTAAAGTATAAAAGTATAGAAGCATACCCAACATTAAAAAAGTTATTACAACTATGAAAGAATGGAAGTTTAATATCTTTTAAATATTCCATAATATTTATTGAACAATAAAATTGACAAATATTTCAATAGGCCATATTTGAAAAGTTTAGCTTGAATAATTGTTTTCTCTAGGAAGAAAAAAATACTAGCTATTTTTTAAATAAGATATTTTATTCAGCAGGTTATATGATTACGATTATTTCTAGAGAAATAAAAAATTGATTCCTTAACCTCATTTCTAGTTTATTATAAGTGGTTTCTGCTAAAAAAAATAATGTTATTGATAAGGCTTTTCAATCGAAATATATATTTATATATATATATATTAAGGTGCTTCCATAAATAAATTCATAATTTGAAAGAAGTAGGACAAAACCTAAAAGTGCATTTTAAAGATGACCCTAGTTTCGTGTAAATAACTTTTGAAGCAAGTAACATGCCCATTGTAATTCGACTCCAAGACTTGGGGTGTGTCCGTCCATTCGACAGCAGCGAGATAATCGTCATCGCTTGCGAAAGCATTTTGTAGAGGGACGATAACGCCACCGCCACTCTCTGGAAGAAGCCGATGTCAAAGACGCGTTCCGTTGGTCCACAAACGTGTGTGCGCGCATCTGACAAGACTTTGCACCACCACCTGGCCCATGCCAACAGGACTGTCTTCTAGATGACTCTCGACCGTTTTAATTCTACTTGATTGAAAATCTGATATTGACTAATCTTTTGTTCTATCTTCTATACATAATTAAATAAGATGTAGATGGAAGCTTTTCTTCTAGACATATGTGACTTGGTGATATGACTTTTACGGATGAAGATTTTTACATTAGAACCAAAATCATTTTTTTTTTTAACTATCAAAATTATTAATTAATAATAAAAATTTAGACAAGTATGAAATAATTTCTATAAATAAACTGATATATTTATATTTCATATGCGCATTTATTTATTTATTTTCTATGGCCTTATAGATGAATTAATTAAAAAATAAAAAACAAATACTGGTTATGAGATTGAAACTACCTATAAAATTTGTTTCAAGAAAAATTATACACCCTTGAACTTTTAGATCATTGTTATGTTTTTTTTTTTTTTTTTTTTTTTTTTAGACTCACACACCAGGAAAGGGGGACGGGGATTCGAACCCGTAACCGGTGGGACTGTCGGTCAGGATTTGGCTCAGAGAACGTAACTGAGCCAAGGCCCCACCTTAGATCATTGTTATGTTTAGCTCTTTAATACAAAATATAAAAATAAAATTAGTTTGTCATTTAATCTATAATGGAGGGACTTGGTAACATGAATTGGTTTAGTTGGAGCCTAGGTGGCTTGAGACATTTAGAAAACATCCACCCATATGCTTACCAAAAGAAATTAATATATATTTGAGCTATGTTTCCACGGCATTAAAATTTTTGAATTTCGGATGATTTGATTATTCTCTTTAAATAACTTCTCTTTCAAATATTTTAGGAAGTTAAATGATTCAATCACTCTTATTGGATAAAGTCTCTAATTTGATGGTGGCAAAGTTGGAAAAATGTTTGGAAAAGATCAATCAATTTGGAGAAGAATGAATGTTTAGTGGGGAAGAACTATGATCACCAACGTATTCCATTGCACGATTTACTCGTGCATGGGCGTTTGTCAGCGCAATCACCCCCAGGAGCCAATCGCACTTAGGGTTTCGTCGCTCCATATTCTGATGCGCAACAAGCAGATTGTACATTTAACTGCTAGTGCACCTTACTGTCGGAGAAGGCATCCAAAAACCTTAAGAGAAAAATCTCAGAAAGTATAAAGAAAGCTTGAAATAATTCAGTGCTATATTGTGCATATTTTGTGAGAGTTAAAGGGCTTTGTTTTGTGGCCTGAAGCATTGGGTTTCTAAGCTCGTATTACATTTGAACGTGAAAGAGGGGGTGTATGACGCTTATGTGAGATATTTGAAAGGGTTTTTCTTGGGGAGAAAAATCAGATCATAGATTGAGAAAGTGTTACCGTTTAATACTAATTGAGTTGGTTGTACTAATATGTTCAGGTCTTTTGGTTTAATAGTTAAATTTACTATAATCGTTATCAAGATTAATTTTATGTCTTAACAACCTAATGATCTAACACCACAAGCTATAAGGATGTCCAAAGCAAAGGTTTTAGAGTGGATTGTCAGAGCATTGGCTACGGAGCGTAAGGAAATATTATAGTTTAAAAAAAGTAATTGAATTTACTATGTTAAAAAGTACAAGCTTTTCGGAAGCAATCTAGAAGAAAGAGATCGCAGGGTTTCCGTGTTTTGAGTGCTTGGGGGTGGTGGCTTGGACGTTTACCGTTGTGGGTCCCAAGGAGGAGGATTTTGGCAGAGCAGGTGAATCCGGTGCCGTGAGGGCCACTTTGCCGAAGGACAAAGCATTGTACCGTTGAACAAGCCACCCCAATGAGCCGTCTGGGTTTGATGACAAATCAAGTCATACCACTTTATGTAGCATACTAGAGCGTTGTGCTTAAAAAAGAATAAAAAGTGTCAATCATCATGACATAGGTCGATTCCGCGTCGAAGATAAATTTCTCAAAAAGCCTTTTTAAGGGTCTGCGGAACTGCTCTTGAAAATGGCAGCATCCTGACGTTCTGGAAGCGTTCTAGAGTTATAAATGAGCTGGTGATTCGCCCCCCTCATGCCATCTCCTTCCCCTCTGCAAAACATGGTCCCGACCTTCGTTCTTCTCGTTACAGTAGTAACATTAACGTTGGTCTGGATGATTGTCAATTGTTTGTGGTTAAGGCCAAAACACCTGGAAAGGTGCCTGCGAGAACAAGGACTTGCAGGCAATTCCTATCGGTTTTTCGCCGGAGACTTGAAGGATTTCTCGATGATGAACAAGCAAGCGAATTCTAAACCCATTAGTCTTGACGATGACGCTTCGCCTCGTGTCATCCCCTTCGTCCATCACACACTGGAGAACTATGGTATGCTCTTCACTACTCTTTACCTGCTACTTTCTTCCACTCAAAATCAAATTCCAGGGCCTACTCGGTTCAGGGTGTTACAGAAATATGGTAGAAGAAGCTGTATAAAACCTGTAATAGATGTATATACTCGGTTCAGGGTGTTACAGAAATATGGTAGAAGAAGCTGTATAAAACCTGTAATAGATGTATATACTCGGTTCTCCAGCGCGTCCTGAAATGTGGTAACATTTACGGTTGTTTGATCCCATGCTAAAGAGCTCCATGTTTTCTGCTAATCATCTGAAATATTTTTTAAATAAATTTTTAAATATTTTATATTTCTTTTCTATGGATCTTATTGAAATTTAAATATTGTCTATAATCTTTTAAAACCTGTAATACCAAGTTATTATAAAAACGCATAGAGTAGATGGTTAAGTATGATCCAAGTCTTTCAATCCATCATGGAATTCGCCGTTGCTCTTTGCCCCTATTCTTCTCATCCCAACTTGTCATCCCAAAGTGTTCATAATCCCTCTGGTCATCAACAAATTTGTGTTGCTTCTTCCGAAACAATCTCTATTTCTGCATATTGAAATCACTGTGAACGATGCGGAAATACTCATCATCCTGGGGGACAGCAAGATATGATTATATATACAACTGCAACTTCTATAGGGATTTTGGATTTTCTTACTGACCTTCGAAAACGTATGCAGGTAAGAATTCTTTTATATGGTTTGGTCCAAATCCGAGGGTGTTTATCACGGAGCCGGAACAAATCAAAGATGTATTCAATAAGATTGGCGAGTATCGGAAGTCCCGTGTAAATCCACTTTCCAGGTTGCTCTCAACGGGACTCGTCTTCTACGAGGATGAGAAATGGGCTAAACACAGGAAGATTATCAATCCTGCATTCCGCATCGAAAAGTTGAAGGTTCTTTGTTTGTTTC
This sequence comes from Casuarina cunninghamiana, assembly GCA_028551485.1. Taxonomy (NCBI): domain Eukaryota; kingdom Viridiplantae; phylum Streptophyta; class Magnoliopsida; order Fagales; family Casuarinaceae; genus Casuarina; species Casuarina cunninghamiana. Next base: position 20,852,185 of record CM052363.1, on the reverse strand, counting down.
CTCAGTAGAAAACATTTTGAATGTTGTTTTCAGGGCCTCTCAACTAAGCAACAGGGCCTTTGAACTGGACTAGAACAAAATCTTTTCTGCAACATAAAACTGACTTTTTCTGAATGAGATTTGAGCTCAACGAATATGGAGGCTAGAAAGATGCTACTTACTGATATTCGATTATCAATTACTGCTTTAAGTATCATCTTTATTGATAGTCCAATTGGGAATCCTTAATCTCTTCTGAAATATGTACTGGAAAGCCATAATGCTAGGAGTTCTGCTTCTGATGTTTTAAAGTGATTGCTACAGGATATGTTACATGCATTTTACCAGAGTTGCAGTGATATAGTTGGGCAATGGGAGAGGCTGACCGGTGAAGAGGGGTCCTGTGAAATAGATGTATGGCCTTATCTTGAAGCCCTGTCAAGTGATGTTATTTCTCGAACAGCATTTGGGAGTAGCTACATGGAAGGAAGAAGAATATTTCAACTTCAAAAAGAGCAGGCGCATCTCCTTTTGACGACTGTGCGATCTGTTTACGTTCCAGGATGGAGGTAGCGTCTAAATCTTTTAACTTTGGTAAAATATATGAAAATTTATTTTTCTCTTTTTTTTTTTTTTTTTTTTGTTGGGTTGCACTCTAGAATTTTCATTCACGTTAAATTAAGGTATTCCTTCTCCATGAATTTGGCCTTTCTAATCACACAATGAGGAAATGTTAACTCTTCGATAGAAGAAATTAAAATGAGCAAACGACTTAAAATTTTTATGTAGTAGCTTCTGAAATAGTTTTCCTTTTCTAGTTGCACTAGACATATTGAGAAAATTTAAACTGCAAATTAATCAAAATCTTAATGGAGAACCATATTCCAATTCCCTTTCTTCATGCCTTCACAATTTCAATGTAGGTTTGTGCCCAGTAAACTGAACAATAGGATGAAGGAAATTCATAGAGAGGTACGAGCATTGCTGAGGGGAATCATTAACAAACGAGAAAGAGAAAGAAGGGCAGACAATTCCAACAATGATGATTTGTTAGGCATACTCTTGGAATCCAACTCTAGAGAAGAACTTAAGGAAAAGAATGCTGCAATGAGTATAGAGGATGTAATCGAGGAATGTAAGCTATTTTACTTTGCGGGGCAAGAGACCACCTCAGTTTTGCTTGTTTGGACAATGGTTTTGTTGAGCAAATATCCAAATTGGCAAGCACGTGCAAGAGAAGAGGTTCTTGAAGTCTTTGGTAAAAACAAACCAAACTTCGATGGGCTAAATCACCTAAAAGTTGTAAGTGGTTCCTTTTGTTCACTCAAGATGTTTCAATACTCTTTCCTATGTTCATTTGTTGTTTCTTGACCTTAAAAATAGTGACTCAACAAGTAATTTTAATAATTGGTATTGTTGAACCGATGGCACGCTCGTTGATTGGAGACCACTTATCCATGACATAGGTAACCATGATATTGCATGAGGTGCTGAGGCTCTACCCGCCGGTACCCATTGTGAATCGAGTTGTTCACAAGGACATAAAGCTGAAAAATTTGATGATACCAGCTGGAGTGGAGGTTTCTCTCCCAATAATCTCTGTCCACCACGATTATGAACTTTGGGGAGAAGATGCAAAGCAATTCAACCCAGAGAGGTTCTCAGAAGGTGTTTCAAAGGCAACAAAGGGCCAGCTATCATTCTTCCCTTTTGCAGCGGGTCCTCGGATATGCATTGGGCAAAACTTTGCTATGATGGAAGTGAAAATGGCTTTGTCATTGATGTTGCAACGCTTCTCATTTGAACTTTCTCCGTCCTACACTCACGCCCCTTATTCTTTTATAACTATCCAACCTCAATTTGGTGCTCACATTATGTTGCACAAATTGTAGTCTCAAAATTGGCAATTTCCCTGGTTAAAAGAAGCCTCTTACGAGCCTAGGAAAATATTATTAGCTTTTTTTTTCTTTTTTCCTTTTTTAGTTCAATGCACTTGTTTCGACTTCTACTATGTCTTTGGACCTTCATCACATTTGGCTGAAATGGGGTCCATTACCGAGTTTCATGTTATTTGATATATATTTATACACCAATAAAAAGGTTCAAAACTTGGTTTTCGATATCAAATTAGAAGATCCAAAGTTTCAATCTAAAAGTTAATTCAAATATTGGAAGAATAATTTTTTTATGTAAACTTCACTTCAAAGATTTTATCTTTTCATGTGGGACTTTCGTCCTATACACAACACTCATATAAAAGTATATCTCTACTATTTGTGATGCATTGTCCTTGTACATAATACACAATTTAAGACATTATGCAATTAAGACATTTTTCTTTTCTGTACGAGTAAATGAAAATAGCAAGCCTTTAGGCGTTCCTGACTTCCTTGATGTTTCTCTTCCCCACGGTATAAGACTGCCTTCAATCCATGCTTGTATACTTTCATGCCTGCATGATGAAGTTTTGCACTTAGGCAAAAAACTATTTTAATTAATATGAAAACGTTAAAGCTCATAATATCATATCTAAGAGGAAAATGGGAGTGTTTACAACAAATGTCATACATGATATGAGAATTGATTAATTGATTATGGACATTTGCGCATCTCAAAGGGACACTAGTCAGATGTATAGACATTCTCTTTTGTGCTACTCTTTTAAATATGTTTCAGCAGTGCTATCTGTCTTAAGATATTGATTATGAATTTGAAGTGCCATTTTTATGCTCTTCTTATAATGATCTAAAGACATGAAAAGATGTTGCTAAAAGAGTTAATGGACTACAATCTTATTAAGCATGCTAGAAGCTAATTGCAAGGCTAAGAGAGAAAAATTAGACGGACTGATGGCAAAAGCAGTGTATGACGCAGACATAGGCAACATGAAGCAAAGTGCTTGCTGTTGCAAGTATGTTCATGATGAAGCAAAGTTGTTGCAACGCTCAACATTCAAATGCATTGTTATGTGATGTTGGCAACGTTTAGAGGCTCCATGTTATTGCATCTAGTAAAGGAGAAAAACGAACAAGTTGCTCATTTATTGAAATAGACGTGTTGTTGTGTCCATGAAAAAAGTTAATAGAGCTCGTTGAAGAGTCCAGAAGTCTTAAAAAGCCTGAACCTAGAAATCCAAAAAAGCCTAAGATCACCACAAATCAAGTAGACCCACCAGGTTTGCTTGAATCCAAATAAATTCGGTCATACACCGATCCTAGAATATTAAAAAAAAAAAAAAAAAACAGTAATGCTTAAATTAATGGATCGTTGTTTTCTAAAACTGATTTTGAATTTAAATGAAGATTAAATCTATATCATGAATTAGTTTGTAAATAGTTATATATTTGAATTTGAATATACAGTGCATTTATGCATAATTATAGAAATCAATTTTTTTTTTGGTGAATTGTCATATATTAATAAATATCACAAAATGATATTATAAATAATTTAATACAAACATCCATCTGTTAGGTTCAAAAATGGCCTTTGGAAAATTCCAAAACTCCTGCAAATATTTGTTAAAATTCACAGCTCTTTCTTACGTGATGAGATATTGTTCTTATATCCTTCTTAACCTTGGCAATAGTGGTTAAACTCGTATGACTTTGATTGCCGAATCTGTTTTCTTTCCTTTTATTCTAGACGTGATAGATTATAACTTTAAAAGATACACTCAATAATGGTGTTGCAAAACTCATGCTTTCACAAATTTGATTATCTATCTCACTTTGTCCTTTTATTATTCAATCCATCGTGACAAAAAAAAAGAAAAAAAAAATCCATCATTATAGTCCATTCATAGCTAGTATTGTCACTTACATGTATTTACTAAGCCTACAATTTAAGGATAAGTGATCCATTGATTTGTTTCATTGAATTGTTCCACAGAGCTACTTGATTAATAGTAGTAACTTTATTTTTCATAGTGATCCAACAAATAAATTAGTACTTAGGTATCCCTCATTTCTATAGGAGTCTTGCCTATCAATTTTTTATGTACTTTCTTTCAACTCTAAATAGGTTATAGCGATGTTATACTTTTAATTTATTATTATATGTAAGAGCTCATTTCTAAGTTGCAAGATGCTTTTCTAGCTCAAACTCAGTGATCCTCTCAATTTCACTCTTTAAACATAGAAAAAAAAATTGTACAAAGCATAGAACATTTGTTCTTTTCTTTGACTTCCTTCAATTTCTACAATCCTTTTCTGGTATCAAAGTCTTTTGATAGAAATCTATGATATAATGGCTTCACTTCTTCAATAATCACAATTGTCACGATCAGTGTCCCATACATAGGCACCAAGCTTGAAGGCAACAACTATTTGGTTTGGAAGTTTAGAAATTTGCCTTATTTAAGAGCAAGTAACCTCCTTCCAATAGTAGATGGATCCGTTCCTTGTCCATCCTTGGTTGCAGCAATCTAAGGGTCTAGTGGAGAAAAATAAGATGTTCCTAATCCATCATTAAAAAAAGGGGTTACCAAAGATCAAACAACATTTAGTTGGATGTATTATAGATCTTTTGACAAGGTGGTTACGTAAATCTCAAGATTTTCAACTTCACAAGAATATATGGAAAACTCCCTAGGTATCCTTTGTTTGTCATAGTGTAAATAAGGCAACCTTATTGAGGTACAACTCTAGAAAATTATAAAGAGTAATAAATCTATGTTTGAGTTTTTAAATTTAACAAATGCCAAACTAAGGGATATTATTACAGTTTTCTCCCTAATTCACCCTATTGGGAGAGAAGAACTTTTTTCCATTGTTCTCACTAAAAAAGCATGGCTTGAAATTATCACTTTTGAAGGAAGAAGGAAAGAAGTACAATTACAAAACAATAAAAAGAGTAATTGATGCATTTCTTGATGGGCAATGGAGTAAGCTACGGACTATAGAGAGACTGGAACAGGATAACAATTGGAATTTCAAAAATGTATAGTGCTAGAAAGGTAAAGACTAGAAGATAAACTATTGAAATGAAAGGATAATAATTTAAGTGCAGGAATAAATGACTGGAATATAAAAGGCTAGAAAGTAAGAGCATGAAATTGTGATCTTTTGATTATATTTTGTAACTGTGCTTAAGAATTCCTTGAGAAGGAATTGTTTGGATTAGGGAGAATGTTTTTTCCTAATCTGGTTTGAGTAAAGGAGACTTTAGTCGGTTGGATTGAAGGAGAAGAGGGTGGACATAGGGCTCAAGGGTAGAGTGCTGAACCACCGTGGTAAATCTAGTGTTTTTCTCTCTTTCTTTTATTTGCTTAAAGCTAACCTATTGATTACTAATATCTATTTATTCATCAACCTGATGTTCATATGTTTCCTTGTCCGTAAGTTTGATATATTGTTTTGAAACTAGTCTTTGTGATTTTAACTTACTATTTCTTTTCTATTATATTTGTGTAAATTGTATGAACACCTAGAATTGTTTTAGAATAGAAAAATCATAACTAATTCTTGGCTTAACCAATTCAACCCCCCTTTTTGTAAAGCCATAAAACCCAACACTTACAAAACAAATTGCCTCCAAAATTAGAAGATCCAGGGAGTTTTAAAATTCCTTGTACTATTGGAGATTCTTACTTTGATAAGGCATTATGTGATTTAGGAACCAATATTAATCTAATGACTTTTTCTATTTTCAGGAAATCAGGATTGGGCAAAGTGAAGCCAGCCACCGTGTCCCTATAATTGGTTGATTGATCAATTAAATATTCAAGAGGTACTATAGAAGATGTATTAGTGAAAGTTGACAAACTTATCTTTCCTACAGATTTTATAGCACTTAACATGGAGGAAGACTTTGAGGTACCACTTATCTTAGGTTGACCTTTTCTAGCAACAAGAAGAGCTCTGATTGATGTACAACAAAGGAAGTTAATCTTAAGAGTTCAAAATAATTCTGTTACTTTTAATGTTTTTACTGCAATGAAACATCCCTTTGATGACAGTTCTTGCTTTAAAGTTGAGACAATTGATAAGTTTGTGAATAAGATCTTTCAGGAAAAAGCTTTCAAGGATCCACTTGAAGCATGTTTGGTTCACCTAAAAAATGAGGAAATTGAAAGAGAAGAGATACAGGAGTATGCCAATCTCATGGAGGCAAATCCACCATATTCACAGCAAAAGGCAACAAAGTTTGAGGAGTTAGGACAACATATGACAAAACCTAAGCCATCAATTGAAGAGCCCCCAACTCTTGAACTCAAGCCATTTCCTTCCCATTTGAAATATGTTTATTTAGATGAAGTTTCTACCTTGCCAATAATTATATCTTCTTCTTTGACAGAATCAATGGAAGAGAAATTAGTTCGAGTGTTGAAGGAGTATAAAGGAGCAATTGGATGGAAAATAGCTTATATAAAGGGAATTAGTCCTTCACTCTTCATGCACAAAATTTTGATGAAGGAGTAGTACAAAGCCATTGTTCAGCCTTAAAGGCAATTGAATCCAAAGATGCAAGAAATGGTGAAGGCTGAGGTAATCAAATTGCTTGATTTAGGAATCATTTATCCCATCTCAGACAATCCCTAAGTAAGTCTTGTGCAGGTTATGCCAAAGAAGAGAGGTATGACTATTCAAAGAAATGATAATAATGAATTGATTCCAACTAGGATAGTTACTGGATGGCGTGTGTGTATACATTACAGAAAACTAAATGATGCCACGAGAAAATATCATTTCCCTTTACCATTTATTGATCAAATGTTAAGAAGACTTGCACGACATGAATTTAATTGCTTCATTGATGGATATTCAGGGTATAATCAAATTCACATTGCACCAGAAGATCAAAAGAAAACTACTTTCACTTATCCTTATGGTACCTTTGCTTTTAGAAGAATGCCTTTTGGTCTTTGTAATGCACTAACAACTTTTCAGAGATGCATGATGGCCATTTTTTCTGATATGGTTGAAAATTGTATTTAGATTTTCATGGATGATTTTTCTGTATTTGGTTCATCATTTGACATTTGTTTAAATAATTTAGTAAGGGTCTTACAAAGGTGTGAGGAGACTAACCTTGTTTTGAATTGGGAGAAATGTCATTTTATGGTGCAGGAAGGAATAGTGCTCAGGCATAAGATATCCAAAAAATGATTAGAGGTTGATCGAGCTAAAGTGGAGGTCATTGCAAAATTGCCTCCACCAACATTAGTGAAACTTGTTAAAGGCTTTTTGGGGCATGTAGGAATCTATAGGCGGTTCATAAAATATTTTTCTAAAATTACTAGACCCCTTTCAACTTTGTTGGTCAAAGATGTGAAATTTAACTTTTCTAACGAATGCTTGCAGGCTTTTAACACTTTAAAGGAAAAGTTAATGTCAGCCCCAATCATGGCAACACTAAAATGGGACTTACCTTTTGAGCTAATGTGTGATACAAATGATTTTGCAGTAGGAGTTGTTTTGGGACAAATGGGGAATGGAGTTTTTCAGACCATTTACTATGCTAGTCGAACTTTGTCAGGTGCACAATTGAACTATTCAACAACAGAAAAATAACTTTTGGCTATAGTATTTGCTTTTGATAAATTTCATTCTTATCTAATTGGTTCCAAAGTTATTGTTTATTTAGACCATTAAGCTCTTAAGCATCTACTTGAAAAGAAAGAATCAAAACCTAGGTTAATCAGGTGGATTCTATTACTACAAGAGTGTGATTTAGAGATCAAGGATAAAAAGGGGACTGAAAATCTAGTTGCAAATCATTTGTCTAAAATTCCCAATCTGAAGGAAGAAGATCCACTGATTATGGAAGAGTTTCCCGATGAAAAAATTTTTGTGCTCCAATCCATTAGAATTTCCTAGTATGTTGATTTTGTCAATTATTTGGTAAGTAATGTTCTTCCTCTTGAAATGTCATATGAAAAAAGAAAAAAAATTCTTTTTTGACATTAAACATTACTTTTGGGAAGAGCCTTTCTTGTTTAAAGTATGTGCAGATTAGGTTATAAGGAGATGTGTTCCTAAGGAAGAAATGGCTAGCATCCTACACCATTGTCATGCTAGAGAGGCAAGTGGTCATTTTAGTGTCACCAAAACTGCAACTAAGGTTTTACAATATGAATTTTATTGGCCCACACTTTTTAGAGATGCATATTCATATGTAGTTGCATGTGATTAATGTCAAAGAACTAAAAATATTTCTAGGAAACATGAGATGCCTCTAAACAATGTTGTTATGTGTGAGTTATTTGATGTTTAGGGTATTGATTTCATAGGACCCTTTCCACCCTCTTATGGAAATTTGTATATTTTTATGGTTGTTAAGTATGTGTCTAAATGAGTAAAAGCTATAGCGTTGCCAACAAATGATGCTAAGGTTGTAGTTAAGTTCTTAAAGAAAAATATTTTTACCTGATTTGGCACCCTTAGGGCAATCATAAATGATAAAGGGACCCATTTTTGCAACAAACAATTTAAAGCACTTTTGGGTAAGTATGGGGTTACCCATAAGATTGCTACCCTTTATCACCCTTAGACTAATGGTCAAGTTGAGATATCAAATTGCAAAAATTAAGAGAATTTTGGAAAAAACTGTGAATGCCTCAACGAAAGATTGGTCAATGAAACTTAATGATGCATTTTGGGCCTATAGAACATCATTCAAAACACCAATTGGAATGTCTCCTTTTAGGCTAATATTTGGGAAGGCTTGTCATCTACTAGTGGAATTAGAGCATAGAGTATATTGGTCATTGAAATTTTTGAACTTTGACATGCAGTCTACAGGTGAAACCAGATTGTTACAACTGAATGAATTGGAGGAATTGTGAGATAAGGCCTATGAAAATGCCAAAATATACAAGGAGCAGACAAAAAGATGGCATGACAACCACATATTAAGAAGAGAGTTTGAGATTGGCCAAAAAGTATTACTTTATAACTCTCGTCTTAAATTGTTTCCAAGTAAATTTTGATCTCAATGGTCTAGCCCTTTCATAGTTACCAAGGTATTCCCATATGGAGCAATAGAAGTTACGAATGACACCCAAGGCACATTTAAGGTGAATGGTCAGTGTCTAAAGTCCTACTTTGAAGGAGTCAACATGCAAAAGACTACCCTTGATCTTCTTCCTCTTTGAATAGCAACATTGAAGATAATTTGGCTGAAAATTATAAAGCAAGTGCTTCTTGGGAGGCAAACCCAAGTATTTTGTTGGTTCTTTTTTTGGAAGTTTTGTCACCACCATCTCCTTAGAGCTCTCTGTGGATATGAACTACAAGCAATGGAGTTTTCTCATTCCTATTTTACCTTTATTTTTCCTTTATTTTTGTGATCTTTCTTTTTGCATTAAGGACAATGCTTCATTCAAGTTTGGGGGTGGGAAAATAAATTTTTTCTTGCTAAATCTAATTGAAATTTTTTCTCATGTCATGATTAAATCCTTTGTTTTGAATTCTTAGCAATTCTTAGGAAGATGTAGATTCTGTTCAAACTTGCAATTATGATGTGAGTTAAGTGTGATTCTGATTATGTTGATCCCTTTATTGAACACTCAAAGTCCTTCATTCATGCTCTAGAGAACATTCATGTGAAGTATGCAATTATCTTAGATCTCCCTTGGATCTTAGAATTTGCTTGATTTCCTCTTGAGGCGAAATCCTAGGCTACATTTAATTGAGAAAATGATTTAGGCCTTCTTTGGATTGTTTGAGCCTTTCAAGCCAACCTTATTTATTTATCACTAGTCACCCCGTTGAGCCTTGGTTCATATCCATTTTTTTTAGTTAACACCCACATATATATACTCTTGAGCCTTTGAAAAATTATCTTTTCATCCCACACTCTTGAACATGTTGATTTTTAGGATATAAGTCTATCTGAGTAAAGAGAAGTTGAGGGGAAGGATGTAATATAGGAAGAAATTGATTGCAATGATTAAGTAGCATATTATGTGCTTTTGCGAATGCCAAAAAAAAAAAAAAGAATGAAAGAATAAAGTTCATTATTTTCTTTAGAATGGGAAGATCTTATCATTCTTTATCTGATTCAAGCAACTCAATTTTTTGAAATAGTCTACGAAGCATAGCAATTGAATACTATTGGCAAGATAAAATTATGGTGGCTGCATTTCTATTACTTTTACTTGCTTTATTGATGCAAGCATAATTGTGGCTTTTGTGAGTGTCAAAATCCAAGTGAAATCAAGTATTTTTTGGAAGAAAGGAATGAGAGAAGTGGTGATAGAAAGATCATTTGTAATGAGCCCAAAAAAAAAAAAGTAGAAAGTGACAAAAGTTCAAATTAGATCCTAGAAAGCAATGTGTTCATAGGTGAATTTAGCCTAAATGACTTTCATCTTACCCCTAGCCCGGCCTTACATTACAAGCTTATAAAAGTCCTATTGATTCTTGGTTAGATGATTAGCCTATATTAGTGGAGAAAGGAATGAAAAGCAAACCTATGAGGTTTGGTTAAAGATTTTGAAAGATTGCATATTAATGTGGATCTATTTGGAGTGCATATATTTGAAAAGATAAGGGCTCACACTCATACACATACACGTGGTTAACATAGTTAAGAGTCTATCTTATCTTATGAAACAATGGTTGTGTTTGGATGAAAGCTATATTTTTTTTCTTTGAATTGTTAAGTTGAGCAATTATGAGAGAATTTTATGAAAGTGTTTTGTCCAAAACATATATTATCTCTTACTTTTGCTCAAAGACTAGCAAAATATCAAGTTTTGGGGTCTTGATAATATAGAGTTATTTAGACTATTTCAAGATATAAATAATACAAGTTTTATAAGATAATATTTAAGTTTTTATATATTTATGTAAATTTGTGTTATTTATGTAGTAAACCCTAAAAGAGCATGAAAAACAAAGGAAAAGAAACCTACAATAAGGCACGTGAAGAATAAAAGGAAAGGAAAAGAATTAAAAGAAGGCAACGTGTAAAGCAGCAAAAAGAAGAAAAGGACAAAAAAAAGAAGTCAAAAGAAGAAAGGAGGAGGCGCTACACAAGAGAAAGAAAAGAGAGAAAAATGAGAAAAAGAAAAAGAAACGTGTGTGCTGCCGTTGGAACCAAGGAAGAGAAAAAAAAATTAAAGAAGAAAGAAAAAACCAAAGAAGGATAAGAGAAATAGAGACACAAAAGCTTCCTCTACTTCATATCATTCCTGATTTTGGTTTGATTTGTAGGAATTCTACAAAGAATTCTTAAAGAGAATATAGTGTGGTGACAACTTTCCTATTTTTTATTAAAGATGTTTTGCTTAATTTCTACTGTTGTTTTGGTTTGTTATTTCATAATGTTCTAAACTTCTTTTGTTAGAGCAAAGATGTAGCCTAACCATGATGATGTAAATTTTATAAATTTTTATGTTTTTGCAAGATATTTTATTTATGTGAGTTATATATTATTATGCTTAATGTTTTTAAGTGATTGGCCACCACTTGAATGATTTGATGTGCATGTTTGAGACTAAGAGGTACTAATATGCAATTGCTTTTTATAATATATAACCATGAATTAAATATGGATAGACATATACCATGTTATTTGTGTGGCTTTTGGTAATAAGATGATCGAAAGATTTTTTGTAAACCAAGAATGTTCATAGATCCTAATGAATTTGGTTTGTTTCAATTTATATATAGAGATATAGTGAATTAAAGAACTAAGTAGGTTTGTTATACCTAGACATAGGATAGTAAATAAATTAGGAAGTTCCGCCATTACATAGATATTATCATTCCTGCAAGCATAAACTATGAAAATTCATATTTAGTAGTTATGGTGAAATTGGAAGCTCTAACATATTTCTCATATTGATTTTTCTTACTTGGATTCAATTTCAATCAGTCTTAAATTTTTGTTTTAGAATTTTTAAATTTTAATTCATTATCAATTACCTTTTGATTTGCTAGATAAATTTTAAGATTAATTCATCGTTAGTACTTAATTAGTTTAGTATTCACCAATCTATGTGGGACGATATTTTTCTTATCATTATATTACTTGTTCAACATGTTCACTTGCATCTAAATTTCACAGAACATGCCTTCCTTTAAATGCAAACTTTTGTCTATTGTCAAATTACCTTTGACAGTTTCGTCAAGTCACCTTTTACCCACTTTTTTTTCCAAGACTGTTTGACTAGGACAATACTAGGGCTAGGCAAGGTTGAGCATCACTTATATCATCTAGTGTCTCTAACGGATGCCACAATGAATATTGTTTCTACAATTACTAGAACTTTTGAATGTAATGCTCCTAAGGAAGCTAATGTGTGTAAAAACACTATGTTTAAAAATAATATTTTAAGTAATAAACAGATAGTATGGCATTGTTGTTTTGGTCACTTTTCTTATGATGCATTTCCTAAACTTTTTTGTCCAATTTGCCCCTTGGCAAAGCAAACTTGTCTTCCATTTCCATCTCATACTTCTGGTACAAAATCTAAGTTTAAGTTGGTACATGTTGACACATAGGGTCCACATCAGAACCCAAATCACAATGGTTCATGTTACTTTCTGACTATTGTTGATGATTTCTCACGTGAAACTTGAGTATATCTCATAAGATACAAAAGTCAAGCATTGCATTTCTTGTATTCCTTTTTCTTTATGTTAGAAACCCAATTTCATACTTGTATTCATAGGTTATACTCTAACATTGGATCTAAATTCATTAGTTATAAGTGTACATCTTTCTTTTAGCTTTGTGGGGTTCACCATGAGAGTTCATGTGTCCATACTCCACAATAGAATGTGTTGAAAATCATGTGCTTATATGTTTTGTGGGGAAGATTTTATTATGTTGAATATATGAACTTGTGTGCATATATTAAACATCATAGGAAGTAAAAGGTGTGCAAATTATAATATCAATTAATGATATTATAAAGTAGCCAGTTTCCTACATTCCACTATCAAACATCAATTATGAAGTTAAAATGAATTATTTTATATGTGTTTTAATTAGTAAAATAATTCATATTATTATTTATATTAAGAGAATGTGATACTTGGAAATGGTGTGCTTATAGGTACATTTGAAGGATAAAGGCATGCTACTTATTCAAGTTAAGAATGATAGAGTACATATCATTATTGTACTGACCATATATATATATATATTTGACAGCCCGTGAAGCTGAAGCCTGTGAAGCTAAAGCCCGTGAAGTTAAAGCTAAGCACCTATCACTTAAATGAAACAGTAGCGTCTCATTTTGATAAGAGCTTAAGCTCTTATGATGAACAGCCTAAAGCCCTAGCCGCACACCCGATTGAAGCCATCCTCATCCTCCTCTCTTTCTCTCTCGACTGCCAACTCCAACGGGAAGAAGAATGAAGCGATGGAGTGTCAGAATGGCTATCTGCTGCAAAAATCGTCATCCCTGCAGCTATGTGATGTCGTGTCTATCAAATCCCAACGAAAGAAATTCAAACACATTTGAACCAAAACCCTAAAGTGTTCAAGGTTTGAAAATATGCTATAAAAGGGAGCTTCGGGTGAATGTTTGTGTTCTACTGATCGATATATTGTTGATTTGATCAAAAAGAGATTGAAGCTTTGAATCATTTGTTCTCAGTGCTGTGTTTCTTCAATCCTTGAAGAAAGAAAGAATCTTCGGTGATATTTCCTAAATTCATTATCTTGTGAATATCAACTAATAGATTGATCTTTATATGTGCTAGATTATCTGAAACATTATTTGCACAGAAAGATCCTTGTAAATCAGAAACCCTAGATTTGTGAAAATTGGGGATTTCGTGATTAGAGCTTGAATTAATTCTTCATGCATTTAATTAGCTCTCTGATAAGCTTAATTCCTCACCCATATTACATATTTAAGGATTAGCTTAATGTATTAAGGTTTTACAAACCTAACTCTGTAATTGAGAATTAAATTGACTCCTTTTTAAGGAGTTGTGAGGTGTAGGAGAGGAGTTTTCCTAGCTTGAAGTAAAGTAGACTTCAACTTGGTTTAAGTTGAAGGAGAAGAGGGTGGAAGTAGGTGAAAAGTGCCGAACCACCGTGTAATTCTTTGAGCCTAATTATTCTGTCTTTATTTCTATTTATATGCTCTGATACTGCTGTGATAATTAATAACATTGTATGATTAAATTAAAAAGGGGATTTATTAAAACATAAAGTCTAAATATCCAATTCAACCCCCCCTCTTGGATAGCCATAAAACCTAATAGAATGGTGTAGTTGATGTGGCGTGAGCCTTACGTTTTCAGGTTGATCTTCTTTATCATTTTTTGGCGAAAGTGTCTTAATTGCAACCCACATCATTAACGATCTCCCTACATTAGTCCTCAATGGGAAAACTTCTTTTGACATTCTCTTTGGTAAATCTTCATGTATCTCACATTTTAGGGTTTTTGGGTGTTTATGGTATGTCATAGTCATTCTACATGGGGACAAATTTACACCTCGTGGTATGTAAGAGATACCCCTCATCCTAAAAGGGTAATCATGTTTTTGACCTTACCACTCACACATTTTTTGTAGTCCAAGATGTTGTGTTTCACGAGTCAACTTTTCACTTTGCTCAGTCCCAATCATCCTCGTCTCTCACCCCACTTAGTGAGGACCACTCATTTGTTCCTTTAGATCCTTATCCATATTCTATCTCGTGCGAGAATGGTTCTTGGGCATCGTCCTATAATACCCATTTCTGAGCCTGCCATTCATGATATTTCTTCTCTCTTAGTTGTCTTTATCAAATCCTTACCTTCTTTACCACATGCAAATTCTCCTCCTTTTCTATCACCTGTTGTTGAGCATATGGATTCACCCACTGTGAATTTACCTAATGTGGAGCCACCCATTATGGATTCATCTTCTACGGTGGTGCCAATCGTCATTACCCCTACTATTAGACGTTCTCAACATGAGTCCAAACCTCCCATTTGGCCCCAAGATTATCATTGTTATTCTCTAGCCTTTGACCCTAATGGAAATCAATCAGTGGGTCCTCGAGACATCCCCTACTCCATTTTACAATTTATGACCCTTGACAATTTATCTCCCACATATTGAGCCTTTATTGCCTCCATTTCAACCATAAGAGAGGCACTCCATTATTATGAGGTTATTAAGGATCCCAAGTGAGTAGATGTTATGGCTAGTGAACTCCATGCATTAGAGATGAATCATATGTGGAGGTTGGTCGACTTACCCCCAAGTTGTAAGTCAATTAGATGTAAATTGGTTTACAAGGTGAAATATCATGCAGATGAATCCGTTATGAGATATAAAGCTTCGCTTGTGGCCAAGGGCTTCACTTAGTGATATAGGATTAATTATGATGAGACCTTTTCTCCTATGGCCAAGATGGTGATTGTCAGATGTATCATGACCTTGGCCACTTCACCCGATGGATGTTCATAATGAATTTCTCCATGGAGACTTGCATAAGGAGGTGTACATGTCTTTACCTCCTGGGATTCAAACTTCCACTGCAAGTCAACCTAAAGTTTGTTGTCTACTTAAGTCTATATATGAGCTTAAGCAGACTTCACGACAATGGTATTCCAAATTTACTATTGTTCTTCCTAAAAGTGGTTTTAAGTAATCTAGGCATGATTATGCATTGTTTATACTTTGATGTGGATTCACTGTCATTGTTATTTTGATTTATGTCGATGATATGATTTTCACTGGCAATAATGAGGAGGCTATAGCTCAAGTCAAGTCTCATCACTACTCTAGATTTCACATGAAGCATGCTAAATTTTTTCATAAAATCGAAATTGCTCGGTCAGAGAGTGGTATTTGCCTCAATCAATGCAAATACGCATTGGAGTTAATCTCTAAAGATAGACCAAGAAACAAGCCTTGGTTTCCTAATCATCATCTAAGGCCAAGTATCGAGCTATGGCAACAGCTATTTGGGAAATTGTTTCATTGCATGAGCTTCTTGGTGACTTATGGGTGATTGTTCCATGACCTATCTCTTTGTAAGTTACAACAAAGCAACAATCCACATTGCAAACAATCTCATCTTTCATAAGCATACCAAGCGCATTGAGATTGACTGTCATTTCATTCAAGAGAAACAACAAAGAGGTTTGATCCAGACAGATAGCATCCACACCCACAAGTAACTGGCAAATTTGTTAACTAAGGCTTTTATGTAGTCAACAACATAGTTATCTTCTTCACAAATTTGGTGTATTTGATTTGTACAAATCACTAGCTTGAGCTGGGTTGTTAAGTTGTGTTATATTTGGGTTATTATTTTTTTATTATTATTGGGTTAGGCCATATATGTTATTAAGCATGTGTATTCTATTTTAGGTTTGGGCTTGAAAGACCTAAGCCCGCAATCGAGTAATCCACCCTTTATGTAAATCATGTAACTAGGTTTTTCTCTTTTAATCAAGAAAATCCAAAAAAAAGTTTTCCCTAATTCATGCTTCAATTTTGGTTCCTCAGATGTGTTTCCTTTTCTTAGAGCAAGCTCCTTAAAGGACAGTTGTTCTTAAACCCTAATTGATAAGAGATAATTGTATTTTGTTTTTCCTTGTGTCTTCACCCTATCTCTCATTTCCTTCTTACAGAGACCCCGCACCACCTCTTCTCTCTTTTAAAATCCTTATTTTATCTTCTACTCTCATAGAATCTTTATCTTATCTCCTACTCTTGTATAATTCTTATCTTTATCTCTTTTATTCTTCTAAAATCATGACACCTTATGAGGTGAAAATCAAGACTAACTTGAAGGATGGGTTGATAAGGTTGAGTGCTAGGTTGGTAGAGAACTCTAAACCTATGATAGGGTTCTACTTATCAAATAAATAAGAAATATGTGATCAGGGTCAGCTAAGGTGGGGGTGGGTAATCACCTTAACACTATACATTGCCACAATTGCAAATTTGAGTCTAAGGTCTAAACATCTTGGACTACCTCCTAGCATAGCATTTTGGATTCATAATTTTTCGGTGCTCAAAAAGCTTAATAAACAATATCTTTATGGAATGATTCTTGGTACTGATAAGTTCTGATTGCCATTACTTCTTTTCCACTTGAGTTGGGAGTGACTAAATCTTTTGTTTTTTCATTTATTTAGAACATATAATTAAAAAAATAAAAACATATGAAATTTTTATTTGATGTCCATTTTGGTGGTTGAAACTTGTTTAAGTTATATTGCCCCTAAACAAACTATTTGTTTTTTGTTTTTTGTTTTTTAGGCATATGTGACTCAATATAACACTCATGTCTTCTTTCGCATAGAAAATTTTAATAGACCAAAAAAGTAAATCCAATTGTATCTAACTATTACTCCTTTATTATTTCCCTCTATTTGTTAGGACATGTGAAGTCCTTATTCGTGTATTGCTCTTGATTCCCTTTATTTCTTTTTCATGTTTTTCTTCTTTTATTACTTTTATAATCCTCAATTACTTTTAATTATATGAAACATGAAACGTTGAGAGCCACTATAATTTTAATTATTTATTTATTGAAACTATTATGTGTTAAAGGTAAGTATTGTCCCACATTAAAAGTGTGAAGATAAGCCCTTGAACTTATAAATAGTGAAGTTTTCTCATCTAATGTTTTAAAGTTTTGAAATAGCCTCTCATACTTTCATATAATATTAGAGTCAGAGATGAGCCTTCGCTCTATAATCCCCTTTGCCCAGAAGTTAGGCTTTATTCAATGTGCAACACTTGTGTCAACATATACATGATGATTTTCCCACTTAATACCTTAAGATATTAGAGATGTGGTGTCATTATGATTATTATCTTTATGCTTATTTCCATATATAATAGCAATCCTTATGGTTTGGGAAATAGGTTTTGGGGAATTATAATATATTATTCCTTTCTTTTTTAAGAATGTATAGCTTTGTATTATAAATATACCTAACGTTGCTAGGTCTAGACACAAAAATATAATCCTTTTTCCAACTCTCTACTTTCTCCTTAGTTTTTGCTACAGAGATTATGTTATATTTGTTCAATGACATGTAGAGATGATAGCTTATTGCAATGCAAATTATGCCACATGTCCATTGACAAGATGATGTATTTTAAACTTTTGTATTAAGTTGAAAAATTCTAAGTTATCATGGAAAACAAAGAAACAATCAACCATCTCATTATCATTTGTAAAAGTGGAGTATCGAGCAATGACCAAAACTATTTGCAAAGTAGTTTGGTTGTGAGGATTACTTCAAGATCTCAAGCAATGGATTACTAGGCCAACCACCATATTTTGTGACAATGTAGTTCTGAAGCTTGAAAGAATTCGATGGAACATGAGAGGACAAAGCACATAAAGGTTAACTATTACTTTATAAGAGACAAGATTGAAGAAGATATAATCAAGATAAAAGATATAAGAACTACAGAACAACCTACAAATATTTTTATTAAATCCTTATATCATAGACAACATACATATCTATTGAGCAAGCTTGATATCTTAAACATCTATAAGCCATCAACTTGAGAAAGAGTGTTAGAGATATGGTTCATTATGATTATTACCTTTATGCTTATTTTATGTATAGCAAGAATCCTTATAGTTTGAGAAATTAGTTTATAAAAATTACATTGTATTATTTTTTTCCTTTTTAAATAGACCTAACGTATCTAGTTCTAGACGCGTAAATACAATCCATTTATCCTCTGTTTCCTCGTTTCTTTCACTGCGTTCGTGGCCCACCCACCTAGTGTCGAACCTAGAAGCCACTTTAATTGACTTTGTATCAATCCTTTTTTCCACTCTGGCCGTGGATAAACGAACATCCTTCGCATCTCTTTTCTGTTTCTCAGGTCAGTGTGATTCTGCCATCTCTTATCCTCTGCAAAAAATGGTTCTGGCCCTTGTTCTGCTCGTTACGGTAGTAACTTTAACGTTGACCTGGAGGATTCTCAACTGGGTGTGGATAAGGCCAAAATACCTGGGGAGGTGCCTGATAGAGCAAGGGCTTGCAGGCAACTCCTATAGGCTTTTATCCGGGGACTTGAAGGATTTCGCTATGATGAGCAAGCAAGCAAGTTCAAAGCCCATAAGCCTTAATGATGATGCTTTGCCTCGTATCCTTCCCTTCGTCCATCACACAGTAGAGAAATACGGTAAGTCTGCAATGCCCTTTACCTTCTGCTTTACTGAATTCTTCTGTGCCTCAAACTCGACGTCATTGTCTCCCCCTATCCTTCTCCATCCTGTTCACCCCAAATCAATCCCTATGAAGTGTTAATAATCTCTCTGGCTGCTCTGCTACATGCCTAAAAGTAGGTTTCGAGAATCAGGCAATTGTAAGTCCTTCCAAAGGTTTCCTACCCGCTGAAGTGAACATGGGGCTACCAGTTTGCCCATTAAGAATGCCCATTCTTAGCTGAAGAGTTTTCTTTTTCCTTTTGATTCTTCTCATGAGTGTGCGTAGACTATCCATTGTGTAGATGCCGTTAATCATTTAGTGTTGCTTCTTTCAATACGTTTTTTTTTTTTTTTTTCTTTAACTCTCAATACGTTTTCTATTGCTTTAAATTGAAATCAATGAATTGGAGAATGCAGAAAATGCTGAGCATCAGACTGGGTATTGGATTGTGTTCTAACCTTCAAAAACGTGTGCAGGTAAGAATTCTTTTATATGGTTTGGTCCAAAGCCGAGGGTGTTTATTACGGACCCGGAACAAATAAAAGACGTTTTCAGTAAGATAGGCGAGTTTCAGAAGCCACATGTAAATTCACTTGCAAGGCTGTTTGTAACGGGACTCGTCTCCTACGAGGATGACAAATGGGCTAAGCACAGGAAGATCGTCAACCCTGCATTTCGGATCGAAAAGTTGAAGGTTACTTCACTTCAGCTTTAGATTAATCCATTGGAATCAGTACTATATCAAAATTAATTGTTTTTTATCGTTGACGATGCAATAAACTCGGTTTTGCTTGCATTTTATTTTCTGTTTTTTTTTTTCCTTGCATTCTTGCATTTCTTTTTCCTGTTAGTCCCTCACACAAAAATACTTCTCTTTCTCCGTCGCATTCCCTGACCCATCAGTGAGTTTTTGGGGTTGTAATTGTGGTGGTAAAATATTTTGTATCAGCGGCAGGAAAATTTTGTAATGGTATTTTTAATGGTCTCTACCAGGCAATAGAAATCAAAGTTTTTCACTCAAAAAATCATTTTATATTGAAACGAGCAGTGCCTTTGAACCGTACTACAATGATGTACATTAGAAAACCACTTTCTATTCAACTTTTCAGAAAGATAAAAGTAACCTTTTTAGCGAACTCGTAAGCCAGAAAGATGCTATTTGCTGATATTCAATTATGGATTCTAATCCAAGAGTTGCATCCGACAAGATGTAGCAGAAAAAAATTTCCATGCTCAACTCCATGGTTCACTACATGATCTTGCATTCTAATCATGCTTGTGAGTTGTTTGAGTTTTGTGGTTTTGAGGAATATACTCAGCAATGTTAATCCTTTTCAGTCCACAATGTTAGTCCTTGTACATGAAAAGGGAGACCAAATGACTGCAAACTGAGTATGATTAGCAAGAGGAAGATGACTTGTGTTGTTTTTTTAAATAAATAAAAATATATATGTTGTCATTGTTATTGATAGCATAGGTTGATTTAATCATAAACTTATTTAGAAGGTACACAACTAGGACATAGAACGTAACCCTATAAGATATTAGCCGACTTGCATGTGTAAAGCAAATAATTATATAGTGAGAAATTACCATGACATGTGCCACTAAAAGAAATTAACAATACAAATTAAAACAAAAAGAAACTAAATAAAATCCTATCTTCAAGGGGGCATGTAGTGGTTAAGGCCTAATTGATCTTCTCGTGTTATTTTCCTACAATTACTTGATAGTGAACCCAATTTTGTCATTATTTGTAGCCCAATAACCAAGTGATAAAAATTTGTTATTCCATCTATTAGAAAATTTGCTTCACAAAATACATGTGAGATCTTGACATTAAACAATAGTAAACCCAAGGATTGTCAAATCTCATATTTTCAATCTCTTAGACAATAATTTACGAAATACCTGTGTTGTTTTTGTTAATAATCCAAGTGGTAATCCTTAATCTCTTGGAGGATGTATTGAAAAGCCAAAGTGCTAGGAGTTAATCTTCACTTCTGATATGTTAAGCTGATTGCTACAGGATATGTTACCTGCATTTTACCAAAGTTGCAATGATATAATTGGGCAATGGGACAGGCTGATTGGTGAGGAGGGGTCCTGTGAAGTAGATGTATGGCCTTATCTTGAAAACATGTCAAGTGATGTTATTTCTCGAACAGCATTTGGGAGTAGCTACATGGAAGGAAGAAGAATATTTCAACTTCAAAAAGAGCAAGCGCAACTCCTTTTGAAGGCTGTGCAATCTGTTTACATTCCAGGATGGAGGTAGTGTCTAAATTTTTTAACTTTAAATGAACAGGGATAAAATATATGAAAATTTCTTTCCTTCTTGTTTCGTGCTCTAGAACTTTCATTCACGTTAAATTAACAAATAAAACAATTAAAAACTAATTAATTACTGAAATATCAAATGCTTCTGAATTGAGATATATTTAATTGTATCGGCAACTTAGTATCCCTCCGGAATGAATTTGGCCTTGCTAATCACAAAATAAGGAAATGCTAACACTTCTATAGAGGAAATTAAAATGAACAAAGAACTTAAAAATTTATATTTAGTAGCTTTTAGGAAAGTTTTCCTTTTTTATTGTGCATTGAACATATTAAGAAACTTTAAACTACAAGGAATTGAAACAAGAAATGAAGCAAACTTTCTCCAAATTTTGGCTTTTGCTCCTTCCACCTATTTCAGTTAATTTCTCAAGGTTTTCGTGAAGAAAAAATCTTGTAGTTTATCTGAAAATCATTTCTTGAAGTCTATGATCATAAAACAAATTAATCAAAATCTTAATGGAGAACCATATTCCAATTCCCTTTCTTCATGTTTCACGATTTCAAGGATTTTCGCAATGTAGGTTTGTACCCAGTAAACTGAACAATAGGATGAAGGAAATTCATAGAGAGGTGGGAACATTGCTCAGAGGAATTATTAACAAACGAGAAAGGGAAAGAAGGGCAGACATTTCCAACAACGATGATTTATTATGCATACTCTTGGAATCCAATTCCAGAGAAGAACTTAAGGAAAAGAATGCTACATTGAGTATAGAGGATGTAATCGAGGAATGCAAGCTATTTTACCTTGCGGGGCAAGAGACCACCTCAGTTTTGCTTGTTTGGACAATGGTTTTGTTGAGCAAATATCCAAATTGGCAGGCACGTGCAAGAGAAGAGGTTCTTGAAGTCTTTGGTAAAAACAAACCAAACTTCGATGGGTTAAATCACCTAAAAGTTGTAAGTATTTCCTTTTGTTCACTCAACATGTTTCAATACTCTCTCCTATGTTCAGTTGTTGTTTCCTGACCTTGAAAATAGTGACTCAACATGTAATTTTAATATTTGGTACTGTTGAACTGATGACATGCTTGTTGATTTGCCATAGGTTACCATGATAATCCATGAAGTGCTGAGGCTCTACCCGCCAGTAGCCAATGTGAATCGAGTTGTTCGTAAGGACATAAAGCTTAAAAACTTGATAATACCAGCTGGAGTACAGCTTTCTCTACCGATAATCTTGGTCCATCATGATTATGAACTTTGGGGAGACGATGCAAAGCAATTCAACCCCGCAAGGTTCTCAGAAGGTGTTTCAAAGGCAACAAAGGGCCAACTATCATTCTTGCCTTTCGCAGCCGGTCCCCGGGTATGCATTGGACAAAACTTTGCTATGTTGGAAGCGAAAATGGCATTGTCATTGATGTTGCAACACTTCTCGTTTGAACTTTCTCCGTCCTATGCTCATGCCCCTTCTTCTGTTATAACAATCCATCCTCAATTTGGTGCTCACCTTATAGTCCACAAACTGTAGCATCAAAATTAGCTATCCTGTATTTATGGAAGCTTAGTAGCTAATCACAGATCACCAGATCTGTGAAAAGACTCTCACTCACTTATAGCAGTTGTAATATTTTCTTCTCAAGTGCGTCGATAAATTAAAGCTCAAGAGTTGACGCTTAATTTCTTTTGCTTGGATAATAACAACGTATAATTTACATCTTTTTGACTTATTTGGATAAAACAAGTCTGTTAGTATCTTCGGAACAGGCCCAGAGTCAGAATCTACCTCCTGCAATGTCCCTGTTTAAAAATATTTGTTTCTATTTCTAGCAGTGCACTAAGTCATGATCATAGGCTATAATAAGAGAGTAATTAATCTGAGTCACACTTTTCGTCGTTCACTCGAAATTCTTGATCATATGAGTTTTCAATTTCATCTAATATGAAAATCAGGTTTAGAAGATGCCACTGTAAAGCCCCTGACGAAACTTAATGTAAGATTCATTAAGAATTTTATTGGTTTTGATTTTGACAAAGAATGAGCAATTGGTACAAAGAAAGATTTTTTATTATTTATTTATTTTTTATAGCACATGAACGTGTTTTAAGAACACCTTCCGCATATTAAGCTCTTTCTTGAAGGATAGGAACACTTTCTTTTGAGACTTAACGCCTACATTTTGTTAAGTGAACTCATGCGCCTACCTTTAAACTCGACTTCTCTGCTCCAGTAGCTTCTATGGCTAGCTCAGGCTAGGAACACGTAGTTTGGGCTGATAAGGCCTAAGAAATCAGTTGCAATCATTGGCATCGTTCGCCTATGATCTTGGAGCAACTCGAGAGCTAAGAAAAATCACGAAACTATAATTCATTCAACAAAAACTATGGGAGTTTTCTCAAATGAACTTTTGATTGTCTGCACAGTTGAGACAGCTAAAAAGAAAAACTAGTAGAACTGTATAAGCTCGCAAGCATTCCGCCACCGAACAGGAATATAAAGTTTAAATCATTAACCCCACAAATCCTATCTAAAGCCCACCAAAACATGACTCCCAGCCATAAACCAGAGATACTAGCCACCACGGAAGTTACATGAATAGGTTTGGCCTTGATGCCTTATATGTGGTCTTGAGCTTCCTAGTGGGTGGCCGAACTTTCCTGAACACCAGAGGGAACTTGATTTTGGAGTTATGGAACTGCTTGGTGCACTCCCTCTTGCATAGCTTAGCAGGTACCATTGCTGTTTTGATGATCTGAATGCAAGGGAACCTGACTCTATGACGAGATGCCATCTCCGTGTACATTTGTTCCACAGCACCATTAAGTGTGGTGTCTCGATACTCCTTATACATATTGTGATACCCAGTTCGGCTTTGATAGCGCAGCCAGATGCCATAATTCTTAACCTTCGTGGGATTCTTCTCAAAGATCTGCAGCATAAATGGGAAAAGAAAATTCATCACTAATATCAAATGCAGCAGGCCTGCCAGAGAAGCAGCAGATAGTATTCCAAATTTCATTAGACCACCGTAGTTATAGTGTAATCGAAGAATGGATATCCCACACAGACACACCCTGACTTAAAAGCTTAAGAACAACAATTCTCTCATAAGTTGCTAAAACAGATCACATCTAAAGCTTCGCCCAAGAATCCAAGAAAAAATAGTTGTAGGATTAATAGCCTGAGGGTCAAATGTTTCGACCATCAGCATTAAAGGAAGCTCTTTGTCTCAATTCTCAAACTGAATTTCTGTATGAAATACATTGTTAATAGCAAGCACTGCCAGCCCCGCACACTAATAGATAGGTCTTCCCATCAACAAGCCAAAAAATTCAAAACACCAAATACCTACTACAGGTCTGCGGAAAGACAACACTAGAATGTGACCTCACTTAGATTGACTAAATACTCCATGATTGGGATGAATACATCTTTCTGCACCAGAAAATGAAATGATATTGAATCAATAGCACTTTTTCATTCATCATGATTGAAACCACAGAGAATGATAACAATCATTTACTCACACAGTCTGGTAAAGTATATCACAGGCTCTCTTTTGCCTCTTTAAGACATCGACAGAATATAAAAGAATTATAAGTGGAGTATAGCAGCAGCCCAAGAAAAATCTTGCATTCCAACAAGCAAAACAAGAAAATATTTGCTACAACTGCAACAGAAACTGCCTCCCTTCCTCCATCTCTTTACATGCATAGACAGAGGTGATAATTTAAAAAAGAGGATCATTTATTGTTAACCAACTTTATGTCTAGAACACAGCAAACTATGACCCAAATTCAGAATTCTAAAAGTATAATGACTCTTTAATTCAAAAATAATCATGAAATTCTGAAAAAATAACATACAAACTGATTCAGAAAGGAAAGTGAACAATGGCTCTAGAATATTAAAACTGCAACCAAACAGATGTGGTACATACCTCATTGATGGCTAATATCTGCCCGTTGCTCTTCTTAACTTTCTTAAGCTTCCTCAAAAAGTACCTTCCAAGAAAAAGCATAACAAATCCATTAGTCTAGCTTCCTAAATATGTAGACCAAGGTAACTTCAGGAAAGCAATCACATGCACGATAAATGATAAGTGGCAGAAAATAAGCCTTTGCTTTCACTTGCAAGAATGTCGAGACTGTTACAGGAGATATATATATATATATATATATACTGATATGATACATCATGCTTTATGAAAAACAATGAAAGAGAAAGAAAAATTAAATACTTAAAGAAAAGACCTCTTGCGGAAGTTAACTTACAAAAAATTGATGCCTGCTTCTTTAACTGACTAGTAACAAAACCATAGAGAAGTTCTTTTTTCGTTTTTTATGTCTAAAATAGAAATAGACATTCTTTTATTCAATCTATTATCTTTCAGTTGAGCATAAGTGTTTGTTTCCTCTCGTCCAAAAAGAAATTAAGAAGATAAAACCATGTAATGTTCAGATAATAACAAATGATTCTCTTCCAAACAAACAGAGCACAAGCCAGAATCTGCCACATTAAATTAAATTCATACAAATCATTAGCATAACAGACTAGAATCGATTGTGCGTCCAACACAGAGATATCAGATCACACACCAAAACTTAGACTTAGCGCAAACCACATTTCTTGCCCAAAGTTTCATCCGATAAATCCTTGGCTGCTCATCTGTTTCAGAGGGCAGTGCTCTCCCCACTACCTGGTACTGATGAAACTGTAACAAAGCAAGCCAACGTCAATTCGAAACTCCACCACCATAAGAAACAGGACTAAATGCACGAACAACGACGACATCATATTTGTTTGATAACAAGAACCAGCAGAAATAATTTCCCAACATTTGATAAAAAGATCAAATACATCATAATTCACCACTCAACAGAGCCTACTACAATCATTTGGCAACGCAGAAAGAAATATGACAAATGATCCAACCGGAACCAAACCCAGTGAAGCCAACCGAAAGATGTACTGCATCCTCGAAAATGCAGGACTAGCGAATAAAAGACAATCAAAGCTCAGTTCCAAAGTTTTTCCGTACAATACTAACAAAACCTCGTAAAGCTATAAACCATGAAAATTCTTGTCCATCATGGTTGAGATACTGGACATTAAGCAAGAGCGAAAAGAACAGAAAGATCAAAAATAAGAGGACCCAGAGTCTCTTTTCTCCAATTTACCACAGCTTTCCCAACAACAAACCGTAGTACATTGAACGCAGAATAATTTATAAGAACAGTAATATGTGACGAAGAACGTTACTGACCTTGAAAGTAACCATTTCTGTGGAGAGATTAACGCCTCCGAACGACCTGAAGAGCCTCTGCGAGCGTGAAAGACAAAGGAAGGGTTTTGGAGTATAGCGTGTTTTATAGTAAAGATCAATAATTCATGAAGCTATGGCGACGGAAAACCCTAGTGGCCTTTTTTCTTTTTCTTTTTTTTTTTTCTTTTTTTTTTTCAAGTGGCCGTTTCGGAGGTTCCTTGTTTGAAGGTGTTTTCATGTAAACCGGTTTCAATAAATTATTTCATATTTTTTGTCAAAAATAAAATTACCTGGAATTTTAGGATGGATTGATGAAAACCGATTTTTTTTAAAAATCTTTCAATTTTTTAAAAATAAAATTAAGTAGATAATGTTTTGGTGTACTCTAGCTTAAATATATATACATATATAACAAAAATAAAAATAAAAAAATGGATTTGTACGGATTGACAAACTATTTTAGAAAATCTTCATATATTATTCTTTATAAAAAAAAATAAAAGTACTTAGAAGATATCTAAGAAATAATTTATTTTGCCTTGAAAAATGAAAAAAGTGCCAAATGTTGGATAATTGTTATGTATAATTAAACTAGTTTAATCGCGTGAGTTCCCGTGGTTCAATAGCAACTGGGGAGATTACTAGAGCAGCAGGTGTTCAAGAAAACTCCCTCATGTAAATTTTCTAAAAATCCTCTCCACTCTTATCCTGAAATTAAAAAAAAAAAAAAAAAAGGGTAACCAACACTATTTAACTAATCGTAAATAGATGATTTCTTTTTTCTCCTGAAGATATTTTAAGAACAATTAAAAACAACCAATTATCTTTTAATTTAATAAAGCTACGAGGTCGAGATCATTTTAACACACTACTTGCAGGTAACAAATCATTTTATTATAGGTTTATTAATAACTAATTATTTCCTTAAAAATTGTGAACATTTTTATCATTTCTATATATTTCATAATAGATAACTATACATTAATTTTAAAGAGTAGGATGAACAGCTCGCACTTACACTTCTTTATAACTTTTTCTTTTCTTTTCTTTTCTTTTTCTTCTGAATAACATTTATTACGTACAAAAGTTAAAAAAAAAAAAACTATTTTTGACATGCTCTATATGGTTGATGTCTAGATTTTTAAAGAATTATAATTTATGTTAGCCCCTTGATCACGGTCCACAAGTTTTGTGAATTTTTGGTTTAATAACATCAAAACATGTTTTTACAAGCTAATAAGTCTGGAAGAAATTTTTTTCTTTGAGGATATATTAACATTAAATATATCATAGATGAAATTAATTTAGGAGTTACTTTTTTTTTATCGGCTTAATAAAAAAAAAATGAACACTCTGCATCTTTTCTCAATGTAATACACCACGATAGTTACATTCATAATCTCTGCAGAGTTTCATGGCCATATTTGATCCAAATCCATCCTTCAACATATCACAAACTGCAGTTGATCATGGTCAACACATCACAAAACTTATGGCAGTACCGATTTCCCTTTTTATATCCATGTAAGATCTGAAGCCGTTGTATTCACCATTAGTGCATGTGCTTGACAACGTAGTTCAGACATCTGTGGCTCATAATTTACAACATTGAAGGCTACAAAACACCTTTTTTTTTTTCACTTTCACAAGTTCCAAAATCAATCTCCAACATATGCACACTCAAAATAAAATGTCAGGATTTGAGACAAGCACATGCATCCATTTCGCCACCTATACAACTCTCCACCGTATGATCACCAGTCATGAGCTCCCTTTGTGGCGCCAAGAATGATAGCAAGGGTAGCAAGAATAGCCTGCACATGCAGCAGTATCGCAGTCTACTGTTAGACAAGCCAAAATATGAGTTCCATCCTTTGCATTTGCAAAGAGGGATTCATTGAACAAACAATCTATACGTCTAAAGGGTTTATCATCTTCATCCCTGTAGGTCATTGCAAAACCTAAAATCTTTCCTTAAGTTACATGGATAAACAGTCCCAACAAAAATATGCCTCCCCACGGCTGTTAATAGCTTAGAAGAGTCTCTAAGTCTGACCTGAGCAAACCCACAAATGATTTGCCTTAAAGCTTGAAGATTCCATGGTACAAATTCAAAATATGATTTAAAGCATATTATTTGAAGCCATATTTTAGGTAACAATACTAATAACAAATTTCTCACTTGATATGATAGCGTTTCAACAAAAAGCATATATAAATAAACAAGTAAAGGAAAATCTCCTACGCTACCATCTGGACATGGATTCAAAGTGAACCTAAATTTAATTGTGCAAATGTGCGGCACACATATATTTGAAGATATTTTTGAAACCTTAAGAGAGTAAATATATAAAAAATATTTTTTGTTACACACACCCATAGAGAAGAGAGAAAGGGGGAACGCTTGTGGAGGAAAACCGTGAAGTATGGAGGAAGACCATTAATCAATGTCACCAGAATACCTCAAGCAGATCTTCCAAGTTAAAAATCTAAAAAATAAGGAACAAGGAAAAAAATAAAATTAAATAAAAAAGAATCAAACAAGGGGAGAAGAGAGAGAGATGTTACTCACAGCAACTGTGCAACCAATGTACCCTGGTTTCTCTCGATAATCAATTCTTCCACAAAGCAGAATAATTGCCCCGACATACCAAGGTATGGCAGCAAGGAAGAAACCAATGATAAACCTTCCAAAATCAGACTTTTCTCAGCATTAGCAGCCCATAATAGTTTACTAAAATTATTAGAGGGATAGAGAGAGCTAAGATATCAAAAATATCCATGACAAAAGCCTTAACGTGTGCCACCCCATAGACATAGCATTAGAAAAATGAAACTGAAAGGCAAACACATGATCTAGAAACTAAAATTGCGGAATGTATTAGGGATTCCTCTTGAATTTATAGAATTCATGCCTACTTCCATTATTCAAAGAAATGCAGCGTAGTATTCTTAATTTTTTATTTCTCTTAATTAGCTTTTACCAAGATCTTAATCCAAATCCCAGTTCAAATCAATTTCACGCTAAAATTTTACACCTGATCCAGAAAACTGCAATTTGGAACTTCATATCAAGCACATAAATGCAAAAATCAGATGGTAATTCTTCTTGAATTAATATGCAAACTTAATAATTATCTCATTCGCTCCCATAAAACCCAAGCACAAGGAAACAACGATGTAAACTTACAGGAACCAGCCAAAACCTATACCACAGCAAGGAAGGCGACGCTCCCTCACCGGTCTTCCCTCAGCAACAGCATAACCTTGAGCAAAATCAAATACACTCAATTACATAAATTACAGAATCCAAATTTCAGGGTGTACAAAAAAAGACATGAAGCATGATTGAGATGCTAGTAGAAAGAAATACATCAGGTAAAATGACTGCAGTTTTAAGTATCAGAATCTCTCATATAAGATCAACCAACTTACATATTTTCCAGTGCAAAGAATCCCAGCGGAATCTTACAGAATCCAGGAAATCAGTATTGTTTATAATTGACTCTTCCATCTAAGAATATCCGCAGTTCCTCTCATTTACTGGCTTAGGTAGCTACTATCAAAAATTTACAGGCCTTGTATTACTTTCTATTTCTTATTATTTATGTACTTACCTTTACCTATATATTTAGTCTTTGTGCTTCTGTGCAACTTATTCTTAAAAGCACGAAGCTTATGCACTCCAATTGGCTTCACTTTCTATCTCCATGTGTTTCTAGCTGAAGCATATCATTACTATACTTTACGAGATCTTTTATATGCCAAAAAAAGCCTGCATAGGCGAATGGAGCCCAATAAACCAAGTTGAGGGCAGCACAAAGTGCCATTGCCTTTTTGTATATTTAACATAGATGATTAATTTAGTAGCAAACCATAAACAACACCAGATCATGCATATAAAAGATTTCACTGACCCTGGGGGTGGACAGGAAGCATTTGGAAACCTTCAGCAAGCATACATTTAATCAGACCAACAGACAAGGAAAAACTTCTACTGAACCCCGTGATTCAATTCACATTTGTTAACACTCGGTACCCACCTTTACTATTATTTCAAAGGGATACATGTTGTTTGATAAAAAGTTTGAAATTGTTATTAATGCACCCTGATATACAGAAGTATACAAGAGATGCACAAGACCATAAGTTCTAAAAAGATTCAAAAGAAATCAAAACAGAAGTAGCTGCTACCGATTGCTATCAGCCTATCACAAAACAGCATCTTCAGCTTCATCACTAGATATTTCCATTTCCTATAAACGTCCTTGCATCCCAATTGTACCAAATACCCCAGTACAAACTAATGGATTGCATTCACTCTCACTCTAGTGCAATAACTACCGGAGCTAACTTTTCAATTAAACAATGATTGTCGGACTGAAATAACAACTTGTCCTTTTGAAATTCTATCCCTAGTGTTAGACGAATCGGTACCGGAAGCTACTGTAGCAATTTTAAAAATAAACGAAGTAAAGCATTCCCAAAACATTGGCCAGAACTTTACGGTAAAAATGTCGAACTACCATCTGAGCCAAACGCTTGGATTCCAATAACTAGGGGAAACGATTTTCTCTCCATCTAAGAATCCAGCCTGGAAATATTATGAGCAACCAGTGATCAGGACCAAATCATAATCGACCATCTAGTTGGGAACATTTCCGACGATCTAAACAACCCAAGTGAAGAAAACTGAAACCATACAAGAAGAAAGCTCTCGAACAGATTTCACAGTCCGATTTCCTTTTGATCTATATAAGTACATAACTTTCACCAGCAAATCACGGATCAAACCAAAGATAGAGAGCATTCCAATTCACCACAAGCAAAGCCCAGGAGCCATAGAAAAAACAGAGCGTACCTTGAACGGTTTGATATCCTTGAGCATAATACTGAGGGTTTGGTGGTGGAGGAGCAGAGGGTTCGGTGGCTCCGGGCGGGGGTACAGGCTGAGGCAAGCCAATCACGGGCGGGGGCGGAGGATGGTTGGCGACACCTTGGAAGGTGCCGTATTGACCCTCATATTGTTGGTGCTGAAGATGGTGATGTTCAGCGGGGAGTGCCCTGGTTTTCTCCGGTTCGGTCATTTCGTCAGATCGGAGAGAGATGGGTTGGATAGGAGAGAGATGGGTTTGGAGAGACTTGTTTGTGTTGGTTGAGATGTAGTTGTAAAGCGTAAATGCGAGTCGCTAAGCTCGAATCCAACTTGCAGCAATAATTGCCATTGCAAGTTTCATTCGTGCCTTTCTGTAAGTCTTCCAAGTTTAGCCGGTCCGGAAACACAACCACATCTCTTTAAAACAAGTAGTTTGTTGCATGCCACATCTCTTTACTTAAAAGCTCTTTTAAGTTCTTGTTTTCTCAAGTGATCCCTATAATAGAAGCCCCTACATAAATTTAAGTGTGTGTATGTGTTTTTACCAAACTTATTTTGTGCTTTTTAAAAGTGATTATGTATCCCATCAAATATTCATAACAAGGATTTTTGTAAAATGTAAATTAAATAAAAATTTTATGTTTTCATTGAGGTCTTAACTTTTTTATTTATCTTATCCTATCAAGAATCAGGATTAATAGCTAAGTAGTTGAAAGAATTCCTAATCTAAGATTAGGTTACCGGAATCTGAATTCTGGTGGAGGAGAAGATGAACAGACACGAACACGAAGAACATGAAGAACCCTAGATTTGTGAAAGTTTCAATTTGATTGAATTTCGCTTTAGATTGTGTACAGAGTAATTACAAACATATATACGATAGACGATTTACATTGAAAACACATTTACAAACCAAATCAAAGAGTTTATGGAAAGAAATCTCTCGGCGGCACTGGAGAGAACTTTGGAGGAGAGTGACAAAGGTGTGCTCAGGTAGAACCGGGTCATGAAGCGAGTCGTGCGTTCATGTCAGGTCGCTCGATTCCGCTAGGGTTTGTGCTGAGCTGGCTGGCCGGCTGACGTGGCGCTATGGGTGACACGTGTAGAGGACGTGTCCATTAACATCCCCTACAAGCTGAAGGGGCAGATTGCACCGTCAGCTTGGAGCGAAGAAGACGAAAACGAGCCGAGGAGAGACCTTTAGTGAAAATGTCTGCTGGTTGGTCGATGGAGGAAATGAACTGTAGGTGAAGTTGACCACAAGCAAGACGTTCTTGAACAAAGTGAAAATCAATCTCAATGTGTTTAGTGCGAGCATGGAAGACCGGATTAGCAGTCAAGAAGAGAGCTGAGAGATTGTCGC
Organism: Casuarina cunninghamiana; assembly: GCA_028551485.1. NCBI lineage: Eukaryota > Viridiplantae > Streptophyta > Magnoliopsida > Fagales > Casuarinaceae > Casuarina > Casuarina cunninghamiana. The sequence continues at coordinate 20,819,314 of CM052363.1, read as the reverse complement.
ACCACAGGGTTGAGGAGTGAGGCGGTAGGGCATAAAGGTTATGAAGGAGATACTCAATCCACATAAGCTCAGTAGTGGTGTCAGCAAGAGATTTGCACTCAATTTCAGTGCTGGAACGTGCGACTGTGCGTTGCTTGTGAGAACTCCAGGAGATAAGGTTCTTACCCAAAAAGATGCATAAACCACCAACGGAGCGCCGATCATCACGATCACCAGCCCAACCTGCTTCGGAAAAGGCATGGAAGGTAGTGGAAGGGCTGCGAGTGAGAAGAAGGCCCAAGCAAGGAGTGTCACCAAGTACCACAAAATGCGTTTCACAGCTTGCCAATGAGCGGTGGTAGGTTGATGAAGGAACTAGCAAGTGGTGTTAACAGCATAGGCAATATCAGGCCAATATTAAAGGGCACCAATGATGCTATGGTAGAGAAAGAGATCATCAAGGGGTTCGCCATTCCATAAAAAGAGCGGCTTATCTGTGGTGCAGGGAATGGAGATGGCTTTGGCATCAGTCATCTTGGCACGGGCAAGGATGTCATGTGTGAACTTGGCATGATGAAGTAGAAGGCCGTCAGAGGTAGGTTGTACCTCAACACCAAGGAAGTAATGAATAGGGCCGAGGTCCTTGAGGGCAAACTCCTGCTGAAGATTCTGTAAAAGAGTAGCAATAGGGGCCAAGGGGGACCTGGTGAGAATAATATCATCAACGTATACTAGATGGATGATGTTGTACCGAAGAGTGTGGCGAGTGAACATAGACGTGTCGGCAGCGGAGATCACAAAGCTAAAAAAGGTGAGAAAGGAGCTCAACCATTGGTACCATGCACCAGGGGCCTGTTTAAGGCCATATAGAGAGTGGTGAAGACGACAAACATGAGAAGGGTGAGCTGGATCAATAAAGCCCAGAAGTTGCTGCATATACACCACTGCACTAAGATGACCATGAAGGAAAGCATTGGAGACATCCAACTGACGAATGGTCCAACCACGGGAATAGCCAAGTGAGAGAATAGTGCGAACAGTGATTGGCTTAGCAACGGGGCTGAAGGTCTCTGTAAAGTCGATGTCTTCCTGCTGATGAAAGCCCTTGGCAACGAGGCGAGCCTTGTTGCGTTCAAGAGAGTCATCCGAGTGAAGCTTGACCTTAAAGATCCACTTGCAGCCAATGGGACAAATACTAAGGGGTGGAGAAACCAAGGTTTAAGTGTCATTTTGGATGAGAGCAGAGTACTCAGCAACCATAGCTTCACACCACTGGGGGTCACAAGCAGCCTGGGTGTAGCAAGTGGGCTCAGGGTAAGGATGAGCGGAAGTGGTAAGGGCATAAGTGTGGTGGTGGGTGAGGGTACGGTGGGCTAGTGTGCCATCTTAAAGATGGGTGATAGGGCGAGCTAAGGGAGCAGGGAGGGTTAGGGGTGGGGGAGAGGATGGGGGGGAAGTATCAGAGGGAGGGGGGGACTCAGGGTCAGGGAGGTTGTCTATGGTGGGTGGGGGTGTAGGGGAAGGCACCAGGACAGGGATGGGAACTATAGTGGGCGAGGGTGGGGAGGACTGGGAAGGAGTGGGTTGGTGATAAGGGAATACCTCCATATGGAAGACTGCATCAGCAACAATGAAGATGCGCCGAGTTTGGGGATTGTAGTAGCGGTAGCCCCGATAGCTTGGAGGATAGCCAAGGAAAATGCATGCCTGAGAGTACGGAGCAAGCTTATGGGGAGCATATGGTCAAAGGTAAGGGAAGACAGCACAACCGAACACTCGGAGACGGGAGATATCTGGAGGATGGTGGAACAACATATGCCACGAGGAGCGATTGTTGAGCAGGAGAGTCGAGAGGCGGTTGATGAGGAGCACTGCCGTCTCAAATGCAAAATCCCAAAAGTGATGTGGAACAGCAACCTATGTGAGGAGAGTGAGATTAGTCTCTACAGTATGCCGGTGTCTGCATTCAGCGGCACCATTGTGAAAAGGTGAGTAGGGGCAGGAGAGGCGCTGATGAATGCCATGTTGCTGAAGATAGGCATGGAAAGTAGTAGAGAGAAACTCGGGAGTGCCATCACACTGAATGGCTTGGAGACGGCCATTAAGTTGATTCTCAACAAATTTGTGAAAAGCAATAAAAGTAGGAAAGAATTGAGAGCGAGTAAAGAAAGTGTATAACCAAGTAAATATGGAAAAATCATTAATGAAACAGACATAATATTAATTACCATTGAAAGAGTCAACTGTGGCAGGACCCTAAATATCAAAATGAACTAATTGTAACGGGTAAGACGACCTAGAGGGAAAGGAGGGGTGGAGTGGCAGTGACTCTTACTAAAAGCACACGCCATACATGGGGGGTCACGGGGGGAGGTGTACTTTATTGAGGACGTCTTCAAAAACGGAAGGAGAATAGCAGCAGAGGGGTGCCCAAGGCGACGATGCCAAAGAGCGAGACTACGGGGACTGGAGGCAACAAAAGCACGAGGTGGACTGGAGATGCCAGGCGGAGTGGCTCGATAGAGACCACGATCAAGCGTTCCGTGGAGAAGGACCTGTCCCTAGTGGGATAAGATTGCCCAAAAATGGGTGGGAGAAAAAAGGAAATGACAGTTATTTTCAGAAGTAAACTGAGAGACAGAAAGAAGATTTTTGGTAATTGAGGGAACAACTAAAACATTGGACAAAGTAAAGGTAGGAGTGCAAAAAGTACCTATGTGTGTGATAGGGAGAGAAACACCATCACCCACAGTAAGTTGTTGAGAGCTAGTGTAGGGATTCACATAAGTGAGACCCGTGGTGGAGTTAGTGACATGATGTGAGGCATCAAAATCCGGGAGCCAAGAGGTGGTGTCAAGGGCGAAAGGAGGCAGATTGGGTGGGCTATAATGGGCAAGGGGGAGGGAGGGAAGTCAGGTAAGCTGAAGGACTAGATCCGATGTGGTAAGGTGTAGCATGAGTATGGTAGGGAGGCGGGGAGGGGGTGATTCGGTGTGGGTTAGTGCATCGTAGCTATAATGGGCATGCGGAGAGAGATGAGATTCGGTGGGGTAAGGCGCATGGTAGCTATAGTGGGTATGCGGGGGAAGGAGGGATTTAGTGGGGTAGGGTGCAGGATAGGTATAGTGAGGAGGCGGAGGAGCGGAAGATCCGGTGTGGTAGGGTGTAGGGGAAGTAAAGTGGGCATGTGGGTGATGGTGGGTTTAGGCCGATGGGTTATGGGGTTGGTTGAACTGCGGGTTAAACCGCTCCGGGCAACTGGACACGTGGTGTCCGACTTGTTTACAAAGCCCGCAGAACGGCCCAGTTTTGCGGTGACCGTGAGGGTTAAAGCACTTGGGCCAGGCCGAGGTAGGGGGGTAGGAAGAAGGCCGTCTCAGTTGGATTAGGTTGAGGGGTGTGGGCCAAGCGGGGGGGTAGGTTGCGGGGTGAGTTGGGAAGGAGCGAGTCGGGTATGGGTTGGCCCTAAAATGCACCCGGGTAACTAGCGAACGCCATGTAAGCGGCCTTCTTAAGCAAGAAAAAGGCCGTGGATGGCTTCACAGCCGAGGGGGTTGGTTTGGTGTTGGACGGAGATGAAGGTGGCTAGGGTGTCATAATCATCCCCTAGCCCCTAGAAAAGTTGGCCGATGTACTCATCGTCGTCAATCTTGATGCCAATGGCAGCCAACTGATCGAGGGATTTCACCTCATTAGGCCGAGATCCCTTCGTGATGGTGTGGAGTTGGAGGCAGAGGGAGGAGGTGCGGGTAGAGGACTAGGTGGCATAGGACTTTCAAAGGAAGGCCCACGAAACGGCCGACAACCGAAGGTCGGAGAGTTGGGTGACCACCGTGTTGGTGGAGGTCACCAAAATCCAACTCAGCGCCGTTTGGTAGGGGATGAGCCAATCGGTGTAGGTTGGGTTGGGTTTTTCAGGGTTGGTCGGGGTAGCAAGGGTGCGGGGAAAGGCGGGTTCCGTTCCTTCCAGGATTGGAATTAAGTGTTGGGAAAGGAGAAAGGGAAGGAGTCATGTCTACCATACGACGAAGTTGGAGCCGTCGAAACGCTCCTGGAAGGACGGGGAAAGGCAGCGGGTTGCGAAGAAGTGGTGGTTGCCAGCATGGTGGGGAAATTGGGAAGGGTGGGTGATTGAGAGGATTCGGCACCGAGTTATAAAGAATTGGTGGAGGCCATGGGTTCGGATCGGGAGAGGCGTTAGCTGGTGTGGCTCGATACCATGAAAGAATTCCTAATCTAAGATTAGGTTACCAGAATTTGGATTCCAGTGGAGGAGAAGATGAACAGACATGAACACGAAGAACACGAAGAACCCTAGATTTGTGAAAGTTTTAATTTGATTGAATTTCCCGATAGATTGTGTATAGAGTAATTACAAACATATATACAATAAACGATTTACATTGAAAACACATTTACAAACCAAATCAAAGAGTTTATGGAAAGAAATCTCTCGGCGGCGCTAGAGAAAACTTCAGAGGAAAGCAACGAAGGTGTGCACGGGCAGAAGTGGGTCTGAAGCGGGTCGCCCGGTTCCGCTAGGGTTTGTGCTAAGCTAGCTGGCCAGCTGATGTGGCATTGACATGGCGCTATGGGTGACACGTGTAGAGGACATGTCCGTTAACAGTAGTAAAGTTATTGACTTCTAATCTCAAGACCCTCTATTCACCAAATAGTGCTACCATCAGTTTAATAAACTCATGAGTCAGTATAAATTTCACAAACAAGTGAGAAGGATAGCAAATAGTAGTTTGATAATACTCTTATCTTATGTGTTGATGACATGTCATTAGTAAGACCAAACATTGATGAATAAAGAAGTAAAAAAGAAGGAAATGGAAAGATTATTTTTTATGAAGGATTTGGGGAAGCTAAAGCAAATTCTTTGAACAAGTGTTAAAGAAAAGACAAAACTAATAACCCAAGAAATCAAGATTTGAATTGGATTGTTTTCTTTTCTATGGTTCGTCTAGTAACTATTATCAATTCAAAATTTAGGAATTTAACAACTAGTAGTGGAAGATATGGTTGTTTAAAAAAGAGTGGACACCAACTATATAGTGAGGGTAAAATGGCAAGTCAATTAATCATAATTTGTATCTAGTTAACTATAAATCAGGAAGCAATGTTAAAGAAATATATTGCACATTTACAACAAGTAGTAGATTTGTACATAGATGGAAGCACTACACCTAGATTTAAGTGGTACAATTTAAACCCCTTATAGCCTACGTCCACCATCCCCTAACAAACTATTTAGGACTTTTACCTTTACATTTCACTTGGTTTTACATATTTCTCTAATCCAAGAGAGATCTGCACACATGGCTCAACTTGTTACAAGCTTGGATTAACAAGTTGTAACTAGCCTAAGTACAGCAGGTTTACTCCACAAGAAAAAATTAAAACCAGAAAATAATTGGGGTTTTGTCAAAGGCCTCAGAAAACAATAAACAGAAAGCTCACTATGAACCAAAAAAGAAACAACAACTATTTCTATTGAGGGAAATCGGACCACACAAGCGAGAACATTCATCAACAACCTTAAAATAACAACCATATGCAGAAGTTATGTACAATCAGAGAGCTTTGTGATAATGGTATCTTTTTCTTATACATATATATATGTGAAATCACACGGCTCAACACAAGTTTCAAACTTGCTTATTTTTAACTCCAGATCTGCTCGCTAGAACTAGCTGTCAACGGTTGTTCGGAGGTGAATATTGTCAAATGAAGTCTTCTCCAACAAGACTGAGTTCCTCTTAGAAATGGCGAGACCATAGGCTATAAAGTAAGGTGGGCGAGAGAGAAGTTTCAAGAGTTTTGTGCCAAGTACCACTTTTTTGTTGTCTCAGTAAAACAATATAATCATAAAGTGATGCAACTAAGTGAGTGGAGGAAAACTTCTATTGTATTCCAGTGAGTAAAACTATATAATATGATGTCCTTAAATACAAGCCTACGTGAAACCTACATGGAAAACTATTTAATGGAAAATATTTACATTAATTCCTATATACTAATAACCAAATATAGATCTTCTGGTATCTTTCATAACATTCCTTCTCAAGCTAGAGATTTGAACAAGTCAAATACTTTGAGCTTAGAGAGAAAATGTTAATATTGCCTACTACAAAGGGCTTTAGTGAATAAGCCTATAGGTTGTTCCTTGATGGAGATATGACATATTGCAATGATTCTCTGCTGTAATTTCTTTCTTACATAGTGACAGTCAACCTCGATATGCTTTGTCATTTCATGAAAAATCGAATTGGCAGCAATTTTCTATGTTGCTTCATTGTCACAAAATAATGTAACAGGTTGTCGAAGATAAAAACCAAAATCTTTAAGAAGTCCCATGATCCATACTATTTCACATGTAGTAACCTACATAGCTCGATACTTTACCTCGACAAATGAAAGGGAAACAATTAGTTGCTTCTTTAAGTGCCAAGATAGCAAGGAATCGCCAAGCATTATACAAAAACTTGTGGTCGATCTGCGTGTCATTGGACAAGTGCTATAATCAAAATCACAATAAGCTTTAAGTTCCAACTTGGATGACGATGGAAATATAAGCCCAAGGCCCATACAACTCTTAAGATACTTAATCACCTTAATGGTTGCCTCCATGTGTGACTGCTTTGGTGCATGCATAAGCTGACTAATTAATTGCACTAAAAAGGTAATGTCAGGTTTAGTGAGTGTTAAATAGATCAATCTCCCAACCAATCTCTAATAAGTTGAAGGATCCTTAAGTGGTGGATTAAGGACATCCTCTAGTGAGCTGGCATCATACTCGAGACTAGTAAATTTCTTGTTCTACTCTATAGGAATAACAAAAGGTTTGGAGCTTGCTAACCCTACCTAAAAAATGAGCTCTAAAGTATACTTTCACTGGCTCAAGGAAATTCCACGTGGAGAGTGAGTAATCTCAATGCCCAAGAAAAATTTTGACTGTTTGAGATCCTTTGTGAAAAAGGTGGAATTCAAGCAACTTTTGAGATTAGAAATGACAGCTAAGTCATTCCTTGTAATCAGAATATCATCAACATAATAAGTAAAGGCATGAAAGAACTGCCCTGAGACTTGGTGAAGAGAGAATAATCATGCCATGATTGTTGGAAGCCATATGTACGAAGAACAACAATAAACTTGGCATTCCATTAGCATGAGGCCTGCTTCAACTTAACAAGGATTTCTGCAATCAACAAACAAGTCCCTCCCCTTGATTGCAAAATTCGGGGGGAAGCTCCATGTAGACTTCCTCTGATAAGTCACCATGAAGGAAGGCATTCTAAACATTCATATGAAAAATAGGTCAGTGATGGACAATAGCAATGATGACAAGAAGTTGAACAATAACATACTTGACAATGGGTGAGAAAGGATCTTGATAATCAAAGCCTTCACGCTGACTATAACCTATGACAACCAACCGAACTTTATAGTGCTCAACAAAACCATCGGCATGATACTTGACTTTGTAAATCCATTTACAACTAATAGGACGCTGGCCAGGAGGCAAAGGGACCACATCTTATGTGTGATTCACCTTAAGAGTAGCAAGCTCACTATCCATGGTCGTAACCCAATTAGGATCATGAATAGCCTCGTGAAAATAATAGGGCTCAAGAATAGCAGAAATGGAGGCAATGAAGTGTTGATAATGGGGTTGGCATTAGTCAAGAGAAAGGTGGTTAGAAATAGGATAAAGGGAATTTTGAGAGGCAGAAAGAAGGGTGGGGTAGAGATAATCAGTACTCCAAATTGAGGGCTTGGTAGGTTGATCGAAACAACGCAATTTATGAGGAGGGGGAAGGCTAGGTTCAAAATCCAAGGTAGAGGGAGGGACATCAAGATCTGAAGGGCATCGGGGGTAACATGGGTGTCCGAAGCCAAATCAAGGAGGTTAGGATTGTCAACCCGCAATATGGAGGGAGAGTAGGATTCCTCAAGAGGGATGATGGGGCTTGAAAGGGTAGCAGAGTCAGTAGGGGATGACGAGGGAACCTATAAAGCGAAAGGAAAAATATCCTTGCAAAAAATAACATCACAACAAACAAAAAATTTGTTAGTGGTAGGGTTAAAAAGCCGATAGCCCTTCTGACAAGGTGGATATCCCATGAAAACACAAAGGATTGCCTGAGGGCTAAATTTGTTAGTAACACCCAAGAGGATGGCATAACATTAATAGCTAAAAACACAAAGATGATCAAGGAAAAAAGGTTGACCAAAAAGACGCTTGTAAGGGGTGATGCCACCTAAAGGTGTAGAAGGAAAACGGTTAATAAGGTAGGTGGTGATCAAGATGCATTCACCCTAAAAATAAGGTGGGAAGTGAGCCTAGAAAAGAAGAACACGAGCAACGTCTAACAAGTGGCGATGTTTGTGCTCGACCATGCCATTCTATTGAAGGTCCAAACACAGGAACTCTTATGGAGAATGTCGTGAGAATGAAGGAAGGACAAATGCTCAAAGGAAAAGAATTCGGTGTCATTATCAGAACGAAGATGTTTGATAATGACACCAAATTGAGTGTGAACCATGGAAAGGAAGGACTGAATTTTTGAAAAACCTTGCCTTTTAAATTAGAGTAAAAATGTCCAAGTAGCATGAGAAAAATCATTGACAATGATAAGAAAGTACCATGCACCGTCATGAGTGAGGTGGAGATGCGAACCCCACACATCCATGTGGACAAGTTCAAAAATAGAGGAGGTGGCAGAGGTGCTATTGGGAAAAGGTGCACAGGTCTGTTTGGCCAAAGGACAAACGTCACAAGAAAAATGTGGGGGGCAAAAAATTGTTTTACTGTGTGCAAAAAAAGATTTTAGAGAAGAATGACCGAGTCGTTTATGCCAAAGAAAGTAATCATTATTATTAAAAATTAAATTGCAAGCAAGGGATTGCTTAACATTACAAGAAGAGTTTGAAAAAGAAGACAAATAATGAGAAAAAACATAATTAAAATGCTTATGAATAACATAACATAAAAAATAAAGTCCTCCTTCAACGTTGTCAAGCCCAATCAACACCCTAGTCATACGGTCTTGGAAAACACAAAAGTTGTCAAAGAAAAGAACGACACAATTATTATCATGGGCCAACTTGCGAATAGATAATAAATTATACCAAAATTTGGGAGCAAATAAAACATGTTTGAGATGTAAATACGGATTTGGGCGGAAGTGCCTGATGTGAGTGATAGGGCTACGAGTTTGGTTGGGTAATCAAATGGAAATGGCCAAGACATATGGATAGTAAGAATCTAATAATTTTAAATCACAAGTAATTGTTGGAAAAAGGTATGTTTTGTTGTGACAAAATGTTGGTTGCATATAATGTTTGTAAAAATGTTTTTTTTCCATATGATAATGTGCAATATTCAACATCAAGGAAGTAAAAGGTGTATAAATTATAATATCAATAAATGATATTGTAAAGTAGCCAAGTTCCTACATTCTTTCATAAATTGACCTCATACAAATACCTTGAAAAATATTTTATATGAAATAAAGCTAAAGAAATGTTTGAATATTTGAAGGAAAATTGATACTTGGATTTGTGCAATTGTAAGTACATGTGAATCAAGAATTATACTACGAAGGCCAAAAAATCAAGATCATGATGCTTGATTTTAATTAGCTAGTCTATGCCTAAATGAAGATCATTTTTCAAATGGATCAAGTTCTTAGGAAAAAGCTAAGCTCGTAAGATAAGCCCGCAAGCTTAGCTTGCAATCCTAGTCCGTCTGCTATTTCATTAAGTGGCTGCAATGTCGTTTCACTTAAGAGGAATTCTCTTAAGTCTTCACAATGTGAAGAATTGATCAAACCTTAAAAGGGTTACTGAGAAACCGAACGGCTTCTCTCTCTCGCCCCACTCTCTTTGTCATCGATTCTCCAACGGGAAGAAATATGAAGTGATAAGTTGTCAGAACGGCTATAAGAATGATCAAATCGATGTTTGTACTGCTACTTGATGGAGCTTCTGTTAGGTCTCAATGGAAAAAATTCACAAAAGGCTTCTCAAGTTTGAACAGAAACCTTAGAAAGCTAGTTTGCTTCATATCTTCTATAAGGAGATGCTCTTGAGTGTTCTGAAGTGCCTTGGGACAAAATCTGATTGAAAGATTGAGAAAAATTGAAGCTTACACATTCATGGCATTCTTCATAGATTTGTACAAAAAGTTCAAATCTTCGGTGATATTCTTATACTATGATATTCTAATGAATATTCACTGTTAGATTAAGTTGTTTATGTGCTAATTAAGCTCAGATTATCATTTGCACATAAACTCCCTTGTAAATCCAAAACCCTAACTTTGATATAATTGGGGGTTTCATGATTAGAGCTTGAATTGAGTTTGTATATCTTTAATTAGCTCACTGATAAGCAATATTCCTCACAAACATTACACATTTGAGGATTTGCTATTGTATTAAGGTTGGTTCAACCTTTTCATTGTAACTATGGATCATTTAACTCCTTGAGGAGGAGTTGGAAAGTGTAAGAGAGGTTATTCTCCTAACTTTGAAGTAAAATAGACTTCAATAGGTTGTGTTGAAGGAGAAAAAGGTGGAAGTAGGTGACAAGGGTCGAGCCATCGTGTAAAATTGTGTGCATCTCATTTTCTATTTAAGTGTTTGAATGCTTTATTCTTGATATTTGATTGAATCCAAAAATAGGAAGAAAGAAACCTAGATAACCAATTCACCCCCCCCCCCCCTTTCTTGGTTAGCCATTAAACCTTATAGTAACATGGTCATTAGCCTTATAGTCGATAATCCAATTGGAAGTAAAATGAGATGATGGATAAAAAGTACTTGTAAAGTTTGCACTCAATTTAGTGGGCCCCATCTGGTTGAGGAGAGTCAAAAGTTTCTGTTGTTGCTCAGTGGACAAATTGAGTCCAAGAGAACCATCATAAACACTTCCTGGGTTAGGAGAGATTGGGCCAAGAGGGCCCATGCCAGGATAATAGGTGGGAAAAAGCCCACCAAAAGATGTAGGCATGTGTGATGCCTTAACATAAGGGGTGTCTGAAAATTGAGGGCCAAAGCCCACTAGGTGAGGCCTAAGCCCAGAGCCGAGCTATTGAGGATTGGAGGACTGTGGTAGTATGATAGGCCGTGGGCCCATGACGATTGGACTGGCAGCGCCCAGGCCCTTGTTGTTTGGAGTGCCTGCTTAGAGGTGGGCCAACTAAGAGATAACATGTGTTGGATCCTATAGCAACCTAAGAAGGGGGGCGAATTAGGTTTCTCTTTAAAAATTCACTTCTAATTGGTATTCAATCACTTTTAACAATCAAATAAAGCATTAAAAGATAATTAAACACAAAAGAGACAAGACACAAGTTTATACAGTGGTTTGGCCCTTTTTCACCTACTTCCACCCTCTTCTCCTTCAACACAACCGGTTGAAGTCCACTTTACTACAAAGTCAGGAGAAACTTTCTCCTACACTTTCCAACTCCTCCTCAAGGAGTCAAACAATCCTTACACCAAGGATTACAATTATAATGTGTGTCTCAACACACATCAACTAGTCAAAGTTTATCAAACTTATTACAAACTAAGCAATTCCCTTAAGATATGAAATATATATATGAGAGATTGCTAAGCTAAGGGCTTTCTAATGATAGTAATTTAAATAATCAAGCCCTAATCACAAAACCCTCAAATAATAGCAAAGTTAGGGTTTTGGATTTACAACCAAGTATATGTGCAAAATAATTTTCAGAATCTAATTAGCACATATATAAGTAGAAATCTCAAGTAAACTTAAAAAGTAATGAAGTGAAAGAACTTCTCTGAGATTTCTCTTCAAATCAAGCTTCACAAGTTTTATATTTAGCTTCTCAAGTAGATTTTCATTTCTGCAAATCTGAGCAAGTCTAACACTGATTTGTTCTTCCTTTTCAAACTAAATAAACATGAAAAACACACCTCATTAACTCCAAAAACTAGCCATTTTGACTTTTAATTTTCTTCCTGTTCTGAGCTAATAGTGACTAGATTCGAGCTATTAGAGAGGCAAAGAGTTAAGACTGAGCTTGCTTCTTTATTCTATCTTAAAGATGTTCAAAATCAGGCTCTAAAACGACTTCGTTTGATCAATAACTTAAGTTACATAATCGGAGCTTCGTGGACCTTAAAAACAGGTTACTGGGTTCTCCCTCAAATCTTACTCAATTCTCTTCAATCTTGAAACTAAACTTTGTGAGTCCTTCACAGATTGATATAGAATCTTCTTCCTTATTAAAGCCATTTGAAATCATCTTTAGAAATCCTCCGATCTACTTCCAATTTCACTTTTGAGCAGTTAGGGCTAGAACTCGAAGAACTTTACAATTTCTTCAAATTTATCCTCTATGTGCAGTGGGTCTTTAATTTTTCTTCACAGAAATATTCTTCTCTTCATTAACTTTCCAATGAGCTATTTTGTGCCTTGATCGAAGGTGAAATGGGCAGCCAAATTTACTGGCGAAGTCACGGCGTCATTGCGGGTTGGGTTTTGGGTCGCGGGCGCTTAAGTTGGTCGTGGGTCGCTCCTTCTGGACTTGGGTTGCGCTTTGGGCTTAGGTTGCACTCTAGGCCTGGGTCGCATTCTTAGGACTAGGTCATACACTCTGGACTGGGTTGCACCTCTTTGGATTGGGTTGTACCTTTTTGGATTGGCCTCATGCTAACCCAATTCCTGCATACAATTTCAACATTATTTTTCTCATGAGATCCATAAATAATCAAATGTTAATTATAATATTTTCATATTATAATTCCATTCAATTATCAATATATTCCAACAAAATGATTATAATATTATCATATTATAATATCCATTTTTTTCATCATCAAAATGTTTATATATTCTAATATCATTAAAATATATTCCAACATTCTCCCCCTTTTTTATGATGATAAAATAAAACATTTTGATGCAATATGAGTTTCCAAAGTAGAGCAACAACTCTTCATTTTTCAAGTTTCCAAAATAAATATGATCATTTGTTGGACAACTTTAAGCATATATATTGATGCATAAATTAATCCAAATTCAACAAACATCAATATAATCCATAAGAAATATATTCCCTAGAACAAGTTATATATTTCTTCCCTTATAACAAGTTCAAAGTGCATATGACCAATATAATCAATATATATTTCTCCTAATATTTCACATGTTATAACAAATTCTCCCCTTATAACAAGTTCAAAGTACATCAAATATATATGATCAACATAGCATCATAACATATATTTTCCCCCCTTTTTGTTTTATCAACACCAAAAGCATCAAACCATGGACTATAACCAAAATCAGCAAACATTTATCTACACCAAAATCATAAGAATTATGGTATGTGGTTATCTCCAAGAGCTCATAGCTCCCTCTCAAGGATAGCTTCCTTACAAAGTAAGCCAACCAACCACATAACAAAGGGTTATGGTGAGATAAATTTTCTGCATAATAATATCTCCCCCATAAAAATATAATGAAAGCATACTTGCTCAATACATACCATGTTCCCTTGCACATTCTCAACATTATGCAAAAATTTTGCAGCAAGATATATGATGAATATGAGGAAGACACAACAGTAACCATTATCATAATATCAGCACCATATGATCACAATTAAGAGTTCATAGCACTATCATAGTGACAGAAGTCAAAGTTCATAGTATCACACATAGTTGCAGATTCATATTCACAGCAGCACCATGTCTAGAATTTAAATTCTAGCAACATAAGAGAGAAGAGATAGATCTTATAGAGCATGTGTTGTATGCTTAGGCAACCAAAAATTGGAAAGATCATACCAAATTTAATGAATCAAGAGCTCCCTTTGAGTAGTAGCGCCTACCATTGTTGTAGAGTGGAGTTTGTAGCAAAGTTTGGAGTGTTGCAGCGGAATTCCAAGTAAACTCCCCCTCAAACTAGGAAGGGCCCCTTCTTGTTACAAGAAAGGGAATGTTGATTGACAATGAAGGCTACTCATGATGCACATATATGCCAATACATTCATGTATTGATGCAAATTTTGTAATTTAATTACATTTGTATTATCACACTTTAAGGATATAAAACTTTGAAATGAATCAAAATAAGCAAGTTGATTTTCATCAAAGAACTAATGTACAATAAATACCATTGGCAGTATATTCAGTTTCAATAATAGAAGTAGAAACAATTTGTTTTAAAAAAATGAAACTAACATATTCAATAGTAAGTTGGTATCACTTGTTGGCTTAAGCATGACCACACTGTGCCTAACAAAGACCCCTTAAAGCTAAAATGCTTAAAGGTCCTCCTTACATTATGCCAACCAACATCAAATGTTTCATGTAAATAATACACAATGTGGTAGTACATTTAAACAAACAAAAATAATATTGTAAATGTATATTCTAGCAATCACATTCTCATATTATTATCCAATCATGTTTTCATATGTATTCAATCAATCAACAATCATCATACAAGATAGATTCAAGAAGATTTGAAACACATTTTTAGGGTAGAGAACTTCATTTCTTTTATTGCACTTAGATGGGTCAACCATAAGATTTAAGTGCTATAACTTATCCCTATATAGTCACAATGAGTGTAGCAACACAATTTCAACATTATATTATCCATATTATATACATCATGTTGAATGTTTTTGTGTTCATTCTTTAATCATTAGCAAGCTGAAACTTTGCATATATATTTTGCTACATGAAGGTTTTTGCTTTTTCATCATTTGCAACAACAAACACAATTCAAGTATATTCAACCTTCATCCCAATATCTCATTCAACAATATATTCATATATATCCCATCATTCAGCAAAGTACATGCTTATATAATCATGTTGTATGATTTTTGTATTCCTTCTATTTGCAGCAGCAAATACATTTCAACATTAAGCATAATGTCAAAAACATCTTAAAATCTTTTCCAAGATGTAGAGATCCCTCTTTCTCTTTTGAAGGTATTATGAATGTAGAAGTAAGAGAGAAAGACATATCAAATACATGAAACATTCAATAAGCCTTTGCTTCTTTGCTTTCCATCAATTTCATTGTAACTTGAATGTAGAATATATATAAAGCAACACAATAATTTCTTTAAACAATGTACCACATTAAATGATAGTTCTATAAATATTCCATGTTTGTACATTACAAATCCGCAAAGCACATTTTGGCATGTTGTGTCAAATTCATGAGTAAAATCATTAAGATCATATATAACCAAGAGATACATGATTTATACTTAACATTCTTATTGGCAGAATTTTATAGTCATTGCAGCAAGTGTAAAAATCATAAAGATTTGCGAGACTCCCTCTCAAATTATGCAATCATTTAAGCTCAAGAAATGAGATACTACTCATGTCACTTGCATTAATCTCATTTTTCTATCGTGCACAATTCAATCTTATAAAGACTAACTTGTAAGTCTTTCCAAAAAGGACTAGCTTGTAACATGAAGCATATATTTTAATCAATGCTCCCCCTATCATGTTACCATACTAGGATGATGATAATTTTGATATATGTTCATCAATTTCATCACATTCTTCATCATACACATTCATTCACACAATGACCTATATGGAATTACTTGACATAAGAAGAAAACATTTTTCATCACATAATTCAACAATTTCCAGCAAGTATGCATGATATTTAGCAAGCATAAATATGATCATATGCAAGTTCATGATTATTATTTCTCAGCACACTTACTACCTTATGTTTTACCACAATATGAATGCACACTTATATTGTTTTGGTTATGTGCTGTGGATCTTTACTCATCACAATGCTCCCACAATGGCTGTTGTCTCTATGTTCATGTCCTGCAAAAACAAATAAAGGAGCTTGTATGTATGGTACCCTTCTTTCCTTAGGTCCATGAGTGTTAGAGATCATTGTGCCTTTTGGCACCCATTTTCTTTTAATCCTAAAGCTTCTACCAACTTTCAATGGACATTTATCAATAGAATGACCAACATATTTACAATATGTGCATTTGTCATACGAAGAGGTCATGCTGTTTTTCTTTTCAAAAAATCTAATAAAAGGTTTTGCATCTATATTTGATCTATAACCTATACCAACCTTGTCATACATGCCTTGTTGTGATTGTAATATCTTTTCAAGCATGGCACTACCATTAGCAAACTTTTTTAGCAAGCATGTTGAGCTATTTAGTTTGTTTTCAAGCTCTTTCTTTAAGCATTCAATATTTGACAACTTTATAGTTAAAGAATCAATTTCATTCTTCATATGCTCATGCTTTTCATTCAAATTAGAACCCATACACATATTATCATTCATTTCAGATTTGTTTCCATGAGATAAAATTGTTTCTTTTAGCTTTTTAATATCAAGTTTCATGCTTTAATTTTCATTTACAGCTAGCTCATATTGGTTATTCATTTTCTCATGTTCTTCTACATTCAAACTTGATTTCTTTAATTGGCATCCAAGCTCATTCTTTTTAGATTGCATGCTGGACAGATTTTCTTTTAGTAATTTATTTTCAGATTCTAACTCATGCAATCTATCAACCACTTCATTGAATGTATCATTAAGCTCATTAAATAAAGTACAATCTTGACACTTGTTAGATGTACTTACCTCATAGTTATCATAACTCTCCATTGCCATGAAACATTGAAAGTTCCTTTAATCTTCTTCTTCATCAGAAGATGAGCTGTCTGTTGGAAAATAGGTTTTGTTGTGACTGAAAATATTTTCTTGAAAATATCAATTCTCCAAATATGTTTTTCTAAATGTGCAAAAAAGCAAAACTATAGGAAGTAAAAGGTGTACAAATTATAATATCAATTAATAATATTATAAAGTAACCGGGTTCCTACATTCTCTCATAAAATATACTTTTAAAGTATTTGTTATATATATTCAAATATATGTTGATTATTTAAATATATTGTTTACTTAAGCATTTCCTCAAGAAATATGAAGTATACTTTAATATATTTTAGGAATATGATACTTGGTTTGGTGAAATTGCAGGAACAATATATGAGCTTAAATTCAATATATGCAATACATTATAAATGTATTGATATTGGACCATGTTGATATTGGACCGGGTATACATGCTGAATATATAGTATTACTGGACTGGACTGTGGCTGTTGGACTGTGAGAACATAGGTGTGGCCCAAGTTCACGTCAGCCCGCATGATCCCGTCTCCAGTACGGTGTCGCATTGGTCATCATCAGAGGTCTCCATTACGGTGTCGTCTCGATCACACCAGAACCTTCCTTGATACGCTTGCTAGCTACGACGTCGTCTCACTTAAGGGCACATAAGAGACGCTTATCTCTCGAGGGGTCAAGCCCTAGCCGCATCATTTTCACCCTGATGTTGCCTTCGTCTCTCTCAAGCGCCGAAGCTTCAACGGGATGAATCTGGAGGAGATAAGTTGTCAGAACGGTCGGATTTTGAATCAAAAGGGTGAAATGAAGCTGATTTGATGGACAGTCTACTATTCCCAACAGATAAAAGGCTATGGTTCAGGTTTGACTCAAATAGAAAACCCTAGATTTGCTTCTATTTAAAGGAGATGTGTTCGTGAAGGTGATGACTGATGAGAAACATCTATTTGAAGCATTTTTCTTTGTGAAGATAATCTGCTTAACTTACTTACCATCTTATTCGAGATTATACATCATTTCGTGGTTTACGAGCTCTCAGTGATATTCGATTATTTGGTTCAATCTTTGATAATATCATCAATTATAGCTTGTATAACATTATTTATGTGCTGATTTCACTTATAAACATTCTCTGCACATAAATCTTGAGGAAAATCTGAAACCCTAATTTCACCAATTTGGGGATTTCGTATTAGGAGCTTTGTATCTTGATATATTTGTTTGAGTAGCTCCTTTGATAAGCAATATCC
The DNA here is from genome assembly GCA_028551485.1 of Casuarina cunninghamiana. Lineage (NCBI taxonomy): Eukaryota > Viridiplantae > Streptophyta > Magnoliopsida > Fagales > Casuarinaceae > Casuarina > Casuarina cunninghamiana. The sequence continues at coordinate 20,801,387 of CM052363.1, read as the reverse complement.
TATACATTCACATATTATTTGGGGAATTGCTATTGTATATGATCTTTTGATCACTATTTGTATTCGGACGTGGTAATTCCTTGGAGAAGGGATTAGTTGGATTAGGGAGAACGTGTTCTCTTAATTAGATTGAGTAAAGGGGACTTCAATCAGTTTGATTGAAGGAGAAGAAGGTGGACGTAGGACTCTAAGATAGAGTGCCAAACCACCGTGGTAAATTGGGTGTTTACTTTCTTGTTCTTTCCTTGATTACATATTCCTGTTTGATTGCATATTATTATACAAGTTGTTAAAGTTATTATTATTAGATATTAAAAAGAAAAGGGGCATTCGGTACAATAACAATTCAACCCCCCCTTCTTGTTAGGCCATAAAACCCAACACTGTCTTCATCCCAAATAGGCATTAATTCATTATTTTCAGCATGCCTTTCTATTCTCTTGAAGCATACATTTGCTGTCTCCACTACTTCTTCATCCGAAGATGAGTCATCATCCCAAGTAGCCACCATCGCTTTCTTCTTAGACTTTCTATCCTTCTTTCCCTTCAAAGTTGGGCAGTTTGCTTTTATATGACCTAGTTTCTTGCACTCAAAGTAAAAATCATCAGTAGCCCTAGTTGCATTCTTACCTTTTGCTTTGTAGAACTTCCTTATATTTCGAGCAAGTAGTGCAACATCCTCATCAGAATCAGAATTATCATTATCATTTACAACAGTCTTAAAAGCAATATTTTTATCTACTTTCTATGATTCTTCTTTATCATTGATTTTTCTATTGATTTGAAGCTCATATGTTAATAGAGATCCTATCAATTTATCTAGCTTCATTGTATTCAAATTATTTGCTTCTTCAATGGTAGTTCTTTTAGCTTCCTAACTTACATCCAAACATGCTAAAATCTTTTTGACTAATTTCTTATTTGGATAGGTCTCTCCTAGCAATGTAAGTTTAGTAACAATATCAAAAAATCTATTATACATTTCAGAAATGCTTTCACCTGGTTTCATCACAAACAATTCATAGTTATGAATCAACATGTCAATTTTAGAGTCTTTCACTTTTTTGGTTCCTTCATGCAAGACCTCTAATTTATCCCAAAGTTCTTTTGTTGTTTGACAAGTAGAGATTTTATTGTATTCAGATGTAGTCAAAGAATAATACATCATAGTCATAGCTTTACCATTTTTCTCCATTTCTTTAGAAACATCATTTGACCAAAGTAAAGGTGATTGTGTAGGTATTTCTATTTCTTTGTTTATGATTTTCCAAGATTCTACATCCTGTCCCATTATAAATATTTTTATTATATTTTTCCAATGGTTATAGTTTGTACCATCAAATATGGGTGGTCTATTGAAGGTCAATATGGCAGCCATTCTAGTTGCTATGTAAAGTTCACTGATATCTAACTAATGGTGGTCAGATTAGATATAACCAGGCTCTCAATACCACTTGTTGGATCCTATAGTAACCTAAGAAGGGGGGTGAATTAGGTTTCTCTTTAAAAATTCACTTCTAATTGGTGTTCAATCACTTTTAACAATCAAATAAAGCATTAAAAGATAATTAAACACAAGAGAGACAAGACACAAGTTTACATGGTGGTTCGGCCCTTTTTCACCTACTTCCACCCTCTTCTCCTTCAACACAACCGGTTGAAGTCCACTTTACTACAAAGCCAGGAGAAACTTTCTCCTACACTTTCCAACTCCTCCTCAAGGAGTCAAACAATCCTTACACCAAGGATTACAATTACAATGTGTGTTTCAACACACATCAACTACTCAAAGTTTATCAAACTTATTACAAACCTAAGCAATTCCCTTAAGATATGAAATGAATATGGGAGATTACTAAGCTAAGGGCTTTCTAATGATAGCAATTTAAATAATCAAGCCCTAATCACGAAACCCTCAAATAATAGCAAAGTTAGGGTTTCGGATTTACAACCAAGTATATGTGCAAAATAATATTCAAAATCTAATTAGCACATATACAAGTAGAAATCTTAAGTAAACTTAAAGAGTAATGAAGTGAAAGAACTTCTCTCAGATTTCTCTTCAAATCAAGCTTCACAAGTTGTATATTTAGCTTCTCAAGTAGATTTTCGTTTCTACAAATCTGAGCAAGTCTAACACTGATTTGTTCTTCTTTTTCAAGCTAAATAGACATGAAAAACGCACCTTATTAACTCCATAAAATAGCCGTTCTGACTTCTAATTTTCTTCCCTTTCTAAGCTAATAGTGACTAGATTCGAGATGTTAGAAAGGTAGAGAGTTGAGACTGAGCTTGCTTCTTTGTGTTAGGTTTTATGGCTTAACAAGAAGGGGGGGATGAATTGTTATTCTAACAATCATATGCTTTTGTATGATATAAAAAATTAAGTCAATTAATTTAACAGTTTATGAATTAATAAGCAATCAAACAAATAGAATTATTCAAATAGGTAAAGAGCAAGAGAATCAACACCCAATTTACCACGGTGGTTCGGCACTCAATCCTTGAGTCCTAAGTCCACCCTCTTCTCCTTCAATCCAACCGATTGAAGTCACCTTTACTCAACCTGATTAGGAGAACATGTTCTCTCTAATCTAAATAATTCCTTCTCAAAGGAATTCTTAAGTCCGAATATAAATTATGATCAAAAGATCATGTACAGTAGCAAATCCCCGAATAATATGTTAGTTTATGGGATATTGCTTATTAGAGGAGCTATTTAAGTATATGTATCAAGAAACAGAGCTCCTATCACGAAATCCCCAATTTAAGTAAATTAGGGTTTCAGATTTTCCTCAAGATTTATGTGCAGTAAATGTTTTTAAATGAAATCAGCACATAAGTAATGTTATACAAGCTATGATCGAATATATAATCGAAGATCAAACCAACTAATCGAATATCACCAAACCCTTGTAAGTCACCGAGAGATGAGCAAACTTGAATCAAATAGTAAGTGAGCTTAAGAGATTTTCTTCACAAAGAGAACACTTCAAATAGATGTAGATCATCAAGAAGAAATCTTCATGTACACATCTCCTTTTAAATAGGAAATAGATCTAGGGCTTTTTTAGATCAAACCTGAACCATAGCTTTCTTCCCGTAAGGAATAGTGACCCATCCATCAAATCGAACTCATATCATTCCTCATAGCCTTAATCCGACTGTTTTGACAGCCAGTCTTCTCCAAAATCCTCCCATTGAGGTTTCGGTGCTTGAGAGAAGTAGAGATGACATCGGAGACAAGTAACAGCGGCTAGGGAAAAATGATCGAAAGACCTCTTATGTGCGTCTTTCTATTAAGTGAGACAACGTCGTGGCAAGTGCATCTCTAATGGATGAGACGACACTGTAGCGAGCGCGAGAAGACTTACTTCAGCAAGATCGAGCAGACGCGAGCTCGGGCTGCATCACAGAGCCTCAGTCCAGTAACAAAGGATCCAGTCCAGTAACAAAAGATCCAACAGATAAACACGGTCCAATATCAACAGAATCCAAAGTTCAATTATGTAAACACGGTCCAAAAATATGATCTTTTACAAAGTTCATATTTTGGTGTAATATATATCTTAGCTTTGAACTAATATCAAGGTAGAATCAATCCCCCTCATATTCCTACAAATGCATAAAACCAAGTATCATATTTCTAAATAAAATATATTAAAATATATTTTATTTCTTAAAGAAATATTCAAATACACAAATATATTTCACAAGAACTTTAAGAATATGTTTTATGAAGGAATGTAGGAACCTGGTTACTTTAAAATATCATTAATTGATATTATAATTTGTACACCTTTTACTTCCTATAATTTTCTTTTTGCACATATAAAAACATATTTCAAGAATTGATATTTACCAAAATATTTTTAGTCACAACAAAACCCTATTTTCCAACACTTTGTTCTGTCTTAAAGACGTTCAAAATTGGGCTTTAAAATGACTTTGTTTGATCAGTAACTTAAGTTACATAATTGAAGCTTCGTGGACCTTAAAAATGGGTTATTGGGTTCTCCCTCAAATTTTGCTCAATTCTCTTCAATCTTGAAACTAAACTTTGTGAGTCCTTCACAGATTGATAGAGAATCTTCTTCCTTATTAAAGCCTTTTGAAATCATCTTCAGAAACCTACAATCTGCTTCCAATTTCACTTTTGAGCAGTTAGGGCTAGAACTCAAAGAACTCTACAATTTCTTCAAATTTATCCTCTATGAGTAGTGGGTCTTCAATTTTTCTTCATAGAAATATTCTTCTCTTCATTAGCTTTCCAACGAGCTATTTTGCGCCTTGATCGGAGGTGAAATGGGCGGCTAAATTTACTGGCGAAGTCACGGCATCATTGCGGGTTGGGTTCTGGGTCGCGAGCGCTTAAGTTGGTCGCGGGTTGTTCCTTCTGGACCTGGGTTGCACTCTGGGCCTAGGTCGCATTCTCTGGACTGGGTCATACACTTTGGACTGGGTTGCACCTCTTTGGACTGGGCTCATGCTAACCCAATTTCCTGCATACAATTTCAGCATTATTTTTCTTATGAGACCTATAAATAATCAAATATTAATTATAATATTATCATGTTATAATATCTATTTTTTTATCATCAAAATGTTTATATATTTTAATATTATTAAAATATATTCCAACAACATGACTCTTTAGTGTGGCTTGCCTTATGGCAATGGGCACAAGTAGGCCAATTAGGATGGCTCGTCATAGGTGCGCTAGGCTCAATAGACCCACCTAGGGAGCCTAGCAGGGAACCTAATAGAGGGGTCCCCAAGTTACTAGTAGAGATAGTAGGCTAGGTGAGAGTGTTATTGCTGGCGGCTTGACGAATGTCGGCAAACCTAGAAGCATCAAAGAGGTTGCTAGACACTTGTTATTGGATCTCATACTTCGACATAGCATAGATTCACTCCAGGGAAGGAAGCATCTCGCAGGAGAGGATTGTTGTGCGTAGTGACTAAAATTCATCGGGAAGGCTAAGAAGAAACTTCATCGACCGAGCTTTATCTTCCTAAGCTTGAAGCCGTTCATTGATTTTGCACAAACATGACCCATATGAGTAGTGAGTAGGGGCTTGATGAGCATCTAAGGCACCTTAGAGATCCTTCAAGCAGATGAAGAAATGAGTGAGGTCTTTGCTGGTGTAATCGCTGGGGAGATGAAGGTCGTTGATGGCCTTTTGGATGTCGAATTGTTACGTGTTGGTGATCTTGTTGAACAACTCACGGAACATAGCTTGGATTTCATGAATGGTAAGGAGATAGGAGATGAGGCTTTCCAACTTTGGTTCAATGGAGTTCACAATTCATGTCTTAATGGTGGCATGGCACTACTCCTAGCACCTAGCCTCGTTGTAGTTACCTTTGGGCCAAGGAAGCTCCCTAGTAAGGAACCCGAGTTTGTTTTGGGTGAGAAACACCGTTCGAACTTGGTCAGACCATAGCTAATAATTGCCTTCACCGGTCAGCTGACGGGAGACGATATTGTCGATCTATAAATCGACAATGGTCAGATGATAAGGGTCATTAATTAAACTAGCATGGGTGGCGATGGTGGCATTGGGGGTTAAAGTGGCCATGCTGACAACAACTAGGGTTTCGATGGCAAAGTTGAAAATTGAAAAGGGGCTGGGGGCAAAACTGGAATTTTTGGGTGGCTAGGGTTTGAAGAAGGGTAATATGGTAAATAAAAATTAGATTGGGATGAAACTAGAAAAGTGATGGCAAGGGTTGGTTTTTGTTTTTAAAAAAAAAATGCAATAAACCTCACACACTCGACTTAAGGCAAAAAAAGGTAGCGGAAGCATGAAGGCTCAATATCTAACCTAAGCTTGTGATACCATATCATAAAGTGATGCAACTAGGCGAGTGGAGGAAAATTTCTATTGTATTGCAGTGAGTAAAACTATACAATATGATGTCCTTAAATATAAGCCTATGTGAGACCTACATGGAAAACTATATAATAAAAAATATTTACATTAATTTTCCTATATACTAATAACCAAATATAGATATTCTAGTATCTTCCATAATAGAAGTTTCAAGAGTTTTGTGCCAAGTACCCCCTTTTTGTTGTCTCAGTAAAACAATATAGATCAATGACAAGTGATCTTAGACTCAAATCATAACTCAACCTGGTTGCGCTTGCAATTGTTACTCTTTAGTATGAGGTAAGTAAGCGACCTTGCTCATGTCAAGTGCAAGTAAATTTAGATGGGATCAATAATATTGACTTCACTCAACTAATTGGGTTTCTATCCTTTTTGTTGCCTTTCACACTAGCAAAAAGAAAAGTAGAACTAGAAAAGGTTGTCGTGGAGGTTGAAAAGCAAGTGCAAAGAAAGGTCTTATATTGATTTAGCTTTAAGTGAGAGATTGTTGGGTGTGGAGACCAAATTACTAGCAAGGATAAAGTTTTAACTTGGAAAATTAGGGTTTTTAGGAATAACCTAAAATATGGTACTTAGAAGACTTAGGGTTTAGTTGATATGAAAAGCCTCAAAATTATAGATCAAGCAATCAAAGGAGGGAAGAGTTGTAACCCCCAAACTTACAATTTGAGTGAATTGTTATTTTGTAAACATAGAGAGCGATTCGTCAAAAACATTATAAATTCTCATATTGTTGTGATTGTATGTCTATGTTTTCAGTATTGCAGATCGCTATTTCCAACATGCACCACTTACATTTCGAAGTGCTTTTCAGGTCGGTCTAAGGTCATAAAAAGCAGCCACATGATCAAGAAACAAAATGGATACTAAGGTGGAGTTCAATCCCACCTTTGAATCTTACTTCTTGTTGGGTAACCGATGTAAGCTCTTTGGTTGTTTGGAAGCTATTATGGACCTAACTAGCTAAAAGGAGAAATCTTTGTTGAGAAAGGGGTCCAATAACTCTTAACACCATAATAGAAGCCCACGTATTCCATATTCATTTATTGCTTGGAGATCGATGCACTTGAATATTGTTTGGAAACCGATGTATGGATTTGTCGTTGCCCATGGGCTGTTGCCGCCTTCAACCGACAGGGTGATGTCTCGCTCTCTTCTTATGTTTGCTCCAACATTTCCTCGGACCATTCTATTCTCTTCGTTACCACACTAATTGTGAATATAAATGATTTTCCCTTGCGTCGTAACCTGTTATGTTTTCCATACAAAGAAACAAAAGTCTTCACTTTTTTCCAATTCTTATCCAAATGGACATCGTTAAGAAACGAAGCAGCAAAAGCGACAAAAACAGCAAAACGCGTAAAAAATGGCAATGGGCAACTACAACACGCTCTTCTTGACTGCGGCGACGTGAAAGGGATGGAATGGATCACCATTCCTATAATTTGGTATTACAACCAAACATAACTTGGAAGGCTTTTCCTCAAAAGGAGGAAACACGAAACTCACGAGTTCAACACGGGATTAGTGGTTTGCCTGAATGAAACACGCCTTTATTTTAATCTAACTTTATAATATAAAGTTACTTTCACAAACATAATACAACGAAAGTGAAAAACACAATTTTGATTAAATTGGCTTATTCTTTCAACATATTCTTTGGATTATTCTCCTTTTTTATTTTTCGTCAATTTACTAGTAGTTCAACAGAGTTATTAGACTTTTTATTTTTATTTTTATTTTTTTTCACTCAGAAAGTCGTAGGTTATATATAAAAAGAAAATTATTTCAATAGTTTAAAATCATTATTTTGGCATCTATTTCCGTTTTTCATTGATAATCTATCATTGATAGAGGAGATTGTGTGTAGAAGATACATACAGACATTCATCAAAGAAATTGCGGTGAGACAATGCTCTTTACCTTACTCTCCACGTTAAAAAGACATGTCTGCATGATTGTTTTGCCGACGCCGATGGCCACGCTTTGCTGCGCGCGTCCCCATTGGTCTCCTCGAGCTTTTCTTTTTTTTTTCTTTTTTTTCTTTGTTTGCCAGCTCTTTCAGGCCTCTCATTATTAAACTAAACTAGGTGAGAATATCCTGTGGAATATTAACTCAGGTGTCGAGTTTGATTGGATTTGCCTCATTAAATAATGTTGTACCCGATGAAGACGTAGCATTTCCTGAAGACCTATATGTAGTTAAATACTTTCCATGGTAGATGTTTTGGTCTTTTGGAATACCACGTAACCTTAAATTCAAAATTAGATATTTTTTTTATTCATAGATGAGCATAAACTCAGGCTTTTAATATTCAAAATTAAATCATTGAACCTTTAATTTAATTGAGGTAATATTATATATATCGTATTACAACTTTTCTCTCTCTCTCTCTTTCTCTCTCTCACATTTTACGCTACCACTCCACTATCGGAGCCTCAGGACATTCGACAGCTCAGCTGCTGGCGGGAAGAAAGTCTCGTCTCCCTCCCTGCACGCGTGGCCAGTGAACCAAAACACACACCCCCCCCCGCCCCGCGAACCCGACACGGAGGGGACACGCCGATGACACGTGACAAAAGACCAACGTGGGAACTTCAAAACTGCTCAGTTGCACGCTTCCGCCACATCGGTTCCCTCTCTTCCCTCTCTTCCCTCTCTGCTTGCTGCATCGGGACGTGGCTTTTTTATCTTCCTTTTTTTCTTCTTCTTCTTTTGCTATTTGAACTATAAGTCAACGGTGGGAAAGGGCCTTTGGTTCCTTTGATCTCACGTTTCAATGGTCTAGGCTCGTGGGATCTCTCATCAATTGGTGGTAAAGAGCTCGTCAGAGGGTATGGTGTGGGCGATCTGAGTAAAATAGGAGGAAAGGCGTGCTTGAAGCGGGATTGGGGAGTAAGTAGTTGAAGCGGAGATGGATATAATGGAGGCCTCACTAATGCATCACGCAGGATTGGTGCTGCTATGCCTCTGGCTACTTTCTTGCGTCAATTGGTGCCACCCGGTCGCATACTTTGTGTCTCTCATATATCTTTATTTGGTAATTGCGGTCTTGATCTTTACCCTTGATATGTCATTTTTCTTTCTTAACCTTTAAGAACCAGAGGAAACTCAAGAAAAGAAGCCGAAACTGCCATATATCACACCCACCACTTATTTATTAATACTTGTGTGTGTGGATGTTTCTCTGTAGTCATTTATTTCTGTGAGAAGAGTAAGTTGCTTTGCTGCTGGGTCTGGCTTTTGATTTTTGTATTGCTTTTTATTTGTAAATGCTTGAAGGTTTGTTTATGGAACATGCTTGTTGCTTGTCTTTTTAAAGGTTCACGAGCGGTATGTTACAAGATTGCGGAGGAAATTACAGTTCGAAGAAAGAAAACAAGCCAATCAGAGAAGGGTAATTTTATTTCTTTCCATTATTTTTCTTATTTATAATCCTCATTATTTCATTAAAAGGGTTTTGCCTTTACTCTTGACCTGGTTGATGATAAAATGTAATAAAAGAGTACGAAACCTTTTAGCCTTGAGAAATATCTCTTTGTTCCAAAACAGTAAAATATAAAATTAAATTTGAAATAATGATTGATGTTCTTCTTGTTGCAACTGTGTTAGAGTGTTAACTTTTGGAGGGGGAGGGATTTGAGCAGTCTGTTCTTGAATAATAATTCTTAATCCTTTATAACGTTCAGTCTTTAATTTCAGGTGCTTTCTGATTCGGAGACAGTGAGGTGGTTGAACGACGCAGTTGAGAGGATATGGCCCATATGCATGGAGCAGATTACTTCGCAGAAGATTCTTCTGCCCATCATACCTTGGTTCTTGGAAAAGTACAAACCATGGACTGTGGTATGTACACTATTTTATGCGTGCATCTTATATGTGTATATAAAGTTCTGCAACTGTTTCTTTTGGTTGGGTACAAAGTGCTTTTTTTAGATGATAATATAGTCACCATGAATTGAAGTTGTGGCCTGTTGTGATCTTCTGTCAACTAGTCTTTTATTGCTGTATTTTCTTCTGGTGGATAAACCATCTGACTCGCGTAAACTTTATAGTTTCTTCCAAGTTGCAGAGACTCATGTGTCTTGAGACAGCTGCCATTTAACGATACTGCTAATCTATTGATTTTTGGCTCTGGAAAGGGGGTACTAACTAACTTTAGATTTCAGGGCATGTCACTCGTTTTTAGCATTAACGTTTCTTTGAGTAATTTGGACAGAATTATGTTTCTCATTCTAAGTTAATGAATGTCTTAAATAGGTGCTTCTTCACAATCTCATAAGTAAGAAACCATTTATAAGTTGGTTGATGGGTTGATTAAATAATGTTCGCAGAAGAGAGCAGTGGTTCAACACCTTTATTTGGGAAGAAACGCCCCTATGTTTACAGAAATGAGGGTTCTCCGTCAATCTTCTGATGATGACCACTTGGTGTGTACTCACAGTATCATGGCAAACCTGTCTTTTTATGTGGTCTTTGTGGCTATAATTACCAGTTTTACCCAAAGTGAGCTTCTATGGTTTTAAAATTGCAGGTTTTGGAGTTAGGCATGAATTTTCTCACTGCTGATGATATGAGTGCTATACTTGCTGTGAAGCTAAGGAAAAGATTGGGATTTGGAATGTGGACAAAGATGCATATAACGGGCATGCACGTTGAAGGGAAGGTATGGGCCTGGATTTCTCTCATTAAAGCAGTGTGTACTGTTATTCTAAGAATTCGCATATACCTTGATTCTTATAGCTACTGAAATTGAATGACTTTAATTTGTGGACAACATGTTATTTATTTGCTCTCATAAGCACACATATGTCTAGTCTACTTACATGTTTGTACAGAAGGCATGTATAAATATATCAAATATACATTATGAAATCCCGCAGGGGCAAAGCTAGCAATATTGTTTTCGAGGGCAGAAGCCAAAATTGACAGTTTTATTTTATAATAAACAAAATGAAGTGAAAAGTTAAACACTTATTATATGAAACCAATGTATTATAGATCCAAAAATTAAATTCTTATTCCTTTTTTTTTTCCTTTCTTTTGGTACTCTTCGTTTGACATGATGTCTTACATCATTCAGTGACTTGCAAATAAGGACTAATATTATCAGCACGAGATACAGAGCATTCTCCCTTATTTTGTGCTTCCACAAGATCCTGTGTCATAGGAAAATGGCTTATAGGATATAATACATCATTTAGTGACTTGCAAATAAGGATCAATCAATTGCCATCATGAGATGCGAAGTATTCTCCCCATCCCCACTTTCTTTTTTTTTTTTTTTGATAATTTATGGTTTCTTGTGATCTTATATAATAGGTAAAATGGCTGAAAATTCTGGGTTTTGATTGGTTATTTGCAAGTGGAGCATATATTATATGGCGTAACTGATGTACAAACCAGTTAGGGGAATTCTTTTGACTAGCATTTTTTGTTTCTGTTGGATTTTTGGCATGTGTATCTTGTACATTTTTTAGTTGGAAATGTTCTTAAGCTTAATGTCTGGATGTCTCATTTCTTGTGGTTATTGGTTATTCATGATATCAGAAGTAGTTTTCATAAGTAGCATCTTCTATTCCATTTTATCTTTCGTAAGGATATCCAGTAAATAGATGAATATATTATCAGCTTTCCTTGTACCATTGTGTTTTTTGGGGTAAGATGGTGGCATTTGCCATATACTGTAGGACATGGCTTTATTGGCTAGTCTGCATTAATCAAACAATAACTTAGCTGTTTGCTTTCTGAAGATTATGTTGCACTACTGTATCATCATTTGTCGTTTATTTTCTGGCATGGGATGCTTGGACATTGACTTATGCGTGGATGATTTATGTAGCATTACTTAAGATTTCAAGCTGTTCATGTGTTTAGGTGTGTTTTCTGTGGCTGCGTGGTGATTGAGTGTTTGAAAATTGTAAACCAAGAAGAATTATTCTAGGAATCCAAAAGAAGACATCAATGGGATTTTCTTTATCATCTTTTTAGCTGGAAACTTTAATTTTTTGAATAGATGGTGTTGTGAATCTTTGGCCGTGGGCAACCAGATTTCATCTTTATCACCTTTCATTTTGACTATGCTCTTGTTTCTTTGTAGGTTTTGGTTGGGGTGAAGTTCCTTCGCAGCTGGCCTTTCATTGGCCGTTTAAGGGTTTGCTTTGCTGAGCCTCCATATTTTCAGATGACTGTCAAGCCCATCTTTAGTCATGGTCTTGATGTTACAGGGTTTCCAGGGATTGCGGGATGGCTAGTATGTCTATATCAAAACTCACCGATTAAATTCCTGATTTTTACTCTGCTTTCTCACTCTCATACTTGCTCGTTAGCTCATTCCATATCTAATTTTATACAATTTTTTTACTTAATCAGGACAAGCTTCTTTCAATTGCATTTGAGCAGACACTTGTTGAGGTAATTTTTTTGGCCTGATACTCAATTTTTTTCACAGTTAAATCTTTATTATTTTTCCTGCTGCCACAACATTGTCTTTATGTATTTTTATTACTGTGAGACATATTTTGGTTAAGTATTAACTTCTCAGAATTCAGTTGTCACCGTTTTCATCTTACATTTAGGACTTTCCTTTTCTTTTTGTCTAAATATTGGCAATCCTTGCAGCCTAATATGCTGGTTGTTGACATGGAGAAATTTGCTTCACCACAACCAGGTAGTTTACCTCATCACTATAATGCAATTGGGCTTACCACATGATATTGGTGCATACTTCATTGCTTTGCGATTAGTAGATAGAATGCACCAGTGGTTGTGGTCCATGGATGATGTTATTCGCTATGGTTGTAAGTTTTGCTGGACAACATAGAATTATCTACTCTCATTCATTACTTTCTTTATGATATTTAGATGGCCAAGAAAAGAGGGTTCAATTTGATAAAAAATATGATTTGAAGTTGAGATAAAGTGGGCATATGAGAAGCGTAATGGATAAATGCCTTGATTTTAAGCTTTTATCTATCTTGGTATAGCTTGAATAGGAGAACACATCATGAACTCTTATATGGAGGATTAATAATAGCACTAGGTCCAGCAAGCTGGCTCTGTTTTAGATTTATTTGAAAGTGAATAAGTTTCTCAAAAGCTTTTGGCAGGGTGTATTGTTATAGAAGCTTACTTCTTGATGTGCATTGTATTCCCTTTGAAAGATGAAAGCTATCCTTATCACATTTCATATGGTTTTTGTTTCTCATTCATTTATTCAATTTTTGATCCTCTAGAATCAATACTGGGCATTTACATTGTGCAGTCGTGCAGTCCTTAGTTGCTTGGTTTTTATGTGCATATCCTCAACATTTCTAAATTATCAAGTATGTGTTGATTTGAATATCAGAGGATTGGTTCTCTGTTCATGAGAAGGAGCCTGTTGCCTTTGCTTTAGTAGAAGTTGTTGAAGCATCTGAAATGAAACCATCGGATCTAAATGGTTAGTCTCGCTTTTGCTATGGTTAGCTGTTGGTTCATGACTATAATTCTCTTCTTAGTCCTGCAATATAGGCAGTGTTAAAATTTGGTCTCATAAATGGAACAACTTCTCAGGATTAGCTGATCCATATGTGAAAGGTCAGTTGGGTCCTTACAGATTCAAGACTAAGATGCAGAAGAAGACTCTGGCTCCAAAATGGCACGAAGAATTTAAAGTCCCTATTGTTTCGTGGGAATCAACAAATATGCTAGCTATTGAAGTTCGTGACAAAGACCACTTTACCGATGATGCACTTGGGTATGCTTCAGAGCTTTCTGGCATGTATATGAGTGAATGTGTGACAGTGTATTTTTGTTTTCTTGCAACAAAGCATCAAAGATTCTTTCTCTTTTCCTTTTCCTCAAATAGGTCCTCTTTCACTTTTGAATAATTATGCATGTTTCTACTAGGTTCTGTGAATAATTGTGTGATTTGTGCTTGTGTACATTTGTTCCAATAAGGATAATGCTTGTTTTTAGAAGCCAAACATGTTTTTAAGCCGTTTGATGCTCTTCAACCATTGTTCTCTCTGTTCACTTCTTGTTTGTCCAAAACATTTATTTTCTGAGAAAGCACCGATGTGTTTTTGGAGAAAGCGGTCATGTATTTTCTGAGAAAGTGCTTATGTACCCTCATATCTATGATGTCTGGATATGCCTCTGGCCTGGGCCCACTGAAGTGAATAAAGTTACGTCCATTCCCCATTATGTCCTTTGTTTATGAAATAGAATAAGAAAGTTCTATGATCTGGATAATGCATAGTTGACTCATTAGACTGCTGATCAACCATCTTGTCCGGTTCTGATGGCACCGATCTGTCTGTTATGTTCTAAGATTATTATTTGTTTTTATATCTGTTTTTCTTGGTAGCTTTCAGTTGATTTACAAAGGACATTCTGACCCTACTCTCATTTACAGAGACTGTTCTGTGAACATTAACGATCTTAGGGATGGCCAGAGACATGATATGTGGCTGCCTCTTCAGAATATCAAAATGGGGAGGTTGCATCTTGCAATTACTGTAACTGACAATCATAAGGTATTGTTTTCATTTTCATTCCGTTGATTTATTTTATTCTCGGGAAGTGTAGTTGGGAAAAAGGAGTTTTAAATTGCTTTGTAGATCAAAATTAGTGCTGCCAAACATTGCTAAAATCTCTGTAGATTTGATGTCCACAGGGGGGTGATAATCCATGTGATAGTGGAACATTAAGCATGCAAAGTGAAAGTTTTGCGAGTGAGAGTACTGTTGATGGTTCGTTTTCCACTGCATTATCGGAAAAGTTTTCAAAAGTGTCAGATAGTTTTGAGCCCATAGATGTTGAAGGGCAAAAGGATACTGCGATATGGGCCCATTGCCCAGGTAGTGAAGTTCCACAAACGTGGGAGCCTAGAAAAGGAAAGAATCGGCGCATTGATACTGAGATTCATGGGGAGCCTAATGATTCCTTGAGCAGCCGTAATACAGCAGCATCTGGGTCCCCTAAAACTGACACCAGCAGCACTGATGAAAATCCTGATGAGAAACGTCCTATGAAATCAGTTAGGAAAGGCCTAAAGATGATTGGTTCAGTGTTTCATAGGACTCCCAGGAAGGAGGATCACCCGGACAGCTTTGTGGACACTGTTCAGTCTCCACATGTTAATCTTAGGGCAATTAACAGGAAGGAGAGTGGTGTGAAGCTTGTCGTGGAGGACAACCATTGTGGACCTGCCTCCGGTAAGATTCCTGTTGGAGGGCTTGTAAGTCCTGAAGGGAGTGGTCCAGAAAGTCCAAACAAAGGACATATGAAGGATATGGCAAAGAATTTTCTAAAAAATGCTGGGAAATCTGCACGTGGCATAAAGCATGCACTTTCCCGGAGAGGTTCTAGGAATACTCGTCGTGAGATGCCGGTGGGGACAGAGAATGAAATTATTGTAGAGTCTGACTCTTCAAGTGATGAATCCAGTAGTTGCCCAGGAGAAGAAGGGATTCCAGTTGTTTCAGAGGTCATGTCCCTTGGCTGTGGTGATGATGCCATAAATTCCAAGGAAAACGCAGTCCAGAAAGATTCTAATGAATATGGAGAGCATACTGAAGGCCAAATAGAAAATGAGGGTATTGAAAACTTGGATGGGAAACATGATAGGCCAGGCAGCCCTGCCGGTCGTGATGATGGACTGGAAGAGCACATAAAACCGAAGCCTACTGGAATGGAGGATTTGGAGAGAGAGAAAACATAGCCTTTGTCTCTCGCTCATATTTTGATTCTAGTTCTGGTGAATTTTGAACAACCGTTGCTATCATTCTCTAGATTTGGTGAATCTTGGGCAACTATCAATAGAAAAGGTGAATCCTGGACAAGTGTTTCATTCTGTGATTATGTTTTCCTTTTTGGGTACAGTGGATGCATAAGCCCAACTAAAACGCTGTAATTATCCTTCAGGACAAGCAGAAACTTCTGGTTGGGTTATTGTATAGCTCTTTATAGGTCTTTTGTATTCCTTTGTGAGTGTTAGAGGAAGCTGGAGAAAGTTCAAAATTGCTATGTAAACTATGTAAAGTTGGTCAGAAAAAATTCATTTGTGCATTCTTGTAATAAAGTTATAGTTTTGGTAAGTACCAGTTGAAGAATACGCTTTTTTGAATGTCATGATGGTATCATGCTGGTTTTGGTGTATATGCGACGTAGTTACTTCACCTTTTTCTTTAATCCTCCTTTCCTTCTTTTTTTTTTCTTTTTTTTTTCCCTTCCTTCAAATTTCACAACCTCGTTATTTCTCTTACCCCTCTCCCACAAATATCAAAGAGCATGATGGGGTTAAAAGCCTGTCAGGGTGATAGAGGGACCGCCACAGATGTCCACAGGTTTTCAGGTATTTTGGGAAGGAAAGGAGTTCCAGAGAAATTTTACCATTGATATCAGGATGAAAATTCACTCAGCGGCTTTGAATGAACAAATAAACAAACGAACGAAAATCTCTCTCAATGAAAAAATTGAAGGGTAATGCCTGGTTCGACATTTGGACAAAAAATCTCCAGTAAAAACAGATCTGCAGCTTCTTTGGTAGTGTAGTTTGATGATTTCTGAGGCAAATTGGTTTTCCATCCAAAACACAACCATGCCGCCTCAAAGGACCATGATTTTGAGTGAGCTCGTCTTGTTTTGGTCACAGATGCTCATCCTTTCCCCTTGACTACTACTTATCTACAATCTCCTCGTATGCAATGCTGCTGAGTCTGCTTTTTGGTGGAAACATGCTTCGGACAATTCGCTTCCACATCCCCATCTTTGGGACAAAACCTTGACGTATCATCTGCTTCAAAACCCAATCCACATCACCGAAAAGATTTTCCTTGCACAGCCCTCGAACCATTAACTTGTAAGATTCAAAACTTGGACTAAAACCCTCCAATATCATCCGACCTGCAAACACCTTTGCCTCGACAAACTTTTTGCTATCAAGTAAGCCGTACAAAACCTCCTGATAAGATCCTGAATTCGGATAACAACCCTTGTACTTCATTCTCTGTAGAAGCTCCTTCCCGTCTTCGACTCTCCCTTCTTTCCTGAGCCCTGAGATCAAAATGTTGAATGTGATCGTGTCCGGACAAATCCCCTCCTTTTCCATCTTCTCAAACAACCCAAATGCTTCTTGGACCTTTCCACGCTCGCACAACGCATGCATTAGCGTTGAGAACGTCCTGACATTTGGCTTACACCTTTGCTTAGGAAATTCGTCGAGCAAGAGAAATGCGGCCTCCAATTTGCCACATTCACACAACCCCTTGATGAGTATGTTAAGGCAACAAGCATCGACCTCGATACCCAACTGGGGAGCTCGCATGTATACATCATGAACAGCATCAAAGAGTTTCGAAGAGACAAGCAGGTTCAGCACAAAGTTAAATGTTTTCACTGTCGGCCAGCAATTATACTTGGGCATATCGAAAAGGGTGTCGACTGCTTTATCTGTAAGACCCGCCACATTGCCGTAAATCTTGATAACGCTGTAGTAGAATTCCTCGGATAACAGGCAATAGTGCTTTTGGGCTTCGATTCTTTCCATGACAGCTTCGATGGCGTCAAACATTTTGGCTTGAACAAGCTTGTTGATGACCAACGAATAGAAAGCCTCATTGGGTCTATAGTCCTTACGCTTTGCATAGCGGTCCAGGAGTGTGATCACTGATCTGGGGTTACTGAGGGCTTTAATAATTTTTAAAACCTCATTCGGGGCCAACCAATCCTTGTGGTTGAGCCTGTTGAGGGTAAGAGAATCTTCGGGCGGCACCTGGAAAGACGCTGAAGAAGAAGAAGAAGAAGAAGAAGAAGAATTGGTATAGAGAGAGTAATAGATGGTGTTGCGAGCCGCTCTATTTGCGTAGGACAAAACTGGGCGCCGAATCATTCTGTCTTGTAACCGAGGTTCTGGTTGATGCTGTGTGCCCTTGCTTCTTCTCCTCCCTCTTCTCCTCCTCCTCCTCCTCCTCCTCCTCCTCCTCCTTCGTCGACTGCGGAAATTGTGGGGTTTTATTTGGTTTCACCCATCATCGGCTTGCTTAACTCGATTTAATGTCTAGCTGTATTACAAAAAATTTATACTACAATTCAAATGTTTTGCTGATTAGTGTCACAGTTTATAAATATTGTAAATAAAAGTTTAGACTCTAATATATTACTTATAATTTAAAAAATATTATATTCAACTTAAAATCTTAAAATATTAAGTATATAAGTCTATCTTTTATAAATTTATTCTTTGATGTTATTATATCTTTTTATGTAAAATTTAATATGTTTTCTCATCTTGAGTATAGAAAGAAAATTAGCAAAAAATTAAAATATAAAACTTTAAAAAGTTAATATTTAAATTTAAAATTAACTCAAAGAAGTTTTTTAAAAAATATTTTTGGATTTAAATTTAATTAAAAAATACATTAGTGCTTATGATTGTCAATGATATTATAGTTGTTGCACTCGTTGTAGTACAAAATTAGTTTTTTTTTATTCTCTTTTTCTTCCATATGTAAATAATATTTGTAAAATATCTATTTTTTTTCAATCTTTTGTTCCAATAACTTGCTAGTGAATGCTTAGTTTATACAAACACTTTGATTTGAACTATTATGATATAATAGAGCATGAAAGCTAATGTGGAGTGCCCTTGAAACCATCAAATAACCATTGAAATGATTTACCACAACAAAAATGCACAAACCTCAATGATATCAGAAAGCTAACTTGCATAACAACCAATTACTAATTCTTTGCCAAACTACAAGAAGCAAGGGAAGAAGAGAGAGACGATGTGGCTGAAAGCCCTTTGTGTATATTCTTGCTTAATTAGCTTTGAACATGGGTTCTGATTACATAGATAATTCACAAACAAAAAATATTCTATAAAATTTACATAAGGAAATAGTGGCATCCATCTCACACTATGACGTATTCTTCAACAATAAAAACCCAATATTCAACATTCTTCAATGTTATTTGCCCACGATTTGTGCAACAACTAAGCTTATTGCAAATCATCATGCCATCTCCAATAGGTACCTTAGCAACCCAGAAAATTTACTGTTGTTGATCAATTTAGAAGACTCTTGCAAAACTTGTCAAAATATAGACAGAAAATTCAGACCTACCATACTGATGCTTACATGCTCATCCTTCAGTAGATGTTCCCCGAAATTCCTGATACTATTTGTCTTAGCATCAGTTACCTACTTAGAAGAAACATACATAAATGAAAATGACCTCAACACGGGGGCAGCTGCAAGAAAATGAAGAAATAGATATTATGTATTGATGCTTCATCAAACCAAAACCCAATTATGCACGCCCTTCTCACAAAAATGAGATGAACAGCACGTGATATAACTCAAAAATTATCTCATCAGTGGTAGCAGTTTGGATTTGAGTACGGAAAAAATAAATAAATTAATTTTTATGTAAAAAAAGCAACTAATACATAGAACATCTTTTGTTAGTTTATACACAAGTGCATCATACCTTAAACTACTTTTACCGACTGCTGTTACTAGATTCTACTTGCTCGGAGACAAGGATCTGGCCACAGGCACAGCTTGAGCATGTTCCGAATTGGTGGAGCTGCCTTGAGAAGCTTCTTTTTTCAGCTTTTGATTATTATACGCTGCTACACCTGCGATCCGCATTGAAAATAATCGTACAGCTTATCTTCATTTTCTCATGGTTATTAAACTATCCACCTACTGGCTGCCAGAAAATTCTTCATGAAGAAAGCCAGTGCTCAGGCTTCATTGGAGAAAGTTAAAAATAAATAAATAAAAAAAATAAATAAATAAATAAAGAAAAAAAATAAGAACTAATAAAAAGAAAAAGGCATCAAAATAAGGATTTGCCGTCCGAGTGAATTAGGATTGAACTCCTATACAGAATACATGACTTAGTGTTACTAATAGAACATTTAAAATTAGAGATCCAGAAAGAAGAAACAAACGAGAGCATCTAGCCATTGCTTCTCAAACGAATTTATGTATTAGACCATGAAAACCGAATATTTAGGGTAGAATTTAGTTCCAGCAGCGCCAATTGGTCACCCAAATTAATCAAAATGAAGCAAGCACACGACAAAAGAGGGGACTAGGGTGGTGTAGGAAGGTATGCTTAAGCAAATAATCCAATGGAGGAACACGATTTTTATATGCGACATGTCTATCACTGATAAGTTAAGGGTTCAAGATTAAAATATGATAAGATACTAACCAATGCCATATCCAAACACTTTTATTATTGTCAGCCTCGTGTCCGCAAACAGAAGGGCAGACTATAAGACAACCACCCAATCCTTAACTACTAGTCAAAAGACTATGAAAAAGGGTAAAAAGCTTGTTTCTTCATTGATAACAAGGAAAATCCTAATACAAACTAAGATATAGAATGGGGAAGATGTTTCCTATGATAAAAAACTATGAACTATACAAGCCTATTTAAGGAAGAAAATGGAGAGAGAAAAATGCCACTAGGTCGGTGAGCTATTGCACGTTGCTGTCCCATCAGTCGAACTTCCTGCAAGTAAGGTGGCTTTGCATAGTAGCTACTTGAGTAGTTCCATCCCTCGTGGCAGCCACAAGTGACATGGCTGCCTAATAATCTTTCATCTGCAAACCCCCCCCCCCCCCCCCCCCCAAAGCTAAAGGTCAATAGAAATTAATGACGTTTAGCTTGCCGAGGAGATGAACATGCTGATTTGCTCCTAAAGCTTTGGTAAAAACATCTACTAGCTAATCTCTTGTTCCAACATGTTGCGTTCTAGTGAGACCACACTTGATCTTTTCCCTAATGAAGTGACAATCAACATTTATGTGCTTAGTTTACTAATGCACCATGGGATTTGCTGCTAGTCTATTGCAACCTTATTGTCGCAATACAAGGTCACTAGTCATGGTACTTGTTGAAAATCATGTGTTGATGTGTTTTGTTGAGAAAATTTTATTTGTAAATGTATGATAACATCCTTATGTGCATATATTGAATACCAAATAAAATAAAAGGTGTGTAAATTATAATATCAAATAATGATATTATAAAGTAACTAGTTTCTTACATTCCATTATCAAACATCACATATAAAGTTAAGATAAATATTTTTGTATGATTTAATGAGCAAAAATATAAGTGCTTATATTAAAAGAAAAATGATACTTGGTGATTGTGTGCTTATAGGTACTTGTGAAGAATAAAGGTATGCTATTTGCTTAATGCAAATATAAGAGAAGATATTCACTAACTGATCCAAGATCGATTAATCTCTATTTGATTATTTATTGGACCAATTACTTGCTGGATCATCATCTGTTGGACCGATTATTTATTGGACCTATTACTTGTTAGATCATCATCTGTTGGACTGATTATTTATTGGACCAATTAACTACTGGACCATTGTGAAGCAAGTCTGCTAAGTTCAGTTCACAAGCAGGCCTGCCAAGTTCAGTCTGCAAGCAGGCTCGCAGAGCTTAGCCCAAGCTGACTTCACTTAAGTGAAACACAGTCGTTTCACTTTGATAAGAGCTCACTCTCTTAAGTGAGCAAAATGAAGCCTTAAGCCCTATCTCCACACGAAGCCGTCCTCCTCCTTCTCTCTCGACTGCCAATTCTCCAACGGGAAGAAGAATGAGGTGATAAATGTGTCAAAACGGTCCTCTGCTGTGATAATCATTGTCTCTACAGCTGTATCATGTCGCTTCTGTTAAGTCTCAATGGAATAATCTCAAACAAGTTTGAACCGAAACCCTGAAGTGCTCAAGATTCAATAATATGCTATATAAGGTGCTTTGGGTGGATGTTTGTGTGCTGTTAAACGAAATACTACTGATTTCCTTGAAAGAGATTGAAGTTTTGTGAAAATCTTATACTCATATTACTGTGATCTTCAATCCTTGGTGAAAGCAAGAATCTTCAGTGATATTCCTTCAAATCTATAATCTTGTGAATATCTACTATTAGATTGATCTTTCTATGTGCTAGATTACTTCAAAATATTATTTGCACATAAAGATCTTTGTAAATCCGAAACCCTAGCTTTGAGCAAATTTAGGGGTTTCGTGAGTAGAGCTTGAATTGAATTTACATATCTTCAATTAGCTCTTTGAGAAGTATTATTCCTCAGACACATCATATATTTGAGGATTTGCTTGATGTAATAAGGTTGATTCAACCTAAGCTTTGTAACCGTAGATCTAATAACTCCTTGTTGAGGAGTTGTGAAGTGTAGGAGAGGATTTCTCCTAGCTTGAAGTAAAGTAGACTTCAACTTGGTTTGAGTTGAAGGAGAAGAGGGTGGAAGTAGGTGAAAAGGGCTGAACCACCATGTAAACCTTTAAGCTCCATTATATTGTCTTATCTTTTTGATTATATGCTTTGATATAATTGTATTGAATGACTATCTTGCATGAAATCTAGAAGAACAAAAAAATAAAGCTAAAACCTAAGAAACCAATTCAACCCTCCCCCCGCCCCCCCCCCCCCCCCCCCCTCTTCTTGGTTAGCCTACCTTACAAGACTTTGACCCTTATGTCTCCCATAAGACCTAATAACCAAATGATTTCACATGATGTGAATGCCATGGCTCAATACTTCGATTTTATGGAGGAGAGAGCTACCATCACTTGTTTCTTGCTTAAAGTGTCTCTCTAAGCATAATGTATAAACTAGTGACTGATTTCCTCCCAACTTTACAAGTGGCATAATTTAAATCACAGTATGCTCTCATCTTGTAACCTCCCGAAGTGGGGATGAATAATCTAGATGCTTGGGTAGCTCTTTAAGTATCTTACCAATCTAGTGGTTGCTTCCTAATGAGATTTCTTAGAGGAGCATGAATTGGGCTAAATTATGCACCGTATAGGAGATGTCAAGTCTAGTGACAATGAGATAGTTCAACTTTCATATGAACTGCTGGTACTTCAACGGTTCTCTCAGAAGCATATCATCATCTCGTGGAACTTGTGCTCCTTAATCATGTTTGAAGGTGGTCAACAACAAGTTGGTGTCCATAAGGCTATCAACTAGCTTACTGCCCCCAAGTCCCATCTTATCTATCATCTCAAGAATGTACTTACATTGACTTAAATGAATGCCTTTATCATCTCTAAGGACCTCAATCCTAAGATAATACTTTAGATCTCCCAAGTCCTTGATATGGAAGATGGAATGAAGGTGTGCTTTCAGTTCTTCTATGCCCTTAATGTCACCGCCAATAATAAGTATATCATTAACATAAATCATGAGAATGACAACAAGGTTACCTCTTTGTCTGATGAACAATGAGGTGTCATGCATGGAGTCCTGATAACTAGCTACGAGTAGTACTTCTGTGAACTTCTCATACCATTGTTTGGTTACTTGCTTAAGCCCGTAAATGGACTTCTTTAGCTTGCAAACTTTTCCACTATTCTCTATTGGATCATGTGGTGGAAGTCTCATGTAGACCTTTTCATCAAGATTTCCTTGTAAGAAGGCATTATTGACATTCATTTAATGGATGTCCCATTGATGTTGAGTTACCAAAGAAAGAGCATACCTAATTGTGATATGCTTTACAATTGGAGTGAAGATTTCATGATAATCTACTCCTTCTTTCTAGTTGTATCCTTTTGCCACCAATCTTGCCTTGTACCTTTTCATTGATCCATCAGCCTTATACTTGATCTTATATACCTATTTGCAACCGTTGGGTTTTCTTCCTTAAGGCAGATTTACTAGCTCTCATGTATGGTTTGCCTCTAATGCCTTGATCTCTTGTTACATAGCTTTTTGCCATCTAGGATTGCCAATCGCCTCATGTTGATACATTGGCTCAATATTAGTAGAAATGGATGCAATAAAATGCTGGCTATCTAATGGGAGGTGGTCATATGAGATATAGGTTGAAAAAGGGTAAGATGAGGATTCTGTCTCAGCTACATTAATGGTAGGACAGATGTAATCTTTTGACCATAAGGGAGGTCTGGTATTTTAGTAGAGCATTAAGGGGTGATTTGTGGTTGCGATTCAAGTAGTCATCTAATGTAGGTATGGGGTCCTCAATGTCATCATCAAAGAAGATATTAAGTGGTTCAACTGAATGTAGTAGTGGTATAGGTGTATGAGCTGATTTTGGTAAGCGAAGTATCTCTAGTTGGTGGTGCCATTTGGATCAATTGGAGAAAGTGATGAATGTGTAAGGTCAAAAGGTACCTCAAAATCATGCATTCTTAGAGCCTCTGGAGCAAGTTCTATCAAAGGAACCTGCATCATAGGATGTGATTTGGCCCATACCTGTGAAAAGGGAAAAATATTCTCGTGGAATTTTACATCCTTACTCACAAAGAATTTATCCCTCTTAGAGTCATATAACCTATAACCCTTTTAACCATGAGCATATCCCATAAAAATCTTAAGGGTTGCTCAGGGGCAAATTTGTCCTTTGGTCCTACAGTGGTAACATGACATAAACACCCAAAAATATGAAGGTGTGAGAATTTAGGTGATTTCCTAAAAATCCTTTCAAAAGGTGTTACTCCATGCAAGACCGTGGATGAAATTTTATTAATAAGATAGGTCGTAAGAAGTATATACTTCCCCCATTTGTTGGTCATTGAGCTTTGAAACTTTAGAGCTTGCGCAACATATAGAATGTGGCAATGTTTGTGCTCAACCACACTATTCTATTATGGTGTGTGCACACATGAACTTTTATGTCTGATGACACGAGAGATGAATAAATGTTTTGTGTGTTGGTTGAAAAAATCAAGTGCATTGTTAGTTCTATATACTTGACATCTGTGTCAAGTATATAAGAACTAACAATGCATTTGATTTTGGTTTTTAACCAAGTTAAGGAATTCTTCCAATTGTGAATATGTTTCACTCTTGATTTTCATTAGGAATGTCCATGTTCCTCATGAATAATCATCAACTAGAGTGAGAAAATATTGTGACCCATCATAATTGAGGATTCTATAAGGTCCCTAGACATCTATATGAACTAGGTCAAAAATTTGTTGCCCAACGTGATCATGCATGGGGAAAGGTTTGCAAGTCTATTTCGCAAGAGGAAAAATCATGCAAGGCTTGTGTTGAGAGAATTTTTCAAATTTAAAATCACTAATATATTGAAATTTCCCATCAGACATGTGTCTAAGTTTACAATGCCAAAGTTTGGAATTTAAAACATTACATGTTGACATCAAGTTTACAAAAGATAGGACATGCCCTAGAAGTGGTGTGACTTCTTTCTTATTGGGACATGCAACAAAATAATAGATGACATTTTTAATCCTACCAATGCCTTTGACTTCACTTGTCCAAAGGTCTTGAAATACACAAAATTCAGCATAAAATATGATGTGACATTTATTCTCATGACAAAATTTTTGAAATAGATATGAGATTGAACTTAAAATCTGGTGAATATAGCACTATGTTCAATTTCAAGGTTTTGGATATGCATGTATTGCTAATATGTGTTACCAATGCATCATCACCATTTGGAAATTTAACTTTCTTAGATCTAGAAGCACATGGAACAATCAAATTTAAGCATGGAAAATTTATAGTAATATGGTTGCTAACACCATAATCTATTATCCAAACTTTATTTAGGAAATCAGACGTACTTGCCAAGTAAGCCTGACTATCCTAATTGTTATTCAGGAATTACATGAACCACTGATAATCTGTCTTGGTGATGAAGACTTGATCAGCATCTTCGATTATCATATTGGCTTTACTTTCTTCTTTGTAGTTTCTATGCCTCAGGGGAAAACTGTGCAATCATTCTTTTTGTGACCATATCCTTTGCAATTATCACTTTGTGGGCCCGTCACATGGTAACAATTTCCTTTTTATGGCCTTTCTTTCCACAAAAGGCACATTTGTCATTTTGCTCCCTTTTAAATGACCTATTGTTTTATGTTGTCTTTAGCATAAACGACATATCATTTACTACCATGTGCATAAATTGTGCATCATGTGTTGTGGGTCATTCAGTGCTTGAAGTTGACCCCATAGGTGTGCCCGCCGCAATAGCTCCTAACTCGTCTCCAAGGTCTGTTGCATCGACCTAGTTTTTTGCTAAAACAAAGGTAAATTCTCTGGTCATCTTTCCCACTGTGCTTTGGCAATATTTAGCTTTGTAAACCATAGAATAGGCCTTTAGAAAGTCTGAAGGAGGTTGCACCATCAGAATATGCTCTCGAAGAGTCAAATAACAATTGTCGAGTCCCTAAAGAAGTTGGTAGAACTACATTTCTTTGTTGTGCTCCCTCCATGGCTAGAAAGAGACCATCTGAGGCCTCTTGAGCTCGATTATTGAAGCATACTCATTCTAGAAAGTCTTCAATTGGCCAAAATATTAAGAAATTGGCTCACCCCCTTGCCAAATTGTGCATAATTCCATCATTAGGTCAAAAACCCTAGACGAGTCCACCTAATAATATTGGCTACGCAATTTCAACCACATTTCAGCCACAATCCAAGTGTAGATTAAGCCATTATGAAGATGATCAGAGATGGAATTTAGAATCCAGCTTCGATAGAGGTCATTGTCGAAGAACTGGGTTTGGGTATGGTGTAGGACCTATCAACAAATTCAAGCTTGTTCCTAATTGAGAAGGCAATTGACATTGTTTCACACCAAATAACATAATTGGAGGTTCCCTACAACTTTACCCTAATAATTGTTGTTAAATTAGCATCTCCGAGCGTTAAATTAGAGGATTGGTGCAATCTAGGGTTTGCACTTGTCCTCCAAAGTCGAAATTGGGATTTTGTGGCTACGAAATGGGCAAAGGTGTCTGTGGAGGGGTCTGATGTGATGGACAAGAGCTTCTACCCTTGTCACAAAATGGAAGAATGTAGCATGGAGTCTTGTCAAATTCTGCCATTAGTAGTTGTAGGTAAGAGGCTTGAAACAATGTCATTGAAAGTTGAACTATGAAGGAAAAATGGCATCCCTGCAAGACTTGTGCAATGATGTTGTTCTTTCACTTTAGGCATGCAACATCATTTAGAATTTGGTCATTTCAATTGCTAAATGACGTTGTTGTACATAAGCTTAAGAGAGGGTAAAACAAAACATCTTCGTTTTGGCTTCGTTTTAAGGGGAAGCTCAAAACTACGTCATTTCTTCTTAGGTCACCAAAAAAGACACAATGCCACATCGAGTTACTGTTTGGTTTAATGAAAAAAGCATTGAAGGGCTCTTTAGTGGTTGGTTTTAACTGGAAAATAGCTAGAAAACTCTGAATTTTTGTTTATGGGCAGAAGCAAGTTTTAGATCAAAAAGAATGAATGAGTTTCAGGCTTAATTCAAAGAAAGATAAAACTGAGAAAACCTGGCTCCCGATCAAAATACTATGAAAGAGAGTACAAAGCTTGTTTCTTCATTGATAACAAGGAAAACCCCAATACAAACTAAGATACAAAATGGGGAAGATGATTCTTGTGATAAAAAAACTATGAACTATACCAGCCTATTTAAGGAAGAAAATGGAGAGAGAAAAATGATGTTTGGTTGGTCAGTCAATGAGCTACTGCACGTAACCATCCCATCAACTAAACTTCTTGCAAGTAAGGTGGCTCTGCAGAGTAACTACTTGAGTAGCTGTTGTTCCATCCCTCGTGGTAGCCATAAGTGTCGTGGCTCCCTAATAATCTCTAGTCTCCAAACACTATTACAACAACACAAATGGTTAAAGCATTTGTACTTGTAATTATGAGGAAAACAAATAAGTTAAGGACAAAAATACAAAGACAATTAAGTGCTAGAATTCCAAAGTCCATGTGCTTCCATCTTTTGTTTCTCCAAAAAGATCTACGAAATGAATAAGCAAAGCAAATTGCATAGAATTCAACATTTCGCTCACATAGGCTAAAATCTTTTCTATGTGGAAATAAGAAGAAATTTTTTCAAACACATGAAAGACCGTTTGACAACATAATTATTGTACCTATATGGACTAACATAGAGCATAACAGATATAGGGTTTTGTTTGAGACCATTCCTCTTAACCAAGATCTTTATGAAAATAAGTTATAAAGCTTCTCCAAAAATGCCACCCATTTGATAAACAACTCCAATCCAATTGATATCTATTTCCCCATAAGAGGCCACCAAAACACCAAGACTTATAACGGACATAATTAATAGCATTCTATAGTTGCAACTCATTAACTCAAGTCTTGTTGCTCCTCCAAGAACAAGAACAACCATTGGCACTGCATAAGAGATTTAACATATTAGAGTGACATTGCAATTTTTAATGACGAAAAAATAGTAATACACATAAGACTTGGGCTATCGACCAACCAATTGTTTACTTGTCAATGAATAGGTAGAGATATTGTTTTGTGACAACAATCATGTATTACATTTGGAAATTAGTTAGAGTACCATAACATAGTCGGAAGGAGAATCTGCAACCATATAGACATTTTTTAGATCCTAGATAGTTAGATTAATCAGGTAATGCACAAGATGAATAACAACTTACTAATTGCCTTTGACATTTGTTGCAAATGCAACAAAAATATACAGGTATGCCATGTTTCCCAGTCAAAGAGTCATTGCAAACATTGCACCATTTGGCATGACAAATGTAGCATATTTGAAAAAGTGGAATTGCATTAGACTTTGTTGGAACTTTGCTAAACATGTAGAAAATGAGCTCTTAAGGAACATAGTTGAACATGTAGAAAGATTTATTCACATGAGCTTTATGTAGAAATCATTAAAGTGGTTTATGACCATTAAAGCAAAGATATTCCTATAATTAGATTTTCACACTTCAATATTTCCTCAGGAAATAGTACTAGGTCTTCCTCCTTTTCTAATTCCATACTTAAACACTTGGCTTTCCCATCCTTCACCTTTTTTTGTTTGTCTCTACATTTGTGAACAAAATTCCAAAGCTATTTTTCTTGGACAAGAGCAAATCTAAAATCTTGAGCACATAATACAACCACTTGGAAATGACTTTGAGATCAAAATAGTTATAATTAATGATTATCCATTAAAATTAATGCATCATGATGTAATGGACTTGGCAAAATTTGTTTGACACTCAAGTCTCAATGATGAACTAAGTTAGCCTTTTTAACCAGGATCACTCTAACAAGAGAACTTCTAGAGAGAACATAAGGAAAACTATAAAGTATGATGAGAGAGCTTGAGTGTAATGAGTGAGGAGAAATAGGACTAAGAGGTTCCTTTTATATAGGTGTGAGCCTTCTTTTGAGGTTTCAATGCAACATCGGTTACACATTTATGACAACGTTACTTAGAATTTAAACGAGGTTCGTTGAATCGGGACACTTGTCTTTCTAAACCGTAGATATTTTCATTAAGACTAACGTTACAATCATAAGTATGAAATAATAATAGTAGCCTTTATTAAATATCAAGATCATTACACTTAAGTGTAGAAGACAAATGTTTCCCTTATTAAAAAGATTAGTTATCTTCTACAAAATTCAAATACAAGGAACATAAAAGGAAAGAACAATGGACATTACTCGAATGGATGACCTAACAATAAAGAAGCTAGGCGGGCTGGACTCGTACTTGCATAACTCAGTCCATCAACCCCTACTACCAGTCCAGAACATAGAGGTCCGACTCGTATTGCACAACTCAGTCCATTGGCTCATACTACCAGTCCAAAACATTCTCTCCCATCTAATTTGGCGACGCCCTCGTTGCCTCCAAGTAACAATTAATGAGACCTCTAAACTACTAGAGATCATCCTCGGACTCCCACATTACTTCACTATCTAGCAATCATTTCCACCTAACCAAGAATTGTTGCCATGGATGAACTCTCTTCTTTCGGAAGATGCGATTAGTCAAGATTGCTTCTGCCTTCTTCTCGAATAAGTTCATCATCATTGGAGAGGCCCTCAACAACCTACTCCATTCATCATCTTCCACATCCTTATGGAAGGGCTTTATCATACTCACATGGAACACATGATGAATCTTAAGGTTAGTTGGTAAGTCTAGCTAATAAGCCACCTTTCCAACATCCCCCACTATTTCAAAAGGATAGACATATTTGCAAACCAATCCCTTGTGAAGGGGACGATAAACTTTATATTGATGAGGAAGGAATTTCATGATTACCTTATCCCCAATATTATACTCAGTCTGGCCTTCTCTTTTGATTAGCCCACTTCTTCATCCTTTTTATAGCTTTATTCAAGTATGATTTGGCTCATTCTGCATTCTTTCACCAAAACTTTACCATATTGTAGGCACCAGGGCACTGTCCTGAGTACTTCACTTCTAAAGTTGGAGGGGTCAACGGTTGTTATCCTATCACCAGTTCAAACTTATTTATCATCTCATTTCCTTAGAGGTTGTAAGAGAACTAGGCTACATCCATTAGCTTCACTAAGTCTTTCTGGTTCTCACTCACAAAGTGTTTCAAATATAACTCCACCAAGCTATTCACACCCTTTTTATTTGCCCGTCTATTTGAGGGTGAAAGCTTATGGAGAATCGTAACTCCGAACCCAACAATTCGAATAGCTTCTTCCATAACTGGCCTATAAACTGTGGGTATTTATCACTGATACTGTTTCAGGGTAACCCCCAAAACTTCACCATGTGCTTGAAGAATAATTGTGTTGTGACTTCCATAGGGCACTCCATAGGGGTTGGTACAAAGGTTGCATACTTCGAAAGCTGGTCAACCACCACCAAAATTGATTTACAACCATTGACCTTTGGCAATCCAATGATAAAGTCCATGGAGACACTCTACCATGGACAACTTGGAATTGGTAGGGGTTCTAATAATTTTCCAAGAGCTATATACTTTGGTTTATCCTATTGGCACACAAGGCATGTTTTCACAAATAATTCTATTTCATCTTGCATACCAATCCAAAAATACGAGGCTTCCACAAGAGCCCTTGTCTTCCGTTGTCTAGGGTGCCCCACCCACTTGCTATCATGGCACTCCTTGATAAGCTTGTGTCAGAGGTTCTCCCATCTAGGCCCATACAAGTGTCTTTTCTTTATGTAAAGTAGTCCATCTTCCATCCAAAATTGCTTTGTCTTGCCCTCTTTTACTAATTGTTCTAACTGTTAAGCCATGGAATTGTAGGATATCCCTTCTCGTATGAGCTATAATGTGTCTCTCATAGCTACACTCATAGTTGCTAATTATACCTTGCGAGTAAGAGTATCAACATCCACATTTATTCTCCCCGACTTGTACTCCATTACGTAATCAAACTTAACAAGAAAATCTTGCCATCTAGCTTACTTCAGAGATAGTTTCTTCTAAGTCTAGAAATAACTTGTGGCCATATTTTCCGTTTGAATCAAGAAGCGTAAGTTGAGCAAGTAGTGATGCTAGGTTCTCAAGCAATGCCCTATGGTTGTCATCTCCTTCTCCTAGATCGTATACTTGTGCTCTGCCTTATTCAACTTTCTACTTTCAAAAGCTATGGGATGACCATCCTACATGAGTACACCCCCAATAGCAAAATTAGAAGCATTTAAATGTACCTTGAATGTTTTGGAGAAATTCGGTAACATTAACACTAGTTCCTTTGTCACAACAACCTTTAAGTCTTCAAAGGCTTTTTGGCATGCTTCTGTCCAATCCCATGTCTTGGATTTCTTAAATAACTCCGTTAAAGGTATGGTTGTTGACCAAAACCCTATAATGAAGCATCTATAGTAATTAATCAAACCAAGGAAGGATCTCAATTATGTTAGCTTCGAGGAGGCTTCCCATTCCTGAATCACCTTCACCTTGGCCTTATCCATCCATAGAGTTCCTTTTGTGATGACATGCCTAAGAAAGTCAACTCCTTCTTAAGCAAAAGAGTATTTCTCCTTCTTTAAGTATAACTTGTTCTCCCACATCATCTTGAATAAGATCTTCAAGTGCTCTACATGTTCTTCTAGGGAGTTGTTGTACACTACTATGTCATCTAGATAAACCACCATGAAATTGTCTAAATAAGGATGAAGCAAGTTGTTCATCAATGTACATAAAGTTGTTGGGGCATTGGTTAAGCCAAAGGACAAAACTAACCATTCATAAGAGTCGTATCTTGTTATACATGTTGAATTTAGCTTATCTTCAGCAGTAATTTGGATTTGGTGGTACCCCGATCTCAAGTCCACCTTTGTAAAATAATGGGAATTGCCCAACTTGTCAAAAAAATTTGCTATTAATGGAATAGGATATTTATTTTTTACGATTACCTTATTTAAAGCCCGATAATCAATGTGTAGCCACATTGATTTGTCCTTCTTGACCTAAAATAACACTGGAGCTCCATAAGGTGCCTTTAAAGGCTGAATGTATCTTGCATCAAGTAATGTCTTCAATTGTTCTTAAGTTCCTCCAACTTAGGTGAGTACATTCTATATAGGGCCTTTGCTGGAGGCTTCATCTTTAGCTCTAACTCAATAACATGATCAACTTCCCTCCTAGGAGTTAATTGTTTTGGCATCTCGGGAGGCATCACGTCTTTATTTCTGCAAGGAGATCACAAAAGACTTGAGGAAGATTGTCTCCCTTCACAATCTCTTCCTTCAACACAGTCAAGTAAGTCTCCTTGCCTTTTTGGATGCCTTTCTTCAATTACATTGCTAGGAAAGACTTCTTTGTGTTGGTCCCATCACCTTGGTGGGAACCATACATGACTTATCCCTTACAAATATGTATATGCAACTATGGGTAGGATAAAAAAAAGTGTTAGCTTCATGTAAGAAATCTAACCTAAGAACCAGCTTGTAGTCATCCATAGCCACAATTGTGAAATCTACTTTCCTTTTCCATTTGCCTATAAGCAACTCCATTCCTTTGGCAACTCCTGACACTAGCCAGAGAGTGTTGTTCACTGTTTTCAAGGACCTAACATCCTTTTTGATAGAGAGGCCCAATCTCTTGGCTTCTCCAAGTGGGATGAAGTTATGAGTGGCAGCTGAATCCACCATGGCTTTGGTGTTCTTGTTGTTAACTACGCACTCCACCTACATTAGAGATCTCACAACGAGTCTAGAAGCTTTACCTTCCATTGAATTAAACATTTGAATCATTGCCATGTATCCATCCTCTGTTAGATCTACTAGAGTCTTTTCTTGCACCGTCTCTTGCTCCATGGCATTAAGCGATCCACCTCTCGAACAATCTTTCATAAAATATGGACCTTTGCAAAGGAAACAAAAGAGAAAGGCCTTCCTCTTATCACCATTGCGATTAAAGGGTGGCCGATTACCTTCATTATGGTTGAAGGCTAGGTGACTTCCTCATTCTTTTCCATTGGACCAAATCGAAAGAATAGTCTAAAAGAATATTCATTCTGTCTACGATTTGTTAGGGACTCCACAACTGAGATTGCTTGACTTAACTTGGACATGTTGTGCTTCTTCAGCTCTTCTTATGCCCAAGTTTAAAGATCACTCTCGAAGAAAAACAACAAAGTTTCTTCTGAGACATTCTTAAGATACAGTCTAGCATATGTGAAAGCTTGCATATATGCTTGTAAGGTCGTTGTATGCCTAAAATCTCTTAGCATCTCATAAGCCCTTTTATTCATGTTCATAGGAAGGAACTATTTCTTTAGTTCTTCCTTGAACTTTTCATAAGTTAATATAGCAACATCTCCTCTTTCTTCATCAGATTAGCACCTACACTACCACACTAAGGCATTGTGAGTAAGATAATATGAGGCTATATGTACCTTTGCGAGTTCATCACAAATTTGTATCCTTTCCAAATAGCGATCCATATGCTATAAAAAAGTTTCAACTTCTATAGAATCTTGTTTCCCATTGTAGGTCAAGGGTTTAAGGAGATTCACCAACAGTGCAGCAATCCTAAGTCTTGCTCCCCTCAAGCATCAATTTGTTCTTGGAGTTTAGCAATGATAGTCGTCTAGTCCTTCAGATCTTGCTCCAATTGTGTCACTTATTCCTCAGCAATGGCTGAGAAATCCTTCAAAAGAAGGACTCTCTCCTCCATTATTTCAGCATCAGCTTCAGCCCTTTGTCTCTTAGCTTGTCTTCTCGGTTGCATTGGTGTAACATCATCGAAAACATTATCGGCATCTCAAGAAGTACTAGCCATCATAACAACTTAGCCTATCCCCGAAGAGTCAAGCTTAAATACCACTTGTAATAGACTTTGTGAAATATGTTCAGCATTTAAGTGTCAAGGGTGAACTAAGTTAGCCTTTTAACTAGGATCACTCTAACAAGAGAACTTTTGGAGAGAACACAAGGAAAACTATAAAGTATGATGAGAGAGCTTAAGTGTTTGAGTAAGGAGAAAGGGGACGAGAGGTTCCCTTTATATAGGTGTGAGCCTTCTCTCGACGTTCCAATGTAGAGTCATAAATGTGTGAACCTTATTTAGAATTAAAATGAGGTTCGTTGAATTAGGACACTTGTCTTTCTAAACCATAGACATTCTCATTAAGACTAACGTTGCAATCATAAGTATGGAATCATAACAATAGCCTTTATTAAATATCAAGATTGTTACACTTAAGTGTAGAAGAGAAATGTCTCCCTTATTAAATAGATTAGTTACTTTTTGTGAAATTCAAATACAAGGAACATAAAGGGAAAGAACAATGGGCACCACCCGAGTGGATGACCCAACAACAAAGAAACTAAGTAGGTTGGACTTGTACTTGCATAGCTCAATCCATAAGCCCATACTGCCAATATAGAACAGTTTATTATAACTTTGCTAAGTAACAAGAAAAAAAACATTTTACTACATTTTTCTTTGATCTAACCTAACTGCTTCCCTTGCAAGTAATCAACTTGCTTATTGTCTCTCCCACCACCCCAAACACCAGCCCTTGCTGCATAGATCACCTCATTTGTCAATCCCCTGCTTTTTTAAAGTAATCCTTATCTTGCCATTTTTTTTTCACAACTAAAACTTCAGAATTTTATCTCTCCATCGAAATCCCATTACAACTAGGTTCTTTGTCCCCTATGACCCATCTCAAGCTGCAATATATATTTACCCATTTTCATTTTATATAGACTTGCCTTTTTAGCAAGATAAAGTATACCATCAATGTTTCTAATGTTCCCTGCATCATGAGGACTAGATTAAACAATGAACAGCTTCAAACATCTCCTTTCTTTGACGTCACTGCTCGTTTCACTTCACTGCTCCTCATTTAATAAAGAGAATAAGATCTTTTCGAAAAGATCTGAAGTTGTGTCAGGAATATGCTTTTCATTGTGGCTGCTTCAACTGCAACTTTTCCTCATCATACTATCATTACTCCCGTTGCTCCACCAGTTCATAAGGTTGGTATCAAGCAACCTTTAACGGACTTATCATGTCTAAAAGTTTTGTCCAAAAGGAGCATGAATGTCTTTAAGACTCCATGGAACAACCCCAGTTCTTTATATTTTGGACAATGAAACCAAGAGTTCATGAGGAAGAGAGATAAAGGGTTGATCCCTTTTGTTGACATATAATTGAACAACTAAAGAATAAATAGAAAGAATGGAGAAGGCTGTTCCCAATATTTAAATGTTTAGGCCTGTATAAGCTGAATTGGTATGGATCGGCACGCGTGAGCCAATTTCTAATGTGCAAACTAGTTATAAGTGTAAGGTAAGAGGGATTTGATCCATTTTGAATCACTTTGTCACAAAAGTTATGTCCTATTATTCCTCAATGAACTAGTTCAGTCCTTTTACACCATTAATTTGGTCCTTCTGTTTTGCCATCTGATATTATCCTTACAAAAAAATCGATTTCTTTTTACTATCTAGGCTTTTTAAACAACGACTTCAGTTTCCCAGGCAAATTAAATCCTTCATGGCATGTGAAAAAATTTTGTACACCTTTTATGACGAAATATTTTTCTCAGCCAAGATTAGAAACTAGAGCATGGATTGGGGTTGAAACAGTGAAGGAGGTTTTTAATCTACAATTTTAATGTTCAGAGTTTGAAAGGAAAGTAGCTGTTTAAGATTGTAGGTCTTGTGGATAGGCTTTAGAGGAATCGCAGAGACGGAAAAAAGGTGCTGGAAGTTCTGAACCAGCAGATAACGACTTTAAAAGGACCATTCCAATAAGGTGACACTCTTTAAATTGCCCATCCACCTGTTGCAATACCTCCTCCCGGCTTCAAGTTTGGTACCATAGAATAGTGGAAACGAATGCTAGTGACTGAATCCAATTTAATTAGGATAGAGTCTTAGTTCAGTGCGGTTAAGCAAATAAATATTAAAAGGCGGCTTCTGATACTTTTCAATAGGGAATGGCTAGGATGATAAGGGTTTTAAGTATTTTAGGTTTAAGTAAAGGATAGACTTTTGCAATTGTGCTAAAGCAACGGAGGCAGAGAGTTCATTGCCGTAAGCAAGTCTAGGAATAGCCATGTGGACAGTACTAAATCATGTGAATTTAGATTTTCAATAGTTGAAATCCAAAACATGGAAGGTTTAATTGAAATGAAAGGTGAATTACATATGCAATATTAAAACTTAAAGCCTCTGCATAGTATCATAACCACTCCCTAGGGACCCTAAACACTTAAACTAATAAAATTTGCAGCTTGACTGCTTAATTAATGTTCTAACAAACAATAACAGAGTTTTTTCATCTCCTGCCACAATTAGAATTTACGATATAGCCATTGAGAATGAAAAAATAGCTATTTTAGGTTTAGGCTGTCGTTCATTCATCAAACTTAGGGACACTCCTTTAGGCTTAACACTGCACTTATTGATACCAAAATATGAAACAATAGAGCTAAAATTTGACTGCAAATATTTTGATGAAGGAAAGAGGCTCAGAGCGCTGATGATATCTCTTAATGGAAAATGAAAAAAGATCATGGAAGCGCAAGCATGACTTCTAGCGACCTTAAGGAGGAGAATAGACCTTTTCTAAGAAGTGATTCTAATGATATCTTTGGTGTTCACCAATGGATGGAAAATATTTTAAAGAGACTAATAATTAATTTCAAGTGACAACTTTAAAGATCCTAATGCTGGAATGAAGGAGAACAACCCTATATACTTACATTACTGCAGTTAGTCCTTCCTCAACCTTCAAAATCTGTGAGACAAAAACTAAATACAGTGAATTATGGTAAAGGAAACGATAAGTCAATACGGTGCACAACTTGTAATATTTAATAAACTAGATACCTTAAGAATTTTGGTGAGTTCAGAACAAAAAACTGAGGAGAACACCATGTGATGTAGTGTCAGTCCAGGAGGATACGGGGAAGTTTATTTCTTTAGCTGACAAAACCCACTGCAATAAAATTCATTGTTAAGCTGTGGTGAGCAACCTTTGAAAGTTATGTCCCATATCTTTGTGCAATATAAACTAGACATACTATTGGAGCAATAATTCAACCATCTGTAAAAAGCATCCACACATGAAAAGGATGTTTTTTCAGCCACAAAATTCGCAGTGAAAAAAAAAATGCTAGAAAGAGACTTATAATTCCAAGCGGTCAGTGCTTATTGATGGTAGTATCTTCTAAGGTTATAGTATGGCAGCAGCATATCATAGTTCAAGACTCATTAGAAAGAGACCCACGGCATTTTTTAATGTTGTAGTAAACAATTTGTTACGTGTATAAAATTTGAATTAGGATTCTCTTTTAATTAGTAATTTGTGTGGTAGGAAATGTGGCTGATGACTTCAATGCATATCCATATTGCCTTTAATATATTGAATTGATGAAGATCTCATTTACTCTTAAAGGAATCAGTAGATGTCAAATGATTGATTTTATTTATTTTCCTTTCCTCGGTATAGCAAATTTACTTAGCTCATTAACTTATTATATTTCTATTTGTGAATTGAAATAAACCATGTACATTAAAATTTATGAATATTCTAGTTTAAAATTTATGGTATATGTCTATCCATATTAATCTATGGTTACACATTACAAGAAGCCATTGCATGTCATTTCTTGTCGGTCTCTAACATGTAAATAATATCACATAAGTAATAGCTAATCATTCAAATGCATTAAACTTAGTAGTATGCAACTTCACACACATAAAATATCTCACAAACATAGTAATCATATATTTCATATACTATAATCAAGTTACATCATAGCTCTAATAAACTAGACTAAAACATGGTATCTATACAAACAAAAATAGTGCTGAAAATTACACAAAACATCTTAAATTGAAAAAAAACTAAGCTATCACCAAATTGTCTTTCCTTTCAAGCAAGTTCTACATAATTCTACACATCAAAGGAGGAAAAAGGAGCTGTTTGGAAAAAGAGGAAGAAAACACGCTGAAACGCGCCACTGCCACGCATAATACACAGCCACTAATGTCAGCTTCTATGTTTTTGGCAATACGGATGCACCTTTATTTATTTCTTCTAGAGGATCAATCCCAGAAACTGTACCAGCTGCGGGAGCATTTTCATTACGCTCCAAAATTTTTTCTCTTTGGAACTATTCTGGAAATATGTACAGTACCAATCACCTCGAGGAATACTAGTTAAACATGCACATTCTGCAAAGGCAAATAAGTTTGTACATCAAAATCTACCGAGGGCAGACC
This sequence comes from Casuarina cunninghamiana, assembly GCA_028551485.1. Lineage (NCBI taxonomy): Eukaryota > Viridiplantae > Streptophyta > Magnoliopsida > Fagales > Casuarinaceae > Casuarina > Casuarina cunninghamiana. The sequence continues at coordinate 20,762,938 of CM052363.1, read as the reverse complement.
ACCATTATGAGAAAATTCATGAGGCAACTAGTAACCCAGCTAAAGCAAATAATGAATTCACTTCAAGTCTCATTAAGTAATTTGGTATTAAATAAGACAAGGTCGTTTTCTTTTCAGATACCCAGCAGAGATGAATATCGTGAACACCAGTAAGAGCAGAAAAACCTAGAAAAAGAGGCAGACAGACAAAAAAAAAAAAACACAAATAGATAAGAAATTGAACATAGAGATTTGAACCCAATTTGAAGCAGACCGTTTGCCACTGACCACAGTTGTCCCTGCTTTAAAAGATGCAAACATAAACATGGCAGGCAATAGAGTAGTTGGACTAGCATTGAAAAAAGTCAAAAGGTTTAAATTAAAATCATACGAATGCGACACTAGATCTTCTTTTTCTTTTTCCTTTTTATCCATTTCTTCTGGTAGAACTGAACTTTGGATGTCTAGTTTCCAGGTGGAATGCAAAAACACCCCTCGCTTTAAAGTTCTGATTCCCCTTCTTTCAACATGGAGAAAGAAGTATATACAAGTGAATAAGCAACTATGTAGCTTAGTCAGCTAGCTCAATGGTGAATTAGTGGAGACTTTAACCATGAGGTTGGGGTTTAACACCTCAAATATATGAATTAGGTGTGTATGTTGTAATATATATATTTTTTAAAGAAAAACGGCAACTACCACACTTCATTCAATCTGCTGTCATACTTTGTATTTCACCTTTGTGGAAGGCCCTTGGGCATCCACCACAAAGCAAAAGATTCCCACCATCCGCACAAATGATGCATATGTTATCATTATCCTCGGCAAAATATTTGCGGCTTTTTTGAGAGAGATATTTTCAGTTCAGATGTGGCACCCCATTGGATTTGTAAATGTATGCATAACTGCAAATGACTACAAACACCATCATAGAACCCAAAAGAACGGGGTGATTCAACAACCAGGATGATATCTCATACACAAATAAACATGTCATTTAGTCTATCCAAAGGAGGAGGCTTTGACTGTAAGAGAAACGGCAAAAATAGCAGTTGTGCCTACTGACTCTAAGTTCACATTTAGTCTTGGAGATCTCCTTGGGAAGGTTGCGCCTCGAGGGGTAAAAAGAGACCAGCAGCAATGAAGAACCAAGCTGCTTGTCGTCGTCATTCTTGAACAGCTTTACCTATGGCCCATATTTAGAAGAAGAAAAATGGACGAGGTCAATCCCTTGCAATGGGGGGTGCATATTTCTGGTGCTTGAGACTTAATAGTCGCTTTCAGATATCGATCAAACTTAGCCCAGACAAAAAAAAAAAAAAAGAATAATGGTGCTAAATTTCCAACGAAGCCAAGTTAAAGGGACATGAATACAGATATTAAGCCTTATCACCACGTGCAAATATGAGAAACAGAATTACGACCTCTAGAAGACATGAATTACGCCAAGTAAAAGGGACATGAATTAAGCCCTCGGGAAATGCATTACTAACTCTCCATCCAATGCAAGGCCAAAAATAGCAGCAAAAGGCCAAAATTGGGCAGCTAATTGAGTAGACAAGAAGGGGAAAAGCTGATTGCATTTTATGTTTCGCTTTTTCTTTTTCAATTAGAAAATTCTTCAAACAGTTGGGAGGCAGCATTTAAACGTACAACAATAGTTATGAAGCTTGCTCCAGTCATGAAGCTTTTCACAACACATTACTCGGAAGAAGAGCGGAAGAAGAGCCGAAGACTGGCATTTCAAAGTGGCAGGAACTGTTGGTTTTCACAAAACGAACATGTCACTTCAGACATGGTAAAAATTGCAGTCCTTCGGCGTCAACCAGGCAGGGACTGTTCAACCTCGACAACGCTGTACCTCGGACGAGCCAACTTCCTTTAAATTTTCTTTCACATGAAGCGGGTTGACGAATGCCGACATTTATGTGAGCAAGCCAAATGTGCCGCCAAACCTTCCCAAGCATGCGCGCGAATGAGGGGTCTTTGGCCCTTCGATATTATTATTTAAAAAAATTTATCAAGTAATATTATTTTATAAAATATCTCTTATATGACTAAAATGTGAATAATGCAATTCAGAAATGTGCGAGTATAAAGGGCCAAAAATTTTCATGCTCACTGGAATTTGATGAATGATGCTTTGAGATGCAAACAATGATCAAGCAATATACATGGAATTTGATGAATAGTGCTTTGAGATGCAAACAATGATGCAGAAAAAGTCTCTAAAAAGTCTGAGCATTATCAGTGAAAACACGTTTACAATTATATCAAATTATGTTATGATCATAATAAATAAAATAAGACAAATATGTTGGTTGAGGTTTAAGCCTTAGCCAAAATGAGGGACATCTAGGTACCTTCAGAATAATAGTCAACAATGATGGAATAATAACAAGCATTTGTGCGAGATGAGTACTTTTCTTACTTTTATTAGCTTTGTCATCTTTGCAATCAACACATTGTTTATTCTTCATACTCCCTGGTATAACGTTATCTTGTTTGTTTATGTAGATGACATTACACTTATTAGCTTATCTAAGTGACCACTTGTCGGCTTCCTTCATATACTTCAATAAGAATTTGTCATCAAATACCTTGGACTTATTCATTACGTTCTCAATGTTGAAGTTTAGTCTACCTCAAAAGGCCTTCCCATTCTTTGTTAAGCCAAGTTTACTCATAACATTCTCGCTTATGCAAAGATATAGGATGTCAAGGTTGTCTTTATGCCTTATACCATAAATGAGCTATTATTCCTTTTGGGTAGTGAACATTTTGTAGATCTTTTGCTCTACCATAACATTTAGTGCATTACAATATCTTACCCTTACTCACTTAAACATTGCTTACTTTATCAACATTGCTTGCTAATTTCTACATTGACCAACTATTAATCATTGGCAAGCCATGAAATGCATTTTGTGATACTTGGCTAATACTCTTTGCTTGGGTCTACTTCTCAAACAAATCCCTTCCACATCACTTCATGCTTTCTTAGATGCTAGTTAGTGGAGATTGTAATAACCAGCACTCCATTGGTGGCTTTTGTATTTTTCTTGGCAAAAATCTTATTTCTTAGATTTTCCACAAGCCACAATATTGTTTTAGACTGGCAATACGGGCTGACAAGCTGATTGAGTGAGTGCAAGTTGGACTTTTGTGTTTTGGATTGGTAGTATGAGCCAATGGATTTATCTGGCAAGTATGAGTCCTACCCACTTAGTTTTCTTGTTGTTGGGTTGTCCACTTAAGTGATGCCTATTGTAACTTTCCTTTTATGTTTCGCTGCTTTGAATTCATAAAAATGTAATTGACTCCTTTTATAGGGGAGATGTTTTGATCTATTTGAAAGTGTAACGATTTTTATGTTCAATAAGATGACTGTTACAATATATTAGTTATGGTTGTAAGGTTAAATCTTTATGAGGATTTTAATAGTTTGCAAATACAAGTGTCCTGATTCAATGAACTTAATTCAAATTCTACATAACATTTACACATTTATCACAATATTCTAAATGTGTAACCGATACTATATTAAATTCCTGCAAGAAGGCTAACAACTATATAAAGGGAACCTTTTGGTCCATTTCTCCTCACTCAATTCATTTAAACTCTTCGATCATTCCGTAATTTTCCTTCTTCTCTCCAGAAGTTCTCTCTTTAGTATGATCTTGGTTAAAGTCTAACTCAATTCATAGCTGAGACCTAAGTGCCAAATGGATTCTCTCCTAGTCCATTAGATTATGGCCCATTCTAGTACCTAAGATCGAATACAAATTCTCTATTGACATGATAGCTAAACTTAGTGGTTTGAGTACTTTCTCTATGATCTTTGTGCTTTTCCTTTGCATCCCACTTACCTTATGGTATGACAACCTATTAGCACTCTACTTGATTGCAAACTCCATTTTTCATGCTCATACTAAACACATTGAGATTGGCTTTTATTTTATTTTCAAATGCTTGCCTTGCACTTAACTTCACTTGTAGTTCATCTCTTTTGTGGATCAGCCATGAACATTTTCACCAAAGGCATATCATTTGCATGCTTTTAACTTTTTTGCTCCAAGTTGATAGTTCGTTTTGCCTTTCATCTTGGTGGGAGTATATGTTAGAGAGCCTGAAACCCATGTGTGATGCCATGTCAACTAGCATTATGTCTACACAACCAGCCTTAATGCCATGTCAACTTAAGGCCATGTCAGCAAGCAACCAACAATCGCTTTCTCTGTAAGAAACAAAAACTTCAACGTCTCCATCATTAAGAATCCTTTCCAATTTTTTTTTGATTTGTTTGTAAATGATTGTTTTCCTTGTGTGAATCTTTGTAAAGACTTTATATTTGATGATTTCAATCACATAATTATCGGGGAATATTTTCAATCAATTGCACAAAATTTTCCAATTTTCGTTTAAGTTTTTCCTTGCATTTTTCAGTTACATGTAATGAGTGGCTCCTTTCTTAAGCCTTTTCACGCACATTTGTGGAGAACTCAAAGCACTAGCCGAAGAAGAAGCTAGCAACATGACAAAAGATGTGGAGGCTTCTATAGGAGATGAAAGGGATATCCTCGCACACCATCTCCCCTACCATAACATATCATGTGTGGCCTCCTCGTGCTACTTGTTAGGCATGCTTACTTGCCCATGTCACATCCTAGAAGGAGAATTCCAAAGTTACCTCCACTAACTACTAACTTAATAAATATCCCTTTTGCAAGTAATTAATGAGAGAAAGAGAGAGAGAGGTCAAGAACTATTGTAATGATGGGCTAACAAGACAATGGGGGAAAATTTGGAAATGTGTCACTAGGGAGAGAAAAGATGTATATTCACCCTCTATTTGTTTGGAATGAGAATTAACCTACCCTTGATTACTTCACTTTCTTTACCTTTCTCATGTTAACTCTTGACCATGACCTAGTAGACATTAGGTTTCTGATCATAATTCAATTGTCATTTTTTTTCAAGTTTAAGTAAATCTAACATTTTGTTTTGATGAAGCGTAGGCTAGATTTGTTTTTGTTGCTCTTTTGTAGGTCATTATTATAAAGACTTTCTATTTTATTTAGCAATTGGAGCAAGGAATCTGCCTAGCTCTCTTAGTACAGTTAAGTGTGTTGGGGATGTATTTGGCTAAGTCTTAATCTAAAAGTTTCCTAACTTGGTTCTCATTTTGACACTAGCCTGACCAATTCCACAAGTTTAAGATTGTTTTAAGGCAACTTAATCTCATTCATAGCCTATTGTGTGCCTCTATTTGAAAATGTGTAATAGGACCTTACATTGGATAATTGTCTCAAATAAAAGGTTGGAAGTGTCTTTGTCTAGCTATTCTGACCCAAATGAAGGAAGAGAAAACATTGTTTCTAAAATTGTCAACCTTATTCTTTCCTACTTAAGTCTTCTTACGATTCAATACTATTGACATAACTTATGTTACTTGTTGATATCATAGAAAAGCAAATCTGCTCAGTCTAAGGCAACTAAAAAACACTTAAACAACCATCTTGTAGTCACTAAGTAACCAACTCACCCTCTGATCACTTTTTATAAGGTTTACATGATATCCCCACCCCTTTCATTGGAAATCTTGTTTTGAACTATGAATCCTCCTAAGTGGCTTTTGAAGGAGACTAGCTTTTATACTAAGCTAACACTTTAGATTGTGGCTTTCCCTTACACTACTCCAATATGGCTTGCGGAGTTATGTGGTTTTCTTAGACTCCATGAAATTAAGGACAAGTCTGTTGCTCTAGAACTACATTTCCCATGAGCCTTTGAAGTTTGAAAGTTGGAACACTAAGTGAATTTTAGCTTGCTCTAGTAATTCAAGCTTGTAGGCTATGGATTTAATGTGTTGTAGCACCTTGTGAGGGCCATAAAACTTAGGAAACAACTTGTGCGACTTTTAATTAAAGTGGATTGGCAATAAGTTTTTAGCTATAGCTACAACATGTTGCCTTCCACAAACTAGACTTTCATTCCTTTTGTCATAAAACTTTTTCATTTGTTAGGCATTTTGTAAGTGCTGCATGAGTTGGTGTAACTTGTAATCTTGATTCTCCAATAATATATTCATAGTAGCTACCTTTGTTAAGCCTAGGATGTATGAGTAGGGTGGGGGGAATTGTGCCCAAGACCACCTTATATGGTGAATGTATTGTTGTTGCATGCCAATTAGTGTTATAGCAAAAGTATGTCCATATAAGCTAATCAGCCTAATCTTTGGGATTTTCCCCTATAAAGTATTAAAGGTACATCTCTAATGAATGATTGAGGACTTTTGTTTGCCCATCCAAATGGGGATGGTATGCTGAAGTATAATTAAAGTTAGTTCCTTGGAGGCATATCAATTCCCTCCAAAACAAGTTAGTGAAAGGGAGTTTTCAATTACATACTATCAATCTTGGCATCCCATACAACTAGGAAATGTTGTCAAAGAAAACGTGAGAATAGTGGGTGCTTAATATGGGTGGGACAAGGCAATGAGATAGCCAAACTTTGACAAATGATCAACAATCACCATAATCACTAACTTTCCTTTGGACAATGGGAACTTATCTATGGCTATGTATTCCTATACTTATTTCAATATTGGTGGTGGTTGTAATTTTTTCAATGGAAATACATTTTCACTTTTATTTGTTGACAAACCATGTATTCCTTGACTTTTTATTATGATGCTTATCTTAATCCTTTCCAATGAAGGATTGATCTAATTCTTTTAATTGTTTTATGGAAGCTGATGTTTACTAGACTACATTTCTTCCATAATATTTAGAATTAATTATGAGTTGCCATTTAAGAAAATTTTGCTTTTGAAAACAATAACTCCATTTTTTAACTTTGAGGATCCCACCACTTTCCCTTGCTATATTTTGGCAACCATTTGTCCCAACCCTTGTTCATTTTGCCCTTTTTCCTTGATTATATTGAGCCATAATCTATGATAAAATCATATATTCTATGATAAAGTTATACCCCCTTAGTCATACCATCTACTTCTACTGGGCTGGAGTTATTATTCTCTAATCACAAGGAAACTTGAGGCTCTTCTAGTTTGTTCAAGTTACAAATTACCTTCCTAGTAGATAATGTCTCCATTTTTATACTACAAGAATGATTACCAACATCCTTCTTTCATAGGTGATATGATTTAATGGTCTTGATATGATTTATGATAGGCAACAAGAGAGAGCAAGGCATAGAACAAGCTAAAGATTTTCAAATTAAGATCCAAAGACTATTTTTGGTATAAGATTGGTTAGGGTAGAATGGAAAACAAAGATGATAACATTTCAAAAAAGCTAATAACAAGAAAAAGGTGCACAAAAATAAATTTTGAAAGGAATTTAAAGATGTAAGAATTTAACTTTTTTTTTTAATGAAAGGTTAAGTATTATATATTACTGAAGAAAATAAAATTGTTCAATTACAATATACCTATTTAAGCTCAAAAACTATATTTGGCAAATTTTAAAGCTCTTGCAAAAATTCATTACAAGTTTTAGGTTTCATTCTCCTAATTGATAAAATCTTGCCTTTCACATCATCCTTCATGATTTTAACAATAATGGTGGACCTGTCTAGACTTTTACCATTAAATCTTTTTCTATTCATTTTTCTCCATATGTGATAAAAAAACAACTTTAAATGATACACAAAGCAGGGATACTGCAAAACTTTTACATGTAACAACCTTAATCATCCAACATACTTATGCTTTCCATTGTTCAATTCTTCAAGGTAATTCATTCCTATCTAGCAAAGCCTTACAAATGGAATTTATGAACCTACAATTAAAGAATAAATGTTCATGTGATTCTTCTTCTTGTTGGCAAAGGTTATAATGTAAGTCTACTGAGTTGTTCCATACTGCCACTAGATCTGCTATAGTTAACTTGTTGTTCAAAATGATCAAATAAATAAAATTATGCTTTGGTATTCATCTTTTCCATACTAGTCTTACCCATTTAGTTTCTTTTCTACTTCCTCTTAGTGCTGCATAGCTTTTAGCAATATTATACTTTGATCTAATCATTGTTGTGAGAGTTCATTTCTAACTTATAAAATGTTCCTTTAACTTCAAGCTAGTGATCATTTCATCTTTACTTCTAAAACACTTCTCTCCCTTATAGTTTTTTGATATCATCCATCTATCTCATTATGAGTTTGATGTATTGTGCACTAGAGATCATAATAGTTTCGCAATTGCCACTTTATTCGAAGTGTGAATGTCTATCAATCTCAATCCTCCAGAAATTTTAGGATGACAAATTTCCTTTTAGGCCACTTTTACTACGTATCACCCAATAGATTTTTCTATCCATAGGAAGACAAATTTTTTTGTAGGAATTTAACTTTGCAAGGGAATTTAATGGTAGAAATTAAATGCATCAATTTAAAGGTTCATTAATTAAAAGGCTATAAAAGAAACAAAAAAACTTAAAGGCAAGAATTTAAAGAACAATGAAAGTAGAGGCTTGAAACTAAAGGTGCATAAAACATAAATCGTAAGAAAATTGAAAGGCTTGAAATAAAAACATGAAACTTAAAAAGCAAGAAATGTAAAGCCACAAAACTAAAAAGTTAGGAAAACATTTTCCTTTTATTTCAAAAGTTCATCTCTAGATTCATTTATACTTTAAGTTGTTTACAAATAAGTTCACAGTCTCCATTTATAGAGAACTAAGGCACACAAAAAAAAAAACATTAAATGTGGTCAACATAAACCTTTTGGAACTTACAGAACATTTTTTAAAAAAAATTTAACAAAATAATAAATATAGCATTTAGAAATAAGAAAAAAAGGAGTCAATAATGTTGTCACTTGTCAATGATACTTTCTTTAATGTAGCTACTTTGGGCACTTGTCTAACTATTTTGGAACTTGCATCCTTATCCTTTAACTAGTTGGATTTAGCTTAGACCCATCCACATTGATAGGTTGATGGCACAAAGTTTTAACCATGTAAGGCCTTATGAAATAGGATATGGGCTTCTTGCTCCCACTACCTTTCCCATGGCATCACATTCTAGTACAAAGGGTAGTGTAAAATTCAATGGTGCTAAAACAAGAGCAATAGTCATCACCTTCTTTAACTTGTCAAATGTTGCTTGAGTTGCTTTAGTCCATTGGAAGTTATCCTTTTCTAACAATTCAATGAGAGGCTCGATCAGTTGCCCATAACATTGAATCTTGTAATATCCCATCAAATCCAAGAAAACCCTAATAACATTATTTGATGTTGGCCACTACAAAATAGTTTCTATCTTATCATGATTAACAACCACTTGGCTTAAAAACTTTACCTCTTCACACCCAAATTGTACTTAAGCAATTTTACATATAATTCATTTCTTCTCAAGATCTCCAACACTCTTCTTACACTCCTCCTTAAGTGGTCTTGCCATGGCTTTCTACAATTACATTTCAACCTATGGCATTTTGTGTAGCTAACCTTACCTCGGGTCAATGACTTATTCATGTAACCGAGCACATACAACAATCATTTCATTCTAAAGATGGAGATAGAACTGTGCCATTCAAGCTTCATTATTTCATGCTGCATATAACATTCTCAAAATCATAAAATAACTTGACATTAATAATTCAATTACCAATCATGCTTTCTAATGTTGAATGAAACTCAAGAATAAAACAACATTTATTATTTTGGACATTTAGGATAATTGGCAAAAGAATTTATAGTTATCTCAACTTCTTGGAATGCTAACCTACTCATTGATTGTCTAACTAAATGATACCTGGAACTTGGAGTAGGCGTCGCTTGAGATCTATTGGTCCTAAGTTTGGCACTAGGTGCATGTGAGGGTGTGTGAGTTTTTTGGAAAATAAAAACAATAACTATCATTAGAAAATAAAAACAATAAATATCATTAGAGAATAAAACAATAAACAACATCTAATGATATGCTTAAACACTCTAGTGTGTCACATAGAACCTACTTATTAAAAAACATCCAATCAAACAGTTAGTTTTCCTGAACTTTTTAGGCTTGACAGGGATAAGTCATTTTATAGGCTTTACTTTGTGTTTTAAACTCTATCGGAAGTATCAAATATCTCATAACTGATCAGTTGGATTTGTTGAAGTTTGTGCATCCATTGTAACCAAACCGCGAGGACTTTTCCTGTGATTTGTGCCTAAGTTTTATTTTAATTTTAATTTTTATTCCCAATTGGTCTATCTAGTGGACCCAGGATTACGTTAAACCCAAGCCAAAGCTTCAAGAATTGAGACCCGTAGGTGTTGTTATTATATCAAAAGGTATACCTTATGGTCATAAGCCGAAGTGTCCCCAAGCTTATTGAACGTTTGATTCGAACTATGTAGTTCACTTGTGTCGGACTCAAACTATGAAGGTCATATGTATATGACACTTGTCCTCATTGATATATTTCTTTTTCGAGTTCTATTATCCACAAAGAACCATTACTCATTTTGAGGTTTTTTGACACATAAAGGAAATTAATAATTGAGAGCATCACAACTTTTTAGGATAAATTGTCCTGTCATTTTCTACGCATTCCTTTCTTTATCAGAAATTCGTCTGACTAAATTTTCTTCACCGGAACAGGTTAATCGGCTGCAGGCAGTACCTCCCAAAGTTATCACGGGTCGCACGATTGCCATATCAGTACTGATTTTTCAAGAGTCCTTTGACAAGATATTAGATCGAAAATGAAAGCAAGTGTTTGATTTTACTAATGAGAGGATTTGAGCTACAAGTAATAACCTGCAAGTCCAACAGGTTGGGGTTCGTGGCCCCTCCCCATCCCTTCCTCCCGAAAAATAAAAAAAAAAATACTAAAAATAATAAATAACTTGTAAGAGGGGGTTTAAAATTCGAATTCTGCACTGTACGTGAATCATTACTGTATTCTGTAATATAAGAATTTGTTAACAGTAACTTCACTTTACATATATACAATCGGAACTGATCATGGGTACATACATCTATACGGTAAACTCATCCTTCGGTTTCGAAAATAGTTATTTTTGCTTCCTTTTCCCTGCCAGGATTGGTTGGATTTGAAGGTGTCTGTTGAACGCTTCATTGAAAAGGAAGCGAGTCTGGAAGGCAGATATAATGGGTAGCCATGCCAAAACAGCTATGGGTGCAAAAAGAACAACACCCATTCCATAATCGTAAGCTTTGGCAAGTACACGGATGAAGTACCACAATCCAGAATTCTCTATCTTTGGCCTCATAGCTTGTGAAATCTGAAGAATAAAAGTTTCAGTCGACAAGGAACCAGTAATAGATGTCAAAAGAAAATAATTCTTCCGAGAGTGACTATCATGGATAGAACTAGTCTCACCTGTATCAAACCCCATCCTGTGGGTATAAATCCCAGACAGCATACAATTAAGTCCATAAATGAGAGATCACAGATGATGGAAAGAGTGACTATGATGGATAGGACCCCCAAAAAGAGGACTGTTTTAAATAGTCGAAACCATAGGTGATGGTTAGTACTGAGCAGTTGCCTTCCCAGGTTGACTGCCTGCATCGTATTTTTCAAGTGTCATTGACTAAAGTGAAACGTGGATTAACTGTAGCATCTACTATAACCAAAAATTAAGCCTAAAACCTAGTGCTGCAAAACTTTATACTCAATGAGTTGTTTTGAATAATCAAACTAAGAAAGCCAACTTAAGGAAATCTTTGTTCTACATAGTTGAAGATTGTAAGATCCACCCTCTGTCAATATCTAAGGAATTTAGACCCTTTCCTAACCATTTTTCTTTTAACTTTTGATTGTTTTTCTTTTGTTACATAGGAGAACATCATTACAACAATACAGTTATAGCAAGTCTAAGCATTTGCATGATTATAAAATATTGAATGAGATAATGGCATAAAATTATGGTTTCATTAATGAAGCATAAACATGTATTTTCATAAACAAGCCATAAGGAATATCTCATCATTATTCTCAAGTCTCACATCCATACCATACTGTTGCATTTCGTATGGGGTTTTATGATCCCTTAGAACCATTACTCTACATGTGGCTATGGAGGATGTCAATCATAGGGATGGATACCCTTGATCGACCTTGGTGCACTCAAGAGAGAAAATCATCCCATTTGCATGGGCCAGACATTCTCATATCTTTCAATCACTATATTCTACTCTATGACATACTGTACAACAACTAACTTAACCTAAGGTCAAGGACTTATTTATGTAGCCATGTGCAAAAGATAATCATTTCACTTAAGAAATGCACATAAAACAATTTCATTAAAGCTTTATTATTTCATGGAACATATAACAGTCACAAAATAATAAAAAAGCTAACACAATGGATTAAATTATCAATCATGCTAAAATGTTGAACAAATTTAAGGCATGGAGATATTTTACCTGTAATATTCGTTATTTCAATATTTAGAATAACTAGGAGAAGAAATTGTACTTATTCAACTTCTTAGACCGCTTAGACCACATATCGATCATCTAACTAAATGCTGCCTCATAGCTTGGATTAAACAATAAACATCATCTAATCATATGCTTAAACATTCTAAATGTATCTCTAGACTTTCTACACTTTCTACACTTTCTACACTTAACTTATTTCCATACATCCAACGCAATAGTCAAGTTTATAGAGTTAATAAGACAAAGATAGGGCTCTCTATAGCTTTACTTTGAGCTTTCATAATGGATGTAGCAGATTTCATGAAGTTTGAGCAGTCACTGTGACCAACCTACAGATTTTTTACAGTTTGGACCAAGGGTTTTATTTTTCTGTATGGTCTTTCTAATGGGCAAAGTATCACGTTCTTAGTAGACTTAGTATCTATTGTTAGTAGACTCTTTTATTGTCTTTAATCTGCTTGGAATCTGATTCTAAGCTTATTACCATCAGAAACTAGACTTCTCATGTAGGTCTTAATAGGAAGCAGATGCAGTTTCTTCATCAACTGGTTTAAAATCATTCGATTGTATCCTAACTAGTTAATGCTCTTAAAAGAACTTACCTTCAATAAGGATATGCTCCCACTTACATTTGGTAAGAGAAGGCTTAAAAATCTCTGTAAGCTTTAGCATTCAGCCTTGACTTGCTAAGAAGTACGACACTGATCAAAGAACCAGAGACTATCCATCTTTATTCCATTACACTAGAATTCTCACGAACTTTTAAGCAAATCTTAGTACTACCAAGGTGCACATAAAATGTAAGACACCAATGACCTTTCAAAATTTGACTTAAGAGGAAAAGACATGTAATCCATATATTTTGCAATGATTAATAAAACGCTCAACATAGGAGCCAAAAACATTGAGCTAAAATCCTATTGGGTTGTGTTCATTGAATATCTCTGTACGAATGCATATATGGTATGAATGTCTAGTAAGTCGTTTAACATTTGAAATGAAAGCTTTGTGTAACACAAAAAGCTTGTACATGCAGTCTCTTAGCTAAGAATTAATGCAGCTAAACAATTTAAGTCTAGATTTCAAACTCATTAACTTATTTTAATCAAGTAATTTCTGCATATCACATAACATAATTTCAATCAAGTAACTTCTGAGAGTACAAGCTGCATTCGCAAAAAAAAAAAATGCATAAACCATAAATTCTATAGTAGAAGCATAAAAAGATAATGGTAGTAAGATAAAAATCTATAGTAGAAGATAGTGGTATGAATTACCTTGGCTAATAGGAAAATCACAAGAATCACAACCCATGAAAGCACATAAACCAGAAAATTTTTGCTCTGTTTGGAGATGTCAAGGTGATAGACGAGACCATACTGATAAATGAAAAACCTAAGAGAAAGAAGTATTTCAATCAATCTAGACCTCAACCCTGACTGACGAAGATGAGCTTGCTCATCGTCCCACCAAGATTGCCAGCTTTTATCCTGATGAACTCCTATACCACCCTGCTGCCTGATCCACTTATTCCAATCTTTCCAGTCATCTACTATCTTGCCCCAGCTGAACCCAGAGGGATTAAAGAGAAATGGTGCAAACAGCCAAGTGATCGACATGAACCAAATGGAATAAGTGATTAACACATAAGCCATGCTGCTCTGGTAAGACCTCCTAAACAAATCATAGACAATCAACAAAAGCAACAATTCAAATCCTTTAACAAAGTGGCTTCTTGAATACAATCTGTAGTTTTCTGTGAAGGTCGCATGAAACACCACAATCTTCCTCCCCGTGGGTCTGTACTTGGCACCTCCATGCAGAATCGTTCTTCCATAATAATGAATTTTTGTTCCAAGGGAAAAAGTGAAAAAAACAGCAGCCAGTTGCAATTGCATGAGGACAAAATCCTTAAGGGCTGTTAGAAATCCCTTCTCAAGTCCAATCTCCATCACCATTGGTAAGCCTGTGAGAAGACCAAGCTGTATAAATGACTGGGAGGCAAGAGCTGTTTCTAAGGATTGTATGTTCTGTACTCTGGCCTCAATTAGCAGTGCTTTCTCCAAACCACTAAGAACAAGGTACAGCTGTCCATAAAGGAACACATAAATTCCAATGACTGATATCTGTGGATTTGTAAAGCAAATTTCAAGTTAACCAAAAGCATATTCATATCAGCAGTGAAAGGGAAAAAAAAAATCTGTGAATAAATGTACTGACTTGCCACCAAAAGTTTTAAGGAAAAAAAAAATCCTTAGATATAAGCTTTGATAGAATCCAAAACTTAACATGGCCCGGGATTATTTCCAGCCATATAAGAGATTTGCATATATGACACAAGAAAAAGCACCAAGGAGGGAGGAATCAGTGACTCAATTAGTTATCAATATTACCGAAGTCTGATTATTACTGGGTAGTTTTCAAAATTTCCCCCCTTTTTTGCTACTATCATATGTCTTTCAGGTCTTTTCCCCTTCTTAATTCATGGATTATATCTCATCTCAAGATTGAGTAAACAGATACAACATTGTCATTAGTAAACTTAATAGGTTATCAGCTCACTTGTGCTAAAGGAAAGAATGACTGCTTTTGGAGGTTTGGAAGGTTTACCAGGCTACTAAAGTAAAATCCAATGGTTGTGAAATAACAGGATAGCATCCTGAAGAAATCAAACTGACGTCCGAGGCGGTGTATATCACGACTTATAGTTTGCTCACTGTTTCCATTAGCTACCTTGGCTTCAAACCTTGAGATCTGATTCAGGCCTACATCTCGACCTTTACCAACTTGCATGTACTCATGGTAGGTAATACATCCCCGCCGCAAAGTGGAATTAAATCCTACATGAGATCAGCAGTATGTAGTTGTGTATTATAGGGTAAGGATTCAAATCACAGTAAATCTTACCAGCAAAAACATCTTCGCTTAAGTTAATTGTTTTGGAGGCTTTGCTTATGCCACCTCTTGTGATGTGAAATATCCTGTCAAATACATCTGGATGTCCATAGTGGAAACGAACCCTGACATTAGATCAAAATCATAGGAACGAGAGTTAAACAGAAGCACATCCGTAAAAATCAGTCGAGGTATAAAGGACAACTAAAGGTTCAGATAAAAATAAAACATTGAAAAGAACGCATGATAAAATGTGCAAGTTTGTGAACCTTGAAGTATTGGAAGTAGGTTAAACATAAAATAGCAGCCAAATGTTCCACTAAACAAGCATACACGCATGTAAACACATACATGCACATTAACAGGGGCGTGGACTTGCACTAGTTGCCTTGTCTTTTAAGAATAGGCACATAGAAATAACACATTCCTAACCTCAGAGGACTGGCAAGAAGCCGTTGACCAATGGTGACAAAACTGGTCTCCTGATATGACATGAACCACGCCAGAGAAGACACACTGCAGTGGAGGACAAATAATAAGTCTTAGCATATAAAATCTAAGTTGCAGATTAAAATTCCCGGTGATTAAATTAATTTTCATGTATATGATTTGAAATTGAACAAAGGTGTATTGGTAATGTTTCCAATATATAGGCTGTGTTCATAAGTTTTCCTTCTGGCACAAATATTCAGAATTGCGATTAAACTTGCGCTAGTTTCTTAGGCACTTAGAAGCTCATCCATAAGCAGCTTACAATAATGTTGAGTATGAAAAACACCATTGCAGTACATGCATAGAACACCAAAGATAGGATTTTAGAATACCAAAGATAGAATAAGATATGATAAGATAGGATATAGTTTTGTTAAAGTTCTAATTCGAGTTGAAGTAGGATTTCTATTATGTTTATATAAGGTATTCTCAATCTTCAAAATAATCATCCATCATTAATAAAGAGAATGCTTTTTAGTTTTTTTTTTATCATTAGAAGTTTCTCTTACTTCTAGCTTTAGATTGTTATTGCTTTATTAGAAGTAGTTTATCAGTAGCCTCGTAGTTTCATATTGTTAGTTAATCTATTACTATTGCTTTGTTAAAATTGGGCTGAATTGAAAAATACAAGGGAATTCTTTACTTGGAATTCTTGTATTCTTGAATTGCGGAATTGTCTAGGATCCAAGACCTAACAATAGAGAATCTAACCTTCCAGTAAATATGTGTTCCCTTAAACCAAGTATTGTGGGGTGCCTGCGACCATGGTGCTGACGAAACTCTTGCAGAAGATTTCTAATTTTCAATGCCTCTTCCAAATAATTGTCCTGAAAAGCCACACAATATGAACAAACATGGAAACGTTTAATGTTTTAGTTACTTAAGAAGGAATCTACCTGGTTCATATCAATCGCTTGAAGAGCTTCACCACGAGTGAATATTATAGCATGGTTTTGATTCTCAGGTTTTCCTTCTCCGATATCTGGTGTACCTGGAAGCCTTATGCGATATATTGCCTATAAAAGATGACAACATATTCCACAACTGAATGCTGATGTACATATCCAATTATTTTATTTAACTATTTCAAGAAGAGATGAAGCATTAGGACTCAATCATGCATTTAATTTGACGAACCCTTAATGTTGGTTTACAGAGAGGAATGCAATCTCAATTTTGTTGAGTTCGCATTTAAAAAGGGTGGCTCTAAATGTCTGGTAACACATTTTCAACCATAGTTCACAACTGATAGCTCACAGTAAATGATGTTGGTCGAAAATGCTGGTAGAACCTAGTGAGTGCTATAAAATAGTCCATAATCGTCAATGAAATGGAACTTCCTGCACTCAAGATCTGAGTTTAGAATCATACTAGCAGACCTGTGCCCTCTATTGATTAGTGTACATGAAACGTCAGGAAGTTACTGAAATTTGAACTTATGCTCATTGAAAGTTATTCATAATAAAACATGATGGAATTTTAATGAAAACCACCACTTATAATTGATTTTTAGGTTTGGATGAACTGGTGACTGTTAATGGAGTAGGATGCTATATTTGTTAAATGGCTAAAGTATACTATCTGCCTTCAAGTATTGGCGAGGTTCTATCCCCCCTTGGTTTCAAAATCTTAAAGTTGTGAGATTGAAATTCTAAATTTAAGGGACATAGTTTCTCTATCCAAATTGGGGATGATGCCATCACAGTAATAAATGAGGTGGCTTATCTGAACATTTGTCACATCAACGATTTTTGTGACAGCAGAAACAACTTTATATAGTTAAAAGAACAGTGCATAAAATCAAAGTCTTTCTAATACAGAAGAGAAATATAAGAAGCTACCATTTTTCTGGGGAAAAGAATACAATTTAGTGTAGTTAATTGTAGCAACAATTCGAATAAACCTATCCACTTAAGCCTAGTGAATTGTAACAAAAACTCGAGAAACCAACCCAGTTTAACCTTGTTAATCATAGCAAGAACTTATGAAAATTGAACAATAAGGATGGTTAACCAATTAAGTGTAGCAAGAACTTATGAACATGTGAACATGCAAATTGCAGTCAAAGCCAAATTTTATCCTTTAACTTCTCTAAGTAACGTATTGAGCTTGTTCAAACCTTTGGCTATTTCTATCAATCTCGTTATTGCCGCACATAATCTGGAATAGACTGACTTAGGAAACAACTATTCATCAGACCATGTCAAATAATTTAACCCAACTCTGAAACCAAATCTTTCAAGATTAGTCTGAAACTTGAATGCTGCAATGTGATCTAAATAATCGGCTACCTGCTCTAAACCATTGACAGCTTTAGTCAACAAGGAAGAATAAACCTTCTGAGGTTTGTCTCCATCGATATCTTCTTTCTCCTCCACATAGGCAACACGGAGAGATGGATACCTTCAAGCAAGAAATGAAAATTCTCACTCATACGGCTTCTAATTTATATATTACATAGATTCACTAGAATTATTTTATTTTATTTTTTTGGGCAAGGATTACCTTTTCATCAAGTCAATTATGTCAGACGCATGGGGATTTCCAGAAGCTTTTTGCGATCCAAATGATTGACAGGAAATAACATATGTGAATTTCATGTCGGCTAATGCATTTAGTTCAGCTGATAATGTAGGGTTTTCTTTTTCAACCTTATCATAACCACCAAGAATATCTGGAGAAGAATCAGCATGAGGCAAAATTATTAGTGAAATTCTTCTTCAAAAATGATCTCATGCAAGCTGATGGGGAATTAAATGGCCTTGCAGGGTTAAGGAAATAATGGATTGGGGATATATTTCAAAGAAAACCACTGAATACTATGAGCCATGTTGAAGGTCACCAACCTTTCTCTTCAGCCTCATCTAGAAATGCTTGCAATTTCAAAGCTTCTCTATAGTACATCATTCCCCTAACTACAAATTAAAAAATAGCACAGAATAATATGAGTACAATCTGATAATCTGGTGTATCTGTGTCAATATGCAACTTTACAACCATGTCTAAATGATTTCATTCACCTGTTCTGCTTAATGTTTGGCCTCGGAATGAAGCCCAATCTCTTAGCTCGTTCTCCTTGCCCTCCTTTTCTAGTTCATCAAGGTTTTCACCACCCATACGTTCTATAAAGTTTTTGCACTCATCTATGGGAACCAAAAATTAATGATTGTGAGCTAAGACTTGAAACACCATGGATAGGCCTAAACGATATCAAGAAAATCTTATCCCATGACAACCTGGAAATATCTTTTTCATGTAGTAGAGGATGGAAACCCCTTGCTTACTGGATTGAAGCTCCTCCATTGAATAATTAACGTCTTCCATGTAGTGTGGAGTTATAACACTGTAAGAATAAGAGCCACTATAAAGATCACCATCTAGATCTTTGTATAACTGCTACAAACAAAAGGGAATCGGATACGTGAGAGGGTGCAATTTCATTCACATACTAGAGATTCAATGACAAGAACAGATTAGATAAGTTGGAGTTGTGACAAGATTCAGGAAGATTTATTTATTTCACAAAAACATGATCAAATCTCATAGTTCTCGCCACTTGCCGGAACTTTTATGCTTCTTTCAATGAAATTCCATGGGAAAAGTGAACGTCGATATTTAATAATAAAACAATGGCAGCTGAGTGATGTGGCTCTGAGAGAGGAGATTCACCAATTCAGAGATGGTGGCTTCTTACACAGCAATGCGTCTCCTTTATTTTTATTTTTATTTTAATAGGAGTATCATAAAATCAGTAAAATCGGCACGATATAAAGCAAACTAAATTAACTGGTACCATATAGAAGAGGCCATAGACTGCGGTGCTTGTTCCCATTTTGACTCTTGTATTAGGAATCAGAATTGGCATAATAGTATATGGTTAGAAAGAGAAGTACTATTAGGGGTACAACAATGTAGTGGACCTGAGTATGCTGGTCTGTTAGGAGTTCTTCAAGCTCTCTTCCCCTACAAGTGCCCCTTGAAATGCTATAAGGTGCAAGACTAATGATCTATTCTATGTCGTTTCTTGTCGTTGTCCACTGATTCTGTAATCTAGATTTTGCCTACTTAGCCTTTGTCATCTTTTCAGTCAACAAGTTACAATTGTTTTAATCTTCCACAGTAGACCATTACAGTAACCTCAGTTTCTCGCTGGGATTGGACAACAGTCAATTATTTGAATCCAGATATGAAAAGTTGTACAAGCATCTAAAGAGGACAGAAAAGAAAAAGAAAAGAAAAGAAAAGATGGAAATGCAAACCTGCCAACCCAGTATCAAGGACAGGAAGAATCATCACAAAAACAACATTTGAGCTTTATTTCTTCCTTAGCATATTTCCCAGATATTGTGTACGCAAAAGAAAGTGAATCAGCAAAAATTTCGATCATTTCACAGTTGCATTTTCAGTAATTTTAGCAATCAAAGGATCTTCTGAAAAGATAACTGATTGCTTGGTTTTCTAGGGAAATTCAGTGTCCTAGAGAACAAGTAAATCAATCGAACACAATTAAAAGATGCAAAAGATAAAATAAAATTCACCAAGGAAAAACAAAACTAAGATAAAATTTGACCTGAATGACAGCATATTTTCTACTTTAGGAGCACTGGGCATATCCATAAAGAGAGAAGTAGCAAAGAATGAAATACGCCTCCGTGCCTCTAAGTTTGCAGGGACATCCATTGCTGAATCTTTGACTGTAAGCAACAAATGAAAACGCTTGATCTGCCATTGAACACTGTGTGATTAGAATTTTTCTATTTCCATATGCAAGTACAGGTACATTTATTTCTAATTGCGTATATCGATGTCTCTGCATGCTAATGAATGTAATAAGGGTGATAGAGCGATGTATGTGCATTTTAAGGATAGTAGTTATCTATGGTGCAAGCAATGACGCAAATATACGGATACAGTAGAATACAAACACCATGTGATAGTAAAAGTCCAGGATTCAAAGTGAGAGGAAATATAAAACAATTTAAATACAAATGAGCTAGTTGCTAGGTTAAAATTATGCACAGGGAATAAATCACCGGAAGTAGTATAAGCCGTTTTAATGTCGTAGTTCAATAATCCTAAGCCATGGAACTCCCAATTCCATCCAGGTCTCCAGGAACAAGCACGGTCAAGTCACTCTTAAGATGTCACAAGTTTATAAGTAGTACAACGAGGGCTGTAAACATGGTAAATTGGAAACAAATATGCGTCGATGATCTGTTTCTAGCTTCTGAAGCTGATACATATCTCCCAGCTTCTTGGTCCCAAACAACAGATGTCCGTTTAACATCTCTGAGGAGAGAAGAAGCCGAAGCCGAAAGCAGTAAGGGATCGGTACTTCCCTTCTGCATCTTTTCAACAAACCCCGAAGGATGGGATGTTGAGATGTTCCACATTAGGAAAAGCTGCCTTAGAAGTTAATGGACGATGATTAACTAAGCTTGGGAAAGCGGTAGCTGCATTAAAACGACCCAAGCCATGACCCTGTGGCAGAGGACTAAGTGTGACCGTTTCATGAACATGGCTTGGACTGCTGAAGCTGCTCACACTTTGGGTTCCAGTTTCAAACTCATCCCAGCAACCTTAGCTTGGAAAAAAAGAGTTCATAAACGGAGGGAGTCTCTGATCATTCTTTATTTACCCATGCATCAGTACTCACACTACTTCTGATGCTCATGTTGCCACTAGAGCTTAATTCAGGATCCTGTAAACGACGGTCATCAACCGGCCGTAGAACTGAGGATGATGCCCTGGCTTTCGCCGCAGCTGTGATGGCTTCATTGGAATCCAATTTTGCAAGCTTCCGGCACTAGGCCGAACAGTTCTCCGTACCTTTGCCCTCTTTCTGCGATTCCAGTAGCATCTGGGTCAACAGTTGATGGAACCATTCCTGGCTCCAACTGGGGCACAACTTCATCTTGATAGTCCACAAATACCCTAGGAGGAGTACACACCATGCCCCCTTGTATTTGCAGGCCCAAGGAACTCCCACCACTCAAAGCAGTTGTAGCAGAGCCTGATGGGGGGAGTACATTATATTAGGTAGTTCCTCGTCAACAGATGCTTCTGCTTGTTGCTCACTTATAGCTCTCATTCCCATAATAAACTCATAGGTTGTAATACCCTTTCTTATCAAAATTATGTGGAAAAGGAATATTTCACCCACAGGTATCTATCCATGCCAGCATGGAAGCTACGGTAGATACAGCCACAACTGTCGCAAATGGAGGATGAGTGAAACCATTTCAAGTCAATCAATAATTGGTAAGTTAGTGGGACGATGAGGTTAAGGATTCGACATTCCATGTGTGTAAGTTCGTGTGGGAAAAAAAAAAAATGTCGATCAATAATTTGCAGGTAACTGCCATCCGTGTTTTCTCACCATCAGTGCCCCAGTTCACAGCAAACAAACCAAGGAGAAAAAGAGTCGTAAATGGAGAGAAAGAAGCCAACAAAATTTTCTCTCTCAGAATTTCTTATAAGCTTAGGTATCCAACCTGCATCTCAACATGTTCATAACGGCTATGTATCACTTTTGCATATGGCACCTGTTTTGCATGCACAATTCCTATTTTGCAAGCCAAATCTATTCCTTGAGCCTAGGTATGATGAAACAAACCCCAACAGCTAAAAGAAGAATAAAAAGATTAAAGAAGTAATGAAAGTAACCTGTTCATTCAGCGGATCACTATCTGGCAGAGGAAACTTGATAGAGTCCTTATCTGTAGATGTTGAAAATAATGGTCGTTCCTTAAATTCAGCAACATCTGTGTCTATCCTTTGGGCTGGATAGAGCAAACCGAGTATCCTGTCCAAATTATAATGAAAAATATTGAAGCAAAGCATTTCAAATTAATGCTTAAGAAGTCAGGCCAAGAGAGGGGACAAATTTTATCTCAAAAAGTTGACTAGAGTCTAAAGCAGACCAAACCTGGAACCATTAATCAACATATCACTGGTTAGAAGTTCAAATATATCTTGGAGAGCTTTCACAACTTTATAACGATGGTCTTGATTTCCCTCAACCTTAAAACATTTCATATAAAAGGGTCACAAGGGATGAAGTAAAGGCTTGAAAAAGTACATTCTCAACACGATTATTATGGCTTTGCAGTGCATGGGACAATTACCAGAAGTTCAACTAAACTGATACATTTTTCTACTAGAGCCGGGAGCTCCTTCATCTTTATGTCCTGAAGAAGACTCGATCTTTCAATACTTTCCTCAATTTCATCTACTATAGCAGATATGATCCTGCAAAGCAATGTAGAATATACCATTGCAGAAAACAACATAAACTTTAGAATTGGGAAGTTAACAGAATATAACTCATAATTCTAATTACTCTTGCCTACCAAGAAAGTAAAATAGAAAAACGATAAAAGAAAATAATTGCATATACTAGTTGAAGCGAAAAATTCTCTATTCACAATAACTTCTCTATGTAATTGCTAGTTTAACCTAAAATTTTTCTCTTCTCTACCTTGTCTCCAGATTGCCCTCAACAAGAATTTGAAGGGTATACTTCAGTGACTCATAGCACTCCCTTACAGCATAGTACATGCACTTATCCTTTTTAATCTTTCTGAAAAGCGCCTCATCCTTCCCTTCAAAATCTTTTGCAATGCTCAGAGCTGTTGAAAACTAGTAGAAATGGGAAGACTGGTTTATAAGTGGAAAATAATAACATAAAAAAAAAAAAAATTGAATTTCAAATAGTAAAATACCTTGTCAGCTAGAAGAAAAACAGGCCAACGAATCATGCCAGGAAATATTTCTGATGACATAGGAATTGTCATCAAATCCAGCTCCCTGCTCATGAACACCAGTCAACTTTAGGTATTCTCTTTGATGCCACGTGATGATACAAAAAAAAGTAAAAATAAAAATAAAAATAAAAATAAAATCACCTGTTGCTTATCAGATCCTCTAGTCGAAACTGTTTGACAATTTGATTCCATACAAAAGCAAACCTGGAAACACCAATTTTTTCGTTTTCTAACGCCTGAGACAAGCAAATTAATCAGAGCAATGAATAAAAGCGACACTTCAACTGACCTTATAGTGAAATGCAATAAGAAAAGGAAAATTATACCTTGTGAAACCTGTTTTGAAATAAACCTTTTCTTTTCTTCTGAACATTCCTTGACGAAGGAGAGATTAGGCAGAAATTGAATGCAAGGGGCAAGGTGTAAAATCTGCTTCTCAGCATTCCCAATGTCCTAATCTGTAAGAAGAAACGAAGGGTAAGATGATGCAAAATGCCGTGTTAAGAAAAGATACTGCTTACCTCACCAAGGTGATGCAAAATGCCATAAAGTCCACCAAAGATTGTACAGAAGACAGAGTACCATATCTGAGTGTCCATAAAATAAACCTGTGAAAAAAAAAATTAAGAAATAAATAAATGTCAGTCATGAGGAAGATTGTAAAAATGATGTCAGACTTTATTATGATGAGTTTAGATTTTTTTTTCTTATTTGGTTTTTCACTATAGTACAGTAATGCAGAAGGAGCTTGTGTCCAAGTCAAACTTCTAAAGGCCGTCTATTAAAAGTTTACAGATATTGGAATCGAAACTCACAACTATTATTGGAGCCCATACAGCAACAATTGCACCAGCATTGCTTTTGACTGCCATAGAAGAAAATATTATTATTGGCGGTGCTGACATCTATAGGATTCAACTTCAACACTCTAACCCATAAATAACAGCAATTACCTTTTGGGAAGAGCTCATGCCATTCATAGTTTTTCACACCAATTTTCATTATCTGTTTTGTTGGTGCTATGAGTGGTTTTATCTGCACCAAATTCATATTGCATACACACATTTGCACACATGATTGAAGTGAGAAATATAGCAGATTACTGATCGAATCACTAAATGAAACTAACTAGTATTAACATTGTGCTATCCAACCTTCTGACACTTTGGCACGTGTAGTGCCAAATTAATAGGTGAGAAATAAGTTCAACTGATTTCAAAAGACCCATCGCAATACTATAATATCATCCAGTAATAGAAACCATTAGCATTTAACTCACCTCAAAAAAGTAGCTGAACAAAAATTTGCTTAACAGTACTAGTATCCAAAAGAATGTGTACCTATATTATACAGAAAAAAGTAATATTGGTAAAGAAAAAGCAGAAGCACACTACGAACGAAAATGTGTAATTGTGAGTAGTATATACTTAAAGATGGAAACTTGGTCTTCTTGCATCCCCCGTCCAACATATATTCTTGGCTACATGACAAAAAGAATTCTTTTTTCAGAAAAAAGTTGACGAGGCTCAAAGTTGAAGTCAGTATGGTAAAAATATAACTCCGAAACCAGAATGCAATATGATGAGATATGAAACAGAATGCAATATGATGAGAATATGACATAATCACATGCACTATAAAACCATGATATAGAACGAAAGAAAGAAACTCCAGTATGATATTGTTTAGTAATGTCTCTATACTACAGATGACCAATAGATGTCAATGTGAATATCAAGTGTCTCTAATCATATATGTTTTAAATGGTCAAAATAGATTCTCAGCTGATATAACTTGTGTTACTTTATTCATTACTTAAATAAGAAGTCTTACTCAATCGATTCTTACCTGCATCCCCAATCATAATGAACATTGGATAGGTATGAAAAACAACCCGAGAAATATTAATTGAAGCTGCCATGAGGATGTAATTATTATAAATTTTGAAAGGGAAAAGGTTCTAGCATACTGATGACATCCTTCAAGTGGTAACAAGTAATCTCCAGGATCACCACTTTATCATTCCCTTCTAACTACCAAATGTTTACGGCCCTTCACGTATATAGAATACAGCAACACTGAGGGTTCTTCTGAAAACTGGACCCAAGCAAGCTATGAAAGAGTCAAGTTAACCTTGAATCACTGATGCAATTGTAACTAATTTCCATTTTCCCAACATATGCTCAATTTTCATGCTCATCTCTTGGTTGCTTCAAAGTCACTGAGGTACCAAAGTTGTGGATATCAACGTGTAAGCAACAGAAGGTGGTGTATAGACACTTTTTTTTGCCCTAAACTATCAGGGAAAACTGAAAGCATTTGAAAAACTTCTATTCAAGTGACCAAATTTCCTATGGTAGGGACAAATATCTGATCCTTTTCACTTTTCAAATTTCCAAATTGTTCTAATTGGGAACATGTGTTGTTTTAAAATACTTCACCATCGTTCAAGCCATAAATTTTTATGGCATCATATAATTCTCCATCTCAATTTGTCAAGTAGCATATGTATGCAACAATTATGAATGGAATAACAACAAGTTTATGACATCTCATACTATGTTAGTAATTTCAATTTACTATATAAATTGTTTGCAATACACAAGGATGCATTAAATAAAAAAAATATATACTAAAAAATATGCTGATGACTAACTTAAACTATAAGAACTTTTTACCGAGAGGAAACAATATCTTATTTGAATTCTGACCTTTTGACATTGGTCACCAAAATATAGCTTCACTGCAATCAATATACAGAATAAATAGTAGGAGCGTCAAGTGGTCAAACTCTTTTCTAGACACTATCAAGGACCTCATTTAATCTTGTTGGTACTTTTTTATGTCACTAAATTGGATTGTGAGTTATGATTTACCGAATCCGAATGGGCATTTATAATTGACCCATTTAATTTAGTTGCTAAGCTGTTAAGATAGAGGTGGATTTAAATTTCAGATTTATAAATTCACTCAGTTCTCTCACAGAAAAGGTCCAACTACCACTAAAATTGTGAAACTTTTATAAAAGTTAAATTAGTACTAAAAATTAATTAATGGTACTGAACCAGTTGATCTCTCATTCTTATCAAACACAAGAACATTCCAGCTTCTAAGCACTAAAGCTAAAGGCTTAGATTCGTGTACCGTGGGAATGATCGTATTTTTGCTTGTGCATCAACCATGAGTTCTTCAGTTTCTAATCATAAAGAACATCATAAAGGCAGTTGCAGATCCAATCCGCCAGGTTCAAGTAGGATTTCATAAAAATCCTTGAGATATGTTTATCTGATCTTGCATGTTTTTCTAAGCTCATATCTAAATCTGTGAATCACACAACTAACAACGTTTTATATATTTTGTCATAATTTGTTTGTTTCTACAGCTTTGCGATTTTTATGCTCTCTATAGCAAATCTTAAGCAAAGTAAACCTAGACTTTAGTTTGAAACAACTTGTAATGGTGTTTCAGTAGTCCAAGAACTACTTATGTTTGCCAACATTTTTGGCCATCAGTATAGTTACCCCTTTAAGAGTAAAAGGCGAAACATTTCATTTTCAGTTCGATCAATTAGTGTCTTCTTTGTTAATTAGTGTCTTGTTCTACTTCAGACATTTTTGCTTCTTCTTCCTGTTATCTCTCTTCAACTTTCAGTATGTGAACTCAAAAATAATCAACCAGTATCTTGCACTATTTTGAATATAATGTAAGCAACCAGAATAGTGAAGAGCTGTTTTTAGTTTGGCCAAGGGCATAGTGATAATGTAGCCTACATTTATTCCTTTCAAAAAATTAAACAAATAATATCTTTATATGTTTCTTAACTCGAAAAGCTCGCCAGTATTTTTTTATATCACTAGCACTTTTCCTTTTCTTAAACTGTTTTTCAGCATCGCTGACAAAACTCTGATGTTCATTGGAGAAAATTAGCGAAGAACTTTTAGATAACCCAGTCAGTACAGCATAAGTACATCCATGAAACCTCAGATTGCTTATCGGAAGACAAATTAATCAAGAACAAGACAGAAAATTCTTGGGAAACAGTTTCTAAGTTCAATAATGAACTTACCCGTGTCCACCATGACAGAACTGTCCAAATGCGGCAATTTGAGGTCTCAATATACTTGCCAACAGCAGGAACAAGAAATAGTACCATGTCAACTGCATTCGTCACCATATAAATTGCAACAGCAACCACATAGGAAGAAAAGCACAATTCTGCCAGCCAGCTCCCATATTTTGCAGAATAACAACTATATTTTCCTCTAGACTTAGCATAGCATATAGGAAGAATGATAGTCCATATCACTGCGATAACCATCTTCATCACGAGTTTCCTCTTTTGAGAGAATGCCATTATGCTTCTAGCTTTCCATGTAAATGCAATGTCAAGAATTGCTGCAAGCAAAAATACCTTTTAGATTTCTTATTTTTTTCTCTTAATATCTGCATGTCTGTCCATGTACAGGAAAGAGTGACAGTTTGTCACAGCTGTAGCCTCGCAGTATGGAGTAAAAGCATGGAACTGTCATTTTTTGCCAAGCCAAGTTGGGTATGTAATGACAAATACTGGCAAATTAGTCCAAAGATCTTAATTAATTTTCTCCTCCTAATACTACCTTTGCTTATCTACAGAAACAATCGATCAAACTCATACTAATGCTCTGTCAGAAATCAAGGTCATCCCCAAGAGTCAAAGACTTAAAGCAGTCAGGAGCTGATTTCTGATACTACCACTGCCACACCCCCAACCTAAAAACTCTAGAACAAGAGAACAATTGTGATTTAGCATTGCAGATATCCTAGCAGATATTAACAATCTAATGATTGGTAAGAAAATTAAGTTTTTTACTATTGCAGGGAATATAGAGGAGGGAGGGAGGAAGAGATGAAGCCATGCTACTTAAACGCTAAAGAGATATAAAATCTAATGTAAAAAGAAAAGATACAATTTTGAAGGAAGACAAGGAAAAGCATCTATGGGACCAAGACCTCCAGCTAAAGCATTCAAAGGCCTGAGTGTTGATGAATCCAGCTGATTATCAAAATGCATATAGCATATTCAACATGCTGGCTTAGGCTTTACCATCATAGGTGCCCAACCAACAACACCTCTAGTGACCTACTTAGGCCGTCTAGGCATAGACTAGGAGAAAATAAGCAGGAAACAATATCCAAAACGGGAAGAGGTAGGAGAAATTATAAGCCCTGTAATCTTTCAATATTTTAACTCCACATAAATAAACTCTACATGTTCACGAAAAACTTATACAAGAAAAATATCAGAATAGTAGTACAATCTTTGTCTAAGGACCTTGGAGGTTAGTTTAAATTTCAGGGTGCATTGATGACCAAGAAAGAAAGGGCTTTAAAGCAGAATGCAACAAAACTAAAGCTTCTTCTGACCAAAAACTCGAATAGCATTAGCACCATAATTGCAAAAGCCTTTTGTGGCTGTTTTTACACAAACACAAATCATATGGTGGTTCATGCTGTTGTTATAGTGTTACTGTTGTGAAGGAACTGGAAAAAAGTAGGAAATAAAGGTGCATCTATTATTTTATTTTTACGATATTTGTCCCTGTACAGAAATTTGCTGGTAGTTTCCCAATAGTAAATAGGGAAGATAGTACTATACCTTGTATGAGTTGAAGAATTGCAGAAGTAATAAAGATGCTCATTATGTCCTCAAATATCACCATGTTGAACAATTGGAATGGAGAACCCAAATCATGGCAGGCCATAATTATCATTGCCTAGGAAAAACATAAATCATCAAGCAACAAGCCAAGAACCAATCAATCCAATAGGCATTCAACTAGGTACTAGGCACACCTGAAGTGATAGAAGAAAAAAACTCCACATCCTATCAAAGCTCCTAAATATCTGCCAAAATGAACGTATCTCTATAAAATTTGTCTTCCCTAGCCATTTTGATTCATGAACCTCCTCCCCGGTGGCCTGCACGAAGAAGACAAGTTAGTCTTTGGGAATAGGAAGAGAAAAAAAGGCAGATCCAGAAGGACTGAGTCCAGTGGTTGCTGAAAGTAAGAATAGACTCAGATGTGGATGAGTTGGTGAAAGCTAACTTTTCAAGCTAGTCATAAGGGATGAACCATAGGGAACCTTATGCACCAAATACTAATAAATTTAAGCAAGATAGTTTGAGCATCTTTTACTGAAGATGAAAAAAAGTTATAAATTTTGCCGCACATGTTAATGAATCCAGTAGTGAATATGCCATAATATTGACAATTTAGATGCAAGAACGCATCATAACAAAGCAAGAGCAAATTCATGGTACATTAGATCCTAGTATCAACAGGGAAAAATCAATAATCACTTGACGTGAGAGAAAGATTTCTAGATTATTCAGTATTCTCCTAACATGCCAGAACATTGAACTTCGCATTCAAATATTTCTGACCTGGAGACTTCTCCGATATTTCACTGGCATAACCAAATAGCCACTCATTTCATGTTACACCCTACTAGCTAGTAAGAAAGCACCCTAAAGTATTTATTACATCATGAAAAAAGGACCACTTATACTTAATTTCTATGCTAGCAATAACATCCTTTGTAATCGCTTTAATAAATAAGAAATGCCAAAAGACTCTGGTGTACTATAAAGAGACACACGCGAACATACACAAACACATATGAGAGATGACTTCTTTATATACACAATGTGCAGACTATTTTCGAATTTATTGCAGGCCTGAAATAAAATGCATGTTAGAGTTATAAATATTTTTACCCCCAGCTCTATGTCATTGTCCCCTTCTCTCCTCCTTTGTTCTAAAGGAATATGTGATACAGGAGAATTCTTAGCTCTAGGTTTTTTTGGGGGCTGTACGCAAAAGAAATCGTGGTCCAGACGCATAGGCCAACCTATTTCGAAACAAGAAGGAGACCTGCAGAAATAGCAGATGTGCATAAGTTTGTTCTATTTCTTCAAGCCCATAAATCGCTAGCACACAAACTCATACTAACCAGAAATACTCGTTAAGATCATCATAGTTTCTCCATGAAGAATGGTCAGCTGTTCCATTGTTGCTTTTCTTAGCCTCCTTCAGTTTTGACAAGAAAGTTAGGTTTTAGAAAGGAATAAATACACTGAACTGGTGCAATCAAGAAGAAATACCTCTCTTATAACTCTGTATATGGGGGTAACTACATTGTCAAGGAAGGAATCAGACTGTCCGCCATATGCTGGCATAATCTTCTCCCACGTTGTCGCATCAGTAGCATCAGTTAATTTACCATGCAATTCATATGCCATCTTCATGAAAAAAAAAAAGACATGAAATATTTCGATATCTGCACTAATCATCACATGCATTACCTTCTCACTCTATACTGAGAAAAGCATGGAAAAGTATCAGCTTATAGCTGCCCCAACAATAGAAGTGTTCAAGATGTATACTTTTTCCGAAGCTTAATTGATAATTAACGGAAGTTTTTCTTTTCCTATTAAATTTTTTTCATAATTTGGTGTTTGGTTTTATGAAAACATGCTAGTCAACAATAAAATAATTTGGATCAAAGGAAAACTAACCAAATTAACACTAAAGTTTTATCTTTTTAAGAAGCATAAGACATTTGTGGAGCTCCCAAGCATGTCCCTTCCTTCTTATCCTCCTAAACAATCACCCTTTCAGCAAAAGGCAGGCAGTTCTAGTATGAAGTGACAATCAGAATGTATGGGATAACTTCATAACAGGGTTCTGGAAGAACAAGTAATTTCTACTAGGCCTTTCTTCTTCTTTTAGGCTCGTTAGGAGTTTTTTAGCTGGGACTCCGATGTATCTGTCTAAACTAATCTCTTCTTTACTCTCCTCCTCCCTCCATCAATTTTTTTTATTCTCGATCCCTTAACCAGGTCACTCCTACATTGAAAAAGCCCCTTCTCTCCTTTTTCTACTTAATTGCCTTCAGCTCCAGAGTCCCCTTTCCACCAAGACTTCCTGCCTAATGACATTGTTTTTGCATGCCAACAAGCTGTTGGGAAATGCGGAATACTTTGTTTAACTGAAAACTACAACAGCATTGACCATAATCTTTACTCTTCATGAAAGTATAACTTGTCTATCTTCATTTAAACTCAATTGAAAATTGAACTAATATCGGCTTGGAACAGGTAAAAGAAATTCTTGATGCAAATAAAAAAATAATATGGGGTTAATTGTACAATCAGGACACTATTAATGATTATAGGACAATGGATTACTGAATTACCCTACCTTCTCTTTCCTGTTCTCCTTTTCCTCTTCTTTTTGCTGGTCTTTTTATCTTCTTATTCCCGTTACTCCTTTCATTAATAAATTTAAGTGAATACATAGATGTGGAGCCATGTAAGAGTCCTAGGCATTATTAAAGAAAGCATCACCCGAGAAAAAATCTTCATTCATTCAATTGTTCAGAGCAGCCATCCCTTGCATTGTCTTTTGAATTTTATTTCTAAGAGCATACTTGAAAAAGATAATAAGATGTACTTCAACGGGCAATTAAAAACCAAACATAAACGGTACACTGTAACCAGAAAACCTTTTTTAGCTTACATGATGAAAAATGTAACACAGACACTCTGGCATGAAACGCAAGTTTGCAGCCTCCCCCCATATAAGAAGGTAAAGTCCTATATATGAAAGTTTAAAAAATTGGTCTTTTGGTTTCTCCCAAGGCAACCTGCACAGACAATTTTTGTCAGGAAATAAACTGCAAATCTATGATACATACCAAAAGGAAAATAACCGGAATGTGAAAAATAAAGTGATATGTTGCGGAGGAAAAGAAAGGTATGACACTTATATGACAAAAGGAAGAAGGAAAAAAATAAAACAAGAAACACAATAAGCAGAAAGAAAGGAATTAAATCCAAATTTTTGGCCAAAATGAGTAAAAAGTAGAGGGATCGCATAAGTTTTAAATCAGGGTGATGCAAAGCAAGGAGAAAATTAGATCACTTTTCTCACCGAATGTTACTTTTTCTTCCCAAAAATTTGCACCAATCTGTATAGTTCTTGAAGAATTTTCTCATTAATTCATCCACGGCACCACCTCGTAACTGTTAAAGTAAGAATCAAACATTACAAAGTCAAAGAAAAAGCTAAATCAAAAACATTAAGAATTTATGGTAAAATCACCCTTGAGTTCGATGTCTGGTCTCGAATTTGCCGGCCATACTTGTTAGCGAGCAGTAGAACCAGATGCTCCTTCTGGTTAGCAGCATTATCTTTCTGATTGAGACACACAAAAAATGTCAACATAAACAATAAAGGACCATGTCGTGAATTTCCATTTTGCAAACTTTATATGTGTTTTGTCCAATTTGATACAGTGCAGAGGTATAAGAAGGAAAGTGAAGCCAAAAATCAAGAATAAATTACCTGAAATCCAAACCAAGACTGAAGAAGGTCAAACAAATCTCTGACTCTCTCATATTTCTGAACATCTTGGGCTAAGTGGGGAATAATACGAATGGCTGCTAGTGCCTCCTTAATCTGCACAGTTTGATTAGTTTACTAGCTATTTACATACTTGATAGACGCCATTACAATTTAGGCAAGTTGCAAGACTATGCACTGATATAAATGCTAGGCAGATTAACTGCATTAAGTAAAAATAAATAAATAAAAGTAAAGTAAAAATAAAATATTTTCATCCATACAGCAGCAGACCTCATTTATTTGCATAATTGGTTGGTCGATGCCTCCATGTTCAAGCGGCAAAATGTTGAACACAATGTTTGCATGGATGCTAGGTCTATCTGCAACGACCTATTGCAGGAGAATGAAAGAGAAAACTAAGAACAGAACTTATGGCATTTTAGGAACTTGCTAGTGTCTTTAATAAACTCCAAATTAAAACAAATGGGAAAAGATTAAAGATAAATAAATAATCAGAAGAGAAGAAAGAGGGAAAAGAAAAAGAAAAAGACAAGAAGACGACCTGAAGACCATCTGTATTGGTAGCTGTCTCCAACACTTCATGTAAAACGGCACTAATATTTTGGACATCTGTAAGCCTCTCTCTGTAGCCAAATGAAGACCAACAAATCAGAATAATTAGTCCTAGTGGACCCAATCTTGTACATACACTTGATCATAAAACAAAGGCTTGATTACCTATTTCTCGAATCACAATAGTACTTGTAAACACGTTTGAGTTCCCGTATATCACTCTTTTCCTTCCTTTTCCTTATTGAGAATTCTTCATCCTATTTTTACATTAAATCCAAGAAAGACATGAAAATCAAAGAATTTAGAAAACCAATAAAAGAACACGATTAAGCCACATGATAAAGGTTAAGGGGCACAAGAAAACTAACTGAAACAAAGAAATACAAGGGAATAGGCAAGATTGGAAAATATGATACTCTACTTAGATAATTACACTCAATGAGACCCTCAATGTTCCAAGAGGTAATTGAAGGGAAACTTTAAACCTTGCATCTAAGACAATTGATCGAGACTTCCCCAGATGTCGAACACAACATAGTGATGTGCCATCCATTACAAACCGGAGAGACGGTACATTACTGATGAAAAAATGAACTGGAACACAATCCCAACCAGCAATTCAAATTTGTACTTCTCTTACTAATACAATCATTTTGCAAAAGCTGAAGAAACCTATTTTTATGAGTTTTAAGCTTTGACTATGAATCAAACTTAAGCAACCAAGGGAACTGATTTATGGAAGCATATGAATGAAGTTGAACAGGGGAAAGCTAGAAACATTAATCAAAGGATTAAGTTGCTTTCTGAATCTTGAGGCTTGACCAGTTATATAAGGAAGGAATTCTAAATTACTATAGACACATTCTATGTTGTTCTTTGCATCCCTTTTTTATCCCTGCATAGGCTGAGAGAGAAGTCAGGGTGTCGAGAACAAATTATGTCAATCTAGCTATATGCTTAAGCTAAATCACAGATTACGTCAATCAAACAAACTGAAAGCTATTTGTCCTGCATATTGATGAAAGCAAGAAATAAGAAAGCAAATCCGTTATCACCCAGCAAGCAATTTCTTATGTTTGAAGGACAAACTTCAACCTACGAGACCACCTTTTGAAGTCGTGCAAGCAGTGAAGTTTTGAATTGCCGAACACCCCGCCCAGTCGAATTGCGGTCCCTTTGATGCGCTATTTCAAAGGCGCGGAAGCGGCCTGCCAAGGAAAACCACTCAAGCGATGCAAAATACTGCCTTAAATTTAAGTTTTCCTTCAATTACTCTTATGGGATTAGGTTCTGCCACTTTAGACATTGACGTGTGAATTCAAACAAAAGACACAACATTCTTCATTAATCCATTACTTCTTAATATCAGTTATGGGAATCGTTTTGGCCGAACAGTGGTCAGAATGATCAAATTCAGTGTCAATTACTTTAAGAAGTCATAGGCCTTTATTTCTGTAGATTACGATTCAGAAAACCACTTCTTCAACTTCCAATACACGCAAAAGAAGAGAAAGTAAAATGAAAATCCTAACACAACGCGGACCAACAAAACCCGCATTGGCGCAAACCTTATGCGGTTTCATCTCCGTGAAAGCTAGTATCCAAAGAAGCAGTAGTTAACACTGCAGCCTTCAGTAACATGCTACAATCAGGAACACAACTTACAAAGATAAGCAATACGGGGCTCCAATTTGTCAACCGAGTTGGCAACACGAAGAAATATCTGGATGTCGGCTGCCAAAGTGGGTGGCAACCGTTCACTCTCAAAAGGCTCGGGATCGTGATCATGTGAACAACCAACAGCAAGTGACCTTGTATTATCTCCTGTGTAGTTTGAGTTAACTTCATAGCTCGGCTCTGCAACCACAATCTCTGCCATTGGCAAGAGCTCAAAAGGCAGGTAGGGAATGATGAAAATTGAGAAGAAACAGACATGGGTGCAGAGTTTATATGGGATGTCATTGTTATTGGGCGGTTGCTTAGCACGGTCTGTTTGTGTCCGCTTTTTTCAGCTTTACGAGAGTTTGCAAAGCGGCTTGTGATCTTTTGCTTTTGCTTTTGCTTTAGAGGCTGGTTTAGTGTTGTTTTAGCTTTTTGTTCTTGCTTTAGAAGCTGGGGTGTTGTTCACAGAAGGTGAGGAGGGCTCCGGTTGGTCTTTGGAAACGTAAAAGCTTTAGGAAGTGGAGGGGAGGTTACGTGTGCCTCTGAATGGAAGAACTCGCTGTCATCGCATGCTGGTAAGAGTCACTTCCTCTTCCCAAAAGAAAAAACTGCTCCCTCTCGGCTCTTTATGTATCTACCATCCTTGCTTTTCCCCCACCCAAACAGACGTAAAATCCTGTGGTTTTAAGAGAAACCTTATTGCATGCATGGTTGAACTCCTTGTGTCTAAGCCATGGATGACTTGGTTGCTTTTCTTCTTTTTTAATGCAGTCTCAAAAAATGCAGCAACATACTTCCAAAACCTCCAGCTGTATCTCAAGCCTGTGGCTTCCTCCTCCTTTTGTTACTTTTAGTCGATTTAGATCTGTTTCTTTTCCATCCTCTCCTTTTTGTCTTAATCCTATTATATTATAGTTAGTCATCAGGCTTGAATCTTACAAATTAATGGGAGAAGAGTAATATCTAGAGAGAGAGAGAGAGAGAGAGCGCAAGTGAGACTAAAATGTGTTTAGTTTGCATGAAATGTGTTTCATTGTCCTTTGACTTAGAACACCCCATAAACATGAACTTGCTTATCTGTCCTCCAGTAACATCGGGGGTGGGGAAGGCCGTAGTGGTAAGAAAAGCAAAAGACATGAAACTAGCAGCGAACTGGCTTTAGCAGTGGAAAGCTTCTACGTTCGCTTTTTTCCTACTGATAAAGTTTATTATTTGTTAAAAACTTACCAACCACCTATAATTGAAACACTTTATGACTACCTTTTGTAATACTGCAACCCATGAAGGAATTAAAAAAGGGCAAGTTGCGAAAACGTGTTCCCGCAGTCTTCCTCTCGCCTAATTTCTTCATTGCTAAGAACATAAATCGTTGCGATTCCTACTTGTACAGACGCGCTGTACTTTACAGACACCGTGGCCCACTGCACGTGCTTTCATACTCCTCTGGATTTCAGTCCCCAGAACAGTCTTCCTCACCACCACATTTCCTCTCTACTCTTATTTTCTACCAAAAGTCTTCCTGGCTTTCTATTCATACTAACTTTTCTGACCAATAGTACCTTTCGCTCTTATGTTATTTAATAAAAACAATACAAGTAAATGGAATTCATTTATATTTTCATATTACTCTTGTATTTTTTGTAATTTCCTTTTTCAAAAGTATTGGAACCCGTTTACAAATCAGCTCATCTAGCATTTATCTTTATATAAAAATGGCTTGTTATATTTTTTTTCCCCTCAGTTTGTAGTAATTATTATTTCTTGATCGTATTAAAATTCTATCATCTAACTCAATTAACTTTTATACAAACTTGTAGACATTCACTTCTGCAATCCTGTGTTTATTATATACAACTTATTACAAAAACAATTTAATTCATCATCTTTATTAATCTCATCTCTCATTTGGCACAATCCAATTTCAGTTTCAAATGTTTGTTTTATAGTATAGTTTCATGTAGACCAACTATGTTGCTCCCAGCAAAACTTATATTTAAATATAAATATAAATATAATAAACTTTGAGTTACGGTAGATGTTGTTTTAAACAATTTTATCCAATGACATGTCAAGCCTCCAGTTTTACAACCATCTTAGAGCAAATGAGGAGGAAATTACCTTTCACTTTTTCACACACCTCTATTATCGTGTCTACAACAATACATTTTAGGCAACCAAACATGAAAGTCAATGACAATTTAGCCTATATATATAACCACATACCAAAAAAGGACAACCTCATTCATTTATGCTTACACATGCTACTTATTTAAAACCGTTTTGTACGAATTACATCCAACATGTACACAAAAAGAGCTAATTCAACTTCAAGAAGCAATACTATAAAAAGGAAGTACGAAGAGTAACGTTGGTCCTAGTTCAAACCTCACGGAGCAGGGTTTACCAAAGTGCTCGATATGTTCCCAATCTGAACCCACCAAACAAGACCAAATCCCGCGTTTGAGATTTCCAATAAAGCCTATATCGAAACTTTGGTTCATACTCGAAGCAGGTACATAGAAAATATAACATAAAACCCATAAACTTGTACCAATTGAGAATTGAAACAGAAAACTATAACATGAACTAGAATGGAAGGATTTCCTTCCGTTTTGCTTGTTATTTTGCAAGGCCTAAGAGCAGCTGTTCCAGCAAATGTTCCTTAAACATTTGCATTTAGTTACGAGTCGTAATTCATCAAACACCAAGAAGTCTTAAACGTAATGGGGCGCTGAGGAATGCAATACTGCCTCAAAGTAACGAAAATGAAACTCACAATTCATACAAGAGTCTTGCTTACAAGCAAGCTGAATGACAGCTTACCAAAAACCATTTAAATCCAAAGCAACATAGATGGCCAGGCGGCCCAAACTACTTTAAAAGTTCAAAAACTAAAACCTATCAAGCATCCGGAGACATCTTATTTTGTTGAATCGCCAAAAGACCAAATGCATACTTAAGGAACCAAGTTATCCAACCGAATAACTTTACGAGTCTCAGCCGATGGTGACGACTGTGGTGATGGAGGGGACTGGGCAGCCGCATCACAGTAGCCCTGGAGGATATCACCCTCTTGAGTGGTAAAACCTATGGAACCAAACATTTCGGGCCCGCATTGGTGTCCGATGATGCGGATGGCCTCGCAACAGCCGGGGCCTAAATGAGTCTCTCCGTTCAGAAAAAACAGTATAAGCTCTCCGGAGCATGCCTGAAGCTGAAGTAAAGAGTCCCAGCAGTTTGGTGATTGATCATCCAGTTTCAAACGAGACCTCAGGCTTTGGGTCGGACCCACATGTCGAGAAACCACCATAGGTGGGACGATCAGGGCTAGAACGGTGAGAATGAAGAGGTTGGAAGAGCAAGCCATTTTTGAGAAGGATACTGTGAGACGTGGGTGAAGAATACTGGGATTGCAAAGCTTTCTTTATACAGAGGATTGCAAAGCTTTCTTTATACAGAGTGAAGGAAATTGGCGTTACTTGCATGGGGGAGATGAAGAGGCTGAGGATTGGTGTGGGTGGTAGAAGTCGATAAGCCGAGCTATTTATTCCACGTGGAAAGTGCCAATTAAAGTACAGTTAATGTTTGTAATCATCAAATTAGTGAAGCTAAAAAGAATTTAGTCAAAAGCCTTATAAGTTAATGACAAAATACTGAGTTTTTTTTCGTACTTTTAGGACTTCCTGCCGTCGGTTGATGTTATTGATTCTTAGGGGAAGCTGAAAAGTGTAACGTTGATGCATACCTTCCACATTCCCTGTTTTGACATGAAGCATAGACTCCGACGGTTGGTAATGTAATAACACGCCGACAACATTCAATATGTGTCCTCCCATCATTATTAAAATCCTCAACATGGTATACGAACGTGGTTTCTTAATCCATGCTACTGTGTTTTGTATATTTGTATTGTACTTTGCTTGTTTTATTACTTTTTCGCATATGACATTATTCAGACAAAGATATGTCTCCACTATAGTCAACTTCAATATGTCGCTTTGGACAATGACGAGGTCTCCGAGAAATGGGAGGAAAAACAAAGGAAAGGATCTCTCCAATATGATATAAAACTCTTAAGAGTAGTCTAGTCACATGGTTCATGGATTTTCATTTATAATGGTTTTAGTTCTGTCTAGTCTAGTCTCCAGATATTACACTTTGATAGGTTTTGGATTATATCACCACTAAGTTTAGTAGAGAAGAGTTTATATAATTCTTGAAGAATTTACCTTTGAAATAGTTTTGGTAACTAAGATAATCTTAAATTCTATTGGAAGTATAAGATCATAAGGTTGTTTCTAGTATGGGCCCCTGACAGTGATTGAGTCACCAATCTATTGATAGGGTGGTCTTGTAGAGAGAGAGGGAGGAAGTGCTACTTTTTACCTATCTTGTCTAAGCGAAAGGACAATTTAGAGCTAGAATGATGGTAGTATTACTAGAAACAAGTTGACAAAATACATCCATGATTACACTTGCTAGTGACAAGGTTTAAATAGGAAAAGTTGGGTCTTAGGGGGTCTAACCCTATCCCTTATAGTACCCATTCCTCATGGATATTAACCTGCTAGCTTACTTTTCCAGCATTGCTTATTTTGCCGTTATGCTAATCCTCCTACCAAAGCACTCCCCTACTCTAGTACGTTGGGAAGAAGCATGCAACAAAAGTTGTGTTCAGATGCCAAAATTGTGCATGTAGGCGCATGCATTTGTGCCACTACCAATACCCATTCATTTATCAAGAGTTGGCCCAAGCATGCCACTATCCTGACCTTTGATCACGTTGCCCTTGATAATTCTATATTTTATAGAGTTATTATTATTATTTTAGGTAATATTTATTATAATATTTATTAAATTATAGTTATATTTGTTTATAATTATGAAATTTGTGTTATTTTATGCAAGAACTCCTAA
This sequence comes from Casuarina cunninghamiana, assembly GCA_028551485.1. NCBI lineage: Eukaryota > Viridiplantae > Streptophyta > Magnoliopsida > Fagales > Casuarinaceae > Casuarina > Casuarina cunninghamiana. Next base: position 20,722,836 of record CM052363.1, on the reverse strand, counting down.
TAGTAAAAATACAAAAGAAAAAGAAGGAAAAAAGAAAGAAAACAAGCAAAAGAGACTCACATGAGGAAAAGGAAAATGAAACAAAAACAAGAAAAGAAGAAACGAGTGGTAAAGAAGTGAAAAAAGGAGGGACTCGTGAGGCTATTGGGAAAAATAGAGAGAGGAGAAGTAGTCGGGCAGTGCGATAGAGAGAGAGAGCTCGACCAGAGTTAATCTACCAAGCGTCAGATGAAGAGGTTGAGGGTTGTGCGACAGCAGACTCAACGTCGCTTCTACCAGCGTTTCCGGCGAACATCAACGTTCAGTGCTTTCCGGTGATCCGACGACCCATTTGCATTTTTTGGCCATTTTTGGGTTTTTTTGGGCGAGGAAGGAGCGAATTTGCCACCTTAGTCCCCTTTTCGGCATTTCTAGAGTAGTTTCGCAGCAGTTTCCAGCAACAATGACAAATGTTGTTCGTGGGCTATTTTCGATGCAACTGGGCTTTTTCCAACGATTTTTCGGCAAATCACTTGATCTTTTGATAAATCAGCATATGGGGGTTCTTTCTGGAGGTTTCCGTGAAGAGCGGCGGAAGAGCATGGCATCGACGCATGGCAATGTGTGGTGGTGGCACATGATGGCATGTTCCTGCTCGTTTTCTTCCCGTTTTCCTGCCAGCTCCTCTTCCTCTTCCTGATGTGTAAATTTGTCCAAACTTTCTCTGAATTGAAGACATTTTGGTGACAACTTTGGTGTTTTTAGTTTAAAGAATGTTTTGTTCAAGCTTTTGCACTATTCTTGTGTTTGTAAATACCATGTTTTAATTTATATTATTAGAGCTATGATGTAACTTGATTATAATGGTATGAATGCGATTATTGTGTGTCTTGTGAGATATTTTATGAATGTGAAGTTGCATATTACTAAGTTTAATGCTTTTAAGTGACTAGCTACCACTTCGATACAGTTACTTCTTGTAATATGCAACCATAGATTAATATGGATAGACATATACCATGTGGTTTGTGTAGCTTTAGGTGTAAACTAGAATATTCACATATCTTAATGCACTTAGTTCATTTAATTTATAGGTAAAAATACAGTGAGTTAATAAGTTAAGTAGGTTCGCTATACCTAGACATAGGATAATGAATAAATTAGGAAATTCCGCCATCATATAAGTAAAATTAATCTTGCAAGCATGAATGATTAACATTCATACTTAGTAATTAAGTGAAATCAGACACTCTAGCATATTTCATTTATCAAGTTTAGGATAAATTGAGTTGTTTATGTTGGAAAATAAGGGTTTTGTTGTGACAAAATATATTTGTGAATTATCTCTTGAAATATGTTTTTCATAAGTGCAAAAGAAAATCATAGGAAGTAAAAGGTGTACAAATTATAATATCAATCAATGATATTATAAAGTAGCTAGATTCCTATATTTCTTTAATATAATGTTATTATATAATGCCTTTAAAGAATGCCTTATTTAATATCATTATATAATGCCTTGAGAAAAGCCTTATTTAAATGATTTTAATATATGGTCTATTATATTTGAGAAATATGATACTTGCTCTTGTTTGGATGAAGGTACAAGGTGATTAACTCTAGCAAAACTATCTTGTTGAATCAAGATTATACAAGCTAATTTACTAAGAGCTTATTGGAGCAAATCATGGTTCTACTAAGAACCTATGTTCTTTGTGTTCTCAGCTTGCTCATATAAGTCTCACGGCTTGCTCATTATAAGTCTCACGGCCTGCTCATTATAAGTCTCACGGCCTGCTCATTATAAGTCTCTTGGCCTACTTGTTATATGTCTCACGGCCCACTTGTTAAAAGTCTCACAGCCTGCTTTCACGGCCTTCTTGTTATCAACCCATATTACCTAAATGAAACTCACTATTTCATTTAAGCAACCTTTCTTTTAAGCCACTCGCACAGCCACGATGCCCTAACCCCTAATTTTGAGCATAAGGCGACTGAGAAAGAGAGAAAGGGAGAAGCTGCGCTGCTCAGGCAATCGAGTCCTCAACGAGAGGATTCTCTGTTAGGTTTTATGGCTTAACAAGAAGGGGGGTTGAATTGTTAATCTAACAATATGATGCTTTTGTTTGATATAAAAAATTTATCCAATTAATATAACTATTTATGGATTAATAAGCAACAAACAAACAGAGTTATTCAAATCAATAAAGAGCAAGAGAATCAAGACCCAATTTACCACAGTGGTTCGGCACTCAATCCTTGAGTCCTACGTCCACCCGCTTCTCCTTCAATCTAACTGATTTAAGTCTCCTTTACTCAACTAGATTAGGAGAACACGTTCTCCCTAATCCAAATAATTCATTCTCAAAGGAATTCTTAAGTCCAAATACAAATTATGATCAAAAGATCATGAACAGTAGCAAATCCCCAAATAATATGTTAGTTTATGGAATATTACTAATCAAAGGAGCTATTTAAGTATATATAACAAGATGCAAAGCTCCTATCATGAAATCCCTAATTTGAACAAATTAGGGTTTCAAATTTTCCTCAATATTTATGTGCAGTAAATATTTTTTAAATGTAATCAGCACATAAATAATGTTATACAAGCTATAATCAATTATATAATCAAAGATCAAGCCAAATAATCAAATATCACCGAACCCTTGTGAGTCACCGAGAGATTATTGAACTTGAATCAAATAATAAGTGAGCTTAAGAGATTTTCTTCACAAAGAGAACACTTCAAATAGATGTAGATGATCAATCTCTATCTTCACGCATACACCTCCTTTAAATAGAGAGCAGATCTAGGGCTTTTTAGATCAAACCTGAACCATAGCTTTCTTCCCGTTAGGAATAGTGACCCATCCATCAAATCGACCTCATATCATCTCTCAGAGGTTCAATCCAACTGTTCTGACAGCCAGTCTCCTCCAAAATCCTCCCATTGAGGATTCGGTGCTCGAGAGAAACATAGATGACACCGGACATCGAAGCACAGCGGCTAGGGCAAAATGATCGAGAGCCCTCTTATGTGTGTCTTTCTATTAAGTGAGACGACGTCGTGGCAAGCGCATCTCTCTAATGAATAAGACGACACCGTAGCGAGCGCAGGTAGGCTTCCTTCAGTAGGGTCGGGCCGACGCGAGATCGGGCCGCGTCACAAAATAGCAATCCAATAACAAAAGATCCAACAGATAAACACGGTCCAATATCAACAAGGTCCAAAGTCCAATTATGTAGACACAGTCCAAAAATATGATCTTTTACAAAGTTCATATTTTGGTGTAATACATATCTTAGCTTTGAACTAATATCAAGGTAGAATCAATGCTCCTCATGTTCCTACAAGTGCATAAAGCCAAGTATCATATTTCTTAATAAAATATATTCAATATTTCTTAATGAAATATTCAAATATATTTTTGGCATGATACACAAATATATTTCACAAAAACTTTAAGAATATGTTTTATGAAGGAATGTAGGAACCCGATTACTTTATAATATCATTAATTGATATTATAATTTGTACACCTTTTACTTCCTATAATTTTATTTTTGCACATAAAAAAAACATATTTCAAGAATTGATATTTACCAAAATATTCTTAGTCACAACAAAACCCTATTTTCCAACAATCTCGAGTAAACTGGTGTCAGAACAGTCGAATTTGTGATTAAGAGTGGAGATGTGAAGCTGATTTGAAAGGTGATTTACTATTCTAATGGGCAGAAGGCTACATTTGAGGTTTGAATGTTTGAAACCCTAGCTTTACTTTTTCTATTTAAGAAGAGCTAATCTTTGAAGAAGAAGTTGACGATTTATGAGCATTTGAAGTTCTCTTTCTTTCAAAAATCATCCTTTGAGCTCACCTAATTAATCATTCAATCTCGTTCACTCTTGGTGAAATATAAGGTTACGGTAATATTGTGATTAAACCGTTTATTCTATGATTTTATCATCTATTGTATCTTGTATGACCTTGTTTATGTACTAATTACAGTTAAAATATATATTGCACATAAACATTGAAAGGAATTCGAAACCCTAATTTGCTGTAATTTGGGGATTTCATGATAGGAGCTTTGAACTTTATTATTCATATTTGAATAGCTCCTTTAATTAGCAATATCTCATAAACTATCATATTATTTGGGGATTTGCATTTGTACATGATCTTTTGATCATATCTTGTAACTATACTTGAGAATTCCTTTGAGAAGGAATTGTTTGGATTAGGGAGAACATTTTCTCCTAATCTGGTTTGAGTAAAGGAGACTTCAATTGGTTGGATTGAAGGAGAAGAGAGTGGACGTTGGGCTCAAGGATTGAATGCCGAACCACCGTGGTAAATCTGGTGTTTCTTTTCCTTTTACTTGCTTAAAGCGAACTTGCTAATTGTTAATAACTATCTAGCTATTGACTTGTTATTAATTTGTTGCCTTACCCGTCAGTTTGATTTACTGTTTTGAAACAAATCAGTATGTTATTAGCTTGCTATTTTCTTGATATAGCTGTGTCAATTGTATGAACTCCTAGAATCATTTTAGACAAAAAAATTGTAGCTGGTTCTTAGCTTAATCAATTCAACCCCCCCTTTTTGTTAAGGCATAAAACCCAACAATTGGTACCACAACTAGGTTCTTTGATTAATAGGATTAACATCCTAAAGTAGATCCATACTATGGCTTCTAAAAAAAGTTTAGCTGTCACGGGGTTTAATAAACCTCCTCTGTTTGATGGCATTAATTTTAGGCATTGGAAACAATTAATACAAGTATTTGTAATAAGCCAAGATCCAAAGGCTTGGCAAGTAATTAGGAAGGGTATTACATTACCCATGACTAATGAGTGGACTAAAAATGAAGCTAAACTAATAGGGTTAAATGCTAAGTCTATGAATATGATCTATAGTGGTCTTAGAGCACATGAGTTTAACAAAGTGTCCTCCTGCCTCACTGGTAAGGAGATTTGGGATAAATTAGAAGTCATCTATGAAGGAACCAAAAAGGTAAAGTCTTCTAAAGTTACTATGCTTACACGTGACTATGAACTGTTTGTTATGAAAGATTCTGAAACTATTAGTGACATGTTTGGTAGATTTACCAAAATTATTTTTGAACTTAAATTGTTAGGAAAAACTTACATAAATGAGGAAATGGTGAGAAAAATGTTAGTATCCCTACCCGAAAGTTGGGATCCTAAGGAGATGGCCATCGAAGAGGCTTATGAAATTAGATATGCTGACCTTAGACGACCTGCTAGGTTCCCTTAAAACTCATGAAATGCAACTCATGAAAAGAGAGAAAGAGAAGGAAAATAGAAGATCACTTGCACTTAAAGTAAAAGTTGAAAAGGTTAAAGAGGAAGAATCAGAAAGTGATGAAGTAGCTCTTATAGCTAGGAGAGTTAGGAAGTTTCTAAGAAAAGGGTTAAGTAGAAATATAGGACAAACTAGGAGAAAAGAAGCAAATGAACTTAGGGAAAATGTATGTTATGAATGTAAAAAACCGGGACACATCAAGGTTAACTGTCCGGTGATCAAGAAGAGGAACAACAAAAACAAAAAGAAGGCTATGCTTGCTGCTTGGGATGATAAAAATTCCTCATCTAATGAAGAAACTCAAGAAGAGGTTGCACATTTATGCCTAACTGCAACAGCAACTCTGGAGGGAGAGAATATTGAGGTAAGCGATTCTGAACTGTCTCTTGATATAAACACTGGTTTAGAAACTACTTTCTTTGATTTAGTTAAGTATGCAAATAAATTAAAAAATAAGTATAGAAAGCTAAAAGCTAAAAATAAGTCTGAAAAACAAAAAAATTTAATTGTTGCTCATGATAATCAAAATGCTCTAACTGCTGTACATGATAAACAAAGCATATTAACTGCTATATCTAAAGGTGAAACTTAATAGAAAAACAATTCAATCTTGGTACATGATAATATTAATATCTCTATTGGTGCCTATGTGAAATATGATGCATGCATGAATGATGTACATGAATAATACAATGTTTCTGAATACATGAATATAGAAACAACACATCTTGTGGCAGTAGCTTGTGCTTTGATTTTGAAATACATGTTGATAATAACTCATATGTAAATAATCTTAAAATTAGAGTTTATGAGTTAGAAAAAGAAAATAGAAACTTAAGATCAAAACTTGATGTTAACAACTTGCTGTTAGAAAGATTTTCAAATGGAAGTGTTATGTCAGATAAGATTTTAAATTCACAAAGAGGTATATATGATAAAGCCGGATTAGGATATAAATCAAGTGATAATTCAAAATCATTTACACATTTCTTTAATGAAAAAGAATGTTCATTTCCACTGCATTATAGTAAATGTACTTTTTGCAATTATGTCGGTCATATATTTGATAAATGTCCCATCAAACTTAGAAAGGCTTACAAAGTAAAGAAACTTTGGTTGCCTAAAAATGTCAAGAGTCTAAGTCCAACTAACACTCACGGACCCAAGATAAAAAGGTTACCAAGCATTTCAACGATCAAATTTGTCTCTACAAGTTTTGAGTGCACAAGTGAAAGACAAAAATGTCAAAAACATGTGGATTCTGGATAGTGGCTGCTCTCAGCACATGATTGGGATGAAGGAGCCCTTCTCAACACTTGAGTTGAGAAATGGAGGTACGGTTTCTTTTGGAGATAACTCCAAATGAAGGATAAAAGGAATGGGAACCATAGGTAACCCTAATACCCTACTTATATCCAAGGTTTTGTGTGTAGATGAGTTAAAATTTAATCTACTTAGTATAAGTTAGTTATGTGATAAAGGATTCAAGATAAAATTTGGAAAAGAAAATTGTCTTGTTGAGCATTTTGAGCATAATATGAAGATTGTTGGAAATAGAAAAGATAACATCTATGTGCTTGATTTGAGTGAATTGAATGTTGAACAAACATGCTTTGTTGTGAATAAAAATGTGGATGCTTGGTTATGGCATAGAAAGCTCGGACATGTGGGTCTAGGCTTAATAGAAAGGTTATACAAGTATAACCTAGTTAAAGGTCTTCCATCTCTAGAGTTTAACTATGATAGATTATGTGAAGCATGCATTAAGCGAAACATACACAAAACAGCTTCAAATCGAAGCTTGTGGTGAATACATCTAGACCATTAGAGATACTATACATGGATCTTTTCGATCCTATGAGAACAACAACTCTAAATGGTAAATATTCTATCTTAGTCATTATAGATGACTATTCTAGATTCACTTGGACATATTTACTTGCTAGAAAGGACGAGGCATTTGAGAAGTTTGCTGAATTTTGTAAAATGGTTCAAAATGAAAAAGATCTTTCAATTGTAAAAATAAGAACCGATCATGGTGGTGAATTTGAAAACCAACTCTTTGCAAAGTTTTGTTTAGAAAATGGCATTTCACATAATTTTTCAGCTCCTAGAACACCATAACAAAATGGTGTTGTTGAAAGGAAAAATAGAACTCTTCAAGAAATGGCTACAACCATGATGTGTGAATATAACCTTCCTAAGCATTTTTGGGGAGAAGCTATAAATACTGCTTGTTATATTTCAAATCATGCTTTCTTAAAACCAATTTTGAAAAAGGCACCTTTTGAACTATTCTTTGAAAGAAAACCAAACATTTCATATTTCCATGTTTTTGGTAGTAAATGTTTTGTTTTAAATCATAGAAAAGAATCACTTGGAAAGTTTGATTCCAAAAGTGATGAAGCAATCTTTCTTGGATACTCTCATACAAGTAAGGCATATAGGGTGTTCAATAAACGAACCCTAGTTATAGAAGAGTCAATTCATGTTAAGTTTGAAGGTGATTGTCAAGGTACTCTAGAAACCAAAGAGAACATTAGCTCTAAAAGTGTTCCAAATAGGGCTGAAGTTGAGGGGGAGTCTGAGACTAGGGATCTTTCCTTTCCTAAAGTAAGAGTTGAAGTAGATCAAGACCATATCATAGGAGATCCTAATGTTAAAGTTAGTACAAGGTCTCGGGTTCACAACACTTGTGAACATCAAGCCTTTTTATCCCAAGTAGAGCTAAAGAAAGTAGATGAGGCTTTTAAGGATGAAAACTGGTTTCTTGCTATGCAAGAAGAATTAAACCAGTTTGAGAGAAGCAAGGTTTGGAATCTAGTTCCTAGACCAAATAATCATCCGGTTATAGGCACAAAATGGGTATTTAGAAATAAACTAGATGAAAATGGTATCATCACTAAGAATAAGGCAAGACTAGTAGCACAAGGATATAGTCAAGAAAAAGGAATTGACTATGATGAAACATTTGCACCGGTAGCTAGGTTAGAAGCAATTAGAATCTTGCTTGCATTTGTTTGTTGTATGAACTTTACCTTGTTTCAAATGGATGTGAAAAGTGCATTTTTAAATGGTATTGTAAAGGAAGAGGTGTATGTTGAACAACCATCAGGATTCGAGGATTCGATTCATCCAAATCATGTTTTTAAACTCTCAAAAGCTTTATATGGTTTGAAACAAGCTCCACGGGTATGATATGATAAACTAAGTACTTTCTTAATTGATAATGGTTTTAGGAAAGGAAAAGGGGATAACATTTTATTTATAAAGAACAAAAAAAAAGAAATTTTAATTGTTCAATATATGTTGATGACATTGTGTTTGGTTCTACAAACTCTATGCTATGTGAAGAATTTGCTGCATGCATGCAAAGTGAATTTGACATGAGTATGATGGGTGAATTAACATACTTTCTTGGTTTGTAAATCAAATAAACAAACAAACAAAGGAACATTTATAAGTCAAACAAAATATACAAATGAATTGCTAAAGAAGTATAAGATGCATAACTCTAAACCAATTAACACACCTATGAGCACTTCTTCACTGTCAAATGATGAAAAGGGAATTACTTTAGATGATTAGTTCCTTACTATATTTGACTGCATCCAGACCTAATATCATGTTTAGTGTATGCTTATGTGCTAGGTATCAGTGTAACCCTAAAGAACAACACCTAGTAGCTGTTAAAAGAATCTTTAGATACCTTAAAGACACGGTTTCTTTAGGAATCTGGTATCCTAGAGATACAACCTTGAACTTGCATGCCTTTAGTGATTCAGATTATGCTGGCTGTAAATTAGATAGGAAGAGTACGAGTGATGGATGTCACTATCTTGGAAACATGCTTGTCTCTTGGCACTCTAAGAAATAAAATTATGTAGCTCTTTCCTCTACTAAAGCTGAATACATAGCCGCAGCTAGTAGTTGTGCTCAAATCTTATGGATGAAACAACAGTTAGAAGATTATGGTATATCATCACAGAAAGTTCCATTGAAATGTGACAACACTAGTGCCATTAATCTTACTAAGAATCCTATACAACACTCTAAAACTAAGCATATAGAAATTAGACATTATTTCATTAGGGATCATATTCAAAATGGTGATGTTGTGCTTGAATTTGTATGCATTGAACAACAAATTGTTAATATCCTAACCAAACCTTTACATAAAGAAAGGTTTTATGCTCTTCGATGGGAGCTTGGAATGTTAGTGCTTGAAAATGTTTGAACCTTTTATTCTCCTTTACTACAATATTTCTATTCTTTTATTGTTCAAACCACTTGCTCGATTTGAAGGGGAGCTGCTCTGTTTCTAATCCAGCCACATCCAGTTAGTTCTCTAACTTTATCCTTCTGCTGGTTCATTTTTACTCTCTATGCCTACTTACTTGCCTGTTACTGTTCATTCTTTTTGCTTATGACAAAAAGGGGGAGAGAATAGTGCACATGTTTAGTCCCATTCCTGACTTAGAAGTGCAAAATGTGGGATATCTCTCTAACACTCTGAAAAACAAATATGTGTTTTACGGTGCTAGAACATGCATAGGACTTGCTTGGTGATCATATAATATGAATGTTGAGTGGTTGAAGTATAATGCGTACCGTATGGTGTATATCATGAACCTGATTAAGCTATGATCAACTTTTGCAAACTTGATTGTATAAATCTTCATGAAAAACATGTTCATATTATATTTTACTCACATTACTTGATGACATGTGCTAAACTATTGTGAAAATTTTGTCATCATCAAAAAGGGAGAGATTGTTGGAAAATAAAGGTTTTGTTGTGACAAAATATATTTGTGAATTATCTCTTGAAATATGTTTTTCATAAGTGCAAAAGAAAATCATAGGAAGTAAAAGGTGTACAAATTATAATATCAATCAATGATATTATAAAGTAGACGAGTTCCTACATTTCTTTAATATAATGTTATTACATAATGCCTTTGAAGAATGCCTTATTTAATATCATTATATAATGCCTTGAGAAAAGCCTTATTTAAATGATTTTAATATATGGTCTATTATATTTAAGAAATATGATACTTGCTCTTGTTTGGATGAAGGTACAAGGTGATTAACTTTAGCAAAACTATCTTGTTAAATCAAGATTATACAAGCTAATTTACTAAGAGCTTATTGGAGCAAATCATGGTTCTACTAAGAACCTATGTTCTTTGTGCTCTTGGCCTACTTGTTATAAGTCTCACGGCCTGCTCATTATAAGTCTCACGGCCTGCTCATTATAAGTCTCTCAGCCTGCTTGTTAGAAGTCTCACAGCCTGCTCATTATAAGTCTCACGGGCTACTTGTTATAAGTCTCATGGCCTACTCATTATAAGTCTCACGGCCCACTTGTTAAAAGTCTCACGGCTTGCTTTCATGGCCTACTTGTTATCAACCCGTATAACTTGAATGAAATTCACCGTTTCATTTTAAGCAACCTTTCTCTTAAGTCATTCACACGGCCATGATGCCCTAACCCCCAATTCTGAGCACAAGGTGACTGAGAAAGAGATAGAGGGAGAAGCTACGCTGTTCAGGTGATCGAGTCCTCAACGGGAGGATTCTCCAGTAGACCGGTGTCAGAATGGTCAGATTTGTGATTAAGAGTAGAGATGTGAAGTTAATTTGAAGGGTGATTTACTATTCTAATAGATAGAAGGTTACATTTGAGGTTTGAAAGTTTGAAACCCTAGCTCTACTTTTTCTATTTAAGAAGGGCTAATCTTTGAAGAAGAGGTTGACGATTTATGAGCATATGAAGTTCTCTTTCTTTCAAGAATCATCCTTTAAGCTCACTTGATTAGTCATTCAATCTCGTTCACTCTCGGTGAAATATAAGGTTACGGTAATATTGTGATCAAACCATTTATTTTATGATTTTATCATTTATTGTATCTTGTATGACCTTGTTTATGAGCTAATTATATTCAAAATATATATTGCACATAAACATTGAAAGGAATTCGAAACCCTAATTTGCTGTAATTTGGGGATTTCGTGATAGGAGCTTTGAACTTTATTATTCATACTTGAATAGCTCCTTTAGTTAGCAATATTCCACAAACTATCATATTATTTGGGGATTTGCATATGTACATGATCTTTTGATCATATCTTGTAACTATACTTGAGAATTCCTTTGAGAAGGAATTGTTTGGATTAGGGAGAACATTTTCTCCTAATCTGGTTTGAGTAAAGGAGACTTCAATTGGTTGGATTGAAGGAGAAGAGGGTAGACGTAGGGCTTAAAGATTGAGTACCGAACCACCATGGTAAATTTGGTGTTTCTCTTCCTTTTACTTGCTTAAAGCTAACTTGCTGATTGTTAATAACTATCTAGCTATTGACTTGTTATTAATTTGTTGCCTTACCCGTGAGTTTGATTTACTATTTTGAAACAAATCGATGTGTTATTAGCTTGCTGTTTTCTTAATATAGCCGTGTGAATTGTATGAACTCCTAGAATCATTTTAGATAGAAAAATTATAGCTAGTTTTTAGCTTAATCAATTCAACCCTCCATTCTTGTTAAGCTATAAAACCCAATAGTTTAATCAATGTTCTATTATTTGGGTTGGCTAGATAAATTGTAAGAGTTATTCACCATTAGTAATTAGTTAGTTCAGTAACCACTAGTTTCTGTGGGACGATATCTATACTTACCATTATATTACTTGTTCAACATGTACACTTGTAAAATTTCACCAAAGAGCTCTCCTGCCTTTTAGCTATGTTGTCCCTCTACTTTTGAGTTGAGTTTGCTGCCATGTTGGATGGATTAGGGTTTGCACATGACACTGCCATCTTGATGTTGGAGACCTTGCCCTAAGGTCAAATTCTAGGAATTGTTTTTGAAGCTCTACGACACTAACCCAAGTAGCCTCATTAAGGGAGAGGCCCTACCACTGAATAAGAACTTGAAGGACACTGTTGTAAATGATTTGTTAAAGGACCTTTGAAGGTGAAGGAAGGAGGACATCATCCTCATTTTGTAGAGGGAGGTTTGGAAGCACTTATGCAAATGAAGGGATGTATTTCTTAAGGCGGGATACATGAAAAACGAGATGAATCTAAGAGGAAGGGGGAAGGTTAAGGCGATAAGCTATTGGAACAATTTTTTGAAGGATCTCAAATGGACCATAATAGTGTTGGGAGAGCTTCTGATTCTATTTGTCAGCCAAAGAGAGATGTTGGTAGGGTTAAAGTTTAAGAAAAACCTGATCACCAACCTTAAAGTGTAGCTATTAGTGTTTACAGTAGTAGAATTTTTTCATGCGATTTTGGGCAATTGTGAGCTTGTGTTGAGCTCTTAGAGGACCTTAGCATGATCTAACAATTCACGTTCGACTTCTCGAACTAAGGCAGAACTAGGGATGTGAGTTAAGACGCTCGGAGGAGGGCAGTTAATAACTCTATTTTTATAGAGTTATTTTGACTATTTTAGGATATAAATAATACAAGTTTTACAAGATAATATTTAAGTTTTTTTATATTTATGTAAATTTGTGATATTTATGCAACAAACCCCAAAAGAGCATGAGAAACAAAGGAAAAGAAAGCTACAAGAAGGCGCATGAAGAATAAAAGGAAAGGAAGAGAATAAAAAGAAGGCAATGTGTAAAGTAACAAAAAGAAGAAAAGGACAAAAAAAAAATCAAAAGAAGAAAGGAAAAGTAACGTGTAAAATAGAAGGAAAAGGACAAAAAGGACAAGAAAGGAAATAAAGGAAAAGAGCAAAAAGTGAATTTTGAAGAGGGCTTAGGGCACACCGCCCAAGAAGAGATAAAAAGAGAAAAGGAACATGAATTGTGAAAAATGAGGAGGCGCCGCATAAAAGAAAGAAAGGGAGGAAAGAGAAGAAAAAAGAAAAAAAAGTGTGTGTAGTCGCCAAAACCAAGGAAGAGAGAGAAAAATCAAAGAAGGAAGAGAAAACCAAAGAAGAAAAAGAGAAATAGAGACGTGAAAGCTTTCTCTATTTCTTATCATTCCTGATTTGGTTTGATTTATAGGAATTCTGCAAAGAATTCTTAAAGAGAAGACAATGTGGTGACAACTTTCCTATTTTTTATTTAAGATGTTTTGCTTAATTTCTATTATTACTTTGGTTTATTATTTCATTATCTTCTAAACTTCTTTTGTTAGAACGAAGATGTAGCCTAACTATAATGATGTGAATTTTATAAGTTTCTATGCTTTGCAAGATATTTTATTTATGTGAGTTATATATTATCATGCTTAATGCTTTTAAGTGATTGGCCACCACTTGAATGATTTGATGTGCATGTTTGAGATTGAGAGGTAATAATATGCAATTGCTTCTTATAATATATAACCATGAATTAAATATGGATAGACATATACCATGTTATTTGTGTGGCTTTTGGTGATAAGATAATCGAAAGATTTATTGTAAACCAAGAATGTTTATAGATCCTAATGCATTTGGTTTGTTTCAATTCACATATAGAGATATAGTGAATTAATAAACTAAATTGGTTTACTATACCTAAACATAAGATAGTAAATAAATTAGAAAATTCCGCCATCAAATAGGTATTATCATTCTTGTAAGCATAAACTATGGAAATTCATATCTAGTAATTATGGTGAAATCGGATGCTCTAACATGTTTCTCATATTGATTTGTCTTACTTGGATTCAATTTCAATTAGTCTTGAGTTTTTGTTTTAGAAAATTTGAATTTTAATTCATCATCAACTATCTTTTGATTTGCTAGATAAATTTTAGGATTAATTCACCATAGTACTTAATTAGTTTAGTATTCACCAATCTCTGTGGGACAATACTTTTCTTATCATTATATTACTTGTTCAACATGTTCACTTGCATCTAAATTTCACTGAACAACAGTAGTAGACAATTTCAAATTGGGTCCACTAAGTAAAGTTGTGGAGACTTGGCCCAAGGAAGCCATTTAAGCCACTCACGAGGCCTATGGCTAGAGAAACACCTTAGATACATTTCTAAGGTGTAGTTGGTAGCCTCTATTTAAGGATGATAGGCCAAGGTAAAACAAAAAGAGGTACCCTAGAGATTGAATAGCTTACGCCAAAAAGTGTGAGTAAACATTACATCTTTATCACTGAGAATGGAACAAGGGAGGTCTTGCAAGCAAAAGATCTATTAAAAAAAAAATGCGAGCCATGGACTATGCTGTGTAAGGATGGGAAAGGGCCACAAAATGAACATACTTAGAAAGCTTATCAACCACCACAAGGATAGTGATTTTACCATTGGATGGGGGAAGGCCTTCAATGAAATCTAGAGAAATATCCTCCCAAATGCAATTAAGGATAGGGAGGGGCTTAAGTAAACTAGCAAGAAAATAGTTTGGCCACTTGTTTTGCTAACAAATAATACATCTTCGGATGCATTCCAGCACCAACTGCCACATGTGAGGCCAGTAAATAGTTGCTTGGATGTGATGAAGAGTTTTCTGGTAGCCTTCATGGCCACTAGTATAGAACTATTCTATGATGATGAGAATGAGCTCAGAATCAGTAGGTAAAGAGATACGGCCTTTAAAAAATACCACGCCATCTTGGAGAGACCACAAATTGACTGCTTTATTGGCTTGAGTCTAACAGCCATGTCTTGAAGGAAAGAGTCTCAAAGATTTTCTTCTTTGACCATGTTCAACCATAATGGGATGGGAGTGTTGGAAAAAAGATATGTTTTGTTGTGACAAATTTTGGTTGCATATAATATATAAATGTTTTTCATATGTTAATGTGTAAAATTGAATAACAAAGAAGTAAAAGGTGTGCAAACTATAATATTAATTAATGATATTATAAAATAGTTGGGTTCCTACATTCCTATAAAATGTAATTTCATATATGCTCAAAAGGAATATTTTTATGCAATAAAAATTGAAGAAATATTAGTTGCATAACAATTTCTTTTTGAGAAAAAGTGATGTTGGATTTTATATGTTTGCAGGCCACTTGAAGTCCATTTAAGGATTGATTCAAGCTCGCACGAAGCAGGCCACTTGGAGTCCACTTATAGACTAATCCAAGCTCGCTTGAAGTAGGCCAACTGAAGCTTACTTAAAAGCTTATCCAAGCCTAATAGCCTACTTATTGAGAAATGGCATAATTTGAATTATTAGATTGGAGCACCTATGTTGGAATATATTTTAATGATATTAGAATATATTAACATTTTGATGATGAGAAAAATGGAATTATAATATGAGAATATTATAATCATTGTTTGATTATTTATTTAATAGGTTTTTATTAGAAAAATAATGCTGAAAATATTCTGCAGGAAAATGGACTGTTTAAATGTAGACTTGCATAAGTCGAGTCAATGGAAGCCCGAACTAGTGAAGCCTAGCCCATGTGACCCAAAAGCAGTCTAGAGCAAGCTCACATGTGTGCAACCCAATCCATAGACACCCAGCCTAACTAAAAGCTCGACCTAGCCTACATAAGCGCAACCCAATCCAAAAAGGTGCGACTCGGAAGCATTGCGAGTCTATGACCCACAAGGCTTGCCCACATGCATAACTTGACAAAAGGCATGACATGTAACCCGTGTTCTTGATTATGACCTGTGACCCAGCCTGACCCCAAACCCAGCTCGATTTGCAACCCGCTTGATGCCATGACTTTGCCATCAAATTTGGCTGCCAAAAACTTCTTCGATCAAGCTGAAAAAGGGTTCGTTGGAAAGCTAATGGAAAGAGGAACAATTCTGTGAAGAAAAATCAAAGACCCACTGCTCATAAACGATAAATTTGAAGAAATTGAGGAGCTTTTCGAGTTTATGCCCTAACTGCTCAAAAGAGAAATTGGAAGCTGATTAGAGATTTCTGAAAATGATTTCATAGGGCTTTTGTAAGCAAAAAGGTGTTGTATCAATTTGTGAAGCACCCATGAAGATTCATTTCAAGATTGAAGAGAATTAAGGAGGATTTGAGGGAAACCTATATCTAAGCCGGTAACCCATTTCTTTGGTTTGCAAAGTTCTGATTTTGTAACTTAAAATCTGGATCAAACAATGGCGTTTTGGAGCTCGGTTTTGAATGAGTTTGAGATAGAACAACCAGCTCCTTCTCCTAGCTTTTCTAATAGCTCAAAAATGGACAGAGAAGAGGGAAAGAAGTAGCTCCAATAGAAAGAAGATTTGATGGTGCTCAGAGGTGTCAGAACGACTCTTTGGAAATGAGAGGTCAATCTACTTAATGCTAATTTAAGTGCATTATCCTCTCCATTACTTGGTTGGTCAAAAATCAGAAAGAAAGCAAGCTCATCTCAAGCATCTCATACTCTTCATTCAAGTTCATCCAACTCATGATTTTGCTTTTCATTAGGTGACTATATTTTAAGTTTATTACTTGCTTGTTAAAGAATTAATTTGTAATTCAATATACTCTATTATTGAGTTGATTTTTTACACGTGAACAGTGCTAGGATTTGAACAAATTTAAGGCTTTTGTCCAATTCACTTTTTAATAGCTAGTAGCATCTATTAGAGGCTTCTAAACTGAATCTTGTATACTTTGTAGAAGCCTAGTTCTAATATTGTAATATTGAGATGAGAATTTGTAACTGGGTTTGAGAGATTGGTTATCCCTTGTAAGGGTTTGGATAACCCTTGTAATCAATTGGTTAATTGATTAGAGGGTGACTTTAGCAAGTTGCTAGAGTGGGCTGGAGTAGGTGCCAAGATGGCTTAGGTCAAACCACCTATCAAAAATTGTGTGTTCTTATGTGTTTGTGGTTTGTGTGAATGCTTGCTGTATTGTATTTATTAATTGCTACACATAACAAAACCAAAAAGATAACACTATTTTTGATAAACTAATTCACCCCCCCTTTTAGGTTGCTATAGGATCCAACAACCTATTTAATTGAGCTCTCGACTGAGAAGCCCTAGCCCCCATTCGAAGTGTTCTCGCACAACTTCTATCTCTTTTTCTCTCTTAGCAGCCAATTCTCCAATGAGAAGATTTAAGAAGGGACTGAATGTCAAAACGATTAATTGTGAGCATTAATTGAAGCTTTAACTATAGATTGATGGAGATCTATTCATCTTCTAATGGGAAGAAAGCTACGGAGGTGTCAAGTTTGACAAGAAACCCTAATGAGCTTTTGTTATTTGAATACGATATAAAAGCTCTTCTTGACGATTAACTATAGGCCTTTTGATGAAATACTTGTGAAAAATCATGAGAAGGATTTGAAGTTGCTTAAACATTGCTATCACTATCAACTTCCGTGATACTCTCTAATCTTTGGTGATATTCGGTGATACTCTCTCAAGATCATTTCTTTGTGATCATCCATACTTGTATACACTTGTTTATGTGTTAAATTAACTCTATTCATTATATGCACATAAATATTGTTGTAAATCCAAAACCTTAACTTGATGATATTTGGGGGTTTTGTGATGAGAGCTTAGATATTTGTTCAATATCTTGAATAAGCTCTTTGATAAGCAATATCCTTCATACATTTTGCTATTGTAAAAAGGTTAAGTCAACCTTCTCTTGTAATCGGTGACTTGTATAACTCCTTGAGAAGGAGTTGGAAAATTGGGAGAACATTTTCTCTTACTTAGTAAGTAAAGAGGACTTTAACTGGTTGAGTTAGAGGAAGAACAAGGTGGAAGTAGGTGAAAAAGACTGAACCACCATGGAAAATCTATGTCTATCTTTGCTCTTTGTGTGTGCTTTATCTAGCTGCTTATATTCATTTGTTATGCTCTATTTGCTTTCATTGTGAGTGTTTAAAGTCCCATTGATAGACATAACTTAAGATAACCAATTCACCCCCCCCCCCTTTTTAGTTAGCCATTATACCTAACATGGAGCACTAAGAGCAGCACACGAAGTGAGACTTTCATGTTGGCTGGAAAGGGTGTCAACCATGCGATTTTGGGAGCCCAATTGATACTTGACTACAAAGTTAAAACCAAGTAACTTGATGAGCCACTACTACTACACTGGGGTGGTGATGCGTTGCTCCTAAATGTACTTGATACTATGCTAGTCTATTTTCACAACAAAAGGATGCCCAAGAAGATACTAGCGCCACTATTGGACTAAAAGGACTAAAGCAAGAAGCTCCTTCTAAAAAATGGGCACTCATGGCATGTTTTAGCTATTGGAAAGTAGTTTCAGCCATAGAAGACCATCCAAAAGCCCCATTTTTCAGTAGAGAAGTTAACAAACTAGCAATGGTTCCATAGCCTTGGATAAAATGGTGGTAATAGCTAGTAAGGCTCAAAAAACCATGTAAGGCTTTTAAAGTTTTTGGCTATGGCTAGTCAAGCATGGCTTGAACTTTGTCTTGGTCCATTGAAAGACCTGTTGAACTAATAACATGACCCAGGAACTTAATTGAAGTGAGGGGAAACTAACATTTGGAACACTTAGCATAGAGACAATTTTCACGATCCTTTCGTAAATGCTGCATATGAACTTCCCAAGAGGGACTATAAACTAAAATATCATCAAAAAATATGAGGACAAATCTACACAATTGACTGTTGAATGTGGAGTTCATCAAAGCTTGAAAAGAACTAGGGGCATTGCAGAGGTCAAAAGGCATTACCAAGTATTCAAAATTCCCGTGATGAGTTTGGAAGGCCAATTTGGGGATATCCTTTTCCTGCATCCAAATTTAAAGGTATCCAAAATGGAGGTCAAGTTTGGAGAAAATCTCAACTCCTTGTAGCTCGTCCAACAATTCATTAATGGTGAGCAACGAGAATTTGTCTTTAATGGTAAGTTTGTTTAAGGTACGGTAGTCCATGCACATGTACCACATCCCATCACCTTTACAAACTAGCAACACGGGAGAGGAGAACATGCTTTGGCTTGGATGAACCACCCCTTCCTATAGTAACTTAGCAACTAATTTCTCAATTTCCAACTTTTAGTAATGGGGATAATGGTAGGGTCATACCATTATTGGTTGGCTTCCTTCTTTCAAGGGAATAGAGTGATCATGCTCCTTGACTGGAGGCAAACCATGTGGAGGGGTGAATACCTCAGCAAAGTCCCCCAATAGCATCTCCACATCACGATGGAGAGGAGGGACAGACTGAACATTGCCTTTTATCATTGTCAAGTTTACTTGGAGAAGAAAACCTTCTTTCTACCTTCCAACCGCCTTCTTGAACTTGTCCATATTCACAAACTTGTTCCCCTTGGGCTGGTTGCCTTGTAGCTCAATCAACTTACCTCCAACAGAAAAAGACATGTGGAGGTGGGCAAAGTCCCACAAGATAGGACCCAAGGTTTGCAGCCATTATGTGCCTAGGATAGCGTCTATGCCTTTTAAAGGAAAAAGATAAAAGTCAATTTTCATAGGAACCTTTTGGAGAGTTACTTGAACTCCGCAGTAGCATCCTTTACTTATAAGAACTTCTCCATTGTCCACTTTGACCTTGAAAAAGCCTTTAACGTTAGGCTTTAAACCAAGGCAGGCAACTAAGGATTCACTCAGAAAATTGTGGGAGCTACCACTATTGATTAAAATAATGACTCCAATATTATGGTAGGCAATCCTACTATGTAACTTCATGGTTTGAAGAGTTAACTCCCCAATGATTGCATGGACAGAAATTCATAGATGAGATCTAATCACTTTGTCTTAGGCTCAATTTTTGGGGTGGAAGCCTCGGTTGGATCTTCTTTGTCCTATGCTAGCTCTTTAGGAGATGCTTCGAGTGGCCATGTGCCTTCGAGTAGGAAAAGCTTCTAGTAATGGTGCCTGAGGATAAATTTCTTGTTGCAATTAAAGCACAATCCCTTGGTATGTCACTCCGCAAGTTCAATTGGGGACAACCGCTTAATAGGTAATGACTTTTTCAGGGCCTTGTGGGGGCTTACAAGTTTGCATAAAAGGATCTTTCGTTGCCTAAACCCGAGACTCATAAAGCTTGGCAAGCCTAATAATGGATGATAAAGAAACGGGCTTGCATGCTTGGACATCAATTTTGATTGGGTCTTTAAGGCTGCTAATGAAACACCTGACCTTTTGTTCTTGAGTGAAAGTGCTAGCACGTAACAAATGGCTAGAAAAATGAGTTTGGTACTCCTTAATGGTACCTATTTGCCTCAACTTGGTGGGATCTCCATAAAAGTCCATATATCAGCTAGGACCAAAGTGTTCCAAGAGCTCTTGGGTGAAGGTTTCCCATAACACAGTGGTTCACTCCATTCACTCCATAAAAGCTAGAACCAAATTTGAGTCTCGCCAGTGAGATTCCAAGGAACCTTTTCATGCTCAGGAGTGGAGTGATACTCAAAGAATTGGTTAGCTTGGCAAAGCCAACCCACAGGATCCTCCACACCATCATATCTTGGAAACTCAAGCTAGATGAACTCTAGATGGCAAGTGCCCACTGTGGACAAGGAATGGTTGGATTGATTGCCTTTTCCTCCTACATGGGAGCAGGAAGCCATGTCATTTTCCTTTGAACTTCCATTCTTCAAGCTGTCAACCTTTTAGTTAAGGTTAGACATCATTTTTTGCATCACTTCCATGACCTAGCAAAAGCCTTGGTTAGTGTCACCTACCAGCCATTCATATGCTTGATTAGACATGACCGGTGCCATCTTTGATACCAATTTAGTATGGGCCCTTGATAGTGATCAAGTCACTAGTATGTTGATAGGGTGGTCTTGTAGAGAGAAAGGGAGGAAGCGTTGCTTTTTACCTATCTTGTCTAACTAAAAGGATAGTTTGGAGCTAGGATTGTTGAAAAAAGGTGTGTTTTGTTATGACAAACTATTGGTTGCATATAATATTTGTATAAATGTTTTTTATATGATTACGTGGAATATTGAACATCAAGGAAGTAAAAGGTGTGCAAATTATAATATCAATAAATGATATTATAAAGGAGTTTGGTTCCTACATTCCTTCACAAATTAACTTCATACAATGCCTTGAGAAATATTTTATATGGAAAAAGAGCTAAAGGAATATTTGATTATTTGAAGAAAAATGATACTTGGATTTATGTACTTGTAGGTACATGTGAATCAAGAATCATATTATGAGGGCCAAAATCAAAATCATAATACTTGGCTTTTGTTCAATGAAATTCTACATGCAAGTATACATGTCGAACAAGTAATATAATGATGAGTAAAGATATCGTCCCACAGAGACTAGTGATTACTAAGCTAACTAATTACTAATGGTGAATAGTTCCTAGAGTTTATCTAGCCAACTAAAATGATAGAACATTGAGTAAACAACTAAATCTAACCTAAATCTGATTAACGAAATATGCTAGAGCGTCCAATTTCACCTAACTACTGGGTACAAATGTCGATCATTCATGCTAACAAGATTAATTCTACTTATGTGATGTCAAAGGCTAAGTGCCACTCATTCAAACCAATAGCTACTCCATCTCTTTTAGCTCTAAACTCTCTCGCACTTTACTGCCCTTTGCTTGTTAAAATTCTATCAGTGGTATCAGAGCCAAGTTAGAAGTCGATCCTATTTCCATCTCCATTGTCTTCTGAGTCATGGATTCACCACCATTTGGTTCTTCAGTCTCTTCCTCAAACTCCAACTCAGCTTTTGCTCCATTTTTCCCAAACTCTCAACTTCTTCTCACAATATTCAATGGCAAAAACTATATTTACTGGTCTATAAGAATGACCACCTACTTTAGATGCCAAGGTGTTTGGGAGCTGGTAGATTAGGGCTTACCAAAACTCACTGATGAAGAAGTTCATGCTTTGATAGCAGCATAACGTGAAAAACACAGGAGGAGACAAGATAGGGAACTAAAAGCTTTGGTGGTGATATAGATGGCTGTGACTGAAGAGGCCATTGAGCGAATAGCTTATGCAACCACATCTCATGAGGCATGGACTCTACTGAAGAACAAATTCCTTGGCATACCCAAGGTAAGACAAGAGCTTAAGCCTTGAAAAGAGATTTTGAACTGTTGAAAATGGAAGAACATGAATATGTTATGGAGTATTATAGTTGTGTAAATTCTGTTGTTAGCCAAATTAGGTCTCTAGGTGAAGAGTTGACAAATAGGAGAATTGTGGAGAAGATGCTTATAAGCCTAACCCCTAGGTTTGACTCCACAGTTACTACCTTAGAAGAGACAAAAGACTTCATAACCATGCTGGTTAGTGAACTAATGGGGTCTCTTGAGGCTTTTGAAAAAAGAACCAATATAAGCAAGGAGAAAAGCCCCATAGAGTCAACATTCAAAGCCAAACTCTCCCTAAAACCTAAAAACTCTGAAGAGAAGAAACAAGGGGAAGATGGAAAGGGGAAATATCCCCCTTGCAAGGTTTGTAAGAAAACAAATCACCTTGAGAAAAACTACTAGATGAAGGGGAAGCCTAAGTGCAATTTTTGTTTCAAGTTTGGACATTTAGAGAAGGACTGCCGTTCCAAAGAAACCTAACAAGCCAACCTTATTGAAGCCACCCCCATTGAACTTGAACCTTCCTTGTTTTATGACAACTGTTTTGCTATCACAAGTAATACTAATTTATGGTATTTGGACAGTGGGTGCAGTAACCATATAACTTATGATGACCACATTTTCACCCATCTTGACAAATCATTCACAACTAGAGTCAAACTAGGCAACTCTACTTTCATTGAAGTTAAGGGAAAAGGGGAGATTGCTGTGCATATAAGGAAGGGTGTCAAAACAGTGAAGGAAGTGCTATGGGTGCCAGAATTGAGTCATAACCTGCTCAGTGTTGGGTAGATGGATGAAAATAGGTATGTCGTAGTATTCAAAAATAGAAATGCAACATCTATGAACCTCTAGTCTTCTCAAGACCATTGGTAGTCGTTGACATGGAAAATACCCGTAACTATCCCATTAAATTTGAATACTCCTTACCTACTGCACTAAGCACCATATTAGAGAAGTCATGGCTGTGGCACAAGAGGTATGGCCATTTGAACTTTCCAACACTGAAGAAGTTGAATGCTGGAAGGCCTACCACAAGTGAAGGAGGCTGCAGCAATCTATGAAGCATGTTAGATAGGGAAAAGCCATCGATTGCCCTTTAAAGCTGACAACAGCCATAGCAGAAGAAAGGATGAGCCTCTGAACTTGATCCATACAGATATCTGTGGTCCCATGAGGACCACTACAACTTAAGGTAATCGGTACTTCATTTTGCTCATTGATGATTAAACTCGGATGACTTGGGTGTTTTTCTTGAAAGAAAAATCACAAGCACTAGATATCTTCAAGAAATACAAAAACTAGGTTGAAAAAGAAAGCAACAAACAAATAAAGAAGCTACGGTTAGATCAAGGGGGAGAATACCTCTCCAAAGAGTTTGAAGTCTTCTGCAGTGATGAAGGAATAGAAAGGCAACTAACCACGGCCTATAGTCCACAACAAATTGGAGTAGCTGATAGAAAAAACAAGATTGTGATGGAGATGACACGCTACATGATTGAAGAGAAAGGGATTCCTCACATCTTTTAGGCAAAAGCAGTACACACTGCTGTGTATTTACTTAATAGAAGTCCCATAACAGCCCTCCAGCAAGTCAAACCTTATGAAGCATGGTATGGCACTAAACCATCCGTTCAACATCTAAGAATTTTCGGTTCTTTGTGCTATGTACATACTCCTACCCAGCTCAGACACAAGCTTGAAGGGAAGGTCGAGAAGGGGGTCATGCTGGGATATAGCCTAAACTCCAAAGGTTATAGAATTTATCTCTTGAATTAGGAAAAGTTATCAATCACAAAGGATGTAGTCTTTGAAGAATTAGCCTATTGGAGTTAGGAGAAGAAGACAGAAGTTTATCAAGTTCCTTTTATCCCAGAAGCACAACAAGTGGGAGGAAGTATAAGAGAAGCTGATAATGATTAGCTCACTCCAGCAAACAGCACTAAGCTTGTCTAGCAAAATGAAGAGTCCCAACACCTGGACACAGAAGCTAGGAGGGGCCCGTTTAAAGGCACACTAGAAAAGATGTGACTCCTTAAAGACATCTATGAGTGCTGCAACCTAGCTACACTTGAGCCAATTTCTTTCCAAGAAGCAACCACAAATGAAGGATGGAGGGCTGCGATGGAGGAAGAGATAAACACTATAATTCAGAACCAAACTTGGGAGCTAGCAGATCTTCCCAAAGGCAAGAAATCCATAGGGGTCAAGTGGATCTACAAAACTAAACTTAACCCTGATCGATCTATGTAGAGGCTCAAGGCTGGACTTGTGGTGAAAGGTTATGCACAAGTGTCTAGGGAAGACTATGGAGAAACTTTTGCACCCGTGGCCAGGCTAGAAACTATACGGCTGATTATTTCCTTGGTTGCTTAAAATCAATGGAAACTGCACCAGCTAGATGTCAAAGTAGCATTTCTAAATGGTGAGCTCAATGAAGAAGTCTTCATCAACCAACCTCAAGGCTTTGAGGTCAAAGGGCAAGAAGAAAAAGTCCTAAGACTTAAGAAAGCTTTATACAGTCTCAAGCAAGCTCCAGGAGCTTGGTTCAGTCAAATCAGCTCTCATTTCTTAAAAAATGGCTTTGATAAAAGCCCAAGTGAGCCAACGTTGTTCCTGAAGCATTGAGGTGAAGTAGTGTTAATAGTTTCCATTTATGTTGATGATCTTGTGTACACAGGCAGTTCAGATAGCCTGTTTGTAGAATTCAAAGCTGAGATGATGGCCAATTTTCAAATGAATGATCTCGAGCTCATGAAGTGTTTTCTTGGCTTAGAAATCTCTCAAGAAGAAGAAGGAATTTTTGAAAGCCAGTCTAAGTTTCTAAAAGAGTTGCTTGTTAAGAACAATATGATCAAAGCCAATTTAGTGCAAACACCTCTTGTCCAAGGTGAAAAAATTGCATATGAGGATGATTCTGGTGAGTTCAATCCAACCATATACCGAAGTCTAATTAGCAGCCTACTTTACTTGGCAACAACAAGACCAGATATCCTGTATTTTGTGTCTCTCTTGTCCAGGTTTATGCAAAGGCCATTCTGCTCTCATTCTAAAAAAGCTAAAAGGGTGCTAAGGTATTTGCAAGGGACTTTGAACCATGGTCTATTCTATAAAGCAAAGAAGAAGATAGAGTTGGTTGGATACTCAGACAATGACTGGGGAGGCAGCTCTAAAGACTCTAAAAGCACATCTGGGTATGCTTTCTATCTTGGTACTGTAGCCTTTAGTTGGAGCTTAAAGAAACAAAGCTCAAATGCATTATCTACAGTTAAGGCAGAATATGTTGCTGTCTCAGCCGCTGCAAGTCAAAGTGTCTGGATTAGGAAAGTATTGGCAAAAATTAGATTTGAGCAATCTAAGTCCACTAAGCTCTATTGTGATAACAAGTTAGCCATAGCTATGGCCTGCAATCCAAGCCATCATTCCAGGACAAAGCACATTGCCATTAAGGTTCCTTATGTGCGTCAAGTTGTAGAAGAAGAAGAAGTTGAATTAGTGTACTGCCGGAGTAAAGAGCAACTAGTTGATATCCTGACCAAGGGTTTGGATTTTTTGTAGCATGAGAAGCTCATGAAAGAGGCTAGAGTTATCATGCTCCCCATTAAGGGGGAGTGTTAGAAGGCCTAAAGCATGGTTAATGGGAATGCACTAGATGGGACTAT
The DNA here is from genome assembly GCA_028551485.1 of Casuarina cunninghamiana. NCBI lineage: Eukaryota > Viridiplantae > Streptophyta > Magnoliopsida > Fagales > Casuarinaceae > Casuarina > Casuarina cunninghamiana. The sequence goes on along the minus strand of CM052363.1, from coordinate 20,696,889 downwards.
AGCATGCCTAGGAGGTGTTCGTGTTAAGGATTGAAAGACATGGTCATCTCATCTACTCCAGGTAGTGTCGTGTGGATTATCTCTGTTATGGATAGGCATGGCTCTGATCCTTTTCTTCTTTATTTCAGTGCAGAAGTATGGTCTTTACTGTTTTTGTTTTACTGTCATTACTTGCCATGTAAGAGAGGTTAAGCCTCACTCTTTTGTATTTAAGCAACATGTACTGCTTTGTAGTTTTATCTACCTTAATCCTTGTATTCTCCTTCAAAGTTGTAAGTTTGTTCAATCAAAGGCTAAGTGCCACTCGTTCAACCCAATAGCTACTCCATCTTTTTTAGCTCTAAACTCTCTCGCACTTTACTGCCCTTTGCTTGTTAAAATTCTATAAGATCCCACTTTTCCCGTTTCCGAATGACTCCTAATGCACGTCATGCCACCAGTTTCTTGGTTCTCCATCGCTACTCGGTAGGGGAACTCCCACCCAAAGGGTGGAGATAAGCGGTAAAGGCTATGCAGTCGGCTCCTCCTCTACAACATCCTCAAAAGGAACAATTACAGAAGGATTAACAGCCTCAATGTGGGCTTTCCTGGAATCCTTGCCAGAATCACCCTTGGGCAGTGGTGTAGGTTCCACTGGTGGAGACTGGGGCTTTTGCCCCTTATCCAACAACAACATCTCCAACATTCAACACTGATTCTCCATCATTTGGCCCTACATCTCCTCTATCTTGGCTTTTATGGTAGTCATCCAAGATTTCATTATCCATGTGGGACTTGTTTCTGGTCACAAGTGTCAGAACCTTGCTCTGGATACCACTTGTAATGAGCACAACTTTTGCTTTTCTAACAATCACACAAACAGCTCACAATCACAGGAACCAACAAGCATCACAGAATCAAAGCTTCATTGATGGGAAAAAGATTACATTCACTGGGTTACATTGTTACATACTCTCCGCACTCCTCGCCTTGACCACCGCATGCAACGCCACCTCAACTCCCAAGTGTTGTGTGTAGAATCCAACAGTTACAAAAAGGAGTTTCTCAACATTGCGGTGGCAGTTTAGGAACATTGCTAAAGATTATCTAACTAGTAGTTATCCATATTATAGGTCTTGTAACTGGCAGATGTTATAGCCAGTATAAATAAAACAGAAATGATGAAGTAGAAGGAGGTCTGATGTTTGTAAGTGTCCCTTAAAAGATTGATGTTCCCTCTAATGAACTTTGTATTTATTTTTTAGTAATATTACATGTTATCTACGTTCTTAAACCGTTGTCTCCTTCTCCCTCCTTAACTTCATCCCGTGTTTCAGTTTATCTCTCCCTTTACTCACTCATTACCACACTGCTCAAAATCTTAACCATTTTTTTTCTTAAATGCCGCGTCACAACAACAATATAGTTAGAAGGAGAAATCCAAGCCCAACGTCCCCACAAGATCAGCAACCAAATTCTCCAATATCTAGCTCAACCACTTGAGTACCTAACATACACCACACTACAGTTCTATAAGATCTACCACTACGGTAGCTAAAGATTACACTAAGTTAACAACCTACTCCTAATCATGCTACACACGGCTCTACTAAGAAACTGGGTTCTTCACTCTTCAAATTCCCCCACAGAATCGTGCTTTCCTCCTTTATTTATTCTTCTATTGGGCCTTCTCTCGCTAGCTAGGCCTTGAGATGGGCCTTAGGTCCTGACACCTCCACTCTAAATCCAACGCTCAGAAGAGGAATCTAGCTTTTTGAACTCTAAATCTGATTGGCGCAATAGGAGATTTGGCTTTTCTAATACCAAATAGGTTTTTTTTTTCGTCAGATCTGACTTTTTGACAATATATGTCGTTGTTTGAGGTCAAATCTGCTTCCTATTTGCTGTTACGTCAAGAATTTACAAGAAAGAAAGTTGTTTTGGTAAGAAATATATGATATTTTGAAATTAGAGTTTTTGGCTTCTCTTTTTTTAAGTCAATTAAAGTAAAAAACACAAATGAGCAAGCTATAAATGTTGAGCAAGATGAGAAAAAATGTAACGGTTTTGGTTCGTTTGAAAAAAAAAAAAGATGAAAGATAACAAAGTTTTTCTTAAATGTAAAACATAGATAGATGAACTTCATATTCAGAAGCAAAGTAAAGCAACTATTTTCTTTTTCTTCAAAAACCGTACATAGAGATAAATCAATATTTTTCTTGTAACAAAAGACTAAACCAAATGTAGCAGGAAAATAAGTGAAATAAAAAAAAAATCATCTATATCACCTTCCTCTCTATTATTTAGTTGCTTTGATACCCTGTAAACATATTAAGGAGGCAAGGAGGAAGAAGAGGAGGGAGAAATGGTTGTTTCAACCTAAATACCTTAGGTCAAAAGTCAGCCTTTGTATTTCACAAATGTCAGATGACTGCCACCTCAATCATAGCAAACGACCGAATCTTTGCTCCTATGTCTGACCATAGTGCTCTTTCGACCATGATGAAGTCCATTTCAATATCAAGAGTAGTGAGGAAACTTTCAAGAATGACTAAATTGATTGCCTAGCCACCCCGACTACTGTGTAACTTATTTAGCAAGTTTGCGACGTTGAGATTACATATGAGTTCATGAGACTTTGAGCCTTCTTTGTAAAATACCATCCTAAGTTAATTAGATATCGGGTCCAACTTTCGTACTTTCTTCACAAATCCTTCTAATAGTCTCCTACTTTTCTAACAAACACAAAAGTTTGAAATTTCTTATAGATGAATTAATTGATTTTTTTTTAAATCGAGGATAGGGATAGAGTGTTTTATTTATTTATTTATTATCATTTTTTATAAAAAAAAAAAATTAAGGGATGAGACCCTTGTCATTGATATTAATCACACAAAATGAGCAAAAGCTTAAAACTTGTGTAAAAAATTATATAGTCCGAGCAACAAACCTTGCCTCTCAATACATCATCCTAAATTGTGTGTAGAAAATTGCTAAATAAAACATTAAAATGCCTTATGGAAACCATAATAAAACCAAACAAAAGATCCAAAAAATTAACCTTAAGGAGGCCTGTAATGTTCCAGACCTAATTAATCCTCTTAGGCTATTTTCTTGCAATTTCTTGGTAATGATCCCAATGTGGACAAGACATGTAGCCCTGTAATCAAATGTCCCAAGTTAGCCAAACTATCTGTAAAAAAGTTGGCTTCACGAAATATATGAGATATCTTAACTTCTGAGGAAAGATAAACTAAGCACTGGCGTATGTCATATTTTAATTTCCATGGAATTGAACAAACCCCTGTTATGCTTTGAACCATGAATTATGAATCAGCTTTGATTTCTGATATATTTATACCTTGTTGATTGCATAGTTTAAGACCTTCTAGTAGAGCCAAGACTTCTGTTGTTGCCCTATGTCCTTGTCCTAAGTTTACAGCATAAGCCATAATAACACTTCCCCTCCAATCTCGCACCACTCCTCCCTCCTGCACAAGCTCCATCTTTACATGATCCATCCGTATTCAATTTTAAAAAACTTGGAGAAGGGCACGACCAATGTACCATACAACCTCTACAAAATGGCGAGATAGTTATAGGAATATTTAGTTCTTGTAGTTGTTTGCAATCTTTAGTGAGGGAAATGTGCATATTGGAAAAGAAGTCATGAAAGGACAAATCTCTGAGAGCACTTCCCCTATCATTATTAGTAGGAAATATTTTTTATTAGAGAAAATGACATTGTTCCTTGCCTGCCAAATTTGCCATAAAATTAAGAAACCAATTAGGGCCACCAACATTCCTCCTTATGTAGAGGTACTTGCCTTATGAAATCAATCATTAACCAAATTCAATACCGTATCACGTCTTACCGACAATCGTTTGATGAAATTCTATATGCAAATGTACATGTCGAATAAGTAATATAATAATGAGTAAATATATCGTTCAATAGAGACTGGTGCTTATTGAACTAATTAATTACTAATATTGAACAACTCCTAGAGTTTATCTAACAAATCGAAATAATAGAACATTAATTAAACAACTCAATTTAACCTAAACTTGATAAACAAAATATGTTAAAGCATCTGATTTCACCTAATTTCTAGGTACAAATGTCGATCATTCATGCTAGCAAGAGTAATTCTACTCATGTTATCGCAGAATTTCCTAATTTATTCACTATCCTATGTCTAGGTATAGCGAACCTACTTAACTCATTAACTTACTGTATTTCTACCCATGAATTAAATGAACTAAGTGCATTAAGATATTTGAATATTCTAGTTTATACCTAAAGCCACACAAATCATATGGTGTATGTCTATCCATATTAACCTATGGTTGCATATTATAAGAAGCAACTGTATGTTATCTCCTGTTGGTCTCTAACATGCAAATCAAGTCATTTAAATGGTAGCTAATCACTTAAAAGCATTAAACTTAGTAATATGCTACTTCACATTCCTAAAATATCTCACAAAACACACAATAATCACATTCATACCATTATAATCAAGTAACATTGTAGCTCTACCACAATAAACTAAAACATGATATTTACATAAAGAAAAATAGTGCAAGAAATTGAACAAAACATTCTTCAAATTAAAAACATCAAATCTATCACCAAAATGTCTTCAATTCAGAGAAAGTTTGGACAAATCTACATATCAGAGGGCGTGGAAGAAGTTGGCTGGAAAACGGGACAAAAAGGGGCCGAAATGCGTTTTCACGCACCGTCACCGCACGCCACCACCGCCATCACGTGCTGGTGCCATGTGCCGCCGTAAGTAGCCATGTGTCACTACCGTTCTGCACATAAACTACCAGAAACTGTTAGGAATGACCCCTAGAGTGCCAATTTATAAAAAGCTTGTGCTGAATCGCCACCGAATGACATAGATCTTATAGAAAAGGCTCGGACGGCATTTGCAGTTCTTCACTGAAAAACCACCAAAAATTGTTCATAACTACCACAGAATGACTGAAAAATGCACTAGAGTTGCAGCTTCGTTCTCCTCTCGCCAAAATCAACCCAAAAACAGCCGAAAAATGGACTTTATTGTTGGAAATTGGTGCCTTCGCCAGAAAAGAATGCAAGAATAGTTGGATTTCGCCTAACCGACTGGTGTTCTCAGAGTCCCGCGCTATCACACAGTGCCTTTCCTTTTTCGACAAGGTCCTAGTCTCTCTCAACAAAGTGCTTGATTCCCCTCTTCTCTCTCCTTTGCAATCTTGACCATTCCCTCAACAAAAGCCCGATAATAGCCTCTTTTAATTTTTTTTCTCTTTTCCTTCTCACATAAGTTCCACATCACTGGCCTTTACTTTTTCTTCAAAATATAGAGTTATCAACAACTTCAAAATATAACAAAAGTAATTCCATAATCCTATTGCCAACTCTCCTTGACAAAATAGATGATCTAGGGTCTCACAAGTGGATGTAGAACAACAAATAAATCATGAAGCAAATGAAAAGCCTCTTCCTTGTCCTCTATCGTCAATTGGAAATCCTTTATGCATCACTCGCCACATGCGAAAACCAATCTTCAGTGGTAGATACTTATTCCATATAAACTTACTCTATGTTTTCTTCTCACCATGCAATCTTCTATTTTCATATACTGATGTTATAGAAAAGACTCCATTAGAAGTTAATTCAAATGCCATTTGATATGGATCATTAATGAGTGTTATGTGGTAGGCTTGCTCCAATTGCTCTAGGGACAAATTGTCTTCTAGAAATTTTGGATCCTCCAATGCTTCATGAACACTTCTTTGGTTGTCATCACATGATGGATATCATAAAATCTCATCTAGCCATTAGTCTGTCTAGAAAGATCGATCTCCCATTCGAATCACCCATATACTATGTTGCAAAACAAAAGGAATGTGAGTTTTAATAGCCCCTCAAGAATGTGAGGGTTTAGCATTTCTTGGTTGATGACAAATTTCCATTGGACTTTTGTACTTCCTCCGTATAAATTTTGCTCACAATGAATCTCCCTTTACATAATTCCATGCCATTTTCACCAGAAGGCTTTCCATGACCATTGTCATATCTCTTATTCCCAACCCACCTTCATCTATAGGACATCATGCTTTTGCCCACTCCACCCAATGTGCTTTATGATCCCTTATATGATTCCATAAAAATTCAAATATATGTTTGTTGATCTCTTGCAATACTACTTTTAGAGCCTTGGTGATGGACAAGCAATGTATAAGGATGGAGGATAAAGCACTCTTTATTAGCACTAGCTTCCCTCCATGTGACATAAAACGATTCTTCTAGTTTATAATTCGCCTCGTAATCTTCTCCATAATCTCATCAAAATAACTCCTTTTTGCTCTGCCCTTAAATAGCAGAACACCTAAGTACTTTATAGGGAATTCTATTAGAGAAAACCCTATCCAACTCTGAATTTGTTGTTTTCTATGTAAAGATGCCTTCTTTGACAGTACAAAATTACATTTAGTCACATTTACTGTTTGTCTACTATGACATTCATATGCCCTCAATAATTCCATAAAATTCATAATTGACCTTTTCTACCCATTTATAAATACTATCGTATCGTTTACATAAAATAAATGAGACACATACCCAAAATCATTTATGCCTTTATAGCCTCCAATCTCCCCAACTTGCATTAGATGTTTCTACCGTCAAGAAAAAGCTTCTTGTGCTAGAATGAGCAAGCTTGGTGTTTTAGGAGACTTATTAGAAAATGGGAAGGCTTGAATCTTAACCTCTTATGTGGTACTAAATTGTTAAGGATGAAGCTAGTCAACTAGATTTTAAGACTCTTGCTTTGAATTAGAACATCAGATGTTAATGATAAATATATTTTTAGTAAAACATGTGAATTTCTTTATCTATGTCTATATGTGTCCATAAGATTTTAAATATAAGGAGACAAGACCATTTTCAAACAATAAGAAACAAGAAATGAACTCCATATTTTAGTTTTGAAATTTCATGTCAAAATCCTTCGCGTAACCATGTAGTATACATTACCCATCATCTAAAGGTCGCCTCACACATTTATCGATTATGTTATTCCCCAAAAAAGTATTAAAACAAACTAGAATCCTTGTTGGCTTAGTACTGCCTAATTACATAATTACGTCATAGGTCTCCTGCCACAAAGATCTGTACCCTTGCTCTTCCCAGGCCACCACATAGTTCATACGAGAATAATCACTAAGACCTCCGGATTCATTTTCACAAGCGTCCATGTGCCATTTCAACTCCTCACCAGGTAAGAGTGAGGAGGGTACTTCCTCCATCTCAATCCATCCAAAACCCAGATCATCTTGCGGCACCAAGCAATCCTGATCTGCATTGAATAACTGACCATGTTCTCTACCACCGACGAATTCAGGCCCCGAGTTTGGATCCCGAGCATCCATTATGGTTGGATTGATCTCCGCTTCTAGAGACCGGATTATGCTATTCAACCCTTCCTCATCACTCTCCTCACCCGGAGATTCTTCCAATAAAGACGACAGGATGGTAGTGTCAATCTCTGATATCTCAATCCCTTGGAAGTCGACATCAAACTTGGTGCATGCCAAGTTTTCAGGTGCTGGAGAAGCCATTGTTACAAAAAAGAAGAAGTAGTGTTTGTCAAATTAGAGAGAAAAGGGGGTAAGAAAGGGATGGACGATGGAAACTGAGAAAAGGTTTAAGCTGGAGAAAAATGCCTGGGTCAGAATGACTACGGCCAGGAAACCAGCCCTTTAAATAGGCCCCAAATAGCACACCACCAGTAGAGAAAACAACGTCGGTTGGATTAGCGAATTATGCACGCATGTGACTAAATAATCAAATCACAAAGAAACACCATGGAACTACAAGCATGGAATTGCCTTGTCAAAGAAAGTCGAGAGATATTATATGGATCGCTGTTGTCCACTCCATCGACAAAGGGTTTCTCAGGTGAGCAAAATCCGGAAGACAGTCCCATAATGTGCGAACCAATCAGGCTGACGCACAAGGACCAAGGCATACCATATCCTCCACCAAATAAAAAACGTCAAGTCACAATAAAGCATGGAGAGGGAAGGAGACTGCGGTGACTAACCGTCCCCCCTATGGCTTCGGGCGACGACCCATTCTCAGAATGGTGGCTGCGAATTAATTTCCTTTATGTGTGGCATCATTTTTTACGTTTTGAGATACAAAGTCAGACCAGATTAGTCAAAAGCACTTTCAAAAGCACAGGTGTCTCATAGCAGTTTTTGTGCTTTGATGACGATAATATAAGATAAACAGAATCTGGTAAATGGGGGATGAACAAATCCCTATCAAAAGCATAAAGATCCACGCATGGTTTGATGTGGGGTGTAGAAGAAGATATGCTCAGCAACGTATCCAAGACACGGAAACAAGTGGCTTCCAATTAAATAATGAGGGTTTTGATGCCCATGTTTCTGACCACCCAAACGCACGGTTTGGTGCACATGGTTCCACCATTACGTGTTTGGTGCCATTTAGATTTCTTTAGATCATGCTATCCTTCAAATGGAGGATGATTCTTACCACCCACGTGATGTGTTCTTTGGACGGGGCCAACTCCAACCCACGCCACTCAGTTTCTCCTCTAGAGTTGAAGTGATCCCGCATTATAATCGCAATCACATATCATAATCCTAATTTATTAACAAGCCCACAGTGTTACAATTGCACGCATCTCCATTTGGAATGGAATATTATGAGACACAGAATATGGTCAAAATAATTGCTCCATTATATATATATATATTTAATCATTCATTGTGATGCTAGTGAGACGTGTATCTTCAGTGTGAAGCAAATCATGGGGTTTTTGGAGACATAGTTGTTGGATTTAGAATAAGGCATCATGTTTTCCACGAACATCGGTGCTCTTATGTAATACTTGAAAGAAACTGAGTAGCGTATTGTTTATTCTTAGAAGAAGTGAGTTTGCTAACGATTTGTTTATCTCTTGCCTTGCTTATTATTTTGTGCGAGTTGCGTGAAGAAACAAGGAATTGAATACATTGTATTGACAATTTCAATCCATAAAATGGTACTTTGTTCATCCCTTGTGGTAGTGAACGTCGAAAGTGAGATCCCTTTTATGAATATAAGTGGGCTTATCCAAGTTTCTGCTCTAATTTAATCGTTCCATCAAATTTTGGATGCTTCAAGGTCATGAAATGAGAGTTAATCTAAGTTAAAAACCCTAAACACTCTAGATTTGTAAATGACGCCTGCATATTCAACACTAGTTGCTCTAATCACTCTAGAGCTGAAGGATTCCCATATTGAACTTTGGGCACTATAAGAGGAATCAAGCACAATGTTTACTTCAACTGGATCCTGTCCCCCAAATCCAAGGAATTATAAGAGGCCACTATGTTCTAGACTGGTAGTACAAGCTAATAGACTGAGCTGTGTAGTATAAGTCAAACCTCCATGTTTTGGATTGACAATACGGGTTGATGGACTGAGTTGTACAAATACAGGTCCAGCCTACCTAGTTTCTTTGTTATTGGGTCATCCACTTGAGTGGTGCCCATTGTTATTTCCTTTTGTGTGTTGCTTGTATTTGAATTTAATAGAAGGTAACCAACCTCTTTAATAGGAAAAACATTACTTTTTTACCTCTAAGTATAACAACTTTGATATTTAATAAAGACAACTGTTATGATTTCATACTTATGATTGTAATGTTAATCTTAATGATATATCTATGGTTTGAAAAGATAAGTGTCATAATTCGATGAACTTAATTCGAATTATACATAACATTTACACATTTATAGTCATGCTCTAAATGTGTAATTGATGCTACCTTTAATTATGGAGGGTAGGTTCACTCCTATATAAAGGAATACTCTTAGTCCCTTTATCCCCACTCAACTTATCCTAAACTCTCTCCATACACTATAGTCCCTTTGTTCTTTCATTTCCCCCTCTTTCTTACTCCACAATTCTCTCTTTAGAGTGATCCTAGTTAAAGGCTGACTCAGTTCATAGCTAAGACTTGAGTGCCAAACAGATTTTTCTCTAAGCCATTACAACTAGGCTTTTGTTTAAGATTGTGGGAACACCGAGGAATTGCAGCAGATGATTTCTTTAGCCCCTCTAAGGACACGTCAAGGAACTTGGATTTCTCAAACTCAAAGACTCCAATCGTAAGGCAAACAAGAGATGAAAGAGCTCTTTGAATAGTTGACACGCACCTGAGGGACGCTAGTGGCACGAAGTATGGGGAGAATGAGGAGAGACATGATCCTTGCTTGCCTAATTTGCTATATAGATGATTTGATATATGTTCTCACAGATTAAGCAATATTAGGCTCAAGATTGCACAAGGTATAACTAATCTAATTTGGACTCTAACAGAATAAGCAGTATTAAAAGCTTAAAAGTTCAACCTAAAACTTAGCTTAAGACTTATATATTCTTTCATTTGAACTTTACTATAGGAAAGATAGTTGTGATAGGTCAAAAGAATTTTTCCCTTTTGTCTTGGTTAACTTACTAGTTTATTTGAACTTCCAATCTCCTTTGCTTGACTTGGTTCCCTCAAGTACCTCTACTTTATGCATAAATGAATGATGCTAAAGGAAGCCTTCAAGTACCAACACTAGGTTAGTACTTACCCGTTCTAGAAGTCAAGCAAACAAGTGCGTTACTTGCCTTCTTAACCATGTATACTACTTCTATGTTAACATTGTGAATTGAATTTCGGAGTAATAGATAAAACAGTAAGTTCCTATATAAAGGTTAAAAGTATTTTTAATTAAATTTTGTGTATTATATTACTTGTAAACATAAAGTTTTGAATAACCTTCGATGTATATGTGTGCTATTTTGGTAAATTGTCAATAAGATTTCAGAGATAATCAAAATGAGGGAGTCACAAAGAAATAAAATTCCTTAGTAACTCCTTGTGATTTGAAAGCTCAAGAATAATGAATGAATTGTTGTTTCGTGGAAATATGGTTTTTTTTTTTTTTTTGATTCATGTAAGTTTTGATAATATTGTGTTTTTATTGGTCATTAACTTTTATAGTGCTGAAAGGAGCATGTCTCGATTTGTTAGACAAACTGGCTTAAAACTTTAGTTCTAAGATAGCTTTTGATGCTTAGTCGCGTTCAAATAAGAGAAAGATAAAATCAATCCTAGAATTTTAGAGTTATGCAGTAGGTAAAGCCAACAAAATAAAAAGAAACAGAAAATATAAACCAAGGTAGAACAGAACACAATGCAAAAGGGAAAAAAAGAATTAACAAGAGGAGAAAAGGGATTATGGGGTTCGGCCCAGAAGGAGCCTACATCTACGGCGGAAGACGAGAATTTTTCATTACTGTATCAATACAAATATACGAGTGTTTGTCCTTTCTCTCATATACAATCTATTCTTTTCTCACTAAAAAAAGAAAAAAAGAAAAAAAAAAGATTTTGTGAGATTGCATAACATAGTTTTCTGCAAAAACTATTTTCTGGTTTTCTCTTGGTCTCTTTCTTTCGTTCTCCCCTCTACTTTCTTGCTTTTTTGGTGCCCCACTATATATTTGAGGTCTCCACCGCTTCAGGCAAGTCCAGCACATGCTGTGCTGTCATAAGGACAGATTATTTATGAGTAGAACTTGCTGTCACCAAGTAAACCAAGCTGCTGTCACATCAGAAAAAGTACAGATTCTGCACTGTGTTAAAACAGCACGTCTAATACCGAAGAGTGTGAACCAAAATTCCTACACAATTGACATAGTTTACTTACAGCTAAGGAGACCTCTGGCCTAGTAAATGTAAAATATTGTAAGACCCCTACTAGTGATTGAAACTAAGAAGATTTCTTGAAAGGTTTGAGGTCATCCTTGACAAAACGCTTTTTATGGCTAACGGTGTTGCTACAGACTTATAAATCGACATATGAGCCCAATGTAAAGACCCACAATGTATTGTTTTTTACACAAAGTAAGAAACCCCAAGACATGATTGACCTCTATACCCAAGAAGTAGTGAAAATTACCCAAACTCTTCACAATCAGAGTAGAAACAAACACTTGAAGAAAATGGCTAAAAAAGTTGAACCTAGCCCTAGGTTCTTGTTTCATATTGTAAAGAGCTCTTCATAAGAGAAATTGAATTAGGCTAGGTCAAATCAACTTATCCCGATGGTTGTTCAATGAACACGAGAACATCTAAAGAGCCATATAAAAAGGCATTACTTACATTGAATTGAAGATGGCCACTTATGGACTGAAGCAATGGAGAATGTTAAGAATTTTGTTAAGCTGAAAAACCTAAAACAACTTTCATTGAGAGAAACACAATACCCTGTACATGGGTCTCAAACCATCAAAGGGAGCCAGGCAATAAACTACTCATATAGAGAAATGGTGAGAAAAAGAATTAGGGTTCTAATGGGCCTCGATGGACCTATACAAGTATGAGCTATTCTATATGCATAACACAACATCAACTTTCAACATTTCTCCTCAAGCTGTTGGGTGATACAAAACATAGACACCTAGCTTGCTTAGAAAAAAGTGATGTTATTGTATTCTCAATGCTTTTATCAACAAATCGGCTGGCTAGTCTTAAGTTGAGATGTGAGCTGTGCAAATCACACATGCAATTATTTTATCTCTAATAAAGTGGTGATCAATTTCTATGTATTTGGTCCTTTCATGTAAAGAATGGATTGCCACTTGCTAGCTAAGGGACAGACTGGGAAGGACTACCTTGGCAGTCTTCCCTAGGCATCGAATAGTCTACTCAAAACTAGTACGGACAAGGAGAATTTGATTGTTTAATTAAAACAAAACATTTCGATGGTCCTTGCAGATACTCACACAATGTGATTTCTACACAATGCTCTAAATATCAAAGTGAAGAAATTCAACCAAGCATGGGTAAATCGCGAGAGTAACTATGACTCTGTTAAGGTCGCCAAATGCCTTGTCATCTAATTAGTGACATGCATTAATGGTTTATTGAGATTTTCACTATCTAGGGAAACCATAACCAAGGGAACGAGCTTGGCAGAATCAACGGGAGAGAAGACCCTATTGAGCTTGACTTTAGTCTGACTTTGTGAAATGACTTGAGAGGTGTAGGATAAGTGGGAGCCAAAAGGTGAAAGTAAAATACCACTACTTTTATCATTATTTTACTTATTCTGTGAATCAAAGGTGGGGCATTGCCCCTATTTTTGGACCTAAGGTCTGCCTTGACAGGCCGATTCAAGCAGAAGACATTGTCAAGTGGGAGTTTGGTTGGGGTGACACATCTATTAAAAGATAATGCAAGTGTCCTAAGATAAGCTCAATGAGACCATGAATCTTGTGTGCAACAAAAGGGTAAAAACTCATTTGATTTTAATTTCTAGTATGAATATGAACCATGAAAGTGTGGCCTATCAATCCTTTAGACCTTTGGAATTTGAAGCTAGAGGTGTCAAAAAAGTTACAATAGGGCTAACTGGCTTATGACAGCCAAGCATTCATAATGATGTTGCTCTTTGATCCTTCAATGTTGGCTTTTTGTATCATTATGAAGTAGAATTCACCAAGTGTTGGATTGTTCACCCACCAATAGGGAACATGAGTAATGTTTAGACCATTGTGAGATAGGTTAGTTTTACCCTACTAATGACAATGTCGCAAAGGGCATGCATCATGGTCAAGGCATAGCCAGCCTGCATATGGGCAGGGCATGGCCATGGCAAGGCCAGTGCATGTAGACAAGGCCATGCATTGCGGCCAAGGCATAGCTAAGGTGCACACAAGGGATGTCCATGGCATGGCCAAGGCTCATGCAGGGAGAAATGTTCAAGGTCCTGCATGAAAACAAGCTGTACTTAAAAAGGGAGAAATGTTCCTTTGCTTAAGAAGAAGTGCATTTCCTTGGCCATGTGATCAAACAAGGAACTCTCTGAATGGACCCAACAAAGGTAAAGGCAATCCAAGATTGGGAAGCTCCTTCTAAAGTTATGGAGTTATGATCCTTTTTAGGCCTAATCAATTATTATCAGTGTTTTATTGTAGGGTTCTTGGCGAGAGCTACACCCTTGATGGAACTACTGAAGAAGTCCAATTCATGGGATTGGACAGAAACATGCCAATGGGCTTTTGAATATTTGAAAGCTTCTGTAATAAAGGAATAGGTGTTGGCATTACCGGACTTTTCTAAATGGTTCAAGGTACACTCTGATGCTTCTGATTTTGCCATCAGAGGCATACTCATGCAGGAAGGGCATCCTATTGCATTTGAGAGTAGGAAGCTAAATGAGGTAGAATGCAAATATACAATACAAGAGAAAGAAATGATGACTATAGTCCATTGCTTGAGGATGTGGTGTCACTACCTACTGGGCTCACAGTTTTTGATCTAGACAAACAACGTAGCAACAAGCTTTTTCCAAACTTAGAAGAAACTGTCCCCAAAGAAACCTAGGTGGCAGGATTTCCTTGCTAAGTTTGACTACACGATGGAGTACAAGCCTAGGAAAGGCAACGTGGTTGCTGACACCCTTAGTCGAAAAGCTGAATTTGCGGCCATGAGCATAGTAGTAGAAGACACACTACTGCTCATAAAGGAAGGAATGGCCCATGACTCCATGACCAAACAACTAGTGTAACTTATAGGAGAGGGCAAGACAAAGCAGTTCTGAATGGAAGACAAATTGCTTTACACCAAAGGTAGGCGCTTGTATATGCCTAAATGGGAGAACCTCCGATGCAAGCTTATCAAAGAATACCATGACATCAAGTGGTTTGGGCATCTTGGACAACAAAGGATGAGGGCTCTTGTTGAAGCCTTGGACAATTGGCTCGGCATGTGAGACAAGATCGAGCTATTTGTGAAGACGTGTCTTGTTTGTCAACAAGATAAGCTAGAGAATAGAGCTCCTAGGGGATTGTTGGAGCCCTTACCAATACCAAGTTAACCATGGGAGAGCATCTCCATGGATTTCATTACAAGATTACTGTTTGGTGAAATTCTACATGTAAGTGTACATGTCGAACAAGTAATATAATGATGAGAATGAGTATTGTCCTACGGGGATTGGTGATTACTAAACTAATTAATTACTAACGGTGAATAGACTCTAAAGCTTATCTAGCAAATCAAAATGGTAAAACATGGACTAAAGAAATAAATTTAACCTAAACTTGATTAACCAAAGATGCTAAAGCGTCCGATTTCACCTAATTATTAGATACAAATGTCGATCATCCATGCTAGCAAGATTAATTCTACTTATGTGATGGCAGAATCTCCTAACTTATTCACTATCCTATGTCTAGGTATAGCGAACCTACTTAGCTCATTAACTCACTGTGAGTATGCATATGAATTAAATAAGCTAAATGCATTAAGATTTATGAATATTCCAGTTTGCACCTAAAGCCACACAAATCATATGGTATATGTCTATCCATATTAATCTATGGTTGCATATTACATGAAGCAACTGCATGTCATCTCCTGTCGGTCTCAAACATGTAAATCATATCATTTAAGTGGTAGCTAATTACCTAAAAGCATTTAACTCCGTAATATGCAACTTCACATTCATAAAATATCTCACAAAACATAAATAATCATAACATTCTTACATTATAATCAAGTTACATCATAGCTCTAACACAATAAACTAAAATATAGTATTTACACAAACAAAAGCAGTACAGGAAATTAAACAATACATTCTGTAAATTAAAAACATTAAGTTGTCACCAAAATATCTTCAAATCACAAAATGGTTCCACAAATCTGCACATTAGGGGGTGGAGAAGGATTTGTCTACAAAACGAGGATGAAAAATGAGCTGCACGGCAGACCAGTCACGGGTCACGTGCCGGTCACATGCCACCTTGCGCTGTCGTCGTTCTTCACAAAAACTACCAAAAAAGGTAGAGGAGGACGCCTGGACTGTAGATCCATTGAAAAATCACTCAAATCTGCCACAGAAACACGTAGATCTAACTGAAAAGCTCAAACGGCGTTTGCCATTCTTCGCAGAAAAACCGCCACGAAATTGGCACAGAGATGCTAGAAACCACACAAGGATTGGAGATCCGCTCCTTCCTCGTCAAAAAACGTCCAAAAATGGTCAAAAAATGTACTTTAAACGCCGGTAGTGGATTGTCACCGGAGAAAATGAAGGGCGGATGGCCGGCTTTTGCCTGATCGTCATGCGCCTCTCTGAGACGCGCGCTGTCACGCGCGGTCTTTGAATCTCCAGTGACCTCTCTCTCTATTGGCCCAATAATGTCCCTAACAAAAGCCTTTTTCTTCTCTTTTTGTCTTGTTCTCCCTTGCTTCTCACGTGCAACAATTGCTTCTTCCTTTGTTTCTTTGTTTTCGTTCTTTTATGCTTCTTTTCTTCCATTTTCTTCTATTTTGAGTTTGCTAGATAAAACAACAAAATATACGTAAATACAAATGAATACATATATAATTATAAAAATACTAATCATATATTACTTAAAATAAATAAAATAACTCTATATAAAATAGAGTTATCAACACCTCCAAACTTAACATTTTGCTTGTCCTTGAGCAAAAACTCTAAACAACACATTATGACAACAAAAAAAAAAAAAAATTACACATAAAAAGCACAAAACAACATATTCTAATACCACCACTAATTACTCCATGATATTCTCCTAAACACCCCCAAACTTAAAATTTTGCTTGTCCTTGAGCAAAAGAACAAAAGAACACAAACAACTAATCCTTCCATGATATATTCTTCCATAATTGCTCAACTTAACAATTCAAAGAAAAATATAATTTTCATCCAAACACTGCAATTGGTTTATAAGGTAAGATAAACTCTTAACTATGTCAACCATGTGCGTGTGTGTAAATTTGCATTTTTTCTCAATTTCATGCACTCCAAATAGATTCACATTAATATACAACCTCTCAAAATCTTTGACCAAACCTCATAGGTTTGCTTTTCATTCCTCTCTCCACTAATGTAAGTTAATCATCTAACCAAGAATCAATAGGACTTTTATAAGCTTGTAATGTAAGGCTGGGCTAAGGGTAAGATGAAAGTTATTTAAGTTCAAATAACCCATAAACACATTACTTTCTAGGATCTCATCAAAACTCTAGTCCCTCTTTACCTTTTTACTCTATGAAGATGATCTTTCTACCACCACTTAGTCTCATTCTTTCTTGTCCAATCATATTTTGAAAATATCCAAAAGCCACAATCATGTGTGCAATGACAAAGCAAAAACAAAAGCATTTACATATAGCCACCTCAATCCTCTCTTATCAATGATATTCAATAATAATGCTCATAAATCTCCTTTAGAGAACTATGTGGCTTGAATCTAACAAAAGATAATGAGATTATTTCATCCTAAAGCAAATGCTTCTTTTTTTTTCTTTTCTTTTTCATTTGCATTTACAAATTGTACCACACACAATCATTGCAATCAATCATATTACATCCTTCCCCTTAACTTCTCTTATGCTCAAATAAACTTGTATACACCAGAAGTCAATATGTTCATGGAAATAGGACAATGAGAAAAACTTATCAAAAGGCTCAGAGATATATGTGCAGGTGTCATTCAACAAAATCAGAATAAGAACAAGGCTCAGTGGGGTGACTGGGGATAAGTAAATAAGGTTGGCTTGAAAGGCTCAAACGATCCAAAGATGGCCTAAATCATTTTCTTAGTCAAATGCAACCTATGATTTCACCTCAAGAGGAAATCAAGCAAATTCTAAGATCTGGGTGAAATCCAAGAAAATCACACACTTCACATGAATGTTCTCTAGAAATACACATAATTTAAAAAAAAATTGCAGAATTTTTGTGCTCAATAAGTGAATCAACATAATCAGAATCACACTTAACTCATACCACAATTGCAAGTTTGAATAAAATCTAAATCTCCCTAAGAATTTCCAAGAATTCATAATAAGGAATCCAATCATAGAGATCAGGGTCCATCATAAAAAATAAAATTCCACACAACTTCTAACACAAAACAGAAAATTTTCACATAACATATCACACCATTTCCAACAAAACACAAAACATTTCCAATACACTCCTAATATACTTCCAACACAACCATAACTACCATAATACACAACCTCCAACAAAATCCAACAAAACAGCACATTTCCAACAACAGCAGCACCCCCAAACTTAAATAAAGCATTCTCCTCAATGATAAAAGAAAATAAAGCAATAGTAAGGAAGGAACAAGGAAAACTCCCTTAATTGCAGGCTGTCAAAATGGAACTGTGATGAGCATATGGTGACAGCTTCCTAGCCAAAATGCTAACATAATACTTGGGTTGCCTCCCAAGAAGTGCTTGCTTTATAGTTTTCAGACAAACTATCCTTCACATTGCTACTCAAGGAGGATGGAACTCCAACAATTTCAGAAACAGCTTGTGTTGTTTGATGGTTAAGCATTCTGCAATCAACACTACCGTCTCATATATTTCAAGCTTTCTTTTGTTCTCTAGTATCTCTTTCAACAATTCTGCATAACTAGACATTTAAACTAGAGCCTCTACAAAAGGAATGTTAATGTGCAATTTTAAAGATATATCAAGGAATTCCAAAAATTGCTTATCTTTTTCGCGTTGCTGGAATATCGGGGGAGATGGAGTTGGAGGCATAAAGGACATAGGATTTTTTAGAACAAGCTTGCTCCTAGGTGCCTCCTCAAGTTGTATGCTGACATTCTTATCTATTTCTTTGAAATCTCCTTGTCAACATCATCTTTTCCTACTTGCTTGCCATATGTTAGGGTTATTGCCTTTGCGGTATCTTCAAGACTTTTCTCTACATTGCTAGGCAAAGGACCCTCTTGATTCTTTGAGATCATATTGATCAACTGGCCCATCTACACCTCCAAATTTCGGATTGAAGCTTCTTGTCTCTAAAGGCTCACTTCTTGTTTTTGAAATTTAGCTTCAGTCCTTTCCATAATGTTCTGTGTGATGATGGCCAATTTGGTAATTGTATCTTCCTACTTAGGCTTCTCCTCTTCTGTTTGCTTGAATGTTGGTTGTGGTCTCATCTCATTTGGATTACTCCATGAAAGATTTTTATGGTTGTGCCATCCCAGATTGTACACGTTGGAGTAAAGATCATTATGTGACCTACTCAAAATCCCAACAAAATTAGCATAATCATTATATTGACCATAAGGGTTACCTACTTGACATTCCATGCTCTCATGTGCTCCACCACAAAATTCACATGATCTACTCTGATGCCTCACAACTAGAGTATTTATGTTGTCTATCTTCTCATTGAGCACTTCTAATTGCTCACACATTGTGGTGAAAATATCTACTTCATGGCCTCCACTTACTTGATGCATTGGTAGTCTCTCAGTAGACCATTGATAGTTATTAAATGCCATCTCCTCTAGAAAATTAAATGCCTCTTCTGGTGTTTTGCTATGTAAGTCCCCTCCTGCAGCTATATCAATTACAAAACGAAGATTTGTACTACACCCATCATAGAAAGTTTGTACCTATAGCCATATGGGTAGTCCATGATTTGGACATATCCTCAGAAGTTCCTTGAATCTCTCCTAAGCTTCATACAATAATTCATTATTTATCTGCTCAAAAGTGAAAATATCGTTACTCATTTTTGCAGATCTTGCAAAAAGAAAGAACTTACCAAGAAATTTATGAGCCAAATCATCCCATCTAGTAATCAATCCTGTAGGAAGTGAAGAGAACCAATTTTTAGCTATATCTCTAAGAGGAAATGGAAATAGTCTCAACCTGATAACATCTTCCGTAACTCCACAATCTCCAATCATGTCACAGAATTCAAGGAATGCTTCAATGTGAGCTTTTGGATCCTCATTTGGTAGCCCACTATATTGCACGAAGTTTTGAAGCATCTTGATGAGCACTGGCTTGATCTCAAAGTTGTTTGTCTGACTTATAGGCCTCTGAAAGCTTGTTGTGGCATTCCAAAATGATGGTTCATAATCTTTCAAGAGTCTACGTGTACCATCATTGTTCTCCATCTTAATCTTTTTTTCTCTGCAACAAAATACAAGATTAAAAGTAGAAATAAAATAAAAGCAACAAAAGCTAGATTAAACTAAGAAGCTATTTGGTATTAATATTAATCAACAGTAAAACAACCAATCCTCGGCAACGGTGCCAAAAACTTGTTTGGTGAAATTCTACATGTAAGTGTACATATCAAACAAGTAATATAATGATAAGTATGAGTATCATCCCACAGAGATTGATGTTTACCAAACTAACTAATTACCAATGGTGAATAGTTTCTAGAGCTTATCTAACCAATCGAAATGATAAGATATTGAATTAACTAATTAAATTTAACCTAAACTTGATTAAGGAAATATACTAGAGCATCCGATTTCACCTAATTACTAGATACAAATGTCGATCATTCATGTTAGCAAGAGTAATTCTACTCATGTGATGGCAGAATTTCCTAATTTATTCACTATCCTATATCTAGGTATAACGAACCTACTTAGCTTATTAACTCATTGTATTTCTACCCATGAATTAAATAAACTAAATGCATTAAGATTTGTGAATATTCCAGTTTACACCTAAAGCCACACAAATCATATAGTATATGTCTATCCATATTAATCTATGGTTGCATATTACAATAAGCAACTGCATGTTATCTCCTGTTGGTCTCTAACATGCAAATCAGATTATTTAAGTGGTAGCTAATCACCTAAAAGCATTAAACTCCATAATATGCAACTTCACATTCAATAAATATCTCACAAAACATAAATAATCATAACATTCCTGCATTATAATCAAGTTACATCATAGCTCTAACACAATAAACTAAAACATAGTATTTACACAAACAAAAGCAGTGTAGGAAATTAAACAACACATTCTGTAAATTAAAAACATTAAGCTGTCACCAAAATGTCTTCAAATCACACAATGGTTCCACAAATCTACACATCAGGTGGTGGAGAAGGATCTGTCTACAAAACGGGGATGAAAAATGAGCTACACGTGCCGCCACGCGCCGGCCAGTCGCCAATCACATGCCACTGTGTGCTGCCGTCATTCTTCAGGGAACCTACCAAAAAAGGTAGAGGAGGACACTTGGACTACAGATCCACCGAAAAATTGCTTAAATCCACCATAGAAATGCATAGATCTAACAAAAAAGCTCAATCATGGTTCACTGTTCTTCACCAAAAAACCACTAGAAACTGTCGCGAAACTGGCACAGAGATGCCAGAAACCACACAAGGATTGCAAATCCGCTCCATCCTCGTCAAAAAATGCCTGAAAGTGGTTGAAAAATGCACTTTAAATGCCCGTAGTGGATTGTCACCGGAGAAAACAAAGGGTGGACGGCCAACTTTCGCTTAACCGTCATGTGCCTCTCTAAGACCCGTACTATCGCACGCAGTCTTTCAATCTCCGTTCACCTCTCTCTCTGGTCTCACTATTTCCCGGCTCCTAAACCCGACTCTCTCCTCGTTTCCCCTTTTTTTCTCTTTTTCGACTTCTCTCCCTTTCGGCTCGATAATGTCCCCGAAAAAAGCCCTTTTCTTCTCTTTTTGTCTTTTTCTCCCTTGCTTCTAACGTGCAACAATTGCTTCTTCCTTTGTTTCTTTGTTTTCATTCTTTTATGCTTCTTTTCTTCCATTTTCTTCTATTTTGAGTTTGCTGGATAAAACAACAAAATATATGTAAATACAAATGAATACATATATAATTATAAAAATACTAATCATATATTACTTAAAATAAATAAAATAACTCTATATAAAATAGAGTTATCACTACAGTTGCTCCATTGAGCCATGGCAAGGAATCGAGAGCTCCAAGTGGGCCATTTTTGGTAAGCAAAACTGGCGATGTGGGATGAACCGGAAGCCGGGTTATGGTGCCTAACTGTGCGCTAACCTAGAACCCACAAAAGGAGTTGGTCAATTAAGACAGCAGGACGGTGGTCATGGAAGTCGAAATCCGCTAACAAATGTGTAACAACTTACCTGCTGAATTAACTAGCCCCGAAAATGGATGGCGTTGAAGCGTGCAACCTATACCCGGTCGTCAGGGCAAGCGCCAGGCCCTGATGAGTAAGAGGGCGTGGCGGTCACCGCAAAACCTAGGGCGCAAGCCTAGGCAGAGCGACCGTCGATGCAGATCTTGGTGGTAATAGCAAATATTCAAATGAGAACTTTGAAGGCGGAAGAGGGGAAAGGCTCCATGTGAATGGCACTTGCACATGGGTTAGTCGATCCTAAGAGATGGGGGAAGCCCATTTGATAGCGCACTGTGCGTGAACTTCGAAAGGGAATCGGGTTAAAATTCCTGAACTAGGACAAGGCGGTTGACAAAAACGTTAAGGAGTCCAAAGATATCGGTGGGGGCCTCGGGAAGAGTTATCTTTTTTGTTTAACAGCTTGCCCACCCTGGAAATGGCTCAGCCGGAGGTAGGGTCCAACGGCTAAAAGAGCACCGCACTTCGCATGGTGTCCGGTGCGCCCCCGGTGGCCCTTGAAAATCCAAAGGACCGAGTGCCTTCCTTACCTGATCATACTCATAATAGCATCAAGTCTCCAAGGTGAACAGCCTTTGGCCAATGGAACAATGTAGGTAAGGGAAGTCAGCAAAATGGATCCATAACCTCGGGAAAAGGATTGGCTCTAAGGGCTGGGCACGAGGGTCCTAGTCCCGAACTCGTCGGCTGTTGGTGGACTGCTCGAGTTGCTCTCGTGGCGAGAGCAAGTCTCCGCGTGCCGGCTGGGGGACAGATTGGGAAGGACCGCCTCGGCGGTCTTCCCCAGGCGTCGAATAGTCAACTCAAAACTGGTACGGACAAAGGAAATCTGACTGTTTAATTAAAACAAAGTATTGTGATGGTCCCTGCAGATGCTCACGTAATATGATTTCTGCCCAGTGCTCTGAATGTCAAAGTGAAGAAATTCAACTAAGCGCGGGTAAATGACAAGAGTAACTATGACTCTCTTAAGGTAGCCAAATGCCTTGTCATCCAATTAGTGACACGCATGAATGGATTAACAAGATTTCCACTGTCCCTGTCTACTATCTAGCGAAACCACAGCCAAAGGAACAGGCTTGGCAGAATCAGCGGGGAAAGAAGACCTTGTTAACCTTGACTCTAGTTCAACTTTGTGAAATGACTTGAGAGGTGTAGGATAAGTGGGAGTTGAAAGACGAAAGTGAAATACCACTACTTTTAACGTTATTTTACTTATTCTGTGAATTAGAGGCGGGGCATTGCCCCTCTTTTTGGACCCAAGGTCTGCCTCGACGGGCTGATCGGGAGGATGACATTGTCAGGTGGGGAGTTTGGTTGGGGCAGCACATCTGTTAAAAGATAACACAGGTGTCCTAAGATGAGCTCAACGAGAACAAAGATTTCGTGTGGAACAAAAGGGTAAAAGCTCGTTTGATTCTAATTTCTAGTACGAATACAAATCGTGAAAGCGTGGCCTATTGATCCTTTAGACCTTCAGAATTTGAAGCTAGAGGTGTCAAAAAAGTTACCACAGGGATAACTGGCTTGTGGAAGCCAAGTGTTCATAGCGACGTTGTTTTTGGATCCTTGGATGTTGGCTTTTCCTATCATTCTAAAGCAAAATTCACCAAGTGTTGGATTGTTCACCCACCAATAGGGAACGTGAGTTGGGTTTAGACCATCATGAGACAAGTTA